>ML663020.1:5712834-6403790 GCA_007570785.1 Antilocapra americana
CTGGTGAAAGAGTGGAGGGTTCTGGACCATGCCCTAGAAGACCCAAGGTTTAGGTCATGTTTCCCAGCGATCAGAGAAGCTGCTGTTCTCATGTTCCTCTGGTCTGATGTCCCCCAGTTGCTAAGGAGATGATAGCAATGTACTCCCACCTTCTGACTTCCATGGATTCTCCCATCAGCCCTATATGACAGAATGGGCCACACTGAGCCCCAATATCCCAATACCCCAGCTTGAAACAAGGCTCTTCTCATCTTCTGCTGGGAAGTTCTAGGATCAGAAACATGTCCCTTCATCAGACTTGAAAGGCTTCCTCCTTTCATTGACCTTGACCTTCCATTTGACAGTGTGTTTACATCTAAGGGGATGGGTGTATGTTAAACTGGGCCATGGCAATATGCCTCAGGCCTTCCCCAGGACTGACATCTCCTCAGATTTTCTAGGGATGAGCTAGACAGGGGGAACAAAAACTCCATAGGACGACTGGTCTAGGCAAATGCATCTTTAAACCTTGTGATCCTGTGGTCTGTTGTGAGACCTTGGGTTCCTGGTCGGAACCTGGGGTACTAGCCCTTGGTATTTCCAGGTTCCCAAGCCTCACAGGCTAACCACAGAAGAGAAGGGATAACAGATCTGTGTCCACTGCTACCTTCCAGGATTGGTGTGACGGGGAGACTTTATTTTAATCCCAGGGGGTTTTATATAGGAAACAGAATCTCTTCCAACTTGATTCTGGGTAAAGTATTTATTATAACTTGAATATCCTGAGTACTATGCAGTCCATGAAGGCAAGTGCACAGCAGACTGCACATCACAAAAGAGAACATTCTAACAATCAAGGCTCTAGCCACATAATGATCCTGTTTTGAAAGAGGGACAAAATTCCTTGGGGAAACCTGGCAAAGCAATACCCTCAGAAGACACACCTAGGAAAAAAAAATTCATCCACCCCTGACCCTCATTTAAATTTTTTCCAATCAAAAAATGTTCTGTGTGCCTGCCTGAACAACTGGATTTTCAGTTACTTCATCAGGGGTGGGGAAATGGAGACCAAGGAGGCATCTTGCAGAGAAACCCAGTTTCTACAAGTCTCAATGAAAACCCACAGGGCACTAGGGAAGTGCCAGCCTGCCAAAGTCTCTCCTGCTGTCTTCCCATCCCTCTCCCTTCACAGTTCTTTTGACTCATAATATTATATAGATATGGCCACGTCATTTTCCATTCACTTTTGTCTCTTCTCCTGATACAAAGAGGAAGAAACAAACAATCACCAAGAACCCACAGTCCTTGTATTTTCTGTGTGTCATCTCCATTTGTCCCACAACAACTTATAAAGAGGTACATTGATTCTCATCTTACAGATGAAGACCCCAAAATTCTGACACATTAGGTGACTTATCCAATATCACATATCTCAGAAGTAGCAGAGCACAGAGGTCAACTTGAATCTATCTGAAGCTAAGGTCTGGGTTCTTTGCACTGAAACACATAGCCTGCCTGTACCTTGGAAGAGAAGTTTTGGTGGGAATTGTCAAAGAAACCGTTCTCTCTCATTAATTCCCATTTGAAGAGCTGAGTTGAAGTACCTGAGCTTGGACCCCATATACAGAGTCTTCTGTAAGCTTTTTCAGCCAAACATACTCCTATTTCCATGGCTCTCACGAACCTCAAGCTCTGGCCTGGCACAAACCTCATGCAACTTTGATGGCATCTTTATTTCTGTGCCTTAATTTTTCTAACCGCTTATTGTTCAGTAGCTCAGTCGTGTTCCACTCTTTACAACCCCATGAACAGTAGCCCACCAGGCTCCTCCATCCATGGAATTCTCCAGGCAAGAATACTGGAGTGGGTTGCCACGCCTCCCGCAGGGGATCTTTCCCACGCTGGGATGGAACCCGCATCTCCCGCATTGGCAGGCATGTTCTTTACCACTGAGCCAGCAGGGAAGCCCTCTTAGCGCTTACCTGTCTTGAAAAATCTTCTCCTGTTCCTGGATAGCTTGACTACTCTGTGATGCGCAGTTCTAACAAAAGGCCGACCTCTGTAGCAGACAGTGAAAGCAAATATTTGAGAAGAATAGTTGGTAAGAATGTATTCTTTGCTCTCTCCCCCCGTCTCCGCAGACTCCACCGCTTTCAGGCCTAGCGGCCAGAAGAAAATAAAAAGGGAAAAAGACTTTTTAAAAGCCTGAAAATCCTTTAAAATCAACAAAGGGCGGGGGGCAGATCATCCTCGTCGGAGAATCCACGAGGAGGTCACTTTGGCACGCTTCCCACACCTGGCTGGCAGGCCTGGGCAAGCCAGAGCCCCGCACACCTGGGGCCACGCGCCCTGCTGGCCGTCCCACCCGCACGCAGCGCGTGCCCGAGCGCGAGGCGTCTGTGCACCGCGTGGACGCCTGTCACCTCTCTGCCCACCCCGTGTCCCACGCCAGGCATGCGCACACCACGTGTCCAACATCACGTGTCCGCGCCCCTGGCGTCCAAGCTGTCCCGCCCGAGGCAGGGAATGCACTGCAGTCCCTAGCGCGGCACGGGACCGTCCCTGTGGCTGGAGAACATTTGTCTCCTTGATCTGAGTGGTGGTTACACAGTGTTTGCTGTATAATCAGTCACTAAGCTAAGTCTGTGATGTGTTTTTCTTTCTGTGGATCAAATTTCATCTTTTATCAATATTTTATGTTAAACGTTTAAGAATAAGAGCCAGCCAGGGGACAGGGGATTTTTAGGATGGTGTGAGGTTTCTGTGTGATACGCCAGGAGTGATGAAATGTTACACATTTGTCAAAGCTGACAACATAAATCCCACAAGTGAACCTTAGCATAAAGTACACATTTTGAGTGATAATATGTGTCACTGTGAGGGGGTCATCGGTTGAAACAAACACACCACTCTGGTCAGGGTGGTTGATAGGAGGAAGCTGTCTGAACTTTTCACTCAATTTAGCTGTGAACCTAAAACTGTTCTACGAAAGGATGGAGTCTGCAGATTTACAGACATATAGAACAGATTGTGATTGCCAAGAGGGAGGGAAGAGATGCATTGGGAGTTTGGGATTAGCAGATGCAAACTATTATGTATAGGATGGATAAGGTCCTACTACATAGAATGGGGAGCTATATACAATATCCTGTAATAAACAATAATGGAAAAGAAAAGTATAATTTTAATAGCTTAATAATTTTTAAAATGTAGTTGTAAAAATGTAATAATAATAAAATTTAAAAATAAAAACCATGAGAGAAAATAAATTTGCCCATGGAGAAAAATAAACAGTGAAGTCACTGCATTCAGGAACTGACTAGTAAAATGAGACAACTGAAAAGGAAGCATAATTCAGTTGGGCAGGGTAATTCATTAAGGTTCCATAGGATGTGCAGTGGACATGTTTTTCTCAAAGGTAAAGACAAGAGTGAGGCGAGCATGAGAATTCTAGAAAACTAATAAAGGAAGAAAGCACCAAAAACAGCAATACTAAATGGAAGATAATGCAGCCATTTCTGTTTCCCTGGCAGCTTTGTTCAACAAGACTTCAAGCAGAAGGTGGGAACACTTAACTCACTTAGGAGAAACTCCTTCCCCAAGGCTGGAATGGTAATTTAATAGGACATCTGTGGATGGAAAGGAAAGGGTCTGTCCTGAACATATACTGATCCCCAGACACATGCTAGATCTGTTTTTTTTCCAGAAGTGTGTGTAGGAGGGACTCAGAAGTATTTTGAAAATGTTGGGTTCATACTTCCCATCTTCCCTAAAGCACAATTGAACAATTTAAAATATATGGAGGACAGAGTTCTGAACTGAGTATCAACACAGCTGAATATCTGATGCCAGCATAGCCCACAGCTTGCTTCCTTCCTTTGAACAAGTCCATTCACAAATCTGAGCCTTGTTTTCTCCGTCTCTGAAAGAATGAGGCGTCAATGCTTTGTCTATGTCCATGCTATGGTCTACACTAGGTCTATGATAGCAGATGGTTAGCATATGGCCTGGGCTCTATGGGCCAGAATCATATGCCCACTGAAGGGTCTCTTGGGAGCCTTTCCTGGGATCTTGCAAGGGAATCCTCAGCCCTGAACTAGCACTGACCTTGGTACTTCTAGTCCACTAGCCCACCGTCTCTCTCCCATCCCCATTCCAACCTAGAGCCACGTTCTCAACCATTGTTGTAAACCAGAATAAAACTTTCCCAGTGATGTCTTGCATTCACTAAGTCTCTTGGAGAGGGTCCATAGAAGAGAAAGAAACACAGCTATAGTGGCAGAATTTAATAAAGAATAAGGAAGAGGAGAAGAAGAGAAGGAAAGAGCATAATGCATTTTGTAAGCTTTATCTCATTTCATCATCAAAAAAAACCTTTTACAGTACACTTTTAGGGAAAAGGAAGATTATCTGAAAATAAAAAAAAACACTGATTCAAAAATATATATTCACCCCAGTGTTCACAGCAGCACTATAAAAGCAACCTAAGTCTCCATCAACAGAACATGCTTATGTGCTCAGTGGTGTCTGACTCTTTGCGACCCACCTGGACTGTAGCCCACCAGGCTCCTGTGTCCACGGAATTTTTCCAGGCAAGAATACTGGGGTGAGTTGCCATTTCTTATTCCAGGGGATCTTCCCAACCCAGACGTTGAACACAGGTCTCCTGCATCTCCTGCACTGCATGCAAATTCTTTACTTTTGAGCCACCAGCAAAGCCCCATCAACAAAAAAACAGATTAAAAAAGTTATGGTATATATAAATATAAATATATACACATGCAATGAAATACTATTCAGCCATAAAAAAGAAGAAAATTTTGCTATTTACAGCAACATGGACTTGGAGGATAGCATACTAACTGAAATAAGACAGAGAGACAAATAGGGTATGATATCACTTATATGTGGAATTTTTATAAAAAGATACAGCAAACTAGTGAATATAACAAAATAAAGCAGATTCACAGATAGAATATATATAGTGGTTTACCAGTGGGGAGAGGGAAGAGCAGAGGGGCAATATAGGGGTAGGGAATTAAAAGGTACAAACAAGTACAAAATCAGATATAAGACTATGTTGTACAACACAGCAAATCTAGCCAGTATTTTATAATAACTAGAAATGGACCTTTAAAATTTGTGAATTGCTATATTGTCTGCCCGTTAACTTTCATAATATTGTACAGCAACTCTACTTCAGTTTTTTAAAAATCCTAAAAATAAAAAGAGGGAAAGAAAGAAAAAGAAAAAAGAAAGAAAAGAGGAAGCTGAAACTCAGAGATGCTAAATAATTCATCCAAGGGCCTGTGACAGCAAAACAGAATGTAACCAATAAAACTACGCTCTGTTGCCACTTTACAGACTCAGAAACCTACAGTCTTGGATCATTTGGGTACAAGCCTGGCTCAGGGGCAAGAATAAAGGCTAAGTTCATTTCTTCTTCTTTCCCACCATCCCTCCAGGGAGGCAGACCTAGTGACCCTTCCCGGGGAACCACGTCCCTCTAGCTCCAGGGAAGCGTTGTTCTGCTCCACTCCTGACAGAGGGCAGCCAACCCTGAACCAGCTCTTTCTGCTCTCAGCGGCCAGGAGAGAATTCTAACTCACCCACTCCAAAAACAGAAACTTCCCCAGAACTGGCTCCCAAAGTCCAGCTGACTTTCTCCATCAGCCATCTATAAAACAAAGTCGCTCAGTAAACTGTCCTGGAGGGTGAGATCGCCTGCAGCGCGGGCCTCCAATATGCAAATAAGCTTTTCCTTCTTCACTATGTCTGAACACCTACCTAACTCTTAGTCAGGCCAACCGTTGACTCCCTGAGATCCCTTGCTTCTTGGAACACTGTAAATTGTTGCTGACATCCTTTCTGACCTTCAGTTAAGCCTGTGTTTTATCACATCACCTCTTTGGGCTCTTGTGTTTTCAGTGGGACTGCAAAGAATGGGAGGAACAAGCAGACATTTTCCTGCCATTTTCCCACCAGTGCCCATTTGAAGTGACACAGGAATAGTGCCCAGTCCTGAGCGTGATGATGCCTGGTCTCTCCCTTTCTTCTACCTTGACTGAGTCCTTTCCTCTCCCATGATTTGTAGAAGAGGAAGTCGCACAGAATGGCCCAGGGGTTCTTTTGCCTGGAATCCTGAAAAAGCCTGTCGCCCCTGGGTATCCCTCCAGATAGAATGAGGCCAGCGTCCAGCCCCACCCAGCCTTGCCCAGCACTATAAAGGAGGCTCCCAGATAGCCACCTCCAGGAAGCTATAGCTCTGTGTCCTTGTCAACTATGAGACTCTGTCTCTCTGGGTTACTCTTCCTCCTGGTGATTTCATTGCCTTCAGGTAAGTAATGATGGATATGGGTCATGAAAACTGAGGGTCTTCCGAGGGCTGAAGCACTTGAAAAGCCCCATTGGTGTAAGCCCAGCAGGGAGACCACAGTATCAATCAGCAGAGGTGCTAGAAGCAAGAGGTCGGTGAGTGTTGTTCAGCCCCTACCCTGATCATCTGTTGCTACCTCCTGAAAGACTGCCATAGTTTAAGGGAGGGGAGCCCTTTTCACCACATACATAGATCCCTCTCTAGCTATTTACAATCCTGTTTCCCTCAGCTTCCTCTGATTAGCTCTGGACTCAGCGGCCCTGCCAAAATGTTACAGCAGATCAGAGAGTGGAGTGTGGAAGGAAAACCCCCAACTGAGAAGCCATTCACCAGGAAGGAGAGGACAGCTCTAAGATTTCCCCCAGGCTCTTGAAGACTGATTTTGCTTTTGTGTGTCTGTGTTTTTTCTCCTTCAGGGAACAGTTTGTTTAGTAATGATGGCGCGTCAGTCCGCACTTGCACTGCGCTTGGCGGGGAGTGTTTCTTCGGCTGTAGGTTGGGCTGGAGATGGATCGCCTTCTGTCACAATGTATTGTCTTGCTGCATAGAACTGAAGAAAAATCTACCCCCTCAGACCAAAATACCATGACCCTCATCTCATATGTCCAATTAAAAGGATACACAAATGGCTAAAAGGATGAGACTTCCAATTTGTGTGAAAGGATGGTTAACTGAGCTCTGGGTAGCAAAAGAGGGCCAGATTCTAACCAATTTACTGGCAAAATTCCAAACGTGCTTTATCAAAGGGGCATGGTGGTAATATGCATTCCTACTCTCTTTTCTGCCCTCCAATCTCCAATAAATAATTCCTACATCCAATTCAAAATCAGTTGATTAATACATGACTGCAGGCCCAAGTATAAGACATCCATTGAGCCTAATAATGGGCTTCCCAGGTGGCACAGTCATAAAAAAATAAAAAATCTGCCTGCCAATTGCAGGAAACCCGGGTTCTATCCCTGGGTCAAGAAAATCTCCTGGAGTAGGAAATGGCAACCCACTCCAGTATTCTTGCCTGGAAAACTCTCATGGATAGAGGAGCAATTGAGCATCTACACATAAGCCTAGTAAGAATAGCTGACCACATGCCAGTCCAATTTTTAAGTGGTTTCAGTCAGTTCAGTCACTCAGTCATGCCCGACTCTTTGCGACCCCATGGACTGCAGCACACCAGGCTTATCACCAACTCCTGGAGCTTACTCAAACTCATGTACATTGCATCGGTGATGCCATCCAATCATCTCATCCTCAGTCATCTCCTTCTCCTCCTGCCTTCAGTCTTTCCCAGCATCAGGATCTTTTCCAATAATTCAGTTCTTCTCATCAGGTGGCCAAAGTATTGGAGTTTCAGCTTCAACATCAGTCCTTCCAATAAATATTCAGGACTGATTTCCTTTAGGATGGACTGGTTGGATCTCCTTGCAGTCCAAGGGACTCTCAAGAGTCTCCTCCAACACCACAGTTCAAAAGCATCAATTCTTCAGTGCTCTACTTTCTTTAAAGTCCAACTCTCACATCCATACATGACCACTGAAAAAACCATAGCCTTGACTAGATGGATCTTTGTTGACAAAATAATGTCTCTGCTTTTTAATATGCTGTCTAGGTTGGTCATAAGTTTTCTTCCAAGGAGCAAGAGTCTTTTACTTTTATGACTAGAGATCTTTAGTCACCATCTTCAGTGATTTTGGAGCCCCAAAAAATAAAGTCTCTCACTGTTTCCATTGTTTCTCCATCTATTTTACATGAAGTGATGGGACCAGATGCCATGATCTTAGTTTTCTGAATGTTGAGTTTTAAGCCAACTTTTTCACTCTCCTCTTTTACTATCATCAAGGGGCTTTTTAGTTCTTCTTTGCTTTCTGCCATAAGGGTGGTATCATCTGCATATCTGAGGTTATTGATATTTCTCCCGGCAATCTTGATTCTAGCATATGCTTTATCCAGCCCAGCATTTCACATGATGTACTCTGCATATAAGTTAAATAAGAAGGGTGACAATATACAGCCTTGACGTACTCCTTTTCCTATTTGGAACCAGTCTGTTGTTCCATGTCCACTTCTAACTGTCGCTTCTTGACCTGCATACAGATTTCTCAGGAGGCAGGTCAGGTGGTCTGGTATTCCCATCTTTTGAAGAATTTTCCACAGTTTGTTGTGATCCACACAGTCAAAGGTTTTGGCATAGTCAATAAAGCAGAAGTAGATGTTTTTCTGGAACTCTCTTGCTTTCACGATGATCCAGTGGATGTTGGCAATTTGATCTCTGGTTCCTCTGCCTTTTCTAAAACCAGCTTGAACATCTGACATTTCACAGTTCACATACTGTTGAAGTGTGGCTTGGAGAATTTTGAGCATTACTTTGCTAGTATGTGAAATGAGCGCAATTGTGCAGTAGTTTGAGCATTCTTTGGGATTGGAATGAAAATGGATCTTTTCCAGTCCTGTGGCCACTGCTGAGTTTTCAAGATTTGCTGGCATAATGAGTGTAGCACTTTCACAGCATCATCTTGTAGGATTTGAAATAGCTCAACTGGGATTCCATCACCTCCACTAGTTTTGTTCATAGTGATCCTTCCTAAGGCCCACTTGACTTTGCATTCCAGGATGTCTGGCTCTAGGTGAGTTATCATACCATCATGGTTATCTGGGTCATGAATATCTTTTTTGTATAGTTCTTCTGTGTATTCTTCCCATCTCTTCTTAATATCTTCTGCTTCTGTTAGATCCAGACCATTTTTGTCCTTTATTGTGTCCATCTTTGCATAAAATATTCCCTTGGTATCTCTGATTTTCTTGAAGAGATCTCTAATCTTTCCCATTCTACTGTTTTCCTCTATTTCTTTGCATTGATCACTGTGGAAGGCTTTCTTATCTCTCTTTGGTATTCTTTGGAACTCTTCATTCAGATGAGTATATCTTTCCTATTCTCCTTTGCCTTTAGCTTCTCTTCTTTTCTCAGCTATTTGTAAGGCCTCCTCAGAAAACCATTCTGCCTTTTTGCACGTCTTTTCCTTGGGGATGATCTTAATCCCTGTCTCCTGTACAATGTCACAAACCTCCTTCCACAGTTCTTCAGGTACTCTATCAGATCTAATCCTTTGAATCTATTTGTAACTTCCACTGTATAATCATAAGGGATTTGATATAGGTCATACCTGAATGGTCTAGTGGTTTTCCCTACTTTTTTCAATTTAAGTCTGAATTTGGCAATAAGGAGTTCATGATCTGAGCCATAGTCAGCTCCCGGTCTGTTTTTGCTGACTGTATAGAGCTTCTCCATCTTTGGCTGCAAAGAATATAATCAATCTGATTTTGGTATTGACCATCTGGTGATGTCCTTGCATAGAATTTTCTCTTGTGTTGTTGGAAGAGGGTGTTTGCTATGACCAGTGCGTTCTCTTGGAAGAAGTCTATTAGCCTCTGCCCTGCTTCATTCTGTACTCCAAGGCCAAATTTGCCTGTTCCTCCAGGTATCTCTTGACTTCCTACTTTTGCATTCCAGTCCCCTGTAATGAAAAGGACATCTCTTTTGGGTCTTAGTTCTAGAAAGTCTTGTAGGTCTTCATGGAACAGTTCAACTTCAGTTTCTTCAGCATTATGGGTCAAAGCATAGACTTGGATTACTGTGATATTGAATGGTTTGCCTTCGAAATGAACAGAGATCATTCTGTCATTTTTGAGATTGCACCCAAGAGCTGCATTTTGGACTCTTTTGTTGACTATGATGGCTACTCTATTTCTTCTAAGGAACTCTTGCCCACAGGAGTAGATATAATGGTCATCTGAGTTAAATTCACCCATTCCAATCAATTTTAGTCCACTGATTCCTAAAATGTCAATGTTCACTCTTGCCATCTCCTGTTTGACCACTTCCAATTTGCCTTGATTCATGGAGCTAACATTCCAGGTTCCTATGCAATATTGCCCTTTACAGCATTGACTTTACTTCCATCACCAGTCACATCCACAACTGGGTGTTGTTTTTGCTTTGGCTCCATCTCTTCATTCTTTCTGGGGTTATTTCTCCACTGATCTCTAGTAGCATATTGGGCACCTACTGGCCTGGGGAGTTCATCTTTCAGTGTCCTATCTTTTTGCCTTTTCATACTGTCCATGGGGTTCTCAAGGCAAGAACACTGAAGTGCTTTGCCATTCCCTTCTCCAGTGGACCATGTTTTGCCAGAACTCTCCACCATGACCCGTCCTTCTTGGGTGGCCCTACATGGCATGGCTCATAGTTTCATTAAGTTAAACAAGGCTGTGGTCCATGTTTTAAGTGGTTTATATATGTTCAATCACTTAATCCTCACCAAAAAATCTATTATTTCTCCCATTTTGCGGATAAAGAAATTTTTCCAAGGTCACACAACTACTAAGATAGTTAGCATTGGATTTGAACCCAAGCAGTCTTGACTCAGAGTCAAGAGGTATACCACTTCTCAATTATGAAGTAAAGGAATATAACTGAATGTATCTTTTCATTGAAGTATAGTTGATTGATAATGTTGTGTTTGTTTCAGGTATACAGCAACAATGATTCACTTATGTGTGTATGTGTGTGTATATATAGAGAGATGTGTGCTCAGTCACTAAATCGTGTTCGACTCTTTGCAACCCCATGGACTGTAGCCCACCAGGCTTTTCTGTCCATGGGACTTCCCAGGCAAGAATACTGGAGTGGGTTGCCACTTCCTTCTCCAGGGGATCTTCCCAACCCGAGGATTGAACCCATATATTGTGTCTGGTGTATTGGTAGGCAGGTTCTTTACCACTGCACCACCTGGGAAACCCATTTTATATATATATTATATATAAAAATTTTTAGTATTATTTTCTATCATAGATTATTATAAAATATTGAATATGGTTCTCTGTGCTATGCCCTTGTTGTTTATCTATTTTATATATATTAGTGTATGTTTGTTAATCCCAAACTCTTAATTTATCCCTCTGTCCCTTTCCCCATTGGCAACCATAAGTTTGTTTTCTATGTCTCTGAATCTGTTTCTGTTTTGTAAATAAGCTTCTTTGTATCATTTTTTTTAGATTATACATATAAGTGATATCATATGGTAATTGTCCTTCTCTGTCTGACTTACTTCACTTACTATAATAATCTCTAGGTCCATCTGTGTTGTTGCTACTGGAATTATTTCATTCTTTTTTATAGCTATATATATATATATGTATCTCACATCTCCTTTATCTATTCATCTGTCAATAGACACTTGCTTCCTTGTCTTGGCTATTGTAAATACAGCTGCAATGAACACTGGGTAATGCATGTATCTTTTTGAATAAGAGTTTTCATCTTTCCTGGATATATGCCCAGAAGTGGGGCTGCTGGATCATATGGTAACTCTATTTTTAGTTTTTTAAGGAAAAACCATGCTATTCTCCATAGTGGCTGCACCAGTTTACATTCCCACTAACACTGTAGACAGGTTCTTTAATTCCCACACCATCTCCAGTGCTTATTATTCATAGACTTTTTGATGATAACTATTCTGATTGATGTGAGGCAATACCTCATATAGTTTTGATTTGCATTTCTCTAGTAATTTCTAGCTGGATGTATGATTGGAAATTATAGTCCAGTGAGGAATCAAGGATCCAACTAGATCCAATACCAAGTCCCTCAAAACTTCCTATGACTTCAGGCTATAATGTCTCTGGCTGTTAAGTTGTATCTTTGATGCTACTCAGTAACTTTCATAATTCAAGACCAGTGTGGCCTTAAGATTTCATATGCCAAATACTTCTGCTTTCACCACTGCAGTGGAAGCAAAGGTCCATCCATACCCACACAAAACTTCTAGCTCTCTATGGGGGGTGCTGGTCCAGCAGCCCTTCCTCACCTCCCCTCCAGCACCCCTGACCAGGGGCAGACATCACAGATCTTCATCAAGACCCCTGTCATCCAGAGGACTGAGTAAAGAAGATGTGGTACATATATACAATGGAATATTACTCAGGCATTAAAAAGATGAAATAATGCCATTTACAGCAACACAGATGGTCCTAGAGACTATCATACTGAGTGAACTAAGTCATATAGAGAAGGAAAAATATTGTGTGACAACTCTTACGTGTGGAATCTAAAAAGAATTTGAAAGGTTGCTGCTACAAGCCATGAACAATACTGGGATCCTTGGCCTCCAGAGGAGGAGAATTCAATCCAGGGCCAGTGATGAGTCTTGATCATGCAGACCTTTTTGTGTAATAAAGTTTTATTAAAGTATAAAAGAGATAGAGAAAGCTTCTGACATAGACATCAGAAGGGGGCAGAAAGAGTGCCCCCTTGCTAGTTTTTAGCAAGGAGTTATATACCTACCAGCAAGCTGCTAATCAGAGAAAGGAAACACCTCAGAACTAAGAGAGTGGCACCAGGCTCCTCACCCACAACATGCATTTTGAGATAGCATTGGCATAAGTTGACTCATCCTAGGCCATAAAACAATTGACAGAACCTTGAAGAAAGGCAAATACATAGTTCATTAACATAGCTTAAGGAAAACATTTCCATGAACATTGGATAGCTCAAGGTTTGAGATAAACTTAATTCCAGTGGAAGCAGGTGTCACTGTGACATCACAGCATTAGAAGAGAAAAAAGAAATAAAAATGTCTGCCACTGGCAGTTTTATTTCCTCCTGCCACTTGGGGATCTCTGACCTCCCTATGGAGGCTCAAAATGGTACAAATGAACTTATTTAGAAAACAGAAAGAAACTCACAGATTTAGAGAAGGAACCTGGGGTTGGGGGCGGGGGCGGGGGAGGAGGATGGGGGAAGAGTTTGGGATGGACCTGTACACACTGCCATATTTAAAATAAGTAACCAACAAACTCCTACTGTAGAGCACATGGAACTCTGCTCAATGCCATGTGGCAGCCTGGATGGGAGGGGAGTTTGAGGGAGAATGGGTACATGTATATGTATAGCTGAGTCACTCTGCTATCCACCTGAAACTTTCACAATATTGTTAATCAGCTATACCCCAAGAATTTTTAAAAAATAAATAAATAAAGACCCTTGTCATTGTCTGCTTAGGAAAATAAAACCCAGCAGCTGAGTTTCAGACTTTCCCTTCTCCAAGGATAGGCCTGAAGGAAACATATTGGCTCAGACTCTTTCCTGCCTCTCATCCTCAACATTTCAGAAAAAAAAAAAAAAAAGAGCCAGAAGTCATCCCTGGTGCACAGGGTATTATATTTTAGCTTGTCCATCGCATTCTGTCTAGAGAGGTTCCCAGGTGTTGGGCTATTGTATTGCTCTCTTAAGCCCACCCACCAACCAAAAGAAAGGGAGAAGAGGTGTGAAACTCACAAATGCCTATAAATGTAGTGAAATTAATATAAAAGCAGAAAATAAGAGGACAACTAGGTGAAGGAAAAAAGGAAACGTTCTTTCACCAAATTTCAAAAGGGTCCACAGGAACCCATCCCCACCCCAAAAAGACTAAAAGTCCCTTCCCTTTTCTTGTGGTTCCTAAGGCCATCATTCCACCAGCCTGAGGGGAGGAACAGCTCTCACTTGATAAAAGAAGACATCAAAGAAGACCTTGTCTCTGATTTTTCTCCCCTGCAGCTTAGATAAGACTGGAATGTTCAGAGTCATTCTTGCTGAAAACTGCATGTGAAATGAGTAAATTGTCACACACAAAGGCCATTATGGATTCACCAGGGGCTCCATGGGTATAACTTGGAGGTGGTGGCCACCCACTCAGGGAAACCAAAGCATCCAGTCCTGGCTCCCCGTCCCACAGCAGTCATGGAGAGGGTCCCGGATTCTCCACTCTGTCTCTGCCTGTCTCTCTCTCCTAAGTAGAATCTGGGAGGATACAAGAAGGTAATGACTAGTAAATCCTGGGTTCTGCCAGCCTGGCCAGGTCTGGCCCTGGGGCTTCTCTTCTGGAGGATGCTAGTCATGCTGGTCTGCTCCTGCCCATGGTGAACAGCCACGTGAGGACTGCTTCCCCCCACCTTCAAACCGAGGCCTGCAGGACACCTGGGGCAGGACCTGATAACAGTCTGACGACAGAAGGGCTAAGGAGCAGCAGAGATGATCCCTGGGCTGCCGGCCGCCTGGCTCGAGTCGGGGGCTCTGATGCCATCAGGACTCATTAATGGGAGCAGGGCTGTGTACTCATTCAGAATGGGCCTCAGTATCAGACTATTTGGATTTAAATTCAGGTTCTTCCAGAACCATGTCTTAGCTTGGTGACCTTGACCAAGTCATTTAATCTCTGTTAGCCCCCATGTTCTATTCCCTGGGAAGGGAATACCAAAGGGAGAAGGAGGAGGAGTGGAAGAGGACAAAGGGGTGGGGGGAGAAGGAGAAAAGGAGGGGAAAGAAGAGAAGGGAATAGTCAGAGAAGTTAGTCTCCACGGGATGGTTGGGAACTTGAGTAAGATAAAAAGTGATTAGCATGGAGCCTGACACACAGTAACACTGGGTGATTACTAACTCATAGGTGAGCCTTCAATGTGTGCTTCGTTGCTCAGTTTTGTCCAACTCTTTTTGGACTCCATGGACGACAGCCCACCAGGCTCCTCTGTCCATGGGATTTCCCAGGTAAGAATACTAGAGTAGATTTCCATTTCCTTCTCCAGGAGATCTTCCTGACCCAGGGATTGAACCCACGTGTCCTGCTTGGCATATGGATCCTTTACCACTGCACAACCTAGGAAGCCCAAGTACTCAATACAAACCAGTTATGTTTTTTTCAGACTAGCACTTGTTGCTGCTGGTGGTATTGTTAGGGGAAGCACACTGATTGAAATCACCCACCCTGGCCAGGCACCATGGTAACCATTTGCATGAATTGTCTGATGACAGGAGATCCTGATAAGGAATACAGAACTAATAAGCCACCACCAACCGGAAGAGTCCCGGAAAAGTCAAAAGGAGACACCGCGTGTCTGTCCACTTCCCAGAATCCTCTCGCTAGCATCCATCTTGGCTGAGCAATGTGTGTGCCACCAAGAAAGACTCTGAATTAGAATGATTGGCCAAAGACCACCCGGAAACTAATCCCATCACCATAAAACCTGAGACTGTGAGCCACTCGGCAAAGCAGGTCTCCTGGGTTCCCTACCCCACTGCTCTCCACCCGGGTGCCCTTCCCAATAAAATCTCTTGCTTTGTCAGCACTTGTCTCCTTGGACAATTCATTTCTGAGTGTTAGACAAGAGCCCACTCTTGGGCCCTTTAGGGGGGCTTCCTCCTTCCTACAACAGTACTTTCGGAGCTGGCCCGCTGCCCCCTGATTTTTTTTAAGTTCTGTCCTCACTGTGATGGGGCAAACAGCCAGGGCAGCAGCTCCCAGAAGCCCCTACAGTCCATGATGACCTGTCCCTAAAGGTACCCACTGCAGGAGAGGAGAGCACTGAGGTCCCGCTCCTGGGAAGAAGCTCCCCCAGCTGGTATATCCCCTTACCTCAGGCATGGCCACACCACACATCCACCATTTCCTATTAGGAAACAATGTGGTTCGCAAGCAAAGCCCCGGCCTAGGAGCCCAGAAGCTCCCTCTGGTCTGGGAGCTGAGATCCTACGTGTCTCTCAGTCAAAAAAAACCAAGCCATAAAACAGAGGTAATATTGTAATAAATTCAATTAAAAAAAATTTTTTTAAGTTATTTTTCCATGTAAAAAAAAAATTTAAGAAAATCAGGCCGTGGGCAGGATTTGGCCCACAGGGCTGGGTTTGCCAACCTCTGCTCCAGGGGATGTTTCAGCCCCTTGGCTAGCTGTGGAGGCCACAGGAAGTGCCGAGGCCATAGAGCTTGGACGAGGGTGTGTGCCCCCAAGGGGCTTATAATCTACACATGTTCATGACAGATGAATAAGTACACAAATGGAACCATATCTTTGTATCCATCAGTATCACCACCATTCTTTCATTTGTTCCTTGGATATCAGTTGCATACCCACTGCATGCCAGGCACTGCACTAGCCTGTGGGGGACATGGAGACAGAGCCCCAGCACTGCCCTGGGGACCCCTGCTCCCACTGCCGGCTGTGTGAGCAAGACTTCTGGGACTCTGACCCCAGGGCTATGTCAGGGAGCACATGGATGAGAGGGTGGAGGACAACAGCAAGAAGAAAGGGGGTCCCCCAAGTCACCCCAGACTTCTTTATCCATCATCGTGACCTTGGACTACTTACGAAACTCCAAACCTCAGCTTCTCCTCTTAAAAAAATCAATATTAAAGTGCAATGGAGTCAGAACTATTCAGCAAAGAAAAACTTAATACTCTAATACTAAGGCATAAACAAATGCTTCATGTGCCCTGAAAATGTCAATTTGAGATTAAAAAATTTTAATGTCAAACAAAAAGGGAAAATAATATTTGTTTCAAGTGATTGTTATGAAGCTTAAGTGAGATATTTGCAAGGCTTCACATATATTAGATGCTTAATAAATCATATCTATATTGATTCAAAAAAGCCTTCCTTATAAACACTATTTCTGACCATTCTATGCCATTCTGAGTTATGTTTATTCCTTCCAAGGCAAAAAAAAAAGCATTCGAAATGCAAAAATCTCATTCGTGTTTTCATTTGTTTTTTGTATTCATTTATTAAATTAACAAAACTATAATTAATGGCTAATATGGGAATAGGCACCAAAACAAAAAAACACTGTTCATGATCTTCATTGAATTTATAGCATACTAGAAGTGATAAACCAAAAGTAAATGAATAAGAAAAGCAAACAAATCAAAAATCATAAAAATGATCACTTTCCATATCTTTCTAAATGTTTTTTGTGCTCATTCACTCAGTCATGTCTGACTCTTTGCAACCCCCTTGGACTGTAGCCCACCAGGCTCCTCTGACCTTGGGATTTTTCAGGCAAGAATATTGGAGTGGGTTGTACCACTGTTTATTGGGTTATCATTTTTAAATGCTGCTTTGATCATTAGAATCTATAAGGAAAAATCACAGTAAAGCTGTCTTTATAAAAACCTATTCCCCTAAACATTTTTTTTTCTTTTTTCCCCTATACATTTTAATAGAGTTTATATGACTTCACCAAGTCTCATAAAAGTGACGTGGAAAATTAGGATAGCTTTGTATTAATAAAATACATTTTGGTGAAATTATCTACTCAGTTATAAAAAAAAATCACACACCTGGAAGAGGTAGGAAACTCGCTTAACATGTCTCGTTATGATTACATAAATGAATAATCTTGACCTGTCATATAGACCAAGTTTAGATCAGAAGATTAAAGGAAACAAAGCCATACCAAGGAAAAAACCATTTTCCTTTACGGAACAGTTCCTCCTACGCTCTGTACCAGCCAGCTCTTCTGTTTTTCTCCCCTGCTCGTTTTTGGGAGGAGCTGCACACGGAGCATCCCTTAGGGAGCAATACTCTGTCCTGCCACCGGGTGGCAGACGCTACCTGCTTTGCTCCTTCCCACTGGGAGCACGCCCTGACCAGGGCCCAGCATCTTCTCCATTGCCTTGCTTAATAACCAGTTGCTTCCTTTCCTTTGAGGTCTTCATGATCTGCGAGATAATCAAAAGCAAAATCGATGAATAAAAGCAGAGCTTCCTCTGGGCTGTGATTTCTCCGCAATATTGTCCACTTTTTACAGACTCTGTTTACAGAATATGACAGTTTACAGAAATAAGGACACAGGTTAAAGCCGTGGTCCCAGCTACACAGCTAGTGGGAGTCAGGCCCCTGCATGAAAAAAAAAAAAAAAAAAGCCAAGGACCACAACAATTAGAGTCCTAATCATGGGTTGGGGGAGGGAGCAAAGTGGGACCAGGCTGTAGCAAAGGGGTCACTCCTGCACTGCTGGGTCTGACCCAAGCACGGGTCAATGAGGCAGCCCGCTCACCTGAAAACACCACCCACGTCTGGGTCTGGGAAGGCCCTTAGATGTCACCACCACAAGCGAGAAAACAGAGGCCCAGAGAGGGGAAGGAACTTGCTCAAGACCACAGCCATTAGTGAGACCAGAACCTAGAAAAGGCCTCAGGTCTTCTGAGAAGCCGCTCTGTGCTCCGTGCTCCACACCACGTGGAGCAGCTCAAAATGATGGCTCACACCACCCTTTAAATGTTTAAAATCTCTTTAATCTTGCCTGTTTGGGAAATTGGATATGTGCCAACTGGTGTAGGGCTCAAAAGACATTGGATCGAAATTAAATGCAATCCGATGATGGTCCAAAAGGGACCCGAATCGCTGAAAAGCCCCTACGAGCCTTTGTTCCGCGCAGCTGAGAGGTGAATGGGACCGCCCGGCAGGAAGGCAAGCCCCACGCTCCCGGCGAGCAGCTAGAGCCTGTTCTCACCACCAGAGGGCGCAGCCTGCCTGCTTTTCTCACTCCGGCGGACAGCGAGGATGCCAGCGCTTCTTGCGTCCTGGGGGTCTTTGCAGAGCCCAGACCACCTCTCTTGCCACTTTTCCACTTGTAGGAGGCAACTTTCAACAACTTTTGGAAGAATAGGACAGAAAACTGGATGCGTGTGAACTTGGATATAAACCTCACATCACACAATAGGAACCAGAGAAATTAAATAGTACCTTGTTTGGTTCTGGGGATTTGGCAGGGAACAGAAAAAGGAAGGAATATTTATTCCAATTTTGTGAAGAAAATCAACTTCTGGATGTTTAAGACATGGAAATCATTAGCAAATATAAATTGATAAGATGTTTCAATGGGAGATGAAGTTTGTTTTTTTAATTGTATATTAAAACATATATAAAAGGAAAGAAACTAATTTGGAGAAAAAAGGGAAGGCAGAGCAATTGTAATGGAGAGTCCATGATGAGAACAGAGCTGAAGTGTTATGGTCTTGGATGAGGCTGCCCAAAAAGTGACATTAAGAAAAACTCTCAACTTCAGTTACTCACATCTGTAAAGGGAAAATAACAATCATTCAAGAGGCCACTTCACTTCAAGAGGCCATAAATAAGCCCATGTGGTTGGCATCACTGATTGATGTAGAATAGATGTCAATAGAGGTGGAACCTATTCACTGATAATGAGTATCAACGGGACAGGTCAGGTCTGTACCCAGATTCTGTTTGACAAGAGGTGAGAAGAGACATGTTTCAAGGCACATACATGTTTCCTTATATAATATTTCCAATTTTAATAAGACCTTTGAATATTTATTTTTCATATCCATTTTTATATTTCAGTATATTTCTTCCATTTCTTTTACTAACAAGTTGTTCAACTAGTTGATAACAGTGAGAATGGGTTTTGAATCTGTAGGAAATATTTCAAAAGAATGATGCTCTGATTTTTGAAGGTGTAATTCAAACTCATGATGAAGCTTTAACTTGAGAACAGTCACCATCCGCTGGCTGGGTGTTACTGAAAGAGCGTATCAGCTGCAACTAGTCAAGAGCAGCTGAAAAAGGTAAAGACAGCTTTGGAGTCTCATCTTTGAGTACCACCCTGCCACCGAAAGCCTTGCCCGCCCACCATTTACCAGCCACATCTTGGCAGGACACCTGGCACTGGGGTGCCCGCAGCACTGCCCTCTCCAGTGCCCCCAGCTCAGGTAGGGATCAGGGATGGGATCCCTATCCTGCTGCACTCTATGTGCTAACACAGAGCAGCCAGCTGTAGATTTGGGCGGCCCACAGGGGGCACATAACAGGATTCCGGAACCCCAGCCTGCCCAGTGTCCTGACAAGGCTATGCTGCCTGCCTCAAGCCCAGGCCTAAGGCCATCAGCTTGATGTCTTAGCCCATGCAGGCTGCTCTAACAAGATACCACAGACAGGGATACCCCAGACCGGGATACCGCTGACTGGGTGGCTTACAAATAGTGGAAGTTCACCGCTCATAGTTGTGGAGACTGGAAGTTCAAGATCAGGGTGTCTGGCCGCCTGCAGACTGGGTGTCTGAGAACTTTCTAACTTACATCTGGTGCCTTCTTTTTTAACATTTATTTGTATTTATTTTATGTATGTATTTGGCTGCACCGGGTCTTATTAAATAGTTGAAGCATATGGGATCTCCTTCCCTGACCAGGGATTGAACCCTGGACGCCTGCATTGGGAGCACAGAGCCTTAGCCACTGGACCACCAGGGAAGTCCCAGCTGTGTCCTCTCATGGTAGAGGGGCTAAGGAGCTCTCTGGGGTCTCTTTTTTAAGGGCACTAACCCCCGGGGGGCTCCATCCTCATGACTACCTCCCAAAGGCTGCTCTTTTTAACACCATCTCCTCTGAGGGTTATGGTGTCAGCAGGTGAATTTGGGGGACACAGAATTCAGACCACAGCACAGGGGATGAGGCTCTGTGTTCCAGCCTGGTTTTTGGTTTTGTTTTTGTTTTTGTTTTGCTGTTTTTCAACTTCCTTCTATTTCTGACTCCTTAACTGAGTATATTCAAGTCATATCCCACACCTGAGAAAGAACACAACATTCTCCTCTGTCTTGCCAAGAACCCAGAGATTGGCCTTCGGTCCAGCCCAATAGACCCACCCAGCACTGGATTCAGTTTCCCTCATTTTCTGCCAATCAGGAACAGTGGCTGACACAATGAGTCTTTCTCTGAGGCTCTTTGCTTCCACTTTCCAAGGCTCTGCCCACTCTTGTTCACCTCCCATCCAGAGCTGATTTCCAGCCTCTCTGTCCACAAGAGACTCATCCTTGTGCCCAGGGCCCTGGGCTTAGATGATCCTTCCCCTGGTCTTGACTTTTTGATGCTTAGGTGGTCGGGTCCTATGCCCATGGGTGCCCTTGCCCTGAGTGGGCCCACACACAGCTCTGTCAACCCTGTTTCTTTGCCCTGTAACATTCTCTGTTGCTTCCTTTGGGCAGAAGGAGGTAACTTTCATCACAATCCCTCCAGGATGCCCTCCCCCTCTTGGAAAGCTGGATTGGTCCACCCCCACCACACACTCCCACCTTGGCATTTTGGAATATTCTTTAGGTTCTTTCCATTTGCTGTAGAATGGCACACAGTCAAAGGACTGCTTACATCCAATCATGATTGAATCATTCCCAGTATCAGCTAGACAAACTTTGCAGAGACCTACAAATGCCCCATCCCTGAAATTTCCACCAAACTCTCATTTTCTCTTCCAGATTTGCTGACAAGGCACAGGCCCTCCCCACCAGCCCCTGCCCTCCAAGAGCCCCCACTCCCACCCACCGCCACCTCCCCCCAACCCCCGGGTGGGCACTCCCTAGATAAGACTCAAGCTTTCCAACCTACGGCGCCAGTGTGAGGAAGGCAGACAGAGCGGGGGCCCTGTGGCCCCTCCGCCTGCTCCCCCCAGCCCTTCCCTTCCCTGGCACCATAACAGATGACTTCATGGCAGGACCCAGCTCCTATCAGCTCTGGCCTCCCTGGGACTGGAGCGGGGAGGGGGCCAGGAGGCAGCGGACAGCCTGAGCCATGGTTACTTTGGCGCAGTCTGGGGCTCTGTGGACTGTCAGCCACAGCCTTCAAACCAGAGCCGCCCTGGCCGTGAGGGCACATGGCCACGTCTCCCAGCCCAGCCTCCACCTCCTCTGAGCTGCACTTGGGAACAGGACAGCTGCACCCAGAGCCACCACTTAGCTAGGCACAGAAGAGCAGCCATCTCCCTTTATCCCTTGAAATAAAAGTCCATTCCTGGTCCTGGGTCCCCTCCCGCCAGACCATTTATTTGCACATCAAAAAAAAGTCTTTAAAAACAAAACAAAACAAAGCATGCTCTCAGAATACTCTCTCTTCTCCCTGACCTTCCCTTCTCATTCCAAACCTCTTCCTGACCAAACTCTGAACCCAAGCTGCACACTAAAGCTTCATTCCTGTTCCTGGATCATTTTTTTTTTTTTGCATTTGGTTTTCCCACTGTCTGATATTTAACCCTAGATTCTTTACAAAATTCTGCCTTGGACCCAAGCGTGTGACTTCTCCTGGTCCAGACAGGCTCTGGTTGGACTGGCTCAAGCTGTGGCCCTCACACTGGAGCTCAGGGCCCTGGGCACGTGGCTGTGATTGTGGTCAGGATATCAACCCTCAGTCAACAGGCAAGTGGAAATGTCTGAGGTTTGTGGGGTCTCAATGTGATTGGAGAACAAAAGGCTCAGACTGTTTCTAAGGCAAGAGCCAGTAGCTTCAGAAGCTAGTGCTGGAAAACACTAGGCTGAATTTTCCAGGCAAGAATACTGCCATGGGTAGCCTTTCTCTTCTCCAGGGGATCTTCCCGACCCAGAAATCGAACCCAAGTCTCCTGGATTGCAGGCAGATTCTTTACCATCTGAGCCATCAGGGGAACCCTAGGTATGTACGCCGCCTCCCATAAACCCACCTTCCAGATTGATTACCCAGTAAGTCCACCCTCAATATTCCATTTCCCGTTTTTAACCATCATACTTGGAGGCTCATGCTGGGGGCTGCATAGGACATAAATGTGACTTGTTCTGTCTTCCCCTCCCTAAGGATGCCCACAGGGGCCTGGGTGGCAGGGGGGCGGGTGGGAACCACAGAAATGTCCCCACCTCCTCCACTCACTGAGGGGGCACTGCTGTGTGGAGCTGGCTTGCTAAGCCCCTTCAGACACAACCCGTTGCTGGGCCCATCTTCTTCAAATCCAGAGACCGGGTTCTTTCTTTCCCGGCTGTGTAGCCTGAGGTGAGTCATTTAAACTTTGTAGCCTTCAGTTCCTCCTTTTCTGTAGCAGATTAAGGTGGAGGACCAGAGGCCATCCACAGGGCAGGCCACTCTCACACAGAGCCTTGACAAGGTCTCCAGGATTCCAGCCTCTCATCCCCAGCCCCGGATAGGGGAATATTGGGCAAGCATATTCCTCTGGCCTCAGGTCCATCACAGCTGATCCCGTGTGCCTGTCTCTATGCCTTTACTTAACAGTTAGAAGTAAGGACTCAAAATGAGTATCATGAGCTACTAGCTCAGTGGCATCAAGACTGTGAACATCAAACACAGCAGCGAGGAGCGTGGGACAGGGAAACGTGGTCGAGGATGATAATATGGTTGTAGTACCAGCGGGATCATCTCCAGGCCATGAGGTCCTTGGGGGCTGAAGTGGGTCCTTACTGTATTTTGATATCTTTTAGGATGAGCAGAGTCCCTGGCACTCACCTATGACAGAAGCCACGGAGTAAAGGCCAAGAGGTGTGAGAAAAGAAGGGATGTTGAACGTTGATGGTGGAGGGAGTCTCTTTTTTTATTTATTTTTTAATTGGAGGAAAATTGCTTTACAATTGGTTTCTGCCATACAAGAGTATGAATCAGCTATATGTATATATAAATCCCTTCCCTCTTGAGACTCCCTCCCCTCCCCTCCCCCACCTCTCTAGGTCATCACAGGGCATGGAGCTGAGCTTTCTGTGTTACACATGATAGTGTGTATATGTCAATGCTTCTTTCTCAATTCATCCCAGCCTCTCCTTCCCCCGCTGTGCCCACAACTGACAAAGGATTAATCTCCAAAATATTTAATCAGCTCACACAGCTCAATACCAGAAAAACAAACAAACCAATTTAAAAACTAGACAGAAAACCTAAACAGACATTTCTCCAAAGAAGACATACAGATGGCCAATAAGCAATGAAAAGACACTCACATCGCTCATTATCCAGTTCAGTCGCACAGTCATGTCCGACTCTTTGTGATCCCATGGACTGCAGCACACCGGGCTTCCCTGTCCATCACCAACTCCCGGAGCCTACTCAAACTCACTCATGTCCATCCATCTCATCCTCTGTCCTCCTCTTCTCCTCCTGCCTTCAGTCTTTCCCAGCATCAGAGTTTTATCCAATGAGTCAGTTCTTATTGGAATATTTGGTGGCCAAAATATTGGAGTTTCAGCTTCAGCATCAGTCCTTTCAATGAACATCCCGGACTGATTTCCTTTAGGGTGGACTGGTTTGATCTCCTTGCAGTGCAAGGGACTCTCAAGAGTCTTCTCCAACACCACAGTTCAAAAGCATCAATTCTTCAGTGCTCAGCATTCCTCATAGTCCAACTCTCACATCCATACATGACTACTGGGAAAACCATAGCTTTGACTAGACGGACCTTTGTTGGCAAAGTAACGTCTCTGCTTTTTAATATACTGTCTAATTTGGGCCATAGTTTCTTTTCCAAGGAGCAAGCGTCTTTTAATTTCATGGCTGCAGTCACCATCTGCAGTGATTCATTATATTAGAGAAAGGCAAATCAAAACTACAATGGGGCAACACCTCACACAGGTCAGAGAGAATTGTGTTATCAAGACTGTTCTGCCCAGAGTACCTGGGAATGGTAGACGGAGCAAAGGCCAGTTTACGCACCTGTTAGACACGCCCCCTCAAGCTTGGCCACTTTGCATCCTCACTTCCAGGCCACAGTGATGACTTGGGCCACTCCCCCAGTGGTTCCGCTGGTTACTCTGATTGGCTGCCCCCGTTCCCAGGTGATGCCGGCACCGCATTCTGCGGCCACGCCCCAGTCCTGGCTGCGGCCCCTCCTCCCGGGTCCTCATCGCTGTCTCCTGTCCATCAGCTCAGAGCTGCTGGCCTGACCCCGCCCCGGCACAGCCGTGACCATGGAGACTTCTGGGGGGTGGGGGAGGCGGAGGGCGGCGAAGCTGTCACTTGGGGTATTATTGTCCAGATCTGGGAGGCCACTTATCTGGGACGCCCACAGAGGGAAATGAGATCGTTTGACGGCACTTTTCCCACCAATGTCTTATCTGAGCTGGAAAGAAGACAGTGTTTGTGTGTGAAGACGTGTGTGTGTGTGTGTGTGTGTGTGTGTGTGTGTGTGTGTGTGTGTGCAGTTTTACAAACTCCGTGGATGCCTGTTTGAGTGAGGTTCACTCCATGACTTCTGACCATATGGATTATATCCGTGTGATTTTATGACTTGAGTACAAAGCGTGAGTCTCTGAAGAGTGTCTGTGTGCCGGAAAAGAAGTTGATGGCACAAAGGAAGAGAAGGGGAGATTGGGGGAAAGAAGCACTGGAGAAAACATTGAAAAGATGAAAACAGGGAATTTCACTGGTGGTACAGTGATTAAGAATCTGCCTTGCAATTCAGGGGACCCAGGTTCGGCCCCTGGTCGGGGAACTAAGATCCCACATGCCTCTGAGCAAGGAGGCCTCAACTATTGAGCCCACAAGCTCTGAAGCCTGCAGACCACAACTAAAGAGTCGATGGGCCTCAGTGAAAAATCATGCACGACACAAGGAAGACCCCACGTGCTGCACCTAAGATCCAAGGCAGCCAAATAATGTTTTTCAAAGAAAGATGAAAGCAACGAGTTTTGGTGAAAGGAGGAAGAAATAGGCATTGTTGTCATTTTAAAAATCGATATATAGTTGATACACAGTAAAATGTTGGTTCTGATATTTCATGCATCCTGAAATGATCACCACAAGTCTGGTAGCCCTCTGTCCTCGTACAAAGTTATTAAAGTAGTATTGCCCATATTCCTTATGCTGGATGTTAGCATCCCCATGACCTACTTCTTATGTCCGTGAGATTTGTATCTCTTATTCCCCTACGCCTATGTCACACACACCCCACCACCCTCTCTGCTGGCAATCATGTGTTTACTTTCTGTGTCTATGAGTCTTTTCATTCTATTGCAGGGGTATTTGCCTTTCTCTGCCTGACTTATTTCACTGAGCATCCTACCTTCTGGATTCACCCACGTTGTTACAAAGGGCAAGATTTCATTTTTTATGATTGAGTATGTGTGTGTGTGTACATTTATGACTCCACTGTGTGTGCGTGTGTACATTGTTCTTTCTCTGTGTTATTCTCTATCATGGTAGGCAGTTTCCCTGTGTTTTGTAATTTATTACTAGGAAACTACTCTCAGTGAGAATTCACCCTAGCTCACCTCCTGTCTCCTCACTCTTTTGGGGGAACCAGTACAGTCCAGGAAGAGGACTGTTTTCTCCAAGCATTATTTTATTTGATTCTGCCAAACCCTCCAGGGATGCCATAAACTTGGGACCAATTTTTTCATTGTGGTAAAATATATATAAAATGTATCATTTAACCATTTTTGAGTGCACAGTTCAGTGGCAGCAAGTACATCCACTTTGTTACGCAACCATCACCACCATCCATCCCCAGAACTTTTTCGTCACCCTAAATTGAAGCTCTGTCCCCATTAAACAGTGACTCTCTACTCCCCCCTTCCCTTCGCCCCAGGTAGACACCATTCTATTCATGTGACTCTGTTTCTCTGAACTTGACTCCTCTCGGTACGGCGTATTTAGTCGGATAACACAATATCTGTCTTTTTGTGACTGTCTTGTTTCACTCAATGTAGTGTCTCCAAGGTTTATTTATCCACATTGTATCACGCGTCAGAATTTCACTCCTTGTAAACGAATTTTTAGGGATTTAGGAATTTTTAGATATTACTCTAAAATTAATATAATGTTATATATTATTATATTTCCATGTTTTAAATAAAAATAATTTCATTTCTTTTTAAGGCTGGCTAATATTCCACTGTATGTATATGCCTCATTTTGTCTATCCGTTCATCCATGGATGGACATTTGAGTTGTTTGGGACTGATTTTTAAGTGAATTTCTCAGCTGAGGTTAGGGTTCTCCTGGGAGATGTTTTCCCTCCTAAGGCCCCAGACACACAAAGTCTCCCTCACCAATGGGTAGGGGGTTTCTAGTCCCCACTTTCCCTGAACAGGGGTCTCAGGTACAGCTTCCACCTTTCACAAGCCTGTCCCTTGAGGGACAAGCCTCTAACCAATCAGATCCATTTCCTGGTCAGAATCCACCCACTCAGACTCCAGGGCTGAGGACAGCCGCTTTCACAGGAACACTCTGGCTTTCGATTCCCTCTTTACCCCCAGAAACTCAGGGGGGTGTTTCTGGCTTTGGAGAAGTGGTTTTCAACCTTGGTTTACACGAGAGTCAACTGGGGACGTTTTTAAAATCCCAGCACACAACCCAAACAAGTCACATTCAAATCTCTGGTAGTCAAAAGTGAGTTCATTTACATAAAATTGTGCTACAGAAATAAACTACAAGAAGTACCTGACTATGTAAAAAATTATGGAGGTGAACCCAAATTATCAAACTCTGGTGACCCCTGCTGTACTCCTGATGACTTTGTTAGGCAGCTTTTAAGTTACAGTCCCAACCTTGAGACGCTGTGGTCTGTGATCATACCTAAGCTGTAACATTCATCTGGAGCAAATATTGACTGTCGATTTAAACTACCCACCTTCAGCCTCCTACATGAAATTTTCCACATCGAGCCCAGATTCAGTGCCATTAACACTTTGTAGTTCCACACCCCTGCTTCCTATGGAGAAGGGACCATTTTTCAACTAAAGAAATGAGTCTGTCCAGTGTCCAGCTATTGATAGCAAATGTACGCATCATCTTCATCTTGTCACTTCTACTGAGGAGTGCCGTTTCTTTTTAGCCTATGCATGACTCCTTGGTTGCTATTCAATTATTTGCATCAACTCCAGTAAACCTATTAATCACAACAATAGCAGCCAGCCCATATTAACACCTTGCCACTTAAGCTGCACTGCTGCCATCAGGGCCCAAAACCTGGACCCCAAATTTCACATTCTTATTTTGTATTGTGTTTACATATATGTAATTTACATAACTAAGATCGTGGCATCTGGTCCCATCACTTCATGGGAAATAGAAGGGAAACAGTGGAAACTGTCAGACTTTATTTCAGGGGGCTCCAAAATCACTGCAGATGGTGATTGCAGCCATGTTATGACCAACCGAGACAGCATATTGAAAAGCAGAGACGTTACTTTGCCAACAAAGGTCCATCTAGTCAAGGCTATGGTTTTTCCAGTGGTCATGTATGGATGTGAGAGTTGTGAAGAAAGCTGAGCACCGAAGAATTGATGCTTTTGAACTGTGGTGTTGGAGAAGACTCTTGAGAGTCCCTCGGACTACAAGGAGATCCAACCAATCCATCCTGAAGGAGATCAGTCCTGGGTGTTCATTGGAAGGACTGATGTTGAAACTGAAACTCCAATACTTTGGCCACCTGATGTGAAGAACTGACTCATTGGAAAAGACCCTGATGCTGGGAAAGATTGGGGGCAGGAGGAGAAGGGGATGACAGAGGAAGAGATGGCTGGATGGCATCACCCACTCAATGGACATGGGTTTGGGTGGACTCCCGGAGTTGGTGATGGACAGGGAAGCCTGGCGTGCTGCAATTCATGAGGTCACAAAGAGTCAGACATGACTGAGCGACTGAACTGAACTGAACTGAACTTACATAATGAATATATAACTTATACCGTATAATACAGTATAATGAATATATATAATGTATATACATATTGTACTATATACAATATATATTATACATTTATTGCTCTATATTTTATAGTTTATTTTGTAGTATGTATTTTAAATATATACTATATTTATATACTAAAATATAGAAATATAGTAATCATTACTATTATTATAAACCCTTAAAGAGATAAGTGCAGAAAAACGCTTCAATATTACCACCTCCAGGATTTAATAGATGTACCTTGTCATATTGGCTTCAGATTTCTTTAAAGGAAAAAAAAGCATTCTACATCTCTACCCTCACCAGAGGTAACTTCTATCTTGAAGCTGTGTTTGTCATTTGCGAGCATATTTTATACTTTTCTGTATGTACTTATATTCGTAAACAACATATGAATTGCATGCTTTTAAATTTTTTACACAGTAAAATGTGTTAGAATCCAAGGATGATTAGTTGTCCGGCGCGCCTGCAATACCTATATTGGTCGCTAGATGTCGCTAGGATTCCACTCGTGCAAATCCGGTTTCTCCTTTCTCCTTGACTTGCTTGGGATTTTTGTCGGTCCAAGTTTTAACTCAAGTTTGTTTTTTGTGTGTGTGTGTGTGTGTTGGTTTTGCCATATGATGACATGAAACCGCCATGGGTTTACATATGCTCCCCCTCCAGAACCCCCCTCCCTCCTCCCTTCCCCTGGGACATCTTGGTGCACCAGCCCCGGGCATCAACCCTGGGCTGGCGATTGATTTCACATATGATAATTAACATGTTTCAATGCCATTCTCCCATATCATCCCACCCTTGCCCTCATCCACAGAGTCCACGAGTCTGTTCTATGCATCTGCGTTCCTTTTGCTGTCTCGCATGCAGGGTTCTCGTTACCATCTTTCTAAATTCCATATATATGTGTTAGTATACTGTATTGTTGTTTTTGCTTCTGGCTTACTTCACTCTGGATAATGGGCTCCAGTTCCGTCCACCTGAGTAGAACTGATTCAAATGAATTTTTTTTTTTAATGCTGAGTAATATTCCATTGTGTATATGTACCACAGCTTTCTTATCCATTCGTCAGTTGATGGGCATCTAGGTTGCTTCCATGTCCTGGCTATTGTAAACAGTGCGCCTCCAGACTTAACTCAAATTTTAACTGCAAGTTTGCAGTTGGAGATTGTCTACAGGCAAGATACCGGAGCTGCAGCACTGTAAGCGGTGATGCCCCCAATGATTTATTTGAGTTATTTCCCTAGAGAAAAAATCTGTGAGCCCTGGGGTACAGAGGATGCGTTCAGCTGCGCCAACCTGGGCAGGCAGGTTTCGATCCCGGTCCTGGGTGTCCAGTCCCCTCACTCCAACCCAAGCCTTCCCCCAAAAGAATCACAGGTAGCAAATCGCTGCATCTCATAGAGGCACTCTGGTCCTTTGATGGAAGCTCCCTGGAGGCTGCTCTGGGCAGAGGAAGGAAAGCTTCCCTAAATCTACAAGGACAGAGGGGAACCCACGCAGCCTGATGTTTGCCATTCCTGGAGGAGACGGAGCTCCAGGGTCCTCCCGGCTCTAAATCCACCTCCCACTCTCCCCAGGTGCTGTATAGCAGCCCCCAGAGACTCGCAGGTCTGAGCTGTGACCATCTCCCATCCTGGTTACACAGGTGTCATTTTATCACTGAAGCGATTGTGGCTTAAGTCCCAGGATGGCTTAGTTGAGATGAAGCCTCCTCAGGTGGCCAATTTAGGGTCAGAGCACAGAGGCTGATCAAACCAGTCAATCCTAAAGGAGATCAGTCCTGGGTGTTCATTGGAAGGACTAATGCTGAGGCTGAAGCTCCAATACTTTGGCCACCTGATGCGAGGAGTCGACTCATTGGAAAAGACCCTGATGCTAGGAAAAATTGAAGGCAGGAGAAAGGGATGACAGAGGATGAGATGGTTGAATGGCATCACCAACTCGATGGACATGAGTTTGAGCAAACTCCGGGAGATGGTGAAGGACAGGGAAGACTGACCTGCTGCAGCCCATGGTGTCGCAAAGAATCGGATATGACTGGGTGATTGAAAAACAACAGAGGATGAGAAACTGTTTGGCCCATGGTCAGATCTTGGCTTTCCCTGAAACCACCGCGCAGATTAACCTCGTGTCCACCCCACCCTCCACCCCATTCACAGCAGAGCCCTGAATGCATGAGTCTACTCCCCCACAGACTAAAACCTGCCAACAGATACAGCAAATGGTAATGAAACAAGAAAAAGTCCAGGGAGGAGAGTGCTGCCAGTTTGACATCTTTCCAGGAGTTACTGTGGCCAGTGGTCTTCCCAGCAGACATCCGTTTTTCCTAACAACGATTTGGCCTAGAGACAGGGTCATGGGCCAAGGGTAAGGCCCTAAGCCCCAAGAGGCCTGGGCCCCGGTGGCATTGCCCAGGTCTCAGGCTCCGTCCAGCTGGCCCCTCCCAGACCTGCCCCCTCTCTGGCCCCGGGGGCCCTGGGGGAAGCCTGTCCAGGCCGTGGGAGTTTGGCTACCATTATCTGGCCCTTATCTGGGCCCACTTAGTTCAATGACTAGGAGCCGACCTGAGGGTCACGCCTGTCTCCAGAGAGTCCATGCTATCTCAGTGACCTGCAGAAACCCTGGCATGAGCTCATGTTTTCTGACGACAGAGAGGACCCTGCCGTATCGGGGCCCTGCACCCCCGCCGCCAGTGTCTGGCTAGAGCCTGGTGGAGGCTCCATGGCTACTCACTGAAATAGCAACGCTGATAACTAGGGCAGACAGAAACGCATTGATGAATTTCCATTGAGAAAAGTGGCCCCCTCCCCCCTGCCCTCCCCTCTGCGCTCACGTGGTCCTTCTTTGAGGAACATTCAGGTTCACAGGCTGGGCCTTTCTCAGACACGGCCTCAAACCTGTCCCCACCCCATGACTGATCCATGTTGATGTATGGCAAAAAAAAAATGCTATATTGTAATTATTCTTCAATTAAAAATAAATTTAAAAAACTGTCCCCACCCCTGTGAAGTCTTGCTGTGACCACAAACCCGTAGAAAAAGAATGCATCCAAGAATTTGTCCTAAAACATAGTTGCTCCTCATTGAGGAAAATACTGTAAGGATAGAAACCGTGTTTTTTACTCATCTGTATGTTCCAGAATCTGATGCCACCCAGGACAGTGCGCTGCTCAGTAGAGAGGGACTGCGTTTGATTGGACTGGAGGGCTGGAAAAACACAGCCCACCCTCCACCTCCCCAACTCGCTGGGAACTTGGGCAGGTTAATTTCCTCTCTCTAGTTCACACAGAGCTACTTTACACAGTCTTAAACATTTGTTAAAAAAGAACATTTGGGGTACATTTACATCTAATGTGATTACTAACATCCAAATTTACATCTATCACCTCTTTTGTGATTCCCTTTTGTCTTGCTTTCTCTGTGTTTGTTTTTCTCTCTTCTTGGCCTCACTTGATCTTGATTAATTTTATCATTCCTTTTTGCTTTATCCCTCTACCACCTTACAAGTTATAAGCCCTGTTTTTATCATGATTACCTTGGAGATCACAGCATGCAGAATTAACTTCTTATCAGAGTCTGAAGTTGAACAATTTGTTTATCCCACTCCCAGAGAGTATAATAACCTATTACACTTAATTCCACTTATCCCTCCAGAGGTTTGCTATTGCTGTGTGTCAGGTTTCCCAGTTCTTCTTTTAAAGAACATGAATAATTATGGACGTTGTTTTATACAGTGTATATTCATTCACATTTACTCACATATTCGCTCACTTGCTTGGATCTCTGTTCTTTTTTTAAAAAATTTTATTTATTTGGCTGCATTGGATCTTTATTGCAGCCTGAGAACTCAATTGGGACATAAGGGGTCTAGTTCCCTGGAGAGGGATCGAAAACTGGGTCCCCTGTATTGGGGGTGCAGGGTCAGCACCACTGAACCACCAGGGAAGTCCTTCTATTTATTCTTGTGTCTTAGTCATGCCCCAACTAACACCTGGCACACCCAAATGAATAAATACATTAAAGAAAACTGGGACAGGGCTTGAATTTGACTAGCACTTTCCATGTAGTCCCAGGAGGGCTGTGCTTGCTGCCTGGGTTAGCAGGGAGGAGCTGGGGAACAGTGGGAAAGAACCCCTCTGCCAGTGCAGGAGACATAAGAAACACAGGTTCGATTCCTGGGTGGGGAGATCCCCTGGAGGAGGGCATGGCAACCCACTCTAGTATTCTTGTCTGGAAAATCCCATGGACAGAGGAGCCTGGCAGGCTACAGTCCATGGGGTCGCAAGAGTCGGATATGATTGAGCAACTAAACAACAATAATAACTTATCTGTGTAAACGCCTGCAACTGAGACCAGGTCAAGCGACCCCTGAGTCTTTCCTTCCTCAGCCCCAGCCTTCCCCGGCCCCGGCCACCCGTCTCTCAGCCCTGTGTCTGCAGCCACATCCGACACCCGAGTGTCCCCAAGGATAGGCAGACGTGTGGGGAGACCTCAGAGAGATCAAGGGCATGGGTGGGAGAGGAAAACAGGAAGGTGGGGCGATAAGGAGAGAGTCTTGAGGGAACTGCAGGAAAACAAAACAAAACAAAAAACTTAAAAACAGCAGGTTTGGAGAAATCTTGGCCTGAAGAGTAGCTGTTGCTGGTCATCAATGGGGACAGCAGGCCCGGGAACTCTGGGGCAGGGCAGGGAAGGCAGACCCTGGCCCTTCACTTACTCAGTATGACATTTATGGGGCATCCCTGGTTGTCCGGGGGTCAAGACTCTGTTCTCCCACTGCAGAGGGTGTGGCTTCAATCCGTGGTCAGGGAACTAAGATCCCACATGCCATGCACCGTGCCCCCCCAAAAAAATGACATTATGCCTGTTAGATTTTGCACAGACACAAACGTGGCAGGTCCCCGTGGACTGAAGTGACTTTTTCCAAACATGCCAGGCACACACCTGCCACAGGGCCTCTGCACTTGCTTTTTCCTCTGACTGGAATGCTCTCTACCTCTCATCATTCCTTCCCTCGTCTTCCTCCGTCTTCATTAAAATGTTACCTTCTCTGTGATGCCTTCTGATCTAAAATTGCAGTGGTGCACTGCTCCCCACACTCACACACCTAAAGATCCTATCCTTTCTCCGGGGCCTGCCCTAACATCTGTAGAGCCTGAAAGTGAAAGTGTTAATTAGTCATGTCTGACTCTTTGTGACCCTGCAGACTGTAGTCCACCTGGCTCCTCTGTCAAGGGGATTCTCCAGGCAAGAATACTAGAGTGTGTAGCCATTCCCTTCTCTAGGGAGAAGAAGTGGAACCCAGAGATGGAACCAGGGTCTCCTGCATTGGAGGCAGATTCTTTACCAAATGAGCCACCAGGGAAGCTAAAACAGAGTAATATTGGTGGTCCCCAAAACATAGCCCCCTTTTCCTCCTCCCACGCCCATTTCCACCAACCCCTCAAGATTTTCACACACTGATGTGAGTATCCAGCTGTGTCCCCAGCAAGTGGCCTCTGATCACACTGCAGGCTTGGGGATACACACACCTGCATTCCATTCTACCTGCTAAGGTCAGACTTTAGGGAAATCCCTACAAGTCCTGGACTTGGACACCGTGCCGTTTGGGCAGGAACTTTTGAGGTTCTTGGTAACCAGAGTGTGGTCTGAAAGTGAGGTTCAGGCTCCTAGGGGTGCATCCCCTTGGCCTAGCAAACTCCTCTGCCTGGAGGAGGCAGGGCTGGCCTCTGAAGTGTGGGGCTGAGGGCAGGGGTCCCTCTTGCTCATCCTTGGGATGCGACTGTAACTTCCTTGCTTTGTTTTCCCCTGTGGTATGATATAGCGTATGCTCAGTCACTCAGTCATGTCCAACTCTTTGAGACTCAATGGACTGTAGCCCACCAGGCTCCTCTGTCCTGGTGGGATTCTTGCCTGTGGGATTTCCCAGGCAAAAATACTGGGTTGGGTTGCCATTTCCTCCTCCAGGGGATCTTCCTGACTCAGGTATTGAACCCACATCTCCTGGGTTTGCAGGCAGATTCTTTACCACTTAGCCACCAGGGAAGCCCCTAGATACAGTATATATTTTTACTTATTCGTTTGGCTTATTATTTGGTTCCCTCCAGTAAAGTGTGAACCCCAAAGAAGGCAGGGATCTATTTTCATCACTTATATTCTCTGGATGTTCATTGGAGGGACTGATGTTGAAGCTGAAACTCCAGTACTTTGGCCACCTCATGCAAAGAGTTGACTCATTGGAAAAGACCCTGATGCTGGGGGAGGATTGGGGGCAGGAGGAGAAGGGGATGACAGAGGGTGAGATGGCTGGATGGCGTCACCGAATCGATGGACGTGGGTTTGGGTGGACTCCGAGAGTTGGTGATGGACAGGGAGGCCTGGCGTGCTGCGATTCATGGGGTCGCAGAGAGTCGGACACGACTGAGCGACTGAGCTGAGCTGACTCTCTGTACTTACAATGGTTTCTGTCACACAGTAAGTGCTCAATAAATGTTTGTTGAATAACTAATGGATTTGGGGAGTATGAGATACCAGAATAGAAGCCAGACTGGGGGTTCCTTGTCTTCATAAAGCTCCTCTGTTCTACAGAAGGCCTGCCAAACTCCTATTTTAAAGTTTACAGACTCTAGAGAGGAAATTATGAGTTTTGTTCCTTTAGAGGACAGCTTAAAAGATGCAGGGGTTTAATTACATGTATGCTATTGACTTCAATACATGCAAACTCAATGGATGCGTTTTGTGACCGAGAATCTCTCCTTGACCAAACTTTATAGTCAGGATCCTCCGAGTCCTCCTCTCAACTGGGTCTCCACCTTGGCCCCTATCCTGTCCTCAGACTGCCTGACCAGTTGAGCAAGAATCCCCCCATTTTTGATCATTGAGAACCCTGATATCTTATCACCACGGGTGTCTGATCAAGTTCCTCATGCCCCACCCTTGCTATCTAAGTCCTTGTCTATATTTTGCAAGAATCCTGTTACATCAGTTTAGCAAGAATCTCCCCTAACCTTGATGTCTCCTCTTAGTCATTTTCTTTTCATGACCCCCACCCTGCTCCTTGGGTAGAAATCCCCTTGTCCTCGTTGTAGTAGGAATTGAGCATCATCTCTCTTTCCTGCTGCCACAGTCATGGCCCCCTTTTGCAATAGTCTTTTTTATTTTAATATAATTTTATTTATTTTTGACCGTCTTGGGTCTTCATTGCTGCACAGGCTTTTGTCTCGTTGTAGCCAGCAGGGGCAACTGTCTAGCTGTAATGTGCTGGGTGCCCGCTTCTCTTTTTGTGGAGCACGGGCTTGGCTGCTCTGCAGTATGTGGGATCTTCCGAGACCAGGGATCGAACATGTGTTTCCTGCATTGGCAGGCGGCTTCTTTACCACTGAGCCACCAGAGAAGCCCAGCAATAGTTTTGATGAAAGTTTTTCTAACCATATTTTTCATTTTCGTTTTTTAAAAATGAAGTATAGTTGATTTACAATGTTGGGTTAGTTTTTCTTACCCCATTTTCAAAAACTAAAGTCAAGACAGCAGAAGCAGAGGAGGCGGCTCTAGCTGGCTTGTGTGTCGCTCTCAGGCCCTCTCCCGCCTCGGCCCGGCCTGGGGTGGTTTGCCACCTGATCCATCCGATCCGGACCCAAGCAGGGCGCTCCCCGCCTCTCCACACCCAGAGCATCCCTCCCTTTCTCCGGGTAGTGGCGACTGTTCCCAGACGGGCCACTGGGTGGCGCCGTCGGCATTAATGGAGGGAGCCTAGGACACGCAGCGGCTGGAAAGGCGGCTTGGGGCTGGACGAGAATCCTGGAGTGACGCGTGTTTTCATTCTTTTGATTAATGTAACAGTTTTCATGGTGCATATTCACGGGTGAAAATTTATCAGAGTGTATACTTTAAAAGCATACAGTTTATTGTGTGTCGATTATAGCTCGAGAAAAGAAGCTGTAACTTTTTAAAAAGAGCAAAAGTATCGATACACATAGTAACACGGGTAATTTTCAAAATCATTATGTTGAATGAAAGCAGTCAGACATAAAAGAGAATGCACTGTGTGGCGATTAAAAATGGAAACTAATTCTCAGTAACAAACAGCACATCAGTGGTTAACTGGGGACAAGTGTGAAAGCAAGGATGAATTACAAGGGGGGGCATAAGGAAAATTTGGGGGGATGGAGGTATTCACTGGAAGGACCGATGCTGAAGCTGAAGCTCCAATACTCTTGCTACCTGATGGAAATAACCAACTCATTGGAAAAGACCATGATGCTGGGAAAGAGTGAGGGCAGGAGGAGAAGGGATTGACAGAGCTTAAGATGGTTGGACGGCATCACCGACTCAATGGACATGAGTCATTTAGTCATTGAGACTCAGCAATGACTGGGAGATAGTGAAGCCTGAAGTTCTGCAGTCCATGGGGTCACAAAGAAACATGACTGAGAGGTGGGGAAGCTGCAGAAGAAAAGTGAAGCTAGCCTAAGTTGGTTTATAAGGTTTAAGGAAAGAAGTCATCTGCCTAAGGTAAAAGTGCAAAGTGAAGCAGCCCGTGGTGATGTGGAAGCTGCAGCAAGTTACCCAGGAGACCTAGTTAAGATCATTCATGAAGGTGGCTGCCTCTCAATAATAAGGAAGAACCTTGCTTTTCTGTTACAAGTTAATCACTGAAGAATGCTGCCTATAAGCTTAAATGATACATAATGAAACCCTGCCTCCCAGATAGTGAATGTTAAGCTAAAATACCTTGTTTAGCTCACAGGAAGCACCCTGATCAGGCATACCCACGGATGCCTGCAGGAAGGAAGAAATTAACCCATTCCTTCTGAAGGCTGGCTGGAATCAGGGCTTTACCCCTTCCCCTTTGGGTACAGAGGAAATCTGAACTCTACCTTTCGGAAGATGGCTCCTTAGGGCACAAGTCACCCACCTTCTGAAACCAACCAGGAGCCTTGCTGCTCGTGGCCAGAGGCCCCCAGATGGGGAATTGTCCAGCAAGGCCTGAGGAACTGCTGGGACCACTTGTCCTCAAAATCTTCCCTTCCGAATTCCCTGAAGCAGCACTGGCTGCAACTTGGGAATTAGAAAAAGGAATTGACATCTGGGAGCTAGCCGACAGGCTCAATAAATTCACTCTAGTGTACAGCCAGAAACTTTATTTCCTCTCTGTTTGGGGCTTTTTCTCCAGAATAAGCCAATTTGCTTTGTATTTGAGTGGGGTATCCTGTTGGAGAGAGGAATGAGTTACTGGCCTTGTACTTGATTTGTGAACCCGTTCATTTGTTTCTTTGGATGATGGCATTCATGTGTGCTGTTTGTGTCTTTAAAAATTGAGGAATATTTTAACTATCCCTAAAGCATGTCCCCTGGGGTGCATTTCAGCTGAGTGGTCTGATTATAGCTATGAATCCATGACGGAGACAAAGATATTTTATTCTAACAATGTGTGGCCACGGTACCTTTTAGGATCTCCACAAGAGGGTTAGGCAGGGTTATCCTGGGACCCAGTGCATTGTGTACGGTCATCCCGTCTGTGTTAATTACATCGTTTGCATCTCCTGTGTCATTGACCTGGCCAAGGACTCACATTGCATGGGAGTTGAGTGAATGGTTCTTGGGATAGATAAAGCCCCAAGACCAAACTTAAGGGTTTACTTAGGGTTTCTTATTTGTTCTTTGGGTTTCTCATTTCATTTTTTTAATGAAAAATTTTTTTCCTGTGGACCATTTTTTAAAGTCTTTATTGAGTTTGTTACAACATTGCCTCTGTTTTATATTTTGGGGTTTTTTGGCTGCAAGGCATGTGGGATCTTACCTCCTCGAAGAGGGATTGAACCCTCACCCCCTGCATTGGAAGACAAAGTGGTAACCACCGAACCCCCAGGGAAGGCCCTCATTTCATTCTGTTTCAGTACCATTTCTCCATTTACAGACTGATGTCAAATGGAGGAAAGGAACAAAACAAACAAGCAAACAAAAAAAACTTGTCTGCTCCTATCCTAAAGTGGGACATTTCCCAGGGAGAAGAGAACGCTTCCACTTGGTTCCTAAAATCACCAAAAGCCCGTCACAGAATTGAGCCCAGGTGGTTGATGCCAAAGCAAAAAGGCATCCGTTTAATGGTCAGAGATAATCAACTGCTACTGATCATTTTACAGTGGTCTTTGAATGGCTGTATAGCAATTCTGTGAAGAAGGATGAAGAAGGATGCAGTCCTTTATGGGAAAGCATTTGTGCTATCACATCAGGGTGGGGGAAAGTCTGACAGTTGTCACCTTATGGAAAAAGAAACCTGAGGGAAAATCTATTACGCAGGAAGACAGAGGAACAAGGGTGAGAATATGTTGCTCCAACTTCTGGCCGAGCTAGCTGTCCCAGCTGCTTCAGCCATCATGCCGAAACACCCACCCCTCCAGTTACCATCTGGCCTCAGTTCCCAGACACTGGGGCTCAGGAAGCCGTTGGACTGGTTCACCCTCCTTATATGAATCAGTTAGAAAGTCCTGTGTTAGTTCCCAGGACAGAAGGACCTGGTCTCGTTATCACTATCTAAGATAGGGCAACCGATTTGGGCCAGGAGCCACTACTGTGTGTGCGTACATGCTAAGTCTCTTTAGCCGTGTCCCGGCTCTGGGCGACCCTATGGACTGAGCCCCCAGGCTGCTCTGTCCACGGGGTTCTCCAGGCAAGAATACTGGAATGGGTTGCCATGCCCTCCTCTAGGCATCTTCCCGACCCACGGATCGAACCTATGTCTCTTATGTCTCCTGCATTGGCAGGCAGGTTCTTTTTCCACTAACCCAGGAAGCCCATACAAAAGTAGAATTTCTTTTTTATTTTATCTAAATTTTAAATTTTAAATTGGAATATAGTTGATTAACAATGTGATAGTTTCAGATGTGCAGCTGAGCGACACAGCTATACATATATATGTATCCATTCTCCCACAAATTCCCTCCTATCCAGGCTGCCACATAACACTGAGCAGAGTTCCCCATACTGTACAGTAGGACTTTGCTGTTTATCCATTTTAAATATAGCAGCGGGTACACCTTGATCCCAAACTCCCTAATTGTCCCTTCCTCCATATGTCCCCCTCTCTGCCAGCTATCACAGTTTTCTTCTTTGTAAGCCTGTGAGTCTGTTTCTGTCTTGTAAATAAGTTCGTTTGTATCATTTATTTTTAGATTCACATATAAGGGGTGCCATACAATATTAGCCTTTATCTGTCTGACTTGCTTCACTCAGGATGGCAGGCTAGTTTACTTGAAGGGTCAAGCATGTACAAAGCACCAGTGCAGGGTGAGATCCAGGGAAGAGACTTAAAAAAATGCCATCATCTTCTCTAACCACATTTTCCCCACCCTGTTGTCCCACTTAGCAACGGACCGTCCTCTCCATCAAATGCACTTGAAGTGTCTTCCCCTAGGGTTGCTGAGGAAGTCAGATGGGAGTGTATTTGGAGAGGCTTTGTCAACTAATACATCATGTGGGTGCTGTCCTTAGAAGGTCACGGCCCGTCTCAGGACAATGTGGCTTCCTGTAGGGAGGGTCAAATCGGGGCACCCTAAGACTCATGGACAGATGGCGAGCAGCTGAAAGCCTTGTCCCCACTGCTGACATCACCCCCACCTTACCTATTGCCAAAGCTGTGGCTTTAAAAGGCTCAAACTCCAAAGCAGAGAAAAGCATATGATTCCACAGTCAGGAGATGCTGAGGTCATTTCGTGGGCCAAAGATGCAGAGAGGAAGGAAAAATGCCAAAAAAAGAAGAAAAAAAATCCTTCCTAACCACTTCTGAAGAAAACAGTGGAGTTTCATGAGGCTGTGAGTTCTGTGCCCTGCCCAGAGTGATCCAGGGACTCTGGCCTCCACCTCCATTCTGCCCTTGGTTCCTGCTGAAATGGCCTGGGGGTCTCGGGATGGTAGCAAGCAACCCTCTTAAATCACATCCCAGCAGCAGACAAGGAAATGCACAAACCAGAGAGGCAAAGAGGAAAGAAAATAATCATGATTTGGTCAAATCATAGCACAAGTCTTTAACTCTCTGAAAATTTTGTTTCAAAATCTGAATTTCCTCCCCCTCTCCCCAGAATTCCTGTATTCCAAAATACCTAGACAAAGCCCTGAATGAATACATTTTAAAAGCAAGGCTAGCATCAGTAAAGGGCTTCCCTGGTGGTTCAGTGGATAAAGAATCTGCCTGCATTTTGGGAGACCTGGGTTCGATCCCTGGGTTGGGACGATCCCCTGGAGAAAGGCATGGCAACACACTCCAGAATTCTTGCCTGGAGAATCCCCATGGACAGAGGAGCCTGGTGGGCTCCAGTCCATGGGATTGCAAAGAGTCAGACATGACTGAGCTGCTAAGTCCAACATCCACCAATGAAACTGAATGAAGGACAGCTATGGAAATGAATATTGATGAATGTTAGCTGTGTAATATTGAACCAAAAATGCACGTTACAAAACTAGTCTGTACAACCATTCTAATAAACCTCATAATAAGTAGAACCAAATAATCACCACTTATAGATTTGTAATTCACAGTACTATCTTTTTAAAGGCCAAATAGTGATATATGTTCAATTCTTTAGTAGGCCATTTTTACAGTTTTTATTGAATTTGTTGCAATGTTGCTTCTGTTTGACGATTTGGGTTTTCGGCCAGAAGTCATGTGGGATCTTGGCTCCCTGACCAGGGATGGAACTTGTATCCACTGCACTGGAAGGTGAAGTCTTAACCACTGGACCACCAGGGAAGTCCCAATATAAGTTCAATTTTGAGTGTTTGTTCCCTCTGGGAGGTAGGAGATAGACAAGGAAAAAGTCTACGGGTGATGCACGTTCATGCTAGCAGTGTTGTTCCTGAGGTGGGTAGTGGTATCACAATTTCATCTCACTAGTATGTTTCATGGTCTCTCTTAAAATCTGAATTCCTTTTATGCAATCTCCTATAATATTTTCCATAGAAGTGAATATAAACACATCAAAGAATTCTGAGAAATTAAAAGGGAGAAAATCCGCTGCAATCCTACCATTTATTTGATTTCAGCTTTCCCTCTGCAGTGGGTCTCTTTTTTTGCTAAGTCATGATCACACTCTACCTACTTCTGCTTTCTGTTCTTAATTTGGAAAACTGTTTGTAGCATTATCTAAAATCTTCAAAGTCATCCTTCTTCATGGCTGCATAGTGACATATTTAAACTTCATGGAGATCCAAGAATCTCAATGGCTTCTATATAATATTTGCTTGTTGTTCAGTTGTGTCTGACTCTTTGCAGTCCCACAGACTGCAGCAGACCAGGCTCCCCTGTCCTTCACTATCTCCTGGAGTTTGCTCAGATTCTTGTGGGTTGAGTCAGTGATGCTCTCTAACCAGCTCATCCTCTGTCGCCCCCTTCTCCTTTTGCCTTCAATCTTTCCCAGCATCAGGATCTTTTCCAGTAAGTCAGCTCTTCACATTAGGTGATTAAAGTGTTGGAGCTTCAGCATCAAGCCTTCCAACGAATATCTGAGAATCTAGATAGACATGAATTTGGGGAGACAGTATTTGACATTCTGGCTGCTGTCTGCAAAATTCTGAAGTCAAACAGTGCTTTCAAAAAGAATTTTTTTTTTTTTTTTTTTTGGCTGTGCTGGGTCTTCATTGCTATTCTGGCTTTTCTCTAGTTGTGACGAGCAGGCTTCTCATTGCTGTGACATCTCTTGTTGCAGAGCACAGGCTCCAGGGCACTCAGGATTCAGTAGTTGCAGTTAGTGGGCTTAACAGTTTGGATTCCCCAGCTCTACAGCGCAGACTCAGCCGCTGTGATGCACGGGTTTAGTTGCTCCTTGGCACATAGGATCTTCCCAGACCAGGGATCTAACCTGTGTCTCCTGCATTGGCAAGTGGATCCTTTACCACTGAGCCACCTAGGAAGCCCCTCAAACACTGCTTTTTAAATGAAGCATCAATGGGCTCCCATAAGCCAACCAACCCAGGTGTGCTGGCTGTGAGCTCTTAATCGTGTTGTAGAAAGTTGGCACCAAAAGAGACCTTGGAGATCTGTCCAAATGTCTCAGCTCATTAGTGGGGAGTTTGAGAGTAGGTGAGGATGTGATTCATCCCAAGAGCCTCAAGTTTCCAGGTACAGTCAAGGAGTCTGCCTCAGGCCAGTGCTGACTGGGTGTAGGATTAACTCGTCTCCACCTCAAAGAGCTTTTTGCAGGACTGAACTAATTATCTACTGCTGAGTAACGTTAGCACACAGCACCTTGAAACACGGCTAGCATCACACAGCTTCTGTGGGCCTGGAATCTGGACCCAACTTTGCTACCTCTGCTCAGGGTCTCTCCCAAGGCTGTACTCAGCCAAGGTAAAGGTCTTATCGGAAAGCTCAGTTCAGGGAGGGACCACTTCCAAAGTCAATCATGTGATTGTCAGCAGGATTCAGTTCCTGTGGGACTGCTAGACCGAGGGCCCTAGTTCCTAGCTAGCTTTTGGCTGGAAGCCACCCGCAGTTTCTTGCCATGTGGGCCTCCCCACACACTGGTGACTTGGACAATAGAAATTAATTTTAGACAATAGAAGTTAATTTTCTCACAATTCTGGAGCTTAGAAGTATGAGATCAAGGTGTCAGAAACATTGGTCTTTTTGAGACCACGTTCCTTGGCTTACAGATGGTTACTAAATTAGATTCCTGAATCCAGTTCTGATGGGGGGCTGGGTATTCCCCCACACTGACAGATAATCCTCAGACACCAGCAAGGTGTCTTACAATTCAAATGTGTTCTGACACCGTCTACCCAGAGAGTGCACCAGACCCCACAGGGTGAGGGTTTGGTCCTACAAAACTGTCCCTCCTTGCCACTCCAGATGCTGTTGGTTTGCTAGGGCAGCTCTCAGAATTCAGAGAAACATTTTGCTTACTAGATGATTGGTTTACTACAAAAAGATGTAACTCAAGTAACAATCAGGTGGAAGAGATGCACAGGGCAAAGAATGTGCCCTCTCTAGGCATACTGCTCTCCCTGAATTTCCACACATTCACAAACCTGGAAGTTTTCCCAACTCCAGCCCTTTGGGTTTGAGGGATGTTTCATTATATAGGCATGACTGTCCAAATCATTGGCTGATAGAAATTGATCCCACCTCCAGCCCAGAGGTCTGGGGTGGGGCTGAAAACTTCCAACCCTCCTATCTCTTGGTTGGTCTCCAAGACAATCAGCCCCCATCCTTAGGTGGGATCCAAAAGTCACCACATTAACATTTATCACTCCCACTTAGGAAATGCCAAGGCTTTGGGGAGCTTTTAGCCAGGAACTGTGGGCAGAGACCAAGTATTCATGAGGGGCTTCCCAGGTGGTGCAGCGGTAAGGAATCCGCCTGCCAGTGCAAGAGATGCTAGAGACCCAGATTTGATTCCCTAGGTTAGGAAGATCCCCTGGAGTAGGAAATGGTACCCCATTCCAGTATTCTTGCCTGGAAAATTCCATGGACAGAGGACCCTGGTGGGCTACAGTCCATGGGGTGCAAAAAGTGAGACGTGATATATATGAGATATATATTTTGGTCATCTAAATGACCAAACATATTTTTTAATAAATCACGTTATCTCAGTCACCTTCTCACCACGTCCTCATGTGGTCTCTTGCCCTCTGTGTCTTCCTCATGGTCTCTACAGTTCTTCTTTTATAAGGACACTGATCAGACTAGATGAAGCCCTCCTAAAGTCCTCCACAATTAAAGCAGTCACAAGGATCCTTTTAAAACCAACGAAGGATTATGTCATCCTCTAGATGGCTTCCACCTCACTTAAAATAAAAATCCATGTCCTGGGACTTCCCAGGTGGTCCAGTGGCTAAGACTCTGCGCTCCCAATGCAGGGGGCCTGGGTTCGATCCCCGGTCAGGGAACTAGATCCCACATGCAGCAGCTAAGACCCAGCAGAGGCAAATTAATTCATTATTTTTTTAAAAAAAAAAAGCTCAATCACCTCTTTGAAGACCTTATCTCCAAATACAATCACACTCTGAGATACTGGGGCTTCAACATATGAATCTGGAAAGGAACACATGTGCACGCAAAATTGCTTCAGTCGTGCCTGACTCTTTAGTTACCCCATGGACAGTAGCCCTCCAGTCTCCTCTGTCCCTGGGATTCTCTGGGCAAGAATACTGGAGTGAGTTGCCATTCCCTTCTCCAGAGGATCTTCCCGACCCAGGGATCAAACCCATGTCTCCTGCATTGGCAGGCACAGTCTTTATTGTCTGAGCCACCTGGGAAGCCTATACTTCAATAAAATAGATTTTAAAAGAAAAGAAATTATGGAACCAAGGCAAGAAGGGTGGTACCATCTTAAGAAGAAAATCCTGTAGTTCCTGCTGGTGCCGCCTGGCCAGACAGCCTCCAAAACTGCAGTCTCCTGCCGGAAAGAGTGTCCCCATCACCTGAGGTAGAACCTCTGACGGCAGTTTTCTTTCTCTGTGAGGGAGGTGAGAATTACTCAGTTGTATGCCAAGCATCTTCCCGAACTGAGTAGAAGTTACCCCTTTCTTTAAGGCTTACATGCTCTGTTTCTCCCTATTCCTCACCACCCTCTTAGTTTCTCTCCAACACAGAGGCCAAGTATTAATCACCACAGCTCGTCATCCCTGAGCTGCTTTTTTCTTAAAATAGAGAAATGGCTCTCTAATGATTCTCTAATGGTTCTTCCCCAAAATGGGAAAAGAACCTCAGAGCCACCAACTCGAGGAAGTCTCTCATGGACTCCAGCATGGCAAAGACAGGCAGAAGGGGCCCATGAGGCTACTGTGGACCGGTGTGCCATTCACCCCCTCATTTCTGTGAATGGTGCCCCCTGGGGTTGTGCTGTGAACAACCTGTGCAACTGTTCAGTGCACTCTGGAGGCACAAGAAAGATACAGACGCGGCGGGCAGACGATGGCCCCCAAATGGGACTGGGGAAGTGCACTAAGGCTGACAAAGGAGCCCTTTCAGCTGTATGAGAAGAAAGAAGAGGAACAGGAGGGCTTGGGATCCCTTGTGATGGCAAAGCAGGAAACAAAGACTTTTAACTCCTTTCAGCTTTCGTCTACACCAAAGCACGTGACCCTCAGAGGGGAAGGAGCAAAGCAAACATCAGGAAGTCTCTGACATCCAAGATGAGCAATGTGCACCTTGCGCGGGCCAGAGCAGTGGCTGGACTGGGGTCTCGGAGGACCCTGGGGTCGGGAGGAGAGACCTGCTATCCATGCCTGCTGTCACAGTGAGAACCACTAAGAGACGGAGACCAAACGCTTTTGTGTTCCCTTCATTTCCTGACCTCCGGGCCCTCCCTGGGCCACAGGGTGAGGTTTGACGGGTGCCCGGGCCCTGTGGTCAAGCTCTGGGGCAGCCGCCAGAGAGTAGCCTGGACCCCGCACTGTCCTCCCCCCGGGACAGGAAGGGGCCCACTGAGATGCACTGCGTTTGTAACCATGGAGGGCAGGTGTCCTGGGTGTGAACTGTCCAACTGAAACAATGAACTGCCAGCATCCTTTGCAGACTCAGAGGCCCTGCCCTTCTCTGCCTGGCACATTTTCTGGGAAAGAGGAACACAGACCCTGGGAGTGGGGCGTCAGGACTCGACGAGGGCACAGTTTAGTGCCATCTGCCCCCCAGAGAAGAGAAGCTGAGTGCACGGTGAGTGCTGAGGCCTCCTGGGGTCCTGGGGAGCGGTCAGGGGCCCCCAGGGCAAGTCTATGGACTAATTCAGAGGAATGGCTGGGATGACCACCATGGGCAGGGCCAGAAACAGGGTCTGAAAAGGGCCAGAGGGGAGCAGGGCGCCATCCCTCCCCTGGGGGGCTCCCAGGGCATTTATCATAAGTGGCCACAAGGCATCAGCTCCAGCACTGGGGGCAGAGAGGGCAAGGTCTCTCCTGCCACAGGTCGATAAAAGCTTCAGGGAAGAGATGCATTTATTCTTAGCCTGGAGCTTAAGTGGAGATGAAGAGCTGGAGGGCTTGGGAAGCAGAGGGCACGGAAAAGACAAACTCCAAATTCCAAAGGCATGGCTGGATGGCCCGGCTAGAGCCTTCAGGAAGCCTCGAAACAGAAGCCTCACCGGGTCTCCTGGTTACCAGTCCTTCCCCTGCTCAGCCCCCTCCCCCAGGGCAAAGGGAGCTTCGTTCCTTCCCTTGCCCAAAGGGATCTAGGGCCCCTGCTCCCCAGCCACCCCACACTCCTCCTCCTATTGCCAAAATCTCCAAAACCTCACTCAGAGGTCTCTTTGGGTAAAGCATTCCCAAATTCTCCTAATCCCAGTATTAGTTCTGTCTCTCTCCCCTTCTGTTCCACAAGGTATGTGGGTGGGGGGGTGGGGGTGTGTTTGTGGGGTGTGTGGTGTGTGTGTGGTGTGTGATGTACAGTGGATGTGTGTATAGTGTGTGTGTTATGTGTGGTGTGTGTCTGGTTTGTGATGTGTGTATGTGTGGTGTGTGTGTGTGGTATGCGGTTGTGTGTGGAGTGTGTATGGCATGTGTGTATGTGGGGGGATGTGGTTGTGCGTGGAGTCTGTGTGTTGTGTGTGACGTTATCTGTGGCGTGTGTGTTCGCATCTGTATTTGAGTGAGTTGAAGAGCAGCTCATCCAGCTCCTCAGTAAAATACCAGCCCTCGTTGGCTGGGCTCTGGGGCTCCTCTGCCTTCTGCCAGCTTCATTCTCCCAGCACGTGGCTCTAAGAGGATCTCTGCCCTGAGTGGCGTTGGTCACTGCTCCTCACTGATTTGCTGAATTGCCTCCAGATGAGCTGAGTTCATGTCCCAGCTTAAGTGCTGACCAGCTGTGGGTCCCTCGACAGATTACCTCACTGTCCTACTTCAGTTTCCCCGTCTGTTAAAAGATCTCACAGGGTTGACGTAAAGACTGAATGATATTGTGCAATGAAAGTACATGGGACAAATATTATATATTTATAAATATACATACATACATACACACACACACACATATATATATATATATTGGCAAAGCCAAAAGGCATGAGGAATCTTATTTCCCATCTAGGGATTAAATCAGGGCCCTCAGCAGTGAAAGAGTAGAGTCCTAAGCACTGGACTACCAGGGAATTCCTTTTTATTAATATTTGTATTGACTTGTTATATATGTATAACACACATTTTAAAATCTGTCTTTGAGAATTCCAAAGTCCATTTCACTGGGATGCAGTGATAAGAATCTGCTTCAGTGACTGCAGTTGAGCAAAGGGGACTGGACTGGGGCTCAGAGCGACCTGGGGCTGTTCTGGAAAGATAAAAGCATTCCTGTCATCCTTTTTGCAGCTCAACCCACAGATCAGGCTATTTTAGAACCCCGCAAAATAGTTAAGGCACACTTTGTTACACCAGATTTTCCATAGCTGGCCAGTATTACTATAAATAAATGAATATTATCATTCATAACAACAAAAGGGGTGAGAGATGTGATTCCGTTCTGTTGCCCTACCCCTGATCCCAACCTTAATGCAGCGTAGGGAGAAGTCAAGTGGCTTCATGTAGAGTCTGAACATTAGAAATCTGAGAAAAAAGACTCTTGCCTTGAGAAAAACCAGCCATGACCCACTGCTCCTGGAGGAAATGGCACTTGGGTCTTGATGGGGAGAAATGTTCCCCACGGCCACCCCAGGCTCTGCATTGCTCTCGGCTGGGTCCTCTCCAGAGGCCATGCTTTCAGGAAGGGAGTGGCAAACAGCAAGAAGCCCAACCAGGCAGGGGGAGGGCAGTTCTGGGAACTGAATCCCAAGAGCATGAGCTGGTTGAATGCAGGCCTTCCGCCCAAATCAAGGAATGCGGCAGCCTCGCGTGGGCAGAAAGTGAGATTTGAACCTGTAGGGTGGGACAGGTAGGGCAGAGATCTCACTCTGCATTCAGACGTCAGGGTGCCTGGTGTAGTAAGTAGCCAGCGTCCAGGAGCCCTCACTCTCCAGGACCACGGCCAGTGACCACGAGCCAGGGTTCCCATTACAAACGCAAAGTGCTACTGCCTTGCCCCCTTCCGCAGTGGATGTTCAGGCCACTGGAGAAGGTTGACCTCCTGGAGAGCAGAGAGCCTGTCGAAACCTTCTCTGTGTCAACTAAAAGGTATGCGCAACTTGAGAGTTTAAGTTAAGTTTTATGTGGGGCATAATGAGGACTGCAGCCCAGGAAGACCTCACCACAGGCAGTTCTGAGAGACTGCTCCTGGAACGGAGGAGCGGCAGTCAGGCCATATACAGTCACACAGCAGATAAGGTATCAGGGTAAGGAATTTAACATTCTCTGTATCGGAAGATGCAAGCCTCTGGGCTCACTGAATTCATTCCATTCATATGCACCTCAGTTATCTGGGGCCAATCCAATTTCCTTGTTCACCTTAAGGAGTGGCAGAAGGCTGTTTCTTGCATTCTCCCAGTTCCTCTACAGTCACTTTGCAGGGTGGCAGCATCTGCTAGATGGCAATTTGGGGAGGCCTCATTCACATTTGGAGGGCAGAACCCTCCAAATGATGGCTGTGACATTTCTTGTTTATTGATATGGCAGGAGACATTTTCATTTCACATCGGTATCCTCAACATCCAGAACAGCACCCAGTTTTATAAGGCCCTCCATCACGTTTAGCTGCCTTTCAATTTTAAGATTACTTAGACTCTTTCAAATGCTATAAAAATAAGTAATAATGCGGGACTTCCCTGGAGGTCCAGTGGTGAAGACTCTGAGCTTCCAAAGCAGGAGATGAGGGTTTGATCTCTGGTCGGGGAGCTAAGATGCCACATGCCAACATGAGCGTGTGTTCCTATGGACCACAGCCCACCACGCTCTTCTGTCCATGGGATTCTCTAGGCAAGAACACTGGAGTGGGTTGCTGTGCCCTCCTCCAGGAGATCTTCCTAACCCAGCGATTGAACCAGCATCTCTTATGTCTCCTGCATTGGCAGATGGTTTCTTTTACCACTAGTGTCATCTGGGAAGCCCCCACATGCCAATAGGCATGGTCAAAAAAATTTTTTTAATAGTAATAATATTTCTGCTGAGAGAAAACTTGTCACCAAAAAGGCTCCCCTAATATTGATATATAAATAGCCACTCAACAGCCTTTCTTCATTTATGGAGCAAACAATCCATCACAAAAAGCACAACAGGTGGGTTGTAATCGTAGCATATTTTTGACTTGGGAGCAACACATCTTCCACAGATTCAGAGCCAGCAGACAATTTCTCAGTAAGACTAGCCCAAGGGAACTCCCTGAGGAAAGACTGTTGGTAAAGCAATGCTGAGCAGGCTTTTCACTGTTTACAGTCATCTTAAAGGAAATCAACCCTGAATATTCACTGGAAGGACTGATATTAAAACTGAAGCTCCGATACTTTGGCTACCTGATGCAAAGAGCCGACTCACTGGAAAAGACCCTAATGGTGGGAAAGATTGAAGGCACAAAGAGAGGAAGTGGCAGAGGATGAAATGGCTGGATGGCATTCCCTACTCAGTTCAGTTCAGTTCAGTCGTGTCCCACTCTTTGCAACCCCATGGACAGCAGCACGCCAGGCCTCCCTGTCCATCACCAATTGCCAGAGCTTACTCAAACTCATGTCCATAGAGTCGGTGATGCCATCCAACTATTTCATCCTCTGTTGTCCCCTTCTCCTCCCACCTTCAATCTTTCCCAGCATCAGGGTCTTTTCCAATGAGTCAGTTCTTCACATCAGGTGGCCAAAGTATTGGAGTTTCAGCTTCAGCATAAGTCCTTCCAATGAATATTCAGGACTGATTTCCTTTAGGATGGACTGGTTGGATCTCCTTGTTGTCCAAGGGACACTCAGGAGTCTTCTCCAACACCACAGTTCAAAAGCATCAGTTCTTCAGTGCTCAGCTTTCTTTATAGTCCAAATCTCACATTCATACATGACTACTGGAAAAACCATAGCTTTGACTAGATGGACCTTTGCTGGCAAAGTAAGGTCTCTGCTTTTTAATATGCTGTCTAGGTTGGTCATAGCTTTTCTTCTGAGGAGCAAGCAGTTTTAATTTCATGGCTGCAGTCACCATCTGCAGTGATTTTGGAGCCCAAGAAAATAAAGTCTGTCACTGTTTCCATTCAGGTATGACCTAAGTCAATCCCTCACAATTATGCAGTAGAAGTGACAAATAGATTCAAAGGATTAGATCTGCTAGACAGAGTGCCTGAAGAACTATGGATGGAGGTTCGTGACATTGTACAGGAGGCAGTGATCAAGACCATCCCCAAGAAAAAGAAATGCAAAAAGGCAAAATGGTTGTCTGAGGAGGCCTTACAAATAGCTGAGAAAAGAAGAGAAGCTAAAGGCAAAGGAGAAAAGGAAAGATATACCCATCTGAATGTAGAGTTCCAAAGAATACCAAGGAGAGATAATAAAGCCTTCCTCAGTAATCAGTACAAAGAAATAGAGGAAAGCAATAGAATGGTAAAGACTAGAGATCTCTTCAAGAAAATTGGAGACACCAAGGGAATATTTCATGCAAAGATGGGCACAATAAAGGACAAAAATGGTATGGACCTAACAAGAGCAGAAGATATTAAGAAGAGGTGGCAAGAATACACAGAAGAACTATACAAAAAAGATATTCATGACTCAGATAACCATGATGGTGTGATCACTCACCTAGAGCCAGACATCCTGGAATGTGAAGTCAAGTGGGCCTTAAGAAGCATCACTACAAGCAAAGCTAGTGGAAGTGACGGAATTCCAGGTGAGCTATTTCAAATCCTAAAAGATGATGCTTTGAAAGTGCTGCACTCAATATGCCAGCAAATTTGGAAAACTCCGCAGGGGACACAGGACTGGAAAAGGTCAGTTTTCATTCCAATCCCAAAGAAAGGCAACTCTAAAAAATGCTCAAACTACTTCACAACTGCACTCATCTCACACGCTAGCAAAAGTAATGCTCAAAATTCTCCAAGCCAGGCGTCAACAGTACGTGAGCCGTGAACTTCCAGATGTTCAAGCTGGTTTTAGAAAAGGCAGAGGAACCAGAGATCAAATTGCCAACTTCCGCTGGATCATCAGAAAAGCAAGAGAGTTCCATAAAAACATCTACTTCTGTTTTCTTAACTATGCCAAAGCCTTTGACTGTATGGATCACAATAAACTGGAAAATTCTTCAAGAGATGGGAATACCAGACCACCTGACCTGCCTCCTGAGAAATCTGTATGCAGGTCAAGAAGCAACAGTTAAAACTGAACATGGAACCACAGACTGGTTCCAAATCAGGAAAGGAGTATGTCAAGGCTATATATTGTCACCCTGCTTATTTAACTTATATGCAGTGTACATCATGCGAAACGCTGGGCTGGATGAACACAAGCTGGAATCAGGATTTCCGGGAGAAATATCAATAACCTCAGATATGCAGATGATATCACTCTTATGGCAGAAAGTGAAGAAAAACTAAATAGCCTCTTGATATAAGTGAAAGAAGAAAGTGAAAAAGTTGGCTTAAAACTCAACATTCAGAAAACTAAGATCATGATATCCAGTCCCATCACTTCTTGGAAAATAGATGGGGAAATAATGGAATCACCTACTAAATGAACATGAATTTGAGTTAACTCTGGGAGATAGTGAAGGACAAGGAATCCTGGCATGCTCTGTCCATGGAAGTCGCAAAGAGTCGGACATGACTGAGTGACTGAACAACAACCTCTCTTCCTTCCATTAATTCATTTTCACTATCAATTCTGTGAAAAATATTGCCATTATCCCAGCATAATTATCAGCTCCCACACCAGGGAAACATTCTAGAGTGAGGAGCAGGGAGAAAGAAACGGGGGAAAGAAATGGCAAGGTTTCATAATAATGAGGGAGATTTCCCTGGTGGTCCAGTGGTTAAGACTCTGTGCTGCCAGTGCAGGGTACACGGGTTCGATCCCTGGTCAGGGACTAAGATCCCACATGCTCCCACATGCCAAGTAGCCTGCCCAAAAATAAAGTGATGATGTATAATAAGGAGGATCTCTGGAGGCTGCTACTTGCCTAGAAGCTTTACTTACTGTTATGGGTTGAATGTGTGTGCATGCAGACTCAGTCGTGCCTGACTCTTTGTGACCTCATGAGCTATAGCCCACCAGGCTTCTCTATCCATGGAATTTTCCAGGCAGGAATACTGGAGCAGGATACTGCCATTTCTTTCTCCAGAGGATCTTCCCAACCCAGAGATCAAACCTTGTGTCTCCTGCGCTGGCAGGGGGGTTCTTTACCAGCTGAGCTACCAGGGAAGCCCTATGGGCTGAATTCCCGCCCCCTCCCACCCCCGATATTCATATGTCAAAACCCTAAGCCCCATGACCTCTGAAAGTGACTGTGTTTGGAGACAGAGCCTTTAAAGATATGATGAAGCTAAAATGAAGTCGGGCCTACAAGGTGAGCCCTAATCCAATCTGACCTGTGTAAAGAAGGTGAGATTTGAACGCAGAGAGACCCCAGTGGTGCTCAAGCACAAAGCAGACGCCATGTCGGGGCAGGGAGAGACGGAAGCCACCAGCAAGCCAAGGAGAGTGGTGTCAGAGAAATGGGCCCCGCTGATGCCTTGACTTCAGACCGCAGGCAAGTGCCATCCGCACTTCTCAGATGACACAGAGGGTGAAACCAAGGCTTATCGAAGCCCGATGACTTCACACACCGACTAAAGGCCAGGGGCAAATTCCAGCTCCCAAAGCCTAAGCCTGTCTCTCCTCTACATTGCCTTGCCTCACACGGAGGGAGGTCAAGGGACACACGGAGGCACGCCTGTGCACCTCACACTGCTGCTCCTGGGACCCCTGGGAAGACCGCTCCCCCCGGAGGCCACTGACATGCCTTCAGTGCAGGGACCACTACAAAAGCCAGAGGCCAACCCCAATACCCACCTATTTACAATAGGTACCCAGACACTTCCCTCATGGTCCAGTGGCTAAGACCCTGTGGTTCCAGTGCAGGGGGCCCAGGTTCGAGACCTGATCAGGGAACTAGATTCCCCCTACCAAACTTCAGAGTTCACATGCCCCAACTAAGACCCAGTGCAGCCAAGTAAATTTTTAAATTAATTAATCAGTTTAAAAAGTGGAGGGGGGGGACCAGTTGGGAAGAGACCAAAGGCAGCTTACAGCTAGCTCCTTCCTGCCCGCCGTCTCCCTGGCTCCTAGCAAATTATTTGTTTCTCTTAGCCCCACACTCCAACCTGAAGCCAGGGGCTTGGGGAAGCAGCCATCAGCACATTATCATCTTGGCATTTGCTAACTCTGGCCCTGAAAACAGCAGCATGACGGTGATCCCCCGCAGGTGATGCCTGCATCACCCTTGCTGGCATCTGCACCAAGGGGCAATGTCAGTCATGTGGGTCCTGGAGGGACGGGCGTCACAGGCGGTGGGTTCAGGTCTGTGGTGATTCGGAAACTCAGGCTCCAATCAGCTCTAGTCCAGATGAGCTCACGTCCATGTTATTTCTCCTCACCCTCCTCTACTCCCCACTAATGGGTTCGTTCAGCCACGTCATCTCTAAAGATCATTAAAGACCAGCGTTTTGGATTCCATTTGCTGGATTTCATCTCTAGCCTGGGGTGAGTGTACAGCTCACATAATCACTGGGGTTTTCCAGAGAATAAACCAAGAGGTTTACTTATGAACAGAGAGAGGGAGAGAGGAGGGGGGATTTATTCTAGGAACTGGCTCCCATGGTTACAGAGGTCAGGAAGTCTCACAGTCTGATGTCTGCAAGCTAGAGACCTAGGAAATCCTGTGGCATAATTCAGCTCAAGTCCAAAGGCCTGACAACCAGGGGTGCTGATGGTATCAGCCACAGCGTGCAGTCGAAAGCCCTAAAACCAGGAGCTTGCACACCACATGGCACTGCCAAAAAAATAATAACAAATACATTTAAAAAGAACTAAAGAAACCTTCAGGACAACCTTGGTAGGAGTGTCTAGAACATGTTTCCTCAGCTGTGAGGGCTTCTGCCGCACCAGCACCTCCGCTGTGCAAGGGCCAAGGAGCCGTCTTCACCTCCCACCAGCTACAGGGCCCCCCTGGGGGCATCCCCGCTCCACCCAGGTACACTCAGAATGGGAGGCCAGGATGATCCCACCGCGGTCCTGCTCTGACTCCCTTATATCAGCCGAGCAAGGTTGGAATTTCCAAATGAAACCTCTCTGGAGGAATGAAATTAAAAAGAGAGAGAATACAATTGAACCCAGAATTCCAACCAATACAGGAAGGATCTTGAGTCAGGTCAGGCTGGGGCATGTGAGACCTTGTTGGGTGAATGAATGTCAGCAAGGACCCCAACATCAGCGCAAGGGTAGGCTGCTGTCCTACCACTTGAAAGGGAAGGAGACAGATGCGGAAGAGGAGGGAGGGGTCGGGGTTGGCATGAAATCCAGCATGGTGGGGTCGGCAAAGAACATCTTCTGGAAGAAGAAACCCTATGATCTGGGTGAGTTTCTGCAAAGCAGAGCCCTCCCCCACCTTGTGGCTTCTCCTGCCATCCTCACTGTTTATTCCTAAATCTGCAGGTGGGTTTACTAAACTCACCAGGTTCAGTGGGAGCTTCAAATATCAACAAGGGTGGAAGGACTTCCCTGGTGGTCCAGCGGTTAAGACTCTTCTTCCACGGTAGAGGTGCAGGTTCAATCTATGAGGAACTGAGATCCCACATGCCATACAGCCTGGCCAAATAAGTAAATAAATAAAAATAATAACAGTCAATAACTCAAACAAGAGTGGAGCTTTATGTCTTCAGAAAGCAAGCACAACTGTTTCCCCCAGCATTCTCCTTTACCTGGGGATTTGCAACATCTAGGGACACCTTTAACATCCAAGGATCGTCACAGTAAAAGGTTTTCATCCATTTTACCTGCATCTAAAGGGAAAGGAAGCCTTGATTGAAAACCTAAAAGTGCAAAAAAAAAAAAAAAAATGACCAAGTATAAAAGGGACCAGTTAACAGAGCACAGATATTTTTGCCTTGATCAACTCACGCTTGTCTCAGACACAAGGACCCTAATTCTTCTTCTACCTTGGCTTTTTTTTTTTTTTTTTAATTTTGGCTGCGCTGGGTCTCTGTTGCCGAGCTCAGGCTTCCCTAGCTGCGCTATGCAGGCTTAGTTGCCCCATGGCACACGAGATCTTAGTTCCCCAACCAGGGATCAAACCTTCGTCCCCTGAATTGGAAGGTGAATTCTTAACCACTGGACCTCCAGGAAAGTGCCTGTCCCTGGTGTTGAGCTGCTGTGCTGGTTCACAGCGACAATCATTAAGCTCAACCCGTCCTCCTGGCCTCGACTTCCTGACCGACATCTGGCCCAGTGCTATCAGCAGATGGATGGCAGCCAGAACCCTGCCTCCCACAGGTTCTGCTTCCTCTGTTCGCAGGAGGCTCCATGCTTTTTACGGGTTTAGGAACCCATTACTGAAGCCAGTCTTCCATGAATCTCCTGCTCCTAGACTGAACGCCACTCCTGGCTGTACTTAATGTGTGCTTGGTTGCTCAGTCATGTCCAAGTCTTTTGCAACCCCCCTCTCCAGGCTTTTCTGGTCATGGGATTTCCCAGGGGAAAATAATGGAGTGGGTTGTTGCTTCTGATGGGGTCCACATGGGGTCTCACTGGTAAGATGGCTCGTTATGTCCACCTCGCAAACAAAGAATAAATCACAGGGATCTCTGAGACTGACCAAATTGCCCAAATGGTATCCTGTCATCTCACTGGCACTTATCTTCTCAAAGCTGCGAGACCACCAGATTCCAGACCTCCAGCTACGTGACCATCCCTTCAGAGAATTTTTCATCAGTAGGGTATAAGAAGGACTCCGTCAGAAAGGGAGGATGCCAGTTCTCTTTAAGAGCCAGTCGCCCTCTCTTTTCCCTCTAATGAATTTCCCTTTTCTTGTCTGCCTGCCCGGCTGGCTCTCTTTTTCTCTGTACTCGCCTTACATTTCAGTGCCTAAATCCGGGAGGGAAGATCCACTGCACCTGGGTGGGCTCCTCCCATGAGCCCACCTCCGGCGTTCCCCTCCCTTGGACGGTGCCGAGAAACCGAGAAGAGCTCTGGACGGGACTCTCCACTGGCCTTGCTGGACTGACATCAACACACCGGCCACATTCCACCCATCAGTTACAAGGGTGAGTGAAACCCCATTCTCTTGGATCCTTTTGCTCTCACTTCATTTCCACGTCCTAGCGCTTGGCGGTTGGATCCCCACGGCCCTCCGCCCTCGGCCTTGCACCCCGTCTGAATTTGAAATAGGTGACGCCCATTTCAAAGCAGACTATGATTACTCTCTGAGACAGTCCTGAAAACAGGGATCCCATTTCTCTCCGACCTTTCTCCTCGCTTTCTCTCGCCCATGTCTAACCTCCCTATTCAGTGGCAATGGGAAATTCTCAATCCCAGCCCTCAAAAATCTACTCCTCTAGGATGCCTTCTCCAAAACCTAAAAGCCTTCGGCTTCCAAGGGGAGACAAGACCAAAAGGACTTATTTACTATTCTAACACTGTCTGGCTGCAATACAGACTTGACAACAGGTTCCAATGGCCAGGAAACAGAACTCTAGATTATAATACTCTACAGGACCTCGATAACTTCTGCCACCTCGATGGCAAGGGGTTAGAAATCCCTTATGTTCAGGCATTCTTTGCTCTTCTCTCTCTGTGAATTCTGTTCAACGTCTCAAATACTCTTGGTCCACTCTGGGCCACATCCTCCTAATACAGTGTCTCCTGATCCCTGTTGAGACTTTTCTTCTTCTTCCTTCGACCCTTCCGACCACAGCCCACCCCCTATCGCTCCCAACCCCCTTGCAGCTCCAGATCCAGCTCCACAACCTCCACCTTACGCCCCCTCCTCCCTCCCTCCTTCTCAAGCAGCAGGCCTCTGCCACCACTGCAGCTCCCAACCCCTCTCCGCAGCCTGTGCCTGAGATAAGCTCTGAGACCTCAGCCCCACCCTCTACCCCGAGGGTGCCAAGGCTTTATCCCGACCTCCCTGGATCCCCTCCCTGTACCCTGTCCTGAACACCTTTAAAACAGGAAACTTCACCGAAGGACCCCACTCCTTCCCCTGCCCCCCTTTATGGGAAGCAGCTGGAGAGCAGAAAGCATTGGTCATGTTCATGTCCCATTCTCCCTCACAGATCTATCTCAGATTGAAAAGTGTCTTGGCTCCTTCTCCTCAGACCCTGATGATTATCTAAAAGAATTCAAGTATCTTATGTAGTCTTACGACTTCACCTGGCAGGATACTTACATCATCCTTTCCCTCAGGCGCATGCCAATGAGATACACAGGACAGATGACGCTAACCCCCTAGGGGCCACAGCTGCCCCCCCCCCATGACCCTAACTGGGATTATCGGGCAGGGAGACTTAGACAAGCAGCCCATAACCATATGGTTGCTTGCCCCATTGTGTGCCTTCAAAAGGCAGGGCATGAAGCCATCAACTTTGATAAGCTTCAGGAAATAACTCAAAGACTAGATAGAAACCTGGCACAATTTCTAGCCAGGTTAACGGAAGCCCTACAAAAATATACAAAGTTAGACCCCACTTCAGTAGAGGGCACCATTATTCTTAACACCCATTTTATCTCCCAGTCATCCCCAGATATGGGAAAGATATGGGAAAAAAACTAAAAAAGGCAGAGAAGCCCTCAAACTCCTCAATGAGACCTTTTAAATTTAGCCTTTAAGATTTTCAATAACCAGGAAGAACAGGCAAATCTAGAGAAGACCCACAGAGATCAGGCCAAATACCACATTTTAGCCACTGCCCTACATGGCTCCAAGCCTCCATCAACCAACAAAGAAAGGAAGCCACCTGGGCCCTGCTTCAAATGTGGCAAAGAAGGCCACTGGGCCTGCTCATGCCTAAAGCCAAGGCCGCCTCCAGGTCCACATCCCAGCTGTGTCATAAAGGGACATGGGAAGGTCAACCACCCAAATCCCCTCCAGGGATCCAGACATCCCCTCCTGGTCCTGAGCAGGAGTCCTCCTGTTGCAGGAAGGGGGACCCCTTCCAGGGCCCAAAGCTGGGCTCTTGTCTAACACTCAGAAATGAATTGTCCAAGGAGACACATGTGCTGACAAAGCAAGAGATTTTATTGGGAAGGGCACCCAGGTGGAGAGCAGTAGGGTAAGGGAACCCAGGAGAACTGCTCTGCCGCGTGGCTCACAGTCTCGGGTTTTATGGTGATGGGAATAGTTTCCGGGTGGTCTTTGGCCAATCATTCTAATTCAGAGTCTTTCCTAGTCGCGCACGCATAGCTCAGCCAAGATGGATGCTAGCGAGAGGAATTCTGGGAAGTGGACGGACACACTTCCTTTCTCCTGTAGACCTTTCCCGAACTCGTCTGGTTGGTGGTGGCTTATTAGTTCCGTATTCCTTATCAGGATCTCCTGTCATAAAATAATTCATGCAAATGGTTACCATGGTGCCTGGCCAGGGTGGGTGGTTTCAATCAGTGTGCTTCCCCTAACACTCCCACCCAGCTCTGCCCAGCCTCCTCAGACTGGCCGCTGAAGACTGAAGGTACCCAGGGCCCAGGCCCCGACTCTCATCACCTCTCGGAGCCCAGGTAACTCTTAGAGTAGCAGGTAAGCCGACCTCCTTTCTCACTGATGGGGGGCCACTTGCTCTGCTGTGCTTGCCTACTCCAGAGAAACCAAGGTCCCTCAGGTCTCTGTTATGGGGGTTGATGGTTTAATATCTATGCCATAAATAACCAAGCCTCTACCTTGCGCACTTCAAGATACTCCATTTTCCCATTCTTTTTTCATACTCCCAAAATACTCCCCTCCTATTCTTGGGAGAGACCTTCTCTCAAAATTCAAAGCCTCTTTTACTATCCCAAGACCACCCTCTGATCTAGCCTGGTTACTGCTCCTTAACACCCACCACCTCTGACGTTCATCTACAACAGACTTCTGTTTTTCCAGACCTAACTCGATACACAATTCTTACCCCCAACTAGGAACTATACCACCATACCTCTGTTATCAACACTTCCCATCTCTCCTTCCCTTCAGGCTGATCTACATTCTCTTGTTTTCTCAGAGAGACTCCCTTCTGCATATGGTGTAAATACTCCTCGTGTAGGGTCTGCACTGGCAAGTTCACTGTCAGTTTCAGAGACTACAAGTTCCCAGAAAGACTCCTATTTGCTGTCAATTTCAGCTGTTGTCTTCTTACTCCTGGAATATCTTTCTTAGGTGGAACCACCGCCTATTTAGTCTTCCCACTAACTGGACAGGTACATGCACCCTCGTCTATCTGGCCCCAGATGTTTCTAATGCTCTTCACAATCAGACCCTTTCTATCCCCTTAACTCATAATTGACCCAGACGGGCAATTCAATTCATTCTTCTATTAATCAGTCTAGGAAGAGCCGCTGGGATTGGGACAGGGACCACAGGACTCACACCACCTCTGTAAATTACTATCAAAGCCTTTCTAAAGACCTCACTGACAGCCTAGAAGAAATAGCTAACAGCCTTATCACTATCCCAAACCAGCTAGATGCCCTGACAGCCATGATCCTCCAAAATAGACGAGGATTAGACCTCCTTACAGCAGAAAAAGGTTTATGACTAGTTTTGGAGGAAGCCTGCTGTATCTACGCCAATAAATCAGGCGTTCTAGAGGAAGCAGCAAGAAATCTGACAAACAGGGCCTCAAGAATACCCCAACACCTCGGTAATTCATGGAAAAACTGGTTAAGCAATTGGAATTGGATACCCTGGGTCCTATCTTTTCCAGGCCCTCTCCTTTTACTTACCCTTCTTCTAACTTTCAGCCCATGTTTAATGTGTCTTTTTTCAAAATTTCTTCAGGATCGCTTACAAGTCTTCACCAACTGAACTATCGAAAAGCTACTTCTAACCCACTCAGATTATCAAAAACTTCGACCCCACACAAATCCCCTTGACCCACATTCCAGCCTTTTCTTATCTCATCCCCTGATACCCCTGTTCTGCAGGAAGCAGTTACAGAAGATTGACCTTCATCCCTTATCCTAAATCAAAAAGGCTGGAATGATAGGGTCCACATGGGGTCTCACTGGTAAAATGGCTTGTTATGTCGACCTTGCAAATAAAGAATAAATCACAGTGATTCTTGAGACTGACCAAATTGCCCAAATGGCATCCTGTTATCTCGCTGGCGCTTGTCCTCTCAAAGCTGCGAGACCACCAGATTCCAGACCTCCAGCTACGTGACCATCCCTTCAGAGAATTTTTCATCGGTGGGGTATAAGAAGGACTCCGTCAGAAAGGGAGGATGCCAGTTCTCTTTAAGAGCCAGTCACCCTCTTTTTTCCCTCTAATAAATTTTCCTTTTCTTGTCTGACTGTGCGGCCCACTCTCTTTTTCTCTGCACTCGCCTTACAGTTTCCTTCTCCAAGGGATCTTTCTGACCCAGGGATGAAATCCCATCTCCTGTGTCTCTTGCATTGCAAGTGGATTCTTTACCCACTGAGCCATCAAGGAAGACTTATACCTGGCTGAATGGAAGGCAGAAAACTGAGGTGGGATTCAGGCCGTATATCCTGCCCCCAACAAACGTTCAAGCCCTTCTCAGCTCTTATTGCAAATTCACAAAATTTGCAAAATCCTCCCTGGTGACTGACCCACTATTTCCCTTCACACACACACAAATTAGATGATTAACAATCAAAAGATACTTTATCCATCCAGTCACACACACATGTGCCAATTAGAAGAGGTTTTCTCACCTACGCAGAAAGCAAGAAAAACAGATGAGGTTGGAGAGCTCACACAGGTCAACATCTGGAGGAAACAAAGGAGTCTTTCTCACCGTGGATCTCTAACATCTGAAGACATTCTCAAGCAAGAGAATAATTCATGAGATATTAAAGATCTTTTGGGGGACTTCCCTGGTGGTCTAGTGGCTAAGACGCCATGTTCCCAATGCAGAGAGCTCGAGTTTGATCCCTGGTCAGGGAACTAGATTCCACATAGATTCCACAACTGAAGATCCTGCGTGCCACAACTAAGACCTGGTGCGGCCAAGTAAACAAAATCTTTTTTGAAAAAAAAGATCTTCTTGGAAGATCAGTTGATTTTTGAAAAGTACTTACTGGGCATCTACAGCAAGCAAGCCTTCTGTAAGCCATGGAAAAATTAGACCACCCTCCGTGGTGATCTCACTGCCCTCAAACACCAGCCAGGGCAACGACTCTGCATTTATATGGGAACAGTTTACTCTCTACTTGCCCTTAGCAAAAACAGTCTCATACTCAGAAACAATTTCTGCTGGCGTAGGGAAATAAAGCTTTTCTCCCATTTGACCCCCAAACGATGGAGAACTCTGAACTGGGGCACTTCCCTGTAGTCACTTCTCCTGATGACTTCGCTGACTTTATGTTCCGCATTGATGGCTGACGGCATGGTGTTGCTTTTTCACAGAGCAAAGTCAACTGATTTATCTCTAGGGGAAACTTAGTACCGAGGACAGAAACAGTCTGATGCAGTCCAGGAGGTCCCCCAAGTAGGGGACCCCAAGCAGACTTGTCAGTTCTAACTGAGACCTCTCTGTGAACTTCTCGGCAGCCTTGGAGTGAGTCCAGGGGGCACCCTGTACTAAAGGTGGTGCCGGTGACCTCAGAAAAAGAGACAGGAAGAGCGTGGGCTGAGTCAGGAGGCTTAACTGCCTAAGTGCACATGGCTTTGGCAAATTGCCCAGCCTCTCCTTGGCTTTCTCATCTGAAAAAAGCCTACCTCACAGGGCTGCTAAGAGGCCCCAAGTGGAAAAGTTCTGAGGGTGAGGATGTGCTGTAAACCGTAAGGAGCTATATGAGTACAAACACACTCACGTGTGTTGTCAGCACTGTTGAATCAGATCGTGTTTCTGGTGCTGGGTGGTCAGTGTCTTCCGCGTATTAACTCCTGCTGTGGACTGAATCGTGTCACCCCAGATTTCACATGTTGAAGCTCTAACCCCCAGTGGGATGATATTTGGAGATGGGGTCCTTGGCAAGTGGTCAGGTTTAGATGAGGTCATGATGATGCCTTTATCATAAAAGAAACCAGGGGGCTTCTCTGCTGGTGCAGCAGATAAGAATCCACCTTCCAATGCACGGGTCAATCCTTGGTCCAGGAAGATTCCACACGCCGTGGAGCAGCTAAGCCCGTACACCACAGCTACTGAGCCCAAGCTCTAGAGCCTGTGAATTGCAACTACTGAAGATTGTGTACCGAGAGCCTGTGATCCGCAACAAGAGAAGCCACAGCAATGAGAAGCCTTAGAACAGCAATGAAGAGTAGTCCCCCTCGCCACAACTAGAGAAAGCCCACACAAAGCAATGAAGACAAGCACAGCCAAATATAAAATAAATTTAAAAAAAAATTTTTTTTTAAAGAAGAGAAGCCAGAGAGCTTGCTTCCCTTATCTCTCCACCTACCTGTGTGGAGGAGAGACCACAAGAAGACACAGAAAGACGGGCCATTTGCAACCCTGATTGCTCAGTTGGTAACGAATCTGCCTGCAATGCCGGCGACACCGGTTTGATTCCCGGGTGAGGAAGATCCCCTGGAGAAGGGATAAACTACCCACTCCAGTGTTCTTGGGCTTCGCTTGTGGCTCAGCTGGTAAAGAATCTGCCTGCAATGTGGGAGACCTGGGTTCCATCCCTGGGTTGAGAAGATCCCCTGGAGGATGATGAAATGGCAACCCATTCCAATATTCTTGCCTGGAAAATCCTATGGACAGAGGAACCTGGCAGGCTACAGTCCATGGCGTTGCAAGGAGTCAGACAACACTTAGCAACTAAACACACATATATGAATAAAATGTATTAATATCTACAATGATGAAATGTACAAATGTGAAGTGTATATTCTCCAAGTGTTGAGAAGGCAGGTTGCAAGTAGATAGGTTAGGGGCTCCTGGAGAAAGAGAAACAGGAATGGCCTTACTGACACAAGAGAACCCATTTTGGCCTAAGTCATTTTGTGATCTAAGCCTGGCCACAATGCTTGCTTTTGAAGAGGTCTCAGTAATTAATTATTTCTAAGGGGAAAAAAAGGAATCCAGGAACAGAGAAACGGCAGTCAAACAATAGTGCAATGATAAAGCAGAGCCCTAGTTCCTCCTCAAAGGATACATAATAATACAATGTATTAATTATAATCAATAATTATATATAATGATATACTGATAATAAGCAATACACAATAATAAATCTTTGAGTTCTATAGGAACTAAGGCCTCCACTAAGCAGGGGTGGAATGGTAATGTTGATCCTCCTCCTGACTTCAGTCTGCTAAGACTTGGACTCTGTCAACCTTTGCTCTGATTCTACACTAATTCACCTCTGCTCAAGCCCCTTCATTAATATGAATGTACCAACTTTGCTGCTCTGAGAGACACCACTTTGGGAAAGATCCCGTGTTCACCTTTGACTCAAATAATAACACATCCTTCTCCTGATCTTTGGCTTGGTTGTGTCTATTGGCTCAACATCCATCAGGAGGTGAACCTAGTTTTCCTATAACATGATCTCTGTGCAGGAGACTATTGTCAACTCTTCCCATTAGTCAGCGCCCTCTGGGAAGCTCAAAAGATTCTGGCTCATGGTAGAATCCAGTGTTTCTGCACTGTAGGTTTGGATGAATTGGAGACCGGGCCTAAGGCGGGGAAAGAAATCCTCCTAACCCTTCCTTCTACTTGGTAGAGGTTTCAGGAGATTAAGCTGTCAGGCTCACAAAAGCCCTAAAGGAAGAATTTATCTGTGCTGTCAACCTCCCAAGAAATGGACCTCTAGGGTTAAGGGTGCTGGTTGCAACACAAATTTCAATTACAGTTCTACTTGGCTTAAACAATATCCCCCAAATGGGCTTTTTGACCCAGTGGGAGCTGAATCTGCCCACTGGGAGCACCCAGATTTATTTGAGGGATTGCATGGGGTTTGGGATGTAAATCCTAAGGGAATGAATGGAGCCCCACTCACCTAGTCTTCACAATTGTATGCAGTAAATACAACCATTTTACTAGCCACAGAAGAACCTGAAGAACAGAGGGTTTGAGTCACTTAACCAAGTAAAACAATAAGGAAGAAGCTTTGTATTCTATTATATTATAAGTTAGTCACTAAAGGGATGTTGCCTATAAGCTTAAATTATAATAGCACTTCTCTGGAACCCTGTCTCCCAGGTAATGAGCATTAAGCTAAAAACAACTCTGTTTAGCTCCCAGGACACACCTTGACCAGACCCACCAGTGAACCGCTGCAGGAAGAAATTAACACATTTAACACATCCCCTCCGGAGGCCCTCCAGAACCAGGGCTTTACCATCTCCCTGTTTTGTGTAAAAGAAACCTGATTTCCAACTCAGAGAGGATGCATCTTTGGGACTCTAATCCACCATCTTCTGGGCCTGCAGCCTTTCTGAATAAAATTCCTATTTCTTGCCCCAACAACTCAGCTCTCAATTTATTGAATTATTGGTTTGTTGTGCAAGCAGTACGAGCTTGGACTCAGTTCCAGGTGCCAAGATCCAAATTCTGTCTCCTCCCAGCCCAAAACACTGATGCAGGGGTTAAGTGACCACAGGCTCAGAGCTGCCATACTGAGATGCTCCCATCCAGATGGGCAACCTGAGCATCAACCATATCCACTCTGTGTCAAGTCGCCGCCTCCGAGACAAATGCCGAAGCTCTTGGATTTGAGCAAAGAAAGAACCTTCCAAGCAGTCTTAGGAGGGACCAGAGCCTGAAGTAGAAGAGCTGGTCTGCAAAAGGACACAAGACAAACTTCAGAGCTGCAGCAGACTGACAGGAATTCTCTGTGGCCTGAGCTACTTCTCCAGGTGGTCTATTTGCATTTTAACTGCAATCTCTGGAGGACAAAATGCCTTAAGCAGAAAAAAGCCACTCTTCCTTCCTAAAAACCCACCACACCCGTGAGTTATGGCAGTTATGGCGTCTCCTATTGCCTGAGGAAGGAGGAGGGACCAGGGCTTCAAGGTCACACTGTACTGTGGTCCTGTTAAAACAGCTGCTCGGCCCTTAATAAGCCGGGGTAACGTAGAATGTATCACGACTTCTCTGAGTTCTTCTTCATGGAGGAAACTCTTCTGTATCACAAGGTTGTTAAGAATTTTCTTTAAAAGGTGTGTATCCCATAATGGGTGATCCAGGGATTTCACTGGTGGTCCAGTGGTCAAGTCTTCACCTTCCAGTGCAGGAGTGTGGATTCGATCCCTGGTTGGGGAGTTAAGGTCCTGCATGTCTAGAAGACAAAAAGCCAATATATATATATATATTTTAAAGCAATATTGTAACAAATTCAACAAAGACTTGATTTTTTTTAAATAGATGATCATTCATTTTTTATTCTCATTCCAACCTGGAAAAAGTGAAAGCTAGTTGCACAGTCGTGTCCGACTCTGCGATCCCGTGGACAATAGCCTGCCAGGCTCCTCTGTCCATGGAATTCTCCAGGCAAGAGTGGGTTGCCATTCCCTTCTCCAGTCAGCTGCTAAAGAACCCAGTAAATATCAACAGAACATCCATTAAAAAAATCTCTCCACCACCAGCCTAACCCTCTGGATTTAGAAGCTGGTAGAAAGATATCAGAGGAAAACAAAATTTACTAGTGTTTACAAATAAGGCAGGAAGATCAGGCATTTCTTCAGAAATAGGACTTTTTGAAAGGATAGCCAAAAAAAAAGTAGGGGCAAAAAGGATTAGTCTTTTCCAGTACTTCCTTAATCAACCCTCTTTTACTTTTTTTTTGTAATAGGTTTATTGAGGCATAGCTGACATCCCATAATATTTATCCATTATAAGTGAACAATTTTTTTTTTCTTCTATGCCTAAAAGATACATAGAAATGTATTTTGGGGCTTCCCAAGATACAAATGCATCTCAGGGCTTCCCTGGTGGCTCAGCTGGTTAAGGATCTGCCAGCAATGTGTGAGACCTGGGTTCAGTCCCTGGGTTGGGAAGATCCCCTGGAGAAGAGAAAGGCTACTCACTCCAGTATTCTGGCCTGGAGAATTCCATGGACTGTATAGTCTATGGAGTCGCAAAGAGTCTGACATGACTGGGCAGCTTTCATTTTCACAAGACACATGCCTGCAGAATCCCCATGGACAGAGTAGCCTGACAGCTATAGGGGTCACCAAGAATCAGACCCTCAGAGCCACTGAGTACTGCACGGCACACGATATATCCATTACCACCGTCAGTCAGTTTTATAGCACTTTTGTAACTCAAAAAATCCCATACTTTTTTTTTTAAAGATTTGTTTTGGGGTGCACCATTTTTGAAGTCTTTATTGAATTTCTTACAGTATTGCTTCTGCTTCATGTTTCGGTCTTTTGGCCTCCAAGCTTCTGGGCTCTTAGCTGCCATACCCCCTACATTGGAAGGTGAAGTCTTAACCCTTTGACGTTCAGGGAAGTCTTTCCCATATCTTTCAGCTATCACCTCCCAAATCTCCCATCTCCCTGTCTGTGCCCCCAGGCTGAGGCCATCACTAATAAACTTTCTATCTCTACAGACTTGCCTGTTCTGGACATTTCATGTAAGGGGGATCATGTAGTGTTCCTCACTGGCTTCTTTCACATATCATAAATGTTTTCAAGACTTTCCCATGCCATAAACATGTACTGGTATTTCATTCCTTTTTATAAATGAATAACAGGTACCAGTATTTTGTTCCTTTTTATAAATGAGTAACAGTTCATTCTATGGGCACACAGCCTATTGTGTATCAATCCGCCACACTGGGTTTATGGACACTGGGTCATTCTACTTTTCGGTTATTGTGAATAACGCTGCAATGAACATTTGAATCTGAGTTTTTGTGAGGACGTGTTTTCATCTCTTCTGGTGTGACCCCAGCCTCTTTTCCAGAAACTCAGAAGTCATATAGCTTCTGCACATACAGTCCAAGGCCCTCTGTAAGTTCTGACAGCTCTATCCTGGACCCAAGCCTGGCAAGTTAAGCCAAAATTCTACTAATCCTTCTATTATTCATTCATTTATGAATTCACTCACTGAACATGTGTACATCCTCTATTACATGTCAAGCATGCTGCTACGTGCTCATGATGGTGAGGGAACAACACAGGTTAACTTACTGTCCCCATGGAGCTTAACAGCCAGTGAGAGCAAAGAGAAAAGTAAAATAAATTCTGTGGTGTATTTCTCCACAAAGCACTCTTGGATCTCTCAGAATGGGTTCAATTTTACTCTTGCAGTACTTGTTTATTTTTCTTTTGTTCTATTTCAAAAGGAATTTCTACCTCTTAATGAGAGAGAGATGTATCACCATCATGTGTGTGTCCTCCCTATTTACGCCTCCTCTTATGAGCACTACTATGGAATTCAAGAAGGACTGATGTCATTTGAATGTGACTTGGCAAAACACTGACTTGAAGTCTGGAGCCCAAGGCTGTAGCTTCTTCATCCCCACTGTTGTCGCTAAGTTCCTTGGATACTCCACGCACTTGCGGGTGTACCAACCATGAGTTCAGTTCAGTTCAGTCACTCAGTCGTGTCTGACTCTTTGCAACCCCACGAACTGCAACACGCCAGACCTCCCTGTCCATTACCAACTCCCGGAGTCTACCCAAACTCATGTCCACTGAGTCGGTGATGCCATCCAACCATCTCATCCTCTGTCGTCCCCTTCTCCTCCTGGCCTCAATCTTTCCCAGCATCAGGCTCTTTTCAAATGTTAGCTCTTCGCCTCAGGTGGCCAGAGTACTGGAGTTTCAGCTTCAACATCAGTCCTTCCATTGAGCACCCAGGACTGATCTCCTTTAGGATGGACTGGTTGGATCTCCTTGCAGTCCAAGGGACTCTCAAGAGTCTTTTCCAACACCACAGTTCAAAAGCATCAATTCTTCAGTGCTCAGCTTTCTTTATAGTCCAGCTCTCACATCCATACATGAGTCTTTTTTCCTTCCCCTCTTATCCTTAACTGAGACCAAACAGGTGCGAACACATGTGTCCACAAAGCTGTCTGAAGTGCCCTGGAAGGCACAGGGACTGTGTCACAGCTTACGGCCAGGCACCTGCAAGACGCAGCAGCCAGTCAAGGCCTTTTGGATTTGGTCAGACCTATAGCCCTCTTACTAAAGGAGTACCAGGATAAAAGTGTCAGACTTTCCCTAAGTCCCTTGAACAAAACTGGGATGATACCAACCTTGCAAGGTTGTCATCCGCATTAGAAACATCCGTGGATTCATGAAGCAGGGTGGGACTTGACCCCTCCCCTCCCACATCTCCATCAGCTTCTGCAGGCACTCCCACCCTGAAGTAAACTCCAAATATAACATCGTGTTTGCTATGTATGTCCTCTTCAGGACAGGCCACCTGGCACCCCTTTTTGGAAATGGATTTTTGCCTGTAATGCCTCTATAGAAATTCTGATGCAGCTCTTGAAATTAGTACTCAGTTGTAATAACTCAGGCTTCCCCCGTAGCTCAGCTGGTAAAGAATCCGTCTGCAACGCAGAAGACCCCGGCTGGATTCCTGGGTAATATCCCCTGGAGAAGGGATATACTACCCACTCCAGTATTCTTGGGCTTCCCTGGGTGGCTCAAGCGGTAAATACGAATCCACCTGTAATGTGAGACACCTGGGCTCAATCCTTGGGTAAGAAAGATCCCCTGGAGGAGGGCATGCCCACCCACACCAGTATCCTTGTTGGGCTTCCCTGGTGGCTCAGATGTAAAGAACCTGCCTGCAATGCGGGGGACCTGGGTTTGATCCCAGGGTTGGGAAGATCGCCTGGAGAAGGGAACCAGATACCCACGCCAGTACTCTTGCCTAGAGAATTCCATGGACAGAGGACTACTTAAAAAAAAAAAATTCTTACATATCTGAGAGGGACATTCTATTACAGCTAACAGCCTTCTAAGGCTCTTCTGGGAAGCCTGCTGTTTCGATGTCCGCATCTCTGGAAGTGGTTTCTAGATCAATGAAATAAGGAAAAACTATCCTCTCCCCACAAGTAGGGATCGAGGTTTCGATACGCTGCGTCCAGTCCAGGGCGGTCCGGGGAATTTCGCCAAGCAGGGTGAGGCCGCGAGGGCCGCCTGCAGCCCCCTTCTTCTCTGCAAGGCCCCCAGAGCGCCGGCGATAGGCAGCAGAACTCAGAACCCCCGCTCCCGGGCCAGCGATGAGCAGGGGCCTGGAGGGCGCCGGGTCAAAGCAGAACCCCAGCGAGGCTGGGCGGGGCGGTCACGTGACGCTCCGGGGCGGGGCGCGGGCGGTCACGTGACGAGTCAGCCGGGCACGGGGCGGGGCCCGGCGCTGTACTTAGCGCGGGGGCGGCGGCGGGCAGCTACGGCGGCTGCTCAGGCACCGGCACCAGCGCCTGCCCGGACACTCAGGCTGCAGGCCCAGGCCCTCGGCGGCGGCGGCGGAGCGCGGTGAGTGCGGGCGGGCGAGGGGATGCGGAAGCCGGCGTCCCGGGCCCTTGGAAGCGGGGACCCTCCGGGAGTCGCAGCCGGGCGAACCGAGCGGCATCGCGCCCTCCCGGACGTGGTTGTGCTGAGCAAAGCAAGCTCTGCGCGCGGGCGGCCGGACTGCACTGCCAGTTTGGCCGGGAGGCTCGTGCCCCATTTCGGGCGCTGTTCGGACCCCGGGCCGGGTCACCTGACCCCACGGTCCGCCGGCTCCAGAGCCAGAGGCGGGGAGTTTGCCGGCAGACCGGAGGGAGGAGTCTGCGAGGAAGAGCTTGGCCTGGATCCCCGCTGACTTTGACCTCGGCCTGGCTCCCCAGCCCCTTGTGGGCTTCTGGTCCTCAGTTTCCTGGGCAGATCACTGAGTTGATAGTAAATACTATCAACATCTGCCTTAGTTGTTTTCTTTTTGTAAATTATTTTCCTGGGCAACTTTCTGCACACAGTCATACAATTCCGGGGACCCCAGAAGACAGAAACTGGGAAACAGGAACCTGGAACTGTGTGGAGTGGGGTGGGACCCACAGAAGGAGTTAAATCCGTAGATGGAGGAGAAGCTAAGCAGAGGGAAGGACAGCGGACTTTAGGGCCCAGGGTGCCAGCCCCTTCCCTGGGAGTGTGAGGGGAGTGGAATGCCGGCCCCAGCCCTGCACTGCTGGGGAAGGGAGTCAGGCTTGGGCCCAGGGTGCTGTGGGAGCGGGAAGGCAGGGCAGAGTCCCTGGGGCATCGCTTGCCCCTCAGCTGATGACTCTCCAGGTCTGGGAGAGGGAGCATTGTGGGGTGACTGAATTGGGGAGTCAGCCAGGCCGTTCTGGTAGATGTGGATTGGATTTGCTTTCTTTATGGGCCTTGGGCAACCCCTTCCCCAGGCACTGAGGAACCCAATAGGCAGGCACAGGGAGAAGGATAGGCCCCATATCCCTCTACGTGACTGAGACTCATACCCAGTTGGAGGGTCATGGGGTTCAAAGGGAGACCTAGCACCTTCGGTTACCTTGGAAAAACTTCCCTTCAGGCGCCTTCACTAGGGGCATATCTGCCAAGGTTCATTCATCTAGTTGAATCTTTAGATGCAAGGTGATAAGACAGAGAGCCTTAGCGGTGTGTCTGGTTTGGTTAAAGGCTACTTTCCTTTTCTTCTCTCATGACATTGTTAACTTCATGGAAGATTGTTTCCTGTTGGCACTGGTAATGGTGACCCTTAAGCTTTGTGGAGAAAGAGGTTGGACAGCCCCACCCCGTGTGGCTTTCCCAAAGAGAGTTGAAGGTGCCCTGGATTCACTCAGACCTCTTAGGGGCATCTATCCTAGAGCTGGGGGGTTGCCAAGTGGAAGGGTGCAGATCCCTCATCTGGGGGCTTCACAGGCCCAGGGGGAGGCAACTCAGACCAAACAAGAGCTCTAGCTCCAGTTACCTCCACTGCCGCTAGGTCAGGACAGCCATTTTTCTGAACTGGTCAGGTAGTGAGGGTGGAAGCCCTTTGTCTCCAGGAGGCACCTGCCCATGTGTTGCTGACTCAGCAGCTTGAGCCGAGGCCCTCCTTCTGGACTGGCTCTTTCCCCAGCTGCTGGCCCTAGCAGTTGGGAGTAGGAAGTTACATGCATTCTAGGGCTTAAGATTTCTTTTGTTCACTGGCAGTTGCACTGGGGAGTGAAGGAAGAGTGCTTTCAGGTGAAACTTCGAATGTCGGTTGGGTGGTTTTCTTAAATGTGGTGATGAGCTGTGATTGTGTTGAATATCCCCGTCCTTGGGAGAGAAGGACTGAAATGTTTCGGGATGAGAACCCACAATGTCTGCTGTTTGTTTTTGACAGTTTGGCAGAAGGAAAGTATTGGAAATATGAGAGGTTGAACTGTATGAAATGGTAATTTTTGTAGGTCAAGGAGCATTGATATCGGGCACCTTGATACAGTTCAGTCTCGTGTGTAGGGTGGTCAGGGTTGACAGTATGTTGATGAATCTACTTGGGCAACATGCAGGTGTGTGTTGGACTCACTGGGTATTAGGAGGCAGTTGTCACTTTGCCCCTGGTCCTGGGCCTTCATTTTTCTTGGTTTACACTCAGTGCCCTGGGTCTTCATCTTTCTTGGTTAACACTCAGGGCTCACCCCAGAGCGGCTTAAGCCAGGTGCTTGAGAAATGACTCCTGAGTCTCTCCATGGCTGGTATGTTCACCTTCCACCCTAGTTTGGATAGGAGGGGATCTAGAGATCAAACACCATTAAATATTTAGACTTCAGTTCCTTTTTAAAGCCCAAGCCTCATCCCCACCTGCTTTCTGCAGCACCCACAGCTTCCTTGTCTCAGCCTGGTGTGTCTGGGTGGGGAGGAGGGTGGGTGGTGGAGTCAGAGCCTTCCCTCCTGGTCGCAGGCCCCCTCTGCAGGCAGCAACTTTCAACTTCTTTTCTGCAAGTCTGTGTCTAGTTCCTAAGGGACATTGTAACTCCTATCTGCCTTCTCTCCTCTCTGTCTCTCTCTCTCTCTTTTTTTTTTTTAATGTGAACCATTTTTAAAGTCTTTATTGAATTTGTTACAGCGTTGCTTCTGTTTTATGCTTTGGCTTTTGGGCCACTTAGGTATGTGGGATCTTAGCTCCCCAACCAACCAAGGATCTCAAATCCCTACCTCCTTACATTGGAAGGCGAATTCTTAACCGCTGGACTGCCAGGGATGTCCCTGCTCTTTTTCTAATTTTCCTGCATGATTTCTTTCTAATCCCCTTATTGTTTTTTTAATCCTTGTATCTGTATCAGTTTATGAATAATGTTACTGAAATGCACATAACTTCAATTATACTGCTTGTATCCTTTTCCACTGGTGTCTGTGAAATTGATTTACACTGATACATACAGATCCAGTTCATTCATTTTAAATACACAGTGTATTTCTCTCCTGAGGGACAGTTAGGTGGGTTTTGCTTTTTTACTGGCCTCACAAGTTGCGAGGGTTTCTCTAGAGGAGAAGCAGAAGTCGAGAAGGTGCTCGGTCCTAAGATGTGTGCACCATCCATTTTATAAATGTCAGCGCTGTCCACTGAGGTTTCACCAACAGATATTCTCAGGGCCTTGAGGGTTCTTGTTCCTCATATTTACCAACACTAGGTATTACCAGACTTTTAATTTTTGCTCATCTGATGTGTTTGAAAAGCTGTCCTTGTTTTAATTTGCATGGTTGGGAATTCCAGTTTAATTCTTTGCCCTAGGGAATTGCTGATGTTTTTCTATTTTCTGTTGTTGATCAGTGGTAATTTGTGGGTTTTTGTACGTTTGTCAATAGCTGAAACTTAAGGTTTCTTTTGATCCTAACCTAGGCTTCTAGACTTGTCTTCAGTTAGATAATATTCTCTGGTTTTTGTAACTTTGAGGACACGTGTGGGTTCGGGGTACTGGCAGTCTGAATCTTCCACTTTACAGATGAGAAAACTGAGGCACCTGCAGGTTTGTGACATGATGGAGGGGGGGAGTGGGTCACCCAGATGATTGTGGAGAAATCTCTACAATTCCATTTCTTGGCAGTTCTGTCCCTATCCAGGTACACCATCCAGAGCTTGCCCTTGGTCTTTTCTCAAGCTCCAGGTCCTCTCACCTGGGAAACAAAAGCCTTAATCAGGACCAAGGGTCCTTTCCCAGCGTTACTATGTTATGAATGCTGGGTGCTAGGAGGGATGTGCCTGCAGTCTGACTGTGGTTACACGTCTCTTGCCTGGCCAGTAAGTCACTCAGTGTGGCCATCAGGATAACCTAGAATTACCAGCAAGGGTACAGGAAGGAGAATGGGACAAATATCTAGATAGTGAAAGGACTCCGTATAGAGCACAGTGAGACCAGCTATTCTGCCAAGAGACCCAGCGAGGGTGGGCTTCTCCATGACCTGCTGACCTGGAGTTGGGCAAGATGTGTTCATTAGAACAGACAAGTCCCATGGCTTCTGGGCTCGTGTAAGACCTGGGAAAGCGAGGTCAGCCTAGAGGTTGCTCCAGGGTTGAGGCCTTGTCACATATCCACTGGGAGCCTTCAGCCCCTCCCCCTTCTGCCTCTGCTTAACTGCAGATATTTAGGGGGTGCTATGTTCTGGTGGCTAAGAGCAAAATAAACCATCGTTTGGGCTTACCTGGTGGTGCGGTCGTAAAGGATCTGCTCGTCAATGCAGGAGGCACTGGTTTGTTGCCTGGGTCAGGAAGATCCCCTGGAGGAGAAAATGGCAACCCACTCCAGTCCAGGATTCTTGCCTGGAGAATCCCATGGACAGAGGAGCCTGGTGGGCTACAGTCCAAGGGGTCACAGAGAGTCGAGCACAGTTGAGCGACTGAGCATACAGGAACGCATGCAAACCGACCGTCGTTTGAGGAAGACCTTGATTTCCACCACCCACTGGGGTGCGTTTGAGGACAGAAGGAATTACCTTGGGGAGATGTGTTTGTCCTCCTGGTCCCTGAGAAACTGTTTTCCTGGATGGCTGTAGGGCTGTCTGCTCCAAGCCAGGCAGCGCCCTGGTAAGGGGCATGTGTCTTCTCAGGACCCCAGGGAAGGAAACCAGGACCACAGGAGAGAGGTGAGGCCTTTCTGCTGCCTGCCTTTGTATCTGCTTAAGTTTCTGTGCCCTCAGTGCCCAGCCAGCAGGGAGATGTAATCTGGCCTTGAATTAAATTAGAGAGCTGCTGTGTTCCTGCTGGCTGGAGAGGCTGGGAACACTAATCTCATTTGAATCTTCAAGGATTTCTGAAAGCTTTTATAAAGTAGCCTCAAGGTCCTTCAGAATCCAGGCAGCATGCCCTTTTTAGTAACCGAGACCGAGTGGGGATGAAGTGACCCCTTCAGCATCTCAGTAAGTCAGCGTCTGAGTCTGGGAGCAAGCTGGCAAGCAAAAGCTTCTACAACTTTCCAGAACCTTGCCCAAAGGGTCTTGCTTTTCAAAAACACAACATTTTTTTGACTGCCAAGGACCTTCCTTGAGGTCCATTTTTTTGGGCCTGTTGGTTAGTGGCTCAGTCGTGTCCAAACTCTTTGCAGCCCCATGGACTGTAGCCCACCAGGCTCCTCTGTCCATAGGATTTCCCAGGCAAAAATAGAGGAGTTGGTTGCCATTTCCTCCTCTAGGGGGTCTTCCTAACCCAGGAATTAAACCTGCATCTCCAGCATTGGTGGGTGGATTCTTTAACACTGAGCCACCTGGAAAGCCCTTTTTAGCCCTAGGCTAGTATTTTTCTTCTCTTTGTAGGGTATGAGCTGCTGTGGCTGATCTTAACATGTTATTGACTGGGGAATTTTTGCAGAAACTGTTGCCTGTTGCCATTAACCAATACATCTTTGGTCAATAGTGTGTCAAGTGATGTTCCATTTGTGGGCACTGCAGCTGTATGGTTTCCAGGCACCAGGGGAGAGCAGCTTGAGGAAGCCACACTGCGGAACCTGATAGGAATTAGTCACTCATTCTGGGCAGACGATTGGCAGATGGGGAGCAGGGACAGTCCCCATGAGTGTCCTAAAGAGTTTAGGTGGGTGAGGGTGGTGGGATCCCCCTCACGGCCCCTGGGTCCCGTGGAGCCTGCCGTGATGTGGTAGGTGGCTTCTCTGGGTCTCACAGCTCTTGCTTGGGGGCATTCAGCTGCAAGGGACCTGGCTCTAAGGGCCAGATAACCAGCTCGCATCTGGCTATCTGTCGCTTTAGCACTGTGAGGATGAAGACCGGCAGCCCTTTCTGCTTGCTTTTTTTTTTTTTTAATGTGTTTATTTTTAATTGAAGGATGATTGTTTTATAGTATTGTGTTGGTTTCTACCAAACATCGGCATGAATCAGCCATGGGTTTACCCATGTCCCTTCCCACTTGAACCTCCCTCCCACCTCCCTCCCCATCCTACCCTTCCAGGTTGTTACAAGCTCCAGTTTGGATTCAAAGCAGCTAAGGTCATTTCCATTAGGAACCAAGACATCAAACAGAAAGACCACATCAAGGCTGTGATTCACATTCAAAGAGGAGGGGTCCCGGGTGTCCTTCAGTTCGGTCAGAGCCCATTTGTAGTCAGGGTGCTTGTGCTGCTCCAGCATGGAAGTGTCGGTGAGCAGCTGACATCCAGGGGACACGAAGGGGCGCCTGGGTTTGTGTGGGTGCCCTGAAATGGCCCCAGGCTCAAGGGCACGAGTGCTCACGGCGACAGCAAGAGGCAAGAGTAGTCTTTGTGGAAGAGAAAGAAATACCAGTTGTAACATGGTCCCACTGAATGTTCACAAGCCTCCAGACCTTCCACCTTACCCCTACCTAGAGCCACTCTGTTGCATAAGAAACAGCCTCAATTTGTAGCTATTGGCAAAATGTAGGCACTCAGGTCTTTTGAGCCAACTGTCAAAGCCAACTGTCAACAGTATTTGAGTGGCAGTAATGGATGGGGCTTCCCTGGTGGCTCAGTGGTAAAGAATCTGCCTGCTGATGCAAGAGACAAGGGTTCGATCCCCGGGTTGGGAAGATCCCCTGGAGAAGAAAATGGCAGCCCACTCCAGTATTCTTGCCTGGGAAATCCCATGGACAGAGAAGCCTGGAGGGCTACAGTCCTTGGGTTTGCAAAGAGTCAGACATGGCTCAGAGACTAAACAACAGATGTGGATAAGGAAGGACACAGGACCAGATGAAAGACTGGTTGGACCTGCGTCCATCTCTTTCTGGATTAGTAGGTGAATTGCAGGTGGCCAGTTTGGAAATTTCAGGTATATATGTCCTGTCTCCTTAGGATTTAGAATCCAGTCTGCAGAGGGCTCTTAACCACATAAGAAAGCTGTTTTAAAAATCGAGCTTGGGCTCTTGTCCTAAAGGCCTGCGTTCTATCAGCATTTTTTTGCGCCTCCAACTCCACCAGGTCCCCATTCTCATGGAAGCACCCAGGGCAGAGGGTGCGTCTGTAAGCCCTGGGGTGGCTATTTGCCCAGCTGTTTGCACAGCTGTCACCATAAATAAATGACTTCATACATTTCAACACCAACAAAAATAAAACTAAATTAAAAAATAAATAAAAAATCAAGCCTGATGATGCGTGTCATCCATCCTGACATGGATGGCAGGACTCCTATGTTCAATCCCTTCCTTCCTGAGCCCTGAAGTCCACGGAGCCCTTAGCTGGCCGCAGGGAGGTGTGGCGAGCAGCTGTGCTCTCGGGAGGCTGGACACAAAAGTGCTAGGGGTCTGGGGCGGAAAGACGTGAGACAGCCCATGTTTTTAAATGCTAGAGATTAGCTTGGAAAAGGGCCACAGGACGTAGAGGAGCCCGTGATCTGTCTTCCCAGGAAGTCAGCTGACCGAGGGCTGGAACTCACATCTGCCCACAGCTGCTCCTGCTCCGTCCACACCCTGACGGGGTCTGGTGACTCGCAGGTGTCGTAATCCTGTATGGGGGCCCTCTTCCCTCACAGTAAGGACTTTCTGTTCTTTCTCCCCGGTTTTTAAGGGGGGAAAATACCCCCACAGAATGAGAAAAGGAAAGTGTTGGCCCAAAAGAGGGGAAGTGAAAACTGGCTGTGTTTCGTGCTGAGGCCGTGACAGTGGCTGACAGCACAGCCTGGGCCTCCAGCTGTTTGTCGGGGTTTGCCCCACGTTCGCGATGCCTGTGGGGGTCGGCGCCCCCCGAAAGGCAGTCGCCACTGCCCTGGGCATCGGTCTGTCCCCTGGGAGGAGAGACTTGACTCCATATCCTCTGGGATCTCAGTAGCTTCCGGACCCTCAAAAAGGGAGGCCCACTGGAAGGTCAGCTGGAGTTACAACCTGTTTTAACTTCAGGCTCTTTGTGACGTGGAGGTAGGTAGGTGGGTTTGTGCAAACTGGGCTTGTCTGGCATGGGCTGTGAATGGGGAAGGGAGAGAAGAGAAGAGGGAGGAGGCTTTGTTGCCTTCTGACTGGCAGGCACCCTCCTCTCACTCTGGACTTCCACTGGGGGACACGAGTGGGCAGTAGCCCCACTTTACAGGTGGTGAGACTGAGGCTCAGTGAAGGCAGGCGCACAGGAAGTAAGTGGAGTCCAGGTCCCCGGACTACATGCTTCGAGCTCATCCTTGAACCCCACCCCAGATGCTCTCATGTGATGCTGCAGCCCCAGTGGGCGAGTTGAGGTGGTGGTTTGTGCTTTGCTGCAGTCCCCGGGTTCACGGGTCTGGTTCTCACTGAGGCCAGGGTTGAGCTGGGAGAACAGTTGATAGGAGCCATGGAGTAGGACCTATAGAGCAGGAAGGCGGGGTGGGATACCGGGCTCAGGCTGGGAGCTGCCCACATTCCTTGGCACCAGGAAACCAGAGAAACCTTACGTGTGATCCAGGTTGCACGAAAGCACCCCGTTCTGCACATTGAGCAGCTGGCTAGGCCCACAGGGGTCCTGGGGACACTCCGGCCTGACACACAGGGAGCATTCATGAGATGGCCTCTGGTTTCTTGGGACCCAGCTGTGTTCCTGTGACCTGAACAGGGTGTAACGAGGGCCGAGGCTGGCACCCCTTCCAGCTGTGATTCTGATGGGCCTGTCGGCCGGGCCTCCAGCTGCGGTGCGTCTGTATGCGGGGAGCACCACATCGTCTCAGGGCAGTGCTGAGATGAGGTGTAAGTCAGGGTGTCGATAGGAACCCTCTTCTCTGCTCTTTGTAAAAGAAGCCCTGGAGAGCTCCTTTGTCACTCCTGGCGCATGCCTGTACAGTGAAATATTTCCTAACAGTTTGGAGGCTCCCTGACTCGGGGTCATGTGAGCAGCAGCCTTCCTATAAGTCACTGAACATGGGAAGTGACACAGAAAGTCACTCGAGAGAAGACCTCTCGAGATGCATCTCGGGCCTCATCACAACATGTTCCTTCACTTGGGTGGCTTTCGGTCTTTGGTAGCATCAGTACTATTCTTCCTACAGAAACAAAACTTAAAATATAGCATGTTCACTCCAGAAAAAATAATAAAAAAAAAAAAGAGGGAAGGCTATGTAGTGAACATGGGCTTCCTAGGTGGCTCAGTGGTAAAGAATCTGCCTGCCAGTGCTGGAGACTTGGGAGCTGTGGGTTTGATCCTTGGGTTGGGAAGACCCTCTGGGGGAGGAAATGGCAACAGACTCCAGTATTCTTGTCTGAAGGGTCCCATGGACGGAGGAGCCTGGCGGGCTGCAGTCCATGGGGTCTCAGAGTTGGACGCAACTGAGCACGCACACGTGTCTAGCGAACGTAAGCCGTTACGTGTGACTTGTGTATGGTTTTCTTTGCGTTTCGCGTGTACTGACAGGAATAAACATGCACGCGGGTTGAGGGCTCACACTTGGCATGACTCACCTGCTCCTTTGCTTTCTTTCACTTACTGTGTGTGTATATATATTATTATCGGTGCCATGTGGTTCACTTCCACAAGTTCATTTCTTGATGGTTGCTTTTGTATTTCATTATTTAACCATTTACCACAGCTTAACAGTTACTGTTATAGAAGCTTTCTTTGTGGTCTTTTGTGAACACCAAGAATGGGTAGTGAATACCCATGTAACGGTGTCTTTGCGTTTTGAGGCTTGTGGGACACATTTCTAAAGGTCAGATTGCTGAGTCAAAGGGTGTGTGGATTGAAGAGCTGATAGAGGCTGGGTGTGATGGGTAAGTAACAGCAGCAGCAGCGTCTGGGTCCCCACCTCTAACCCTGGTGGAGAATGATCAAACCCTGCAGCTTCTGCCAGTGTGGTGGAAGATAAATACCTCTTCGATGAGCATCTTTAAATACCTGTTGGCCTTCTGTAGCTCTTTTTCTGTACATGTACCGCGTATGTCCTTTGGCTGTTTTTCTGTTATGTTGTTTCTATTCTGATTTTGGGTCCTTTGCCTATTAGGGAAACAAAGCCTTAAGTATATGTAAAGGCTGTTTCTTGTCTGTCACTTTGTATTTGGTTTTTTTCTAGAAGCGAGGGTTTACTTTCATGTAATCAAACATTTTCCCAGTAAGGGCTCTGTTTTATGTCAATCTTAGGCATTCCTCACTCCAATATTATGTTTGTTTGTTTTAATACTCTTAAAGATTATTGTATTTTTGGCTCTGCTGGGTCTTCTTGGCTGCGCACGGGCTTTCTCTTGTTTTGGCAGGCAGGGGCCACTCTAGTTGTGGCAGTAGGCTCAGTATTTGCAGCTCCCGGGCTCTAGAGCGAAGGCTCAGTAGTTGTGGCACACGGCTTTGTTGCTCTGTGGCATATGGGATCTTCCCGGATCAGGGATTGAACCTGCATCTCCTGCATTGGCAGGTGGATTCCTTAACCCTGAGCCACCAGGGTTGTCCCAATACTATTTTTTTTAAGTGTGCTTATTTTCCCATACAACGTCTGTATTTTTATGCAAGACCTTTGTTCCATGTAGCATTTTTGTGTGTGTGTAAGAACTTGAGGGTAAAAATTCAGTCTTATTTTTTTTTCCTTTTGCTAAACACACAACCAGTGCAAATAGAGTCCACCGAGATGTGCGTTTCCTCCCCCGCCTCTGCCACACACAGGCTGTGCCTCCAAGTGGCCTGTTGTGTTGATGGAACCCTTCCTGAGCTGGCATCACCTGGGGTTTATCATACCTTGGCCACCCAGGGCTTCAGGCCTCTGTCGCTGCTGTTTTCCAGAACTGCCTGGCTGTCCTCACACATGGATTCTTCCCAGTGGCTTGTTGCTTAAGCAACAGATAAATTTAGATTTTTTTTTTTTTTTTTTTTTCTTTAAAAATATTTCCTTTTTTGGGGGGGGCGTTTTTTGTGTTCTCACCCACGTCATCTTCCTGTACCACTCACAGCAGCCTGTGACCTCAGAAGGTGACACAGGGACCAGCTCCTGAGGTCGGAGACAGGAGGGTCCCCAGTGCACACACGCGCGCACGCGCTCACTCACTGAGAGGGCATCTCCCCAGGCCCGGTGGTGCTGTGGTGCCTGGATCATATTTCTTGCTCTCATCAGAGCCTCTTGCCAAAGAGTGTGACTCAGAAGCCTAGCTAAAACTTGCCTGTCTCTTGACCTGCAGGCCAGTCCGGGAGCTAAGGCCATGGTAATAATGGGATGGCTCACCTCAGGGAGCCCCGTCTCTGAAGCAGAGTCCTTGTCTGACTGGAAAAACCACAGACAGTCCCAGGAGACCCGTGCCACCGGCCAAACCAGCTCTGGTTCCCGGCTCTCATGCGGAGCTGGATGTGGACTTGTGTCAGCTTATCTGGTGTTCAGATTGTGGCTCGTGAGATTTATCTTCAGTTTCATTTTTTTCTCTCTTACTGGGCTTCCGGTTGAGACATGATCGCAGGGAAAGGTGTTTACTCTTTGGGAGCTCAAACTTGAGACAAGTCCCAAACTTTGTTCCAGTAGTGCATGGAGAGGCACGTTGGCCCTAGCAGCAGGGGCAGTGGACTTGACTTTGCGTGAAGATTTGGTTTTATCTGTTTGTTTGGGATGGACTTGTTGATGCTGATTGTCACCTGGGCCCTGGGGTGGGTTCTGACAGACAGCAGGCTGCCTTTGCCCCGACCTCATAGCTCACGAGATAGTTGGTTCACAAGCCGTGCAGTGACCAGCACTATTTCTGACCGCGAGCCCTTGCCTGGCCCTGCAGCAGCTTTGGAGACTAGGTGACACGGTGTCCTGCCCGCATCAGGGGGGCCTTATGCGCATGGCACAGCCCTTCCTTGGCTTGCTGTCTTGTGTTCCTGGGCCACACGGTCTCTCTTAGCTGTTCGGGCAGCTGCAGCAGAATGCCACAGACAGTGGCTTCCAAACAAACTTACTGCTCTCCGTTCTGGAGACTCGGGACCAAGATCAGGGGCCAGCGTAGTCCATCGAGGACTCCCTGCCTGGTCAGACTGCCCTTGTGTCCTCACATGGAGGAAGAGGCAAGGGAGCTCTGTAGGGTCTTTTTTATAATCAGGGCACTAATCCCACTCTTAGGGGCTTCACCCTCATGACCTCATCATTCCCCCAAAGGCCCCACCTCCTAACACCATCACCTTCTCGGGTAGGATTGCTGCTTGAATTTGTGGGCGGGGGACACATTCAGTCCATCATGTAGTCCTGTGTGCTGTGGGCCTGGGCTGGACTCTGCGACAAGGCGTGAGAGCCCACGGGTGCCAAGGTCCCTGCAGGCACTCTGCCGACACGCTGGTTCCGGAAGGGGGGACCAAGGAGCATGAAGGGGCAGACGGTAGAGAGGATGGGACGAGGCCACCAGAACAGTGCATCCTTAGGTGGCGCCTTGTGTGTGTCAAGCACTTGAACTGAAGGAAGAAACATACTAATGTCTTGTGGCCTTTCCTCTCCAGGTGAATCTCTGAGCCAGTTTCCAAAATGTGGCAGCTCTTGGCCACCCTCAGCTGCCTGCTGGTGCTGACCAGTGCCCGGAGCAACCTGCATTTCCCGCCTCTGTCCGATGAGCTGGTCAACTTTGTTAACAAGCAAAATACCACTTGGAAGGTGGGCTGGGGGCCCCTTCTGTGCATTCTGACTCCTGAGGGAGGGGCTGCAGCTGTGGCCCGCGGGCTGGTGTGTCCTGGACAGTTGATCTGATTCGTGGGCCTGACTCACTTGGGCTCATGCCCGCTGCCCTGTCCCCTTCGTGTGTGTGTGTGTGTGTTGTCCGTGTGTGTGAGAGTCAAGCTCCAGTGGAGTTCACAGCTGGGTTAATGCTGAGACCCCACCGTGATCAGGGTGCTAGCGCGGCCAGGTTCTGGTAGGGGTCCTCTGCCAGGTGGCAAGTGGTGACTTCTTGTTGAGTCCTTACCTGGCCTGAGGGACAAGCTTGATCTTGGGGTCTCCTTATAAAAGGGCACTAGTCCCATTCTTGAGGGCTGCACCCTCATGACATGACCATCTCTGAAGGCCCCCACTGTAACAGCATCATGGTGGGGTTAGGCTGGGGGAGAGACATCATTCTGAAGCAGTGCCCCGGCACCCTTGCTCTGTGGGGTTGAGGGGGACCCCTGGCCTTGCCAGGCCCTGTGTGGGTGGTGTGCACATTCCATACCCTCAACCCTCCAAGTTGGTGGGTGACTGCTCTGGCGGGGGCTCTTTCCCAGGCTGGACACAACTTCTACAACGTGGACCTGAGCTACGTGAAGAAGCTGTGTGGCACCGTCCTGGGCGGGCCCAAGCTACCCCAGAGGTGAGTGCCCGCTCCCGGGTAGGGCCCCTGGCTGCACCAGCACTGCTGCCCTGGGAGCGGAGATGATGCTTGGCACAGGGGAAAGGGGGAGACAGGAAGGCTTCCCTGGCACCCAGAGGCCTCACCTGCCCCAGCTCGCAGCGCCAGAAATTCCTCCTGTGCTTCTCAGGTGTCCCAGCTGCAGAGGGAGAGGCCCCAGGTCTGAATGGTCTTGAATAAGGAAAATCCAGAAAAAGCCATGTGATCTGCCATTAATGTTTTATTTTTCTGGAAAAGTCTGCATTTTTCACATAGATACTTTCCTTAAAGAAAGCTTTAGAAAAACCTTTGAGGCTGGGATAGTTAAGTGATGAGACCATTACACAGTTGTGAAGTTGTTTGAAAAATGATGAACATCTGGCAGATGTTTGATTCGGGGTAGTGTAGGGGAAGCAAGAGATGTCATTATCTGGACCCTGAGGTTAAAACTCTTCAAAAATATGCATAAAATAAGTTTAGGCAGAGGTATACAGAATGGTAAGTTATTTGGAGGAGTAGAACCCAGTTTTGTTTTTATCAAGCTCCCAAGTGGGAAGTTCCCTGGCGGTGCAGAGGTTAGGACTCCATGCTGTCACTGCTGAGGGCATGATTTCAAGCCCTGGTTGGGGAACCAACATCCTGCACGCTGCATGGCACAGCAAAAAAAAATTTTTTAATAAAATTCCAAGGGGATGTCCTTGCACATGGCCTCCTCTGCACATCTTCACACCTCTCCCTGTAAAGTGACAGCCCAGGCCACAGGGGTTGGGGGCATGGACCGGAAGGTGATGGCTTGTGATGGAGACCTTTCTTTTTTCAGAGATGCATTTGCTGCGGATGTAGTTCTGCCTGAAAGCTTTGATGCCCGGGAGCAGTGGCCAAACTGCCCGACCATCAAAGAGATCAGAGACCAGGGATCTTGTGGCTCCTGCTGGGTGAGGCCCTGCTGGCCAGAAGGGAGGGTTGGGGTGAGGGGCTGGGTAAGGGTGGGATCAACCAGGGAATCTAAGGTTAGACAGGTTGAGTCGAGGCAAGTCACATAAACTTCTCGAGGCTCAGTCTCCCCTAGTGTAAAAGAAAGATCCCTGGTGGTCGTGAATCGTTGCAGGACCAGGTGGAAGAATTGACAGGCAGAGTGTCCTGTACAAGGCAGGTCCCACATACGGGTTGTGAAGCAGTTTTGATTTCTGTTGAACACCCTGTCCTGAGCCATCAGCAGACACCATTCGCTTTGACCCCTGCGCTGCCTGGGCACAGTCCAAGGGTCGCGCAGAGTTGGATGCGCCTGAAGCGACTTAGCCTGCACGCACTGCTTCATGAAGTGGCAGCGCATCCGTATCAATGAGCTGTCTTAACCGTGTTTGTGTGGGTAAAAGGCGTGATAGAAACGTGACTGTCTTAGTCGTTCAGTGTGCCCGCCCGTGGCACTGGGTTCATCCCCATCGCTGTGCAGCCATCACCACCTCCATCCACAGAACCCGTCACCTTGGAGAGCCAGGACTCCATCCCCACAAAACACAAACTCCTGCTCGCCTGCACCAGTCCCCAGCGACCACCCTGCTGCTTTCTGTCTCTCATGACTTTTTTTTTTCCCTTTTAATTTTTTTCGGAGTGATGGCTCAGACAGTAAAGAATCTGCCTGCGGTGTGGGAGACCCAGGTTCGATCCCTGGGTCGGGAAGCTCTGCTGGAGAAGGAAATGGCTACCCACTCCAGTACTCTTGCCTAGAGAATCCCAGGACAGAGGAGCCTGGCAGGCTACAGTCTGCGGGGTTGCAAGGAGTTGGACACGACTGAACACACATACATATAATTGCTTTACCGTGTTGTGTTAGTTTTGACTACAGCAAAGTGAATCAGCTACATCCATCCCCCGATTTTTGGATTTCCTTCTGATTTAGGTCACCACAGAGCACTTAGTAAAGTTCCCTGTGCTGTGATTTTTCTGTTTGTTTTTTTTTTTTTAATCAGTGAATCAGTTTATTATAGGGTGACTCATAGGGTAGGATCAGGATGGGGCATGTGAGTGGGGACAAGAGTCTGGAAGCATTTGGAGCTGCACTCCACACTGCTGAGGAGCCTCTGGGTTTTTATAGCTAACCTAGGGTATGGGGAGGTGTAGTCAGGAGCTTGAAAATGGGAAGTACATTCTGCAGTCAAGGTTCATGAATGGGTAACTAAGCATTATGTCAGCGAAGGTTTTCATCATTGTTTGGGGACTAACAGAACATAGAGGCTATATGGTCCTAATGATTATGAAACAAAATCTGTTAAAGACTAAAGCCTTTGATGACATAGAAGTGATTCACTGCATCATGCAGTCAAGATACGTCAGCAAAAGGACTGGAGAAACTGTAGGGGCGCAAGATGGTATCTGTTATGCTAACAGTCATACACTCCACCCCTGACTTTTTTTATTTTGGGTGGGGGAGCTCTTACAATATAAACTAGTCTGGGTACCTCATATAAGTGGAATCATAACAGTATTTGTCCTTTGTGCAAGTGATAGTTTTATGTTAAAAATCCAAAAACCACATATTTCAGATATAAACCAAATGCCCAGGTAGAGGTCTGGGGTGAACTGGTCTCTTGCTTTAAAGCCCAGCTTGAGCCCTAGGACCCCCAGCTACCTTGAGAGAAACAAGCCACCAGGAAGGTCCGAGGTGTCAGCTGTGGTCTCCTGGGTCGGGGCTGGAGGGACCACAGCGCCGAGTGGGGCTCACTGTGTGGGGCTTGTTCCTGCAGGCATTCGGGGCTGTGGAAGCCATCTCTGACCGGATCTGCATCCACAGCAATGGGCGTGTCAACGTGGAGGTGTCTGCTGAGGACATGCTGACCTGCTGTGGCATCGAGTGTGGGGAGGGGTGAGTCAGAGCCCCCGGGAGCTGCCCCAGGAGACGTGGATGGACTGGACCGAGGGCTCCCTGTAGGGGACAGGCTTGATGTCTCTATTGAGACACAATGGGGCCCCAGGGCACCTGGAAGCAGGCCCTGGGAGATAACTGCTTTTAGGAGGCTCCTGAAACCAGGCTGGCCCCCCCACAGGGCTGGATTGTGTGTGGGGGGGGCCGGGGGGGGACAGATGTTCTCCATTTAGTTTCTGGGTTTTATTGTGCTTCTCCTTTCCTGCTTGGGGAACAGCCTGGGGCCTCTCTCCTCTGTAATTGAGGCTGATAGGTTCCCAGGTAAGCCACATTAGGAACACAGCTCCCTGTCTTCTGCCAGTTGTGGCCTTGGTTTTGCAACAGTGGTTCTCAGATGTGGCTGCAGATTAGAAAAACCTAGGGGGTGAAAAGAAAGTAAAAAAGGGAGTACCTAGGTTTCAGCCCACAGCAGTGAAATCCCTGGAATTGGTATTTGTAACATAGCCCCAAGGATTCTCCTGTGCTGCCCTTTGAGAACCCCTGTCTGGACGGAAGACACAGCCTCCTGGTGAGCCCATGATTATGAAAGTACTTCTGATTATGAAAGTACTTGGTGGGCAGGCCTGGGTGATTCCCGGCAGGAAATGACTGTCAGGAGGAGAATTGGGGAATTTTGGAGATCTGGGAGAACCGGTGGGCCAGTTGCTGAAGGCGGTGATGGGTGCGCTGGGTGGTGGTCTCGGAGCAGCCAGAACAACTCTCACACTGTTTAACGAGTGGCTTTTTTCTCAGCTGTAACGGCGGCTTCCCCTCTGGAGCCTGGAACTTCTGGACAAAGAAAGGCTTAGTGTCCGGGGGCCTCTATAACTCGCATGTAGGTGAGTGTCTGCCTTTGGCTCCCATCCAGCCAGATGGATTTTATAAGCAGGAATCATAGTAGTCTCATTTTCCCCTATCAAGTGAAGATCAGGGTTGAGGGCACGTTGAACACTGGGCTGAAAACTCAGGTAGAAGACAGGCAGCCCTGTGTACACAGTCAGCAACTGGAAGAGGGCAGTGTTGGCGCCACAGACTGTGGGTGACTTCTGTCCTCATGAGCTATCGCCCTGATTCTTCTCTCTGGCCTCTGAGGGGCTTCCTGCTGACACCCACCTTTCTCCTTGGCCCCCCAGGTTGCAGACCATACTCCATCCCTCCCTGTGAGCACCATGTGAATGGCTCCCGGCCCCCATGCACCGGTGAGGGGGACACCCCCAAGTGCAGCAAGACCTGTGAGCCCGGCTACAGCCCATCCTACAAAGAAGACAAGCATTTTGGTAAGCGGGGTGGGCGACCCCCACCCCTGGGCCCTGGGAAGCTAAGGGAAGCCAGGGCACTGGAGTGTCTCCACCCTGAAATCAGCGGGAATAGAGTCTTAGACCCTCAGTCTTGGAAGGAAGAGAGCAAACCCCTCAGTCATGGGAGAGTAATCTAGCCTAGGAGCCTTCTGCTCCTGCCCTGCTTCTCGGATTACTGCGCACGTGCACGCACAGCTGGCAAGAGCCCGCCTGCTGGAGCCCCATGAATCGGGGAGTGGCTGACCCCCTGCCGGAGGCGCCCGCCTCACCCGGCTGGTCTCTTCGCAGGATGCAGTTCCTACAGTGTCTCCAGCAGCGAGAAGGAGATCATGGCAGAGATCTACAAAAATGGCCCAGTCGAGGGGGCCTTCTCTGTGTACTCGGACTTCCTGCTGTACAAATCTGGTGTGTGTCCCCCCTGATCCCACCGATGGCACCCGGGGAGGGAGCTATGGATTCCTGGCTGGCAGGATGTCCTGGGTGGGCGCTGGGCCTCCAGTGCCACACGTTGCTGGCCACTCTCTGTCCCGCCCTGTCCATGGCCGACTCCTGCTCCTCCCAAGCGTCTCCTCCTTTCTGCCCCTCCTGGAGCCGCCGGCCCCATCACTCCACCTCCATCACTTCCCCACCACATCCACAGGTAACTCACTGTAGGCTTCCCGTGTCGGCACTGAGTGACCTCCCCCTTCATCTTTGTCTTGACAAAGTCTTAGCCCTGTGCCCAGCCCCCAGTGGGTGAGGAAACAGGGAGCACCTTCCTGTGGGGACTCAAAGGGGGAAGCAGGCAGGGTGGTCCCCACCCAAGAGCTGCCTCAGAAATCCCCCATTCCAGACAAACGGTCTGTGCTGAGGGCTTGTGCCTCATTTTGTATTCTGCTTGTTCGAAAACTCAAAGCTCGCCAGTCATTAAAAAAAAAAAAAAAAAAGACCAAGTTGCCTGGCAAGAAAAAAATTATAAACCTGGCAGTTCTTCAATTGCACCAGTGTTCTACAAGAGAATACATTTCCAACTGGACAGTCATTCATCAGTAAGCTTGTGGTCCTCTGAGCATCTTAGCGGATATCTCTTCCCATCAGTCAGACTGGCAGCTGCAAGCCCAGTCCTCTCCCATGGCATCCAGTCTGCACGCTGTGCCCAGAGTGGCAATTGAAAACTCTTGAGCCACAGAATGCTTTTGACAAGTCACTGCATGGAGTCCTAGTATGAAAAACAAATAATCGTTGACATTTTAATGTATCAGAGCTTCTAACTTAAAAGGCAGCCAACAAGCACGTTGTATTGCACTCCATCTTAATATTTATCCCCCACGTTCGAGTGTGCTGGGCTTTCAAAAATATATTCAAATAATTGCTGGATGTTATGGGAATCCCTGGAGTCTTCCCGTGGGACACCAGGGCCCTTCCTTTCCTCTGGCTCCATCTGTCCTGTGTGGGGTTGGCCGGCTGAGCGGGTGGGCTGCTGTGGGAGGCCAGCGGTGCCCAGGCTGAGTCTGAAGGGCCTTGTCCTCCCCCAGGGGTGTACCAGCACGTCACCGGCGAGATTATGGGAGGCCATGCCATCCGCATCCTGGGCTGGGGAGTGGAGAACGGCACCCCCTACTGGCTGGTCGGCAACTCCTGGAACACTGACTGGGGCGACAGTGGTGAGCGCGGTCCCTGCCAAGAGGGCGCCCAAGCCGGGCACGGTGGGCATCGCGTCCACCCGCTGTGCTGGGGAGCTGGGGTTTCCCCTGGCCACAAGGGCCGCCTCTGACCCCTAGAGGCTGTGTGGGTGGGGGCCTGGCCTCGAGCCACATGGGCTCGTCTTGGTTCCTCAGGGCCACGGGTGCAGGGGCCGGGGCCACGCCGTCCAGAAGTCTGATACGGGGCTGGGTTGGGGGGCAGGTGGAGGCCCGCCAAGCACCTTGCGTGCCAGTTGGTGACAGCTCTGGGGCTGGTTCGTGACTTCCACTCTGCCGTCTTTCAGGGGTGGGTCTATGGCTTCCCAGGTGGCTCAGTGGTAAAGAATTTGTCTGCTGGTACAGGAGACACAGGAGATGTGGGTTTGATCCCTGGGTCAGGAAGACCCCTTGGAGAAGGGAATGGCCTTGGGAAATCTCATGCACAGATGAGCCTGGCGGGCTATAGTCCATGGGATCACAAAGACTCAGACACGACTGAGCACGCACGCTGGGTATGTCGGCAAAGGTCAGAATGCAGGCAGACTAACTGCGTCTTCTGCTTTCCAGGCTTCTTCAAAATCCTCAGAGGACAGGACCACTGTGGAATCGAGTCGGAAATCGTGGCTGGAATGCCGTGCACTCATCGGTACTAGAAGATCTGATCTGCCTGGGGGCCTATCTGCAGTCCCAGGGCCGGTTTTCCTCTAAATATAGCCACTTGGACTGGGGATGAGGTGGGGGGTGGGGTAGGGATGTCTTTTATGTTTTGGATTATGATAAGATATAAGGGTTTTTAGACAGGGTCTGAGGAAAACTGGGTTGGGCCAAGTGCGTGTCTGCCATCGGGTCTGTCTTCCAAGGACACACAGCCAGGCCTGCCCAGGGACAGACTGCTGCCCCAACGTGAACACGTAGACACACAAGCCACTGCCGAAGCAGAGCGAGCCTTTCCCTGTAGACGAGCTGTGTAGTGCCCTGCTGCCCCTGCTTCTGCCCTGACCACTTCTAGTTGCCCCCCACCCCACCCCACCCCCGCCTCTGCACCACCAGGGAGCAAGACCTTAAAGGGTTTGTAGATTGCCAAGAGTGGAAAGCAGAGTCCCTGGTTAGATCCCTGCAGAAGCAGGCAGCTGTCTAGATCTGGAGGAGGTTGAGAAGAGACAGCGGGGCAGCCCTTTGGAGAGAGCCCTGTTGTCCTCCCAGGTCCCCTGCATCTCTCGAGCTTTGCAGCATGCCTCCCCCTCTCTGGTCCTCTCCTTGCTGTGATCCTTTAAGTTTTCTTTTTGTGCACCTCAGCTAATCATGTGAATGAGAGTCTGATAGTTGGAACAGCTGTACTACTTGTCCGGCTTGTCTCCTTCGAACTAGGAGGTTGTGACTTGACTGACCTTGGCTGCCCTCTAATCCACAGCGAAACTAGTTAGGGAGGGAGCCAGCTTTTAGCTTTTACAACCACTGCTTCACCCTGTTAAATACAAGGAATGGCCGCCAATAAAAAGCCTCTCCTTCAGTGTGAAGCCTGCGTTCTGGTGGCATCTCCAGGATTGTGTGTCACTGTCTGTGGACTTCTAGCTGCCGTCTCTCCTTATCCCCTAGAAAGAATCATGTTCCCATGGATCTGGGTGCCCTCGAACCTCTAGCCAGGGATGTCTTGCCTCAGTTGAGTGGAACAAAATAAATACCTAATTTTAACTACATTGCTGCTGCTGTACTTTCAAACCATGGTGCCTCATCTCTTTTTTTCCTGTCATTCTCATCAGCCCTTTTCTGTTGATTAAGCAGCTCTGTCCCTGTTTTATTAAGGTAAGAACTCTTACCTCTTTTCTACCCACCGTACACCAGCAGTGACCCGAGGAGTACAGCAGGCATGGTGTACTGGTGGTATAACCAGTCCTCTGCAAGGCCAGCGTCCTGGGGCCCTCCAGCGTTGGAACTGGGTGGAAGCAGGGTCCGTGTGTGGTTTTATGAGCTCCTGGTCTCTTGGATTTACATTTCTGGTTAAGAATGACTTATTTCTGGGAGTTCCCTGGTGGCCCAGTGGCTGAGACCGCGTTCCCAGTGCAGGGGGCCGATTCAATCCCTGGTCAGGGAACTAGATCCACATGTTGCAACTAAGATCCAGTGCAGCCAAATAAACTTTTTTTGAAAATGACGTATTCCTTTGTATTCTTTTGCATTGTCCTAGATAATACACAGGAACAGTTCAGTTCAGTCGTTTTCGACTCTTTGTGACCCCATGGACTGCAGCACTCCAGGCCTCCCTGTCCATCACCAGCTCCCGGAGTTTACGCAAACTCATGTCCATTGAGTCGGTGATGCCATCCAACCATCTCATCCTGTCGTCCCCTTCTCCTGCCCTCAATCTTTCCCAACATCACAGGAACATACATACACAAAGGAAGTAAACCAGTTCTTGAGGGATCAGGAGGCCATTAGAATTGGCAACATCCCCTCCTCCCCCGCCATCCCCACCATCACTGGCCTGTTGATACACAGATCACTTCCCTTCCACGACTGGGAGCTGGACCAGTGCCCTTCTGAGAGGCAGGGAGGTTGGACTTTGGATGTGCCTCAGAAGTTAGGATCAGAACTACCTCATGCAAGCTCTTAGACTTCTGGTTAACATTGTAGGAGAAACTGGTGGAACCTAGTACTTACAGAGCTATAAATATATCATGGCATTATTTGTACAATTTCACCTGGGAAACATGCATAACCTCAGTTCTAACATTTTCTACCCACTCCCAAACTGAGTTGAATAATCCCATTTCCTACTTTCTCCCATCCATGCTATGTACACACTGGCACCTCCATCCTTTTAGAGGCTAGCAGAGATGCACTGAGTAGACCAAAATGGACTTGAGGGCATCTTCATGCTTGGCCTAAGTAAGGAATCGTTGCTAGGAAACAAAAAGCAGAATTGAGAATTGGGATTGATGTCACTACTTCAGTAAAAAATTTGCCACACTGATATCACCTTGTCACCTCGGCTTATTTTTTCTTGGGTGCCTCCAAGCAAGGGGACAGTTGAAGGGACAGTGCCTTTTCGTTCGTGGAGGGCATATTTTTGTTAGAAGTGGAAGCAAAGGTCGATGAGCCTATCCCACTCAGAGCATGCATCAGAACGCTACACTTAAGAGCCCTGCTCCTCAGGACTGGCCCGTGGGCCGGCAGCATCGCCATCTCCAAGGTTCTAAGAAATGCAGAATTTGGGGCCAGACCCAAGTCTGCAGTTAGACTGCCAAGGGACCTGTTAAAAATGCAGGTTTTGAGGCACCTCCCCAGATCTCCTGAGAAAGCATCAGTTCAGTCACTCAGTCATGTCTGATGCTTTGTGACCCCATGGCCTGAAGCACGCCAGGCTGCACATCACCAACTCCTGGAGCTTGCTCAGATTCCTGTCCACTGAGTCGGTGATGCCGTCCTACCATCTCATCCTCTGTCATCCCCTTCTCTTGCCTTCAATCTTTCCCAGCATCAGGGTCTTTTCCAATGAGTCAGTTCTTCGCATCAGGTGGCCAAAGTATTGGGAGTTTAAGCTTTAGCATCAGTCCTTCCAATGAATACTCAGGATTGATTTCCTTTAGGATTGGTTCTTTATGGTCCAACTTTCACATCCACACACGACTAGGAAAAAACTGTGAGAAAGCATGGTCCTAGTAATCTGGAACCTTCAGGCAGTTCACTGAAGTTTTAAGATTCAGCCTTAGAGCTCTGTTCCCAAAACTAAGAACCTAGGATGCCTGTTAACAAACCTACAGCCACTGCTTCTCCTCCGGCTACACCCCCAGCCCCAGAGAAGGGGCCAGTAAACAGAAGAGGGGGGCTTTGAAGCAGTTCCCCAGGGAAGGGTGGGTATGTTTGTGGGTGCAGATCTTAGTTACAACTCCAGAAAGCTGCCCAAATGGGGTTGGGCTCTGTCAGCTTCTTGAATTAAAGCCCTAGATTCAGATTTGTCAGAAACTCCTGTGAGGAAAACTTAAAATTTCTCACTGGAAGTAGGAACCAAGTAGACTATATCAAGGATGCTATACATATAATTAAAGTGCAGAGTAGAGGGCAGGGCTGACAGATTTAGAGACTGAAAATACAGGCTGCTCAATTTGAATCCAGAAGTCCTTTTTAGAAAATTATTTTTGTCCTATGCTGGGTCTCGGATGCTATGCGTGTGCTTTCTCTAATTGCAGTGAGGGCTACTCCTTGCTGAGGGCTCGAGGCATGCGGGCTTCAGTAGTTGTGGAGCATGGGCTTAGTTGCTCCGAGTATGTGCGATCTTCCCAGACCAGGGAGTGAACCCATGTCCCCTACACTGGCAGGCAGATTCTTAACCACTGGAGCATCAGGGAAGTCCCACAACTCCTTTTTCAAGTATAAACATGCCCTGTGTGATATTTGGGATATAATTATACTAGAAAAAAGTTTATCTGGAATTCAAGTTTCACTGGACATCCTGTATTTACCTGGCAATTTTATCAATAGTAGAGAAACATTTAGAAGGGAAATGTTCTTCCCAAGAGCTTAGTAGTGTGTACCAGAACCAAGACCACCAGAACTCTAGAGCTGGGAGGGACCCACACTGCCCAGAGGTTCAGAAAGCCCCACAGCCCACGGCTGAGCAAGGAGAGAATCTTCCAGTGCATCCTCAGACCAAGGTTGTTGCCGCCAGCTTGTCCTGTGTCCTCTGTGAACTTTAGCAGAACTAATAGGTTTCAACATACAAATCTTAACAACCTGCCTTGGAATATTGAGACTAAGTTTTGATGCTTAAATTACAAATACTTGGAAAATCTGTTGAGTCTGGCTTAGAGCCATGCTCGCAAGTGGCAAGTAACTTTGGGTCAGTGTGATTGGTTTTAGTCTCAAATGAACTGAGGACCTGAAGCCTCCATGAATCCCAAGTCTATTATCAAACTAACCACCAGTCTATTATTATCAGATGGCCAGCAGCGGCCACACAACCAGAATCAGTGTGAGTATGTTTGGAGCAGTGCGAGCCCAGTTATTGCTGGAACAGACCTCTCTTGGTGACTCACTACATACAGAGCTCAAGCAAAACAGGACTGTCCACTGTATACACCAAGAGCCCGGCTTCTGGAAGGTTCTATCATGCCCTCCAACAGGGATTCTTGGGCTCTGTGCTGAGACTCAGGGAGTCACTGGGTGGGCAGAGCCCAAACTTCAGCAATGCCTGGGGGGAAAGGGAGACAAGACCATTGTTCTGGGGGAACTGAGCTAAGTGCCACTCGGCTTTCAAGCTAGTCACCAGAAAACACCTGCCTTTCTTGAGAAACAAAAAAAGCCCAAAGCTGAAAATAACCTTTGAATTCAAGAAAATGTCTGAACACAGCTATTAGAACTGGCCAGAAGCACAGCAGGCGAGTGGAGGGGACGCCCTTGCTCCCTTCCTGGCAGGCACAGTGTGGGGCTGGGCAGCCGGGTGGTTCCGGCTTTCTAGGGGCAGCAGCCTGCCACCGTCCCTCAACCACCGACTCCATACCTGGAGTCCCACACCTGCCACGCCTGTCCAGGCTTCAAGTGAACTACCCTTGACAAATGCTGAATAATTCAATTCTTTATTATAAAAATCTCAAAAACATTAGCTTTGACTGGAAACCCACCTGCTACAAAGGGACCAACAGCAATTCTGAAACCCAAACTCCCTTTAAACAAGGAAATGATGCCAACTTCATCAAAAGTTGCCTCCTAGGCTTCCCGTGCAGCAGTCTGCATTCTTAGGAATATTTCCTAGAACTCTACAAATATTCACACCTGCTACATTCAAGTCCACTGGAGGAAACAAAATGATGAAAAAAACAAAAGGCGAACGGAAAGAAAATTCACTTCACTTTCTACTGCAATAGGTATTCAAAAGTTGTTTCGAATTAAATACATTTAATCGTAACTCTAGCCTGAATTCACACTAGGTATGATTTCTTCTGCAGGCCCAGATGCAGCCACTTCCCTGATGGCACAGGTGAGTACAGGTGGCTGAGGTGTCCTTTCCCTTTAATCCTATCTTCTTCTCCACCACAGGTCACAGTTTCTAAAGGTGCAGGCCTACAGAACTCTTTGAGGGATTAAAACAGGAGGGGGAAAAAAGAGAAGCCCACATCCATCCCTGAAGAGAAGGTCAGTCTGTTTCCCAGATGGGGGCTGGGGAGGAGGGGCGCTCAGTCTCCAGACCAAGACAGTCAGTGCTCCCCGGTCTGAACGTAGTCCTCTGTGACCTGCGACAGGGTGCTCAGGTACTGCCAGCTCAGGGCCGCCAGGAGCATGACGAACGACAGGTAGATGGGCGAGTAGTGGCTCCGGGAGACCAGCTGACAGTTGGGGAGGTTCTGTGTCCTGATGGTGGAGATGATCTGCCGTGTTTTAATGCAGCACGGGTCAGAGTTGGGAATTCTGTGATAAATCTGTTGAAGAAGAGGAAGACATAGTAAATCCTAGAAATCTTATAAATATCTGTGCTCACTTCTTGCGACAGTCTGCAACAGCGAGGCATCTTATGCCCATTTGACCAATGAGAAAACTGAGGCTCGGAGAATACAAAAGTAGCAACCCCAAACCACTCCGCTCATACAGCAGGATATCAGCCTAGCCTGTGTGATCCCTTAGCCCGTCCCGGAGCAGCAGGGCCATCCCAGCGGGCTCTATCCCAGCACCTCGAAGCGCCAGTGGCGTCCACATTCTTTGTTGAGGTTGAAGCACAGTGACGTGGTGAAGGGAAATGATATTGCGATGCCGCTCCTGTTGCCCTCCTCGTTCACACCATTCCCTCTGCCCAGAAATGCTGCTCTCAGGTTCCGTCCCCAGGCTGAGTCCCACCTCCTGCCCAAGTCTCGGCTTAAGTTTTTCTAGAACACCTGCCCCGAATGCCCAGGTCTGGCCAAGGGCCTCCTGGGGTACCTTGTCACCCATCACCCTTGCTAGACTGGAGCAGCCAGGGAGGAGGGCAGGAGGAGCACAAGCATGGGGGTTGGCACACGACGTCCCATCCCCTGTCTGCTCACAGGGTTAAATGTGAGAATGAGATGGGAGCTACAGCCTGCCCTTCAAACTGTGCTCACAGGCGCCTCCTGGGCATCCTGCGATAGACACATTCTGACTCAAGAACGAAAATGCTAACCCGCTTGCAGAAGACATGGATGCGGGACACAGGACTACACTCTGAGTCGAGAGGATCCCCAGGGTTTGAAGAGCAGGGACCATAGCCAAACAGGAAGCTCCACCTGCTAGAAAAAGCTGGTCCTTGCCAAGGAATCATCTTTAGCAGAGAAGGAAGTAAAAGTTTCTGGCTGTTTGCCTGAGCATTTGTTTTTGTCCCAAAATAGCTGGTGGAGCTTCTCACCAGCTGCCAGGTATCCAGGCTGCCTTCCAGTGGAGGCGGCTCCAGAGGACGAGGCCCTGAGGAGCAGCTGCCCTGCTCGGGGGTCTGGGCTTCGCTCCACCTCGTCCTTCACACTTCAGACTCGCGAGGGCCCTGAGTTCCTTGCACGTGCACTGCCGCCGCAACCAGGGGCCTCGGGGGAAACGTCTTCCCGTCGGATGTGCTCCGAGGAGACAGATGCGGCTAACATCTGGCCACCAGCAAAATGCCCAACAACCTGTGGGCTTCATACTAAAAGCCTTCACTCGAAACTTTATTGACAAAATGTCCTTAAGGCTGATGTTAAAACCATTTTTCACATTCCGTTCCTCGAGACTCAGAAATTTTCAGTTTTTTTTTTAAGTCAAATAAACTTATGGCTATTAATATTTCCTCTAAAATACCTTAAGTTTCACTAGAGTAACTTTAAATAAAATAATCGATGCCCTGGATGAAAGGTCTGCAAACTTTTTATCTTTTTTATATTTATTTATGTGACTGCGACAGGCCTTAGTTGTGGCAGGTCAACAGGTCAACATGTGGGATCTAGTTCCCTGACCAGGGATGAAATCTGAGCCCCCTGCATGGGGGCAGAGTCTCAGCCACTGGACCACCAGGGACGGCCCTGCAAACTTTTCCTAAAGGAACTAAAGAAGCATTTTCAGTGTTGCGGGCCCTGTCTGTCACAGCTGCTCAGCCCTGCTGCTCAAGAGCCCTGGGAGCCATGGGCAATAACAGCAACAAGTGGGTGGGGCTGAGGCCTAACGCAGTCATTTGTGAAATCGAGGGGTCAGCCAGACGCGTGCGGCCTGCCCTGCTCTGCCCTACGTCGAACTGTGAACCCCAACTAGGCCTTAGTTCCAGCAGTGACGGAAAATACCTGATAAAATACGAACTCTACTACAGCAATGGTACTGCCTACAGCATTTTAAAAACACGGCTTTCTAAAGTCAATGATCAGAATAAAATCATAAAACTATTCTCTGAACTATGAACTACATAGCATGTTTCTAATTCATATAAAATGGGAACAGTACCCAAAATGTCACTACTTAGAAAGGGTAATTCAAGCCTTTAGAATCGCGGCGAACAGCGGCTCTGAAGTCAGCCAGACCTGGGTCCAAATTACGGCTCCAGCCATGGTGTCAGGGCCTCAAAGTTCCTTGATATTAATAGTACCCACCTATTTGGCTGCTGTGCCAGGGACAGAGTAAGACCCAAGTAAGTGCTGGCTAAACAGTGAACCCCAATGTCCCTAGTCTCATCAGTAGCTATTTTTTGGTCAATGGCTGGACATGTTCATCTAGTCAGTAAAAGAATTTGGGGTTTTTTAAAAAAACCTGATCTCTTATACCTTCTATAAGTGCCTCACACAGAAAGGCAGAGGTCTAAAACCTGGCAGATGGAAGATAGGGAAGACATACAAGAAAAATGTGCAGTATGCAATGGAAATCAGAGGAAATCATTGTCTTATAAAATTTTTAGATAAAACTGCTCTTATAAATCTTATCCCTGTCAAAACATAACCCAGGGACTGGAAGGATCAGAAAACTAGGGGCAGTGCTGACCTCTGGGGAGGGAGGTCTTATGTTTTCATCTACTTCTCCAGCAGTTCAGTCTTCAATAAGAACAAACCTAAGCCTCTCGGGTCTCTACGCAGCGCAAGGCGGTAGCCACCCACACCCCCATGACAATCAAAAATGTCTCCAGACGCTACCAAATGTCCTCGGAAGAGGAGGAAGCCAAATTACCTCACTCGAGAAGTAACGCTCAGGGCCTGGCAAGTAGAGAGCCCCAGGCTCTAAGAAAAAGTTATTCTGAACCAATTCATGTATTACACCCTCCAGTGCTGGGAGATTTACCTAAAACAGGCATGCTCTGTTTTCTGGGATGCATTTTGGCATATGAAATGAGATCGACATTACAAAATTTAGAAATAGTTGCAGCTGATGGTTTTCCTTTGTCAAAATTCCCCACGATGGCTTCTTCAGTGAGGTCCCTGCCGTAATACGAAGTCCTGGACAGGTGTCAGGAAGTGTGGCCTGCGATCCTGGATCCCCACAGATGCTATGTCATCAGCCACAGGCCTGGCTTCACATGCCTCAGCCGTAAAAGGAGAAGCCTCACTGGCCTCTAACTTCATCTTCCAGCTCAAAAAATATGATTCTCCTAGGAGCTCCATCATTAAGACCCGACTTCCTTGATCCCCTCTGACCGGGTACCGGGAAACTCCCAACAGACAGCCTTCCTGTACATATTCTTCTGGAATAAAGGACACCAACCCATGTCTTGATGCTATAACACTGTGAGTTGTTAAGATCATCTAATATCCCAATGTGAAGAAGTGTTTGAATAGTAACATATTAAATAAAGCCCACCTCTTCCATGTACTGGTGTATTATGGCTTTTACAGCTGGCATGTTGGTGGCATCCATCATCAGGGTGACCGCTTGCCCTTTTCGAATCTTCACCACCCCCTTGAACACCTGCTGATTATTGTAACAGGCGGCCAAAGTAGCAATGGCCATGACCTACGGATAATGAGAGAGAGAAGACGCAGTCATCTCATTTCATGAAAACGTGAGAAACTGCAGTGTAACCAGTCATCATGAGATGGGACGAGAACATGGGCAGAGAGCACCAAAGGGCTACGATGCAGCTAACCAAGAGAAAACACCCATAAAGAAAGCACGTCAAGACGACTCCAGCCCCCACACCTCCCTTTCTCAGCAACACAATCAGGCGCCCGTTGCAGTCCTGATTAATTCTACAATTAAGTCACAAAAGTTCCTTTTTATTTGAAAAAAACACACAATCCAATGTAACATTTTCCATGCTAAGGCAATGAGTTATTGAAAAACATTCCAAAATAGTATCTGAAAATTTTTCACTATTTTGTTTTTTCTCCCTATTTTTTCCTACAATGAACATAATCATTATACATTAAAAAAAAAAAAAAAGTACAGGAGGTTGTGGGGGACAAAAGTAGGGTGGGAGGGGGTATGGTCTCCCATGCTAAAGGTAAATTAGGAAAGATGGAAACCTAAGTCGAGCATATGGTTTTCCCAGGTGGCACAGTGGTAAAGAATTAACCTGCAATGCAGGAAACCCGGGTTCGATCCCTGGGTCAGGAAGATCCCCTGGAGAAGGAAATGACAACCCATTCTGTTATTCTTGCCTGGGAAATCCAGTGGACAGAGAAGCCTGGTGGGCTACAGTCCATAGGGTTGCAAAGAGTCAGACACAACTAAGCACACTCGCATATATAAGTTTAGCACAGAGATTTCAGTTCCATCAACTGGGCAAGACTGGTCATCAGAATAAGACCAAGCCAAGTTTCCAAATCAGTGAAATCCTGTAACTTTCTTCACTTTGAGTTAAAAACTCAAACAACTGGTAAAGGGATTTAAAAATTAAGTTCCTAGGTTTCACAGGCTCAGGTTTCATGTTCTGTTATCCTAAGATCTAGGAAAAGGACAGCAAAAGTTAAGTGCTTAATTACGACTTTTTAATAACAGCTTCACCTGTGTTTGACCCAGAACTCCTCATAAAATCTGGAAATTGAAGCTCTCAATTTAAATCATGAGGCTAAGAATCAAAGTAACTAGTTTAGAGTAGCTGATGGAAAAATAGGTTCTAGAAGGTTATGGAAAAGCACAGACTTAATTAACCTCAAGGCTGAGCTGAGTGTGGCGGTTGTGGGGCAAAGAAAGAAAATACACCAGAGTCATCTTTTAAGGAGGGAGAAGGCGATGGCACCCCACTCCAGTACTCTCGCCTGGAAAACCCCATGGACAGAGGAGCCTGGTAGGTTGCAGTCCATGGGGTCGCTAAGAGTCGGACACGACTGAGCAACTTCACTTTCACTTTTCACTTTCATGCATTGGAGAAGGAACTGGCAACCCACTCCAGTGTTCTTGCCTGGAGAATCCCAGGGACGGGGGAGCCTGGTGGGCTGCCATCTATGGGGTCACACAGAGTCAGACACGACTAAAGTGACTTAGCAGCATCTTTTAAGGAACTCTCCATTCCTAAATACACAGACCAAAATAGTAAATGCCTCCCATCATCCCTACGCCCAGCATCCCTCCCTCTCCTCTTCAGCCTCCTCGCTCCGTACCTGTGGAATCGCACAGAAGTTAAATATACTCTGGTTTCTAAGTCGTGACAGGTAGGTGATGACGTCGGGGATGTGGTGCAGTGTGTTGGTGATGAGTTCGTTCAGACACTGCACAGCCAAGTCGATGTTCTCTGGCTTAGCGAAGTCACCCAGCTTCTTCACGTACTTGCTCCAAGTCTGGACAGATAAGCAGATTAAAGACAAGTCAGCATATGCATACGGGAGCAATGTGCGAACCACATGAAAGGACCTTTGCGAGTAAGAACTCTGATATACAAAGTCCATCTTGCCGCTGCCTTGCCTTTCATCAAGACCGCATGTGTTTTAACCACCACGCAATGGCTATTATAACGACACTCAAAAGTCTAACCACAACCAAGAGTAAGTTAAGTGTTTGGGAAAGTGTCCCTCTGGGACAAGTAGTGCAGCACAGATGGAGCAATACTTTGATGCTGCTGCTGCTAAGTCGCTTCAGTCGTGTCCGACTCTTCAAGACCCCATGGACGGCAGCCCACCAGGCTCTGTCGTCCCTGGGATTCTCCAGGCAAGAACACTGGAGTGGGTTGCCATTGCCTTCTCCGATACTTTGATGACCTCAGGCCAAAAAGGCCTCCTGATTTTCGCAAGGCTATTGTCTACTTCTGAAAAAATAACCAGCTATAACAAAATCAGCTACAACAGCATTGTAAGATAAATGGTAAACATTCGCAAGGTGGCCGGGCCTCAAGACAATTAATAATTAATATTATGTCCCCAATTCTGATAAGAATACGGCTAAACAAGTGTATCTTGGAGAAACGAGTTGAGTATCTACTATAAGAATGTTATCCTAACTTGAAAGGGAAATAACAACCTCAACTTGAACAACAGGATTGGTTTGATGATCTTTAATGATATTATTTAGAGGGTTCTCTGAAGCTAGCAAATAATTTACTTTTATTCTTAGGTATTCCTAAGCTTCCTAAAGAATAATACTTATTGTAACTTTATACACTCCCCCAAAGAAATGACTGGGCCTAAAAGGACTAACAGATTTAATGGAAAGTCAAAGTTGTTTTCTATTCTTAACTTGCACCTAAACTCACTCAGATTGATGGTACTCAACTGTCCTGCAGAACCTGGGGAAAAAGGTTAATGAGCACCTACATAACCATTCGCCAGCTTCAACAGTTACTGACACTTGGCTTCCACCGCCCTAACCCCCAAATTATTTTAAAATCCTAATAATCATTGTATTCACCATTTTATCCTGATGTTATCATTTAATACTTTATTATGAATTTCTAAAAGACCAGGAACCTTTCTTGCATATATCTTATCACAACTAAAAGTTAACTAAAGACAAATGTTTAATACAGATTATCCAGTTAGCAACCATATTGTTCCATGGTCTGATTTTTTCCCACTTAGGTTTCTTCCAATAAGGATCTTAAACAAACAAGGTCCATGCGTTATATCTGGTTGATGTCACTTAGGTCTCTCTTAAGCCCAGCTGCTCAGTTTTTATTTCTCTCCTCAATGTGGCCCAGTCCAGGAAGAGGACCCTGGCTGGTAAGTGTCCATGTCCAGTTCAAGGGGCCCAGTCCACTCCAGCTCCTCCAGGCTTTCCCATGGCCCTCGTGGCGCACACACAGTCTGACAAGGAACACCTGTTTGATCCGAGCTACTCTGTAGCTGCTCTGGCTTTGTCCTGCCCAGATTCTGCCCGTTTCGTTTGTGGAGTTGGTGCTTTGTCTGCACCCATTTGTGTTTTGGAGTTCCTGGGGATGTTCTGTCACTTGTGCTTTTGGACATGTTATCCATGAGCTAGGTTTTGGGTATAGCTTGGGTTTTTCATATTTTTTGTTTTTCCTTTGGTGAGAATCTGGGAAAATCCAAAAACTATGACATAGGAACCAAGCCTCTGAGTGAGTCATGGGATGTTATACCCACCACTGGAGAAAGCCTGTCCAAGAGAAAGGGGACACAGCCTGAATCCCTAGGTGGATGCAGCCAGTCTCCCTGAAGCAAACTAAATCCTAACCTAGTCTACACATTCTCCTGTGTTGTCTAAGGGACCTTGATTTGTGTTTCTGTCACTTGCAACCAACAGGATTTAATGGTTTGCTGTCAGAGAGTGTTCAAAATTCTTTCTCCCCAAATCTCCTGAAGCTGTACCTCTTGAGGCCAAAACTCTCTTCCTTCTTGCTGGTCCTCCAGGTAATCACGGATGATGTTTGTTTTCTGCAGGAAAAGGCCCATAGAGTTGGCTCGCTCTGTGTCTTCACCAATTAAGGGGTCTTCTAACTCTGAGGCCGAGAAGAGACGGGAGAGGCCAACTCCCACTAGCCCAGCAACATAGTGACAGTACTGGAAGAAAAATTTTAGAGTACTTTAATAATGAAACTTTTACTAAAATGGAAACACTAGAAATCATTAGCTGTGAAAAACCAGGTTCCAAAGAGAATGTAAAAGACCTCATTTTGCTTTAAAAACACACACGTACATTATATACCATGTACATGTAAGGAGTAAAAAACATTTACAAGGAGTAAAAAACAAGAAGGATGAACACAAAAGACTTAATAAAACTGATCTCTGGCTGATCAGAGATCTGATCTCTAGCTCATGTGATATTTCTTTTTTTTACTATATTTTCTATATCTTTATATATGTATAAATATATATATTGTACATATATATGTACAATGCACACGTACTGCTTCTAGAATAAAAGGTTATTGGAAAAATAACAGAGTACAGTAAACTTTCTGATATCTGAAATTGGAGGTGAAGGCCCTGAGGAAATAAGGAATATTCTAACAGAAATTAGAATACTAAGTAGAGTTTAAGCTTGAAGACATTTTAAGATCTTGCAGTGTCTCAAAATCTTCATTATGTAAGAGAATGTCATGACAGTACTTTGTTTTTTTTAACATAACGAGGATGTGTTTTAAGCTCTGTGTATTAAGTCTTCAGAAACAACCCAGTGGTAACATAAGACTGTTTTAAGTGTTGAAGAGGAGGCATTACCACTGGGTTGTAAAACCACCACTTTTTCTTCATCCTAAACATCACGGTGAGCACTGCCAGCTCATCGGTGCCACCCACACCGACAGTGCTCCACAGGGACACTAACCTTGTCCCACTCCCGCTCAGATGTCACACGCTTATCCAGAAACTCCGCCATCCCAAAGCCCATCTTCCGGCAAACATCGACAATCACTGTTTGATATTTCTCAGCCAGATTTCGAAACTCCAGGGAGATCTGAAATGGAGGTCATAAAAAACCAGAAAATATGAAACATGTATTAAAACTGGGAACCAACATGGTGCCTACAGATCGTAAAGCAAAGCTGTAAGAGAACTTGTTAGTGAAGACTCCCAAATGATCCAGCTATATGCCTAAACCTATGTGATGCTATGTTTCTACATACTGAATAATAAGCTCAGCAAATTTCACAAATGTTAAAATAGAAGGGTATAAAAATGCTAGTTTTTAGACTCAAAAGGAGATGCAAAATCTGATAATATGCTCATCTTCCCAATTAATGAGAAATGAGATGCTTCAACATAAAACTGGACCTAAGTATAAGAATTTTAGGAAGAACACCTCATTTTCAGACAAGCCTCATGATAATGAAGATGCATTTGTGCAGTCCTGGGTGCTCCCTATGCAACAAGCACTGTTGTGGGTACGGGATGCACAGCCAGCAGGTGACCTGCCCTAAGAGCTTATATTCCACTGAGGAGACCAGACGACCACTTTTCCATCATCAGTTTCTGAATTCATGCCATGAAGCTATAGTGTTTTTCCCATTATAAAGGCTACGCTTTCTAATTTCTTAAACAACTCAGTTTAGTTCAACCTGAGGCAGGCTATCCAGTGTTATTTTTTTTTTCCATAGCCCAGGCTTTAATGTCAAAAAGTATTATTGATGTTTGTAAAATGCATCGCTACTGCATAAGTATCTTGCTTAAAAAAAAGTGTTTGTAGATTGGCAAAATAAGATATAAAATACCATGAAACTTCTCAAATAATATACTATCCACAAAATATAAAAAGGAGTGAACAGACTTTGCTAAGGATCTGAAGGGTGAGAAATATTTGGTCTACATTTACAGAAAGGTTAGAAAAACTCCCTCAGCAAACACCTAAATGTAAGGACCGGAGGGAAACTAAGCTGGTTGCAGGGCATTGAAAGAGCTCAGGAGCCTAAGATACTAAGGATTATTCTGATGAGCATTGACTGTTAAACCCCCAAAATCCGTAAAATCAATCCCATCTCTCCAGAACTGCTCTTTCCAGAACAGCTGGTCCAAGACAAAGCCCAGAGGCAATTCTCACGTGGACTGAAGCAAATAAGCGACTCTACCAAAGGTCATCTGAATCCCTGAATCTCAGGAGGACCTGGTCTTTCAACACTAACTGGGCTGCATCAGTTCTATTTATAAAAGGGGCAAGGCCAGCCAGCTGGGGGAGAGGCAGCTTAGGCTTGAAAACAAACCCTCCAAGATAAACGCTTCACCGCTGAATGTGAACCAACTTCAGCTCTTTGGTACTTACTACGTCGTTGTACAGAACATGAAAACAAATGTCTAGGAAAGAGTGACAAATGAAGAGCTCTCCGTTTTCCCAGAAATCTGAGGGAGGGACCTCTGCCCAGGGAGGTCAGCCAGGAGGTGCTTTCTCTTGTCCCTCCAAGTAATTCTGTTTCCCACCTATAGTACACTTTTTGGTCCCTGGGTCACTCTCTTGTGATGCTAAGTATGAGAAGAGAAGACACTGAAGAGAGTCCACTAGTATCATGGAGAAAGGCCAGATTCCCAGCAGGGGTAACAGGAGCATGTAAACAGAAACCTCTCTAATAATAAACCTTGGGATGCTATGATCAAAACACTTCATCTATATGTAAAGTTTTACTTTCTTTAAAATTTTATTTTTAGTTGGAGGATAATTACTTCGCAATATTGTGTTGGCCTCTGCCATACATCAACATGCATCAGCCATAGGTATACATATGTCCCCTCCCTCTTGACCCTCCCTCCCCAACCTCCCCCTCTAGGTTGTCACAGAGCACTGGCTTTGGGTTCCCTGCATCATACAGCAAAGTCCCACTGGCCATCTGTTTTATATATGGTAATGTACATGTTTCAATGCTACGATCTCCAGTCACAGAATTTTCCTTTTAACCATGTTTTAAAGGGACAGTGAAGTGCACCAGGAATTGAGTACGAGAGTTCTTGAGGCAGGCCTTCTGGATTTGAATCCTGGTCCTGCCACTTAACTTCACAGGTAATTTCAGGCAAGAGGCTTAAAACTAAAACTGTGCCTCAGTTTCTTCATCTATACAAAATATGGGGAACAGCGTATCATAGACATTACATGTTAAACTCCATTAGTATAAAGAAGATGATGAATTGATAATGAAATGCATTTCATAACTCATAGCTCAATAAATGAATGCTAGTATTGCTATTATCATTTAAAAGTAACCCTTTGTTATTCCTCAAGCTATGATTGGTGGTAGATCTCTAAGACTACAGGTCTCCACTAGCACCAGGTGGAAAAGATGTACTCTAATTTAACCCATCACCTACAATGATTGTTCTAGAAAGCCTCTGGTGCTCATGCTCAGTCACTCAGTCATGTCTGAGTCTTTGTGACCCCATGGACTGTAGCCTACCAAACTCTTCTGTCCAGAAGATTTCACAAACAAGAATACTGAAGTGGGCTGCCACGTCTTTCTCCAGAGGATCTTCTGGACCCAGGGATCAAACCCTGCATCTCTTGCATTGGTAGGTGGATTCTCTGAGCCACTTGGGAAGCCTCTAGGGAACACTGAGATGCTGCCAAATCAAACATTTATAAGGTATGGAAGAACCGCTTATTTATGTGATAAGATATGCAAATCCTAGAAAAGTAGAATCTAGGCACATGCATAAAAGAAACCTGTGGAATTTTCTAAAGCTCAAGATTTTACTTAGAACCCACTTTACTCCAATAGAATGGACTACATACCTAATATTTACAGAACACTCAGTATGTACCAGACACTATTCCAAGTACTTTACATGTATAAACTCAATCAGGCTTCACAGCTCTCACTTAACAAAGGAGGAAACTCAGGCATGAGGAAGTTAATGAGCGCATCCGAGCTCACCCAGCTGCAGATGACAGGTCACCTTGCTTCAGTCCTCACTCCGTCCAGGTGCAAAGAGCCCACTCCCTACTCTACAACTGCCACCCACCGTGAGCCGCATGGTTTCCCTCCAGACTCAGGGTGCTCCAGAGGCCAGCGGTGTGACACACCTAGGCTGCATTCTTGGGCGCACAGACTGGACAATGCATCTTTCAGGACCCTGGCATTTGAGAGCTCTTTCCACAGGAAGAAAAGGCTGGACTTACCAACAACATCCTGGTAGTCATAGCAGCAAATAACATCTGGCTAAGAGCTCCATCTGCATAATGTAACTCTTTCCGTCCTCGAAACCACACTAGGAGGCAGGGACTTTTAATCTACTTTATAGATGAAGAAATGGAATCACAGGCAGGCTATGGGATGCAGCATCAGTTAGTGAGCCAGAGTGCGGGGCCGCCAACCCAGAAAGTCTGGCTTGATGCACCATCACCACGTTATGCTACGCTGTCCTGAGACTGCTGGTTTTGCAGTTCCCTGCAGGCTCACAGCTCAGTAGTAAAGAATACACCTGCCAATGCAGGTGACACAAGTTTGATCCCTGGTTTGGGAAGATTCCCTGAAGGAGGAAATGGCAACCCACTCCAGTATTCTTGCCTGGAGAATCCCATGGGCGGAGGAGCTTGGTGGGCTACAGCCCACAGAGTCGCAAAAGCAACTTAGCAACTAAACAGTGACAACCAGGCACCAAGCTGGCTGACAGCCACCCCACCAGTCATGCACACGACTGCACACCACTCGTTCTACTACCGTTGGAAAGTCCTCCAGGACTTGTCGGTCCTTTTCCTTGCTCTCCGTGAACCGCCAGTCAGGCTCATAAAGGTACGAGTGGAAGTTGTGTAGCAGTGGCACCTTTCTTTCTATACTGATAGTCATGTCATCTTCCAGCGTGTCCAAGGCTCGGAGGACCAGATAAAATATGCATACTGCATGGCTGTAAGAAAGGAATAACTACTAATACACTGGAACAAACATTCAAAGATACGGTTTCAAAATCACATTTCATTTTGCCAGGCCATCTTATAAACCCTCTTACACTCTTAACTCTACAGACCAATGAAAAGATATCCAAAGCTTTTCCTACTTAACACAACTTCTTAACTTTCCTTTCTTAGATTGGAGCAATGGACTTCTGTAATTTATAAACAAATAAAATAAAAAATGTACTAGCTGGATGTCATTACTACTCCCAGAATGAGTTACATTCAACTAGTGAAGAACTGTAGAAAGACCAAATGTTTAGACAGAACTATTATTTTGCAGATAAACTCAAAAGACACAATAATGTCTCAGTCTAAATACTATCATGTATGGCTGGCTGGCTCAGTAGTGTCTGACTCTCTGCAGTCTCATGGATTCTGCCCATGGAATTTTCCAGGCAAGAATACTGGAGTGGGTTGCCATTTCCTTCTCCAGGGGATCTTCCCCACTTAGGGACTGAACCTGAGTCTCTTGGCAGGTGGATTCTTTACCACTAGTGCCACCTGGGAAGCCCCAAAACTATCATACTTAAAGGCAACTGGTGTTAGTCATGTATATAATCTGCACAGAGGCAACTTCAGAAGAATTAACCCAATATACTAGAAATGCAAAGTAGCCTAAGGGAAGCCAAGAAAAATACATGAGCCTCTCAGAGACAGGCCCAGCGGCCAGGACTAAAAAAAGTTAATAAACATCCCCCCCCTGCCCCCCTCACTCCAAAGAACTGGGCAGGGACACGATGAGATGGCCAGGTGCCTGGAAGGGCCCAAAGTAAACACAGGCGCGTTTCAACCGCCAACATTTCCTTCACCCACTGGGGCACGTTCTGGCAAAGCCACAAGCACGGAGACGGCAATGCGAGGAGTTGTGTCAAAAAGTAGCTTCGAAAGACTCTGCAGGCCTCTGGCAAAATTTCCCTCCCCCAAGTCAAAACCTGCAGCCTCTGCCACTCACCGCATTTCCCCATCCAGCGCCTGGATAACAGCTGCGAAACTGCGACTGGTCTGATTCAGGTACTTGTAGCAGGTTTGCAAGCTGCTGCTGAGCGAGTCCTGCGGGCAGAGGAGACACACGGCGGTGGGAGACGCGGAGCTGCTGGAGTGGGGCTGGGGCGAGCGGCCGGCAGCCGCGGGGCTCCGCAGCCGGCCGCACACGCCCTCTCCCCGGGGCCGGTCCTTGGACGGCCAGGCGGCGGGAGGCAAGGGGCAGCCACGCGAGGGGGTGCCCGCGCCCCTGGGTGCCGCGCCGGGACTCAGCACCAAGGTCCTCTTGAAGAGGGACATGGCCTTGGTGCTGCAGGCGACTGCGGCCATGGGAATCGCAGGGCCAGCGCAGTTTTTCATCCATAGACCCGAGCCGAGCGGAGAGGAGCCCACGGCGGGGCGGGACGGGCTCTCCCTCCCCCGCAATAGGCTTGGGGCTCCCGAGCACCGAGCAGGCGCCCGCCGCCCGCCCCCTGCGAGCCCCGCCCACCCCAGCACCCGCCCGCCGCCGGCCCAGATGTAAGCCCCGCCCAAGTGCCAGCCCCGCCCCGCCCCGCGGCCTCTGGCTCAAAACTGCCACCTTGCGCCTTCCTCTCTCTCTGAGTTCCCCTTCTCCCCAGAACCCATAGGTTGCTTAAGGGAACCCAGTCCTCTTCTAAGAAGTTTGCTCTTTCTCCTGCAGCGGAATCTCTCCTCGGCCAAACTTTAGCCAGGCTCCTCTGAATCCTCACCCTCTGTACTTGTGTGCTTATCTTTGCGTCGCTCAGCTCTAGCAACGCGGTTAAATTGGCCTAGCCAGAATCCCCCATAACCCATATATGATCACCCTCTTCCCCCACTTATCCTAGCGCCCCGGCCTGCCTCCAGTAAAAGTCGATAGGTAGTTCAGGCAGAAGGCTCTTTACCCCATAGGTTTCCTCTTGTAATTTTCCATCCACCCGCCCCTACACTCTGTTCGGAACTGAGCCCAGTTCTATACTGAAGTCTCTTCCTCTATTGCAAACGCTTTTCTGAATAAAATCTTTTCTGACCTCTTTAACTACTGTCGTGTTCTGGTTTTACTAACACCTGTTAAACCTCTATTATGGGCTTCCCAGGTGGCTTAATGGTAAAAACTCTTCCCTGCTAATGGAGGAGACAAAAGAAAGGGGTTTAATTCCTAGGTCGGGAAGATCCCCTGGAGGAGGAAATGACAACCCACTCCAGTTTTATACTGTTATATTCCAGTATATTATATATTATAGTTATATATAATATAGTATATATTATTTATATAGATTATTGTATATAATGTATATTATATTCCAGTATATTGGAAAACTCCATGGACAGAGGAGGCTGGCAGGGAGTCCAAGGGGTCTGGCAGAGAGTCCAAGAGTTGGACACAACTGAGCACGTGCGCGAACGCGCGCACACACACACACACACACACACACACACACACACACACACACACACACACACACCCCTCTATTATCCTCTGGAAAGCTAGTTATTCCTTTTATAAAGATTTCTAATCATCTTTCCCTTCCAAATCAATGAACCATAATGATCTTTATGAACTTTATATTTACTCTTTCCTAAGGAAAACTAAAACTGTTTCTTAGAAACCATATCAGAAAGAATTGCTGTTTTGTATTTATTTTTATGGAGATTTTGTATTTTAGAGCAGTTTTAGGTTCAGAGAGAACTGAGTTTCCATTTACCACCCCCCAACCAGTCTCCCCACACTCTTTTTAAGAGAGAAACAGGACATAATTTGCAATATTTAACAACATGCATATGCATATAAAAGTAAATCCCAGTCACTTTGGAATGTTAACAGTGAAACTTGGGACCTTGCTGGGGTCCAGGTGAACCAGGTTCTTCTCATTTGTGCATATTTCCTAAATTTACAAACATGGATACATATTCTTTTGTCAAGAGAATAAAGCTTTTTTTTTAATCATAAGAATTTCATTTTATTGTGAAATTCAACTTAAAATTATTAGTAAAAATTAGTATTTACTAAGCACCAGATATTAGTAAAATCATTTTGGACATACAGTTTGGCATATAAACATACTCAGTGAAGGGCTGATGAGTAAATTAATTAGTTCAGGGAGTATTTTAAGAGCAATTCATCAACTCCTCTCTCAAAATGTGGAGAGGAAAGTCTTCACAATAAATAAAAAGAACCACTCTTTTCTGAGCTCTGAGCCAGTTCTTCACAAACAACTCGACTCCTTTCCCTGCTCTGCCAAATGTTTTCAACCTCAGCTACACCTACGGGTTTGGGGGCTGATGTCAAAGCTAGATTGCACTCCTTCTGAAGAGTAACAATCTTTAAGAACATGCCCCTCCTTTCCAAAAACGCCCTCTCCAATCTTACAAGTGACCCAGGTCACTAAATCACTTCTCATCTTCTGCCATCAGTCTTTTTCTTGGCACCTATTTGTTTCAATAGATCTGTAACAATTTCCTCAAATTACCAGGAAGATACAAGGAAGATCTAACTAAAAAACACACTATGGAAAACCTCACTGTTGTAAACATTTCCACTGCTTGCTTCCCATGAGCTAAGGGGGACTGGGGGAGGGAGCGGGAAGCTAAAGCTACCGCAGCCTGTCCCTTGAGCCTCCTGTTGTTTTCCTTTGCTGAGATGAGCATGCTCCCAAGAACTCTCCAGTGAGAGAGAAGAGGGGCATTGAGGGGAAGAGTGTGCAGTGGTGAGAAGTACAGGACTGTCTATCCTCCCAGGACTGGGGCTCCTGCTGAAAAGCAGTTCCACAAGTAACCAACCTTCCCCACAGCCTTCCGTTCCGATTTCATGCAACACAGGTTTCCTCAGAAGGGAAGGAAAACCCCACAAACTTGAGAACTGAAGTTACGAAACAACAAGCATAATAACTACCACTTACTGGGCAGCAACAGTACGCCAAGCACAATACAAACAATACCCTTGATCCTTACACAATCCTTTAAAGAAGGTATCATATAGACCTGCAATCCACCCAAGGACTTCAAGGCCAGATGTAGCAGAACACAGAATCTGTAGTGTTTCAGAAGACAGGCAATAAAATGCATACATATCCTGTCTTTGTGGAGTAGCTCCCTGTAACTGGGATTATCAACATTTTTTCAACAGTGAATAATTATCCTAAGTGGGATGACTTTAAATCAAAGCACATTATACCGCCAAATGACTTTGAGCCACACTTATTAAAAACCTGTTCTTAGGCCATTTTGGAGTTGGGAAATTGTGACTGAGAGATTGTGAGCCACACTCTCTATTTTATGGATGAAGAAACTCTTGCTGAAAGTTAAGCGACCACAAGTAACAGAGTCAGGATTTGATTTAATAGAGAAGATGTTAGTCTAAATAATAGGATTTAGACTTGATGGAAGCCAGAACTTCATGATTAGAAAACACTTTTTCCATTTTGTGCGAAGTGATGTCACACAGCTTGCAGCTGGCAAGTATACCTCCAGATTTATTGACATGCTTCTAAAAATTCAGGATAAATCAAGTTTAGGGAACCCTGTACTCCTACAGCCAAATCTTTCTATGATTGAAATAATCTCAGCCCTCCATGTCTGCTAAGTATAAATCTTCTTCTCCAGCATCTTACCTAAGAAACTAAGATAACGTTTAGTGAAGAAGTCTTACGTGGCCCTTTTCTGAAATTACTTGCAAATATTTTGTTATTAATTTTATGGGCTTCCCTGATAGCTCAGCTGGTAAAGAATCTGCCTGCAATGCAAGAGACCCTGGTTCGATCCCTGGGTGGGGAAGATGCCCTGGAGAAGGGATAGGCTACCCACTCCAGCATTAATGGGCCTCCCTGGTGACTCAGAAGATAAAGAGTCTGCCTGCAATTTGGAAGACCTGGGTTAGACCCCTGGGTTGGGAAGATCCCCTGGAGGAGGGCATGGCAACCCACTCCAGTATTCTTGCCTCGAGAATCCCCATGGAAAGAGGAGCCTGGCGGGCTAGAGTCCATGGGGTTGCAAAGAGTTGAACACAACTGAGCAACTAAGCACACACACACGTTACTATATATTTGTGTTTTGAGTGGGGAGAAAAATTCCATTCCCTATTATCAGATGCAGCCAGGGATCTGTGACCCAAAACAGAAAAACAGCCACTGTTTTACAGTCCAAGATACACAGCTTCTGGAACACCTCCCAGGACAGGTAATTCCCTACCTCTGGAGACTGGACTGCCCACTTCAGTTTGAGTTTTTGCTGTCCTATAGGTGTGTTCCTATGTTTTCTCTAATCAGAGGTATACTCAGCCATTTTAAAAAATGCTTCATACAGATTAAAACTGGCTCGGAAAACCTATAACTAACAAAATTACCCCTGGAGAAGGAAATGGCAACCCACCCCAGTATTCTCGCCTGGAAAATCCCATGAACAGAGAAGCCTGGTGGGCTACAGTTCATGGGGCCACAAAGAGTCGGACACAGCTGAGTCACTGAGCATAGTAAAACATTGTACTCTGTGCTCATCAAACCTTAGAGCTAGAAGAGGGAATAGTCCAGGTCTTACTTTTCAAAAAATTAAAAAGATGCAAAGGTAAGTGTCTGGACCCAAATCACAACCTTATAAATGGTGTTCCCTGACTTCAAACATTCAGCTCCCTTGTCCTGCAATGTTTTTCTTTGTAGTACTCCTCTCCACATGAAATACTGTACATTTACTTTTTTTTTTTATTCTGTCTCTTCTACAAGAATGTAAGGTTTGTAAAAGCAAAGTCTTCACCTATTTTGTTCACTGTTTAACCTCAAGCTCCCAGAACAATATCAAGCATGCAATCAGTGGTCCCATGTCTGGTTAGATGAATATAGGAAGGAAGGAAAGAAGGGAGTAAGGGAGCTCTGAGGGACTATACAGTAAAATTGGAAAGAACTGGAAAGCGAAGAAACCAGAAATTGTTGCGTGCCTGTGATGTGTCCGGAGCACACAGGACAGTGCTGGGATGTGATCTGGGGCCAGTCCAAGCCTGTGCTCTTTATCCCAGGCTGACCTTCAGAGTGGAAGCAGGAAGGTCTTCAAACAGGCCCGGGTCAGCATCCCGGAACCACCATCTGAGAGCTTCAAAATTCAACCACTTTATGTCACAGTTTTATAATCTGTAAAATGGTAGTACCAATAGATCTTATGTCTTTAGGGTTGTTGTCAAGATCAACAAAGTGTGGTAAATTACAAAATGGCTATAAAGTTTGTGGCTCTTTCCATCAGGAGATGGAGTCTTTCTCCACCTCTTTGCATGTGGGCTCCCCTCTTTTTGGCCAATAAGACAGTAGGAACTGTGAACCAAGCATAAAGCTCAAGAGGGTTTGCACGATGCCAGTCCAGAGTGAAGAGTTCCCAGGCTAACAGGCTGGATGTGACACACAGCACCCCCAGCCTATAGCCTGTAAATCACACATGGTCCAGCCACCTGCCTACTGAGTGAACCCGGTAGAAATCAACCCCAAGTTGGAACAGACCAGAACCCCCAGCTCTCCTAGAGAACTGTGAACTAAATAACAGGTGTTATTTTAAGTCCCTGAGTTTGGTTTTTTTAATTATGGTGAAATATATTGTTGTTTAGTCACTAAGTCGTGTCCAACTCTTTTGCAACTCCATGGACTGTCGTCCACCAGGCTCCTCTGTCCATGGGATCTGTCAGTGGGTAACACTGGAGTGGGTTACCATTTCCTCCTCCAGGGGATGGTCTAGACCCAGAATCCAACCTGTGTCTCCCACACTGGCAGGCAGATTCTTTTACCACTAAGCCATCAGGCAAGCCATGGTGAAATATACATAACGTGAAATTGACCATCTTGACCATTTGTAAGCAGGCACTTTAGGAGCGTTAAGTACAGTCATACTATTGTGCAACCAGGCTCCAGAATTAAGCTACCCTGTGTTTGGGTGGCTACCCAGTGAAAGCTAACTGATAATAGACTTTAAGTCTAGCACATAGAAGAACTCAAATGCTGTCTATTATTAATTTGATTGGTTTAACTCACAGTATAATCCCCTAATCCCATTCACCTATCAAATTACTGCTCCCAAAATACTACTTTCATCATGTCAAAGGTGCATTTGACCATTGCCTGCTTCCATGAATATAGCTCAGCTCCTGGATTCCCACATGCACCCACCCATGGCACTTTGCACTTCTTTTTAAGTTAATTTAGAGTACAGTTGCTTTACAATGTAGTTTTTTAACAATTTTTTTCTAAATCCCTTTATCTATTTATTTTTTAAAGCATTTATTTATTTACTTAGCTGTGCCTGGTCTTAGCTGCAGTAGATGGGATCTCTGACCTTAACTGCAGCATGTGGGATCTAGTTCCTTGTCCAGGGTTGGAATCTGGGACCCCTGCATTGGAGGCAAGGAGTCTTAGCCACTGGACCACCAGGGAAGTCCCTTTACAACGTACTTCTAACTTAGAATCCTCAGCCCCACACACTGCACAGTCCTACCAAATGACTTGGCTCACACTGGCTTCACACATGGATGACCCTCACCACTAATCTAAATCTAATACTTCTTCAAGGCCCTACACATTACAAAGCACTTTTTCTGTGTTTTCTGAAAACTTTTTGCTGTAAAATAGTTCTACTTTGCTAAAATTTCCTGAAATCTCAATGAGCTTAAGATGACTTGGCATTTCCTAGGTTAATTTTTTTTTTTTTTTTTTTGGCCAAACTGCACGGGTGCCTGGGATCCCAGTTCCCCAACCTGGGATCAAACTCTCGCCCCTTGCACTGGAAGTGCAGAGTCTTAACCACTAGACCACTAGGGAAGTTCAGTAGGTTAACCTTTGTACACCTTCCTGTCTGTGTCCATCACACAAAGTGTGTGCAGCTTTCAGCTGAATCTGGACCACCCTCGCAATGTGACTCTGTTGCTCATCACCTTAATGACTGTCAGCAGGATTGAATCAAAAACAGTTTGTTATAGTATTTTCAGTATTTTTCTCTTCACTTAAAATATTTTAGGGACTTTCCTGGCAGTCCAGTGGTTAAGATTTCAAGCTCCTAATGCAGGGAACATGGGTCTGCTCCCTGGTTGGGGAACGAAGATCCCACAGGCTGCAGAGCATGGCCTGAAAAATAAATAAAATAAAACATTATATAAATGAAGTACATTTTTTTAAATTAAAGCAATTATAAGCTATGTTAATTAGACATACAGCATCCATAAGAAAGGAATTTAAAGTTCTGAAATAACCAGATCACACCTAAGGAATATTGTTCAGTTTTGAATACTAGACTTTAAAGTGAGAGAGACTAGGTTGGTTAATGACCTGGAAAAAGTAACATATAATGAATAACTACAGGCAGAATACAGAACATTTGGCTTATATTATCAGTATTCTTGGAGAGAATGAGACTTGTCTTAAACTACTTCAAGTGGCATATTACAAAACAAGGATTAGACTCTTGACTCCAGAGGGTGAACAAAGAGAAAAAGTTCAACTCACTGTCCAGAAACACTTCGTAAAAACCAGAACTGTTTGGAGGCGGCCAGTCTCCAGAGGTAGTGAATTACCTGTTCCAGGAAGTGCCCAGGAAACTGTACATCTTGGATTGTAAAGCAGTGGCTATTTTTCTGTTTTGGGTCACAGATCCCTGGCAGCATCTGATAGTAGGGAGCAGAATTTTTCTTTCTATCCTCTCAAAACACACAAATATACAATAAAGTAAATATTTCCAAATAATTTCAGGAAAGGACCACTTAAGAGCTCTTAGCCAGAATCTTCTAATTAACAAATATCTATCAACCAAGGCATGGGTTGCCATTTCCTTCTCCAGTATTTCCTTTAGGCATCCCTTAAAAAATTAATTCCCTATCCCAGTCAGAGGTGACTTTTCCCTTCTGCAAATTTCCTTAAGGCATGTACTATATATATTCTGCCGTAGTTACTTAAGTTTCTTCTGTTTACAAAGCTAGAGGTTTCTTGAGGGCACTGCAACCAAGGTACATCAAACAAGGCTCCGGTTTTCAAACAGCTTAAAATCTGTAATCAAACACTCTTAACTCTGAAAGGGACTTCGGGAACATAAAACCCATCCACAAATAACCAGGATACAAGACTATGGGGCTGATACAAGATTAAACAGTGCTAGGGAAAATGGTTGAGGGAGGGTCAGAAGTAACATGAAAAGGCATATCATTATGGTGCCTGCCTAAGTTTTCTATGAACAATTTTATAATATTTTATCAACCTGACAAGACAATGAGCTCTCTGGGTGTCTAATTTGTCTACACGTTATCCTGCCCTTCTGCACCCAGAATAAAACCTAAAACAGATGGTTAATAAATGTCTGCTGAGCAGTCAACAAAGGTAGCATTCACAGATGCTAGACTGTGAAGGAGAAGGATTCTGAGTTACATCACAAAGGGAAAATTTTTCTGATGGAAAATTACAGTGTTTTAGTAAAGGACAACAACTAAGAGTATATTTAAACAAAGGACAGTATTTGTGATGTTTCCATTGGGGAAAAGAATTTATAACTTTTGATATAACCCCACTAATTCAGTTGAATGTGTCTATTCATTTAAAATTCACTTAATGAGTTTCTTGTTGGAATAAATACCGTATTTATTCATTGTAAATTCACTGAACAAAGGGTACAGGAGTGAGGCAGATGAAATATAAACAAAACCAAGTCTGGCCTTCAAGGAGCCAACAGTGTAGCTAATCGACAGGCAGACAACTAATTAGAATTTGCAAGAGTAGATTAGTATTCTAAAAAACTCAGGGAGCATAGAGGATGAAGGGACTTCTCAGACTGCAGGAAAGAGGGTTGCGGGCGGGGGAGGGGGGCGGGAGGAGAAGCGTATGGAGGTGGTGTAACTGAAAACTGTAAGAATAAGTAAAGTTTTATTCCAGAAAAGGTATTCCTGACAATATTTGCATAGTTCATTATGTTCACAAAATTCTTTCACACGTCCTCTCCCATTTAATCTACCCATGCAGTCTCGGTTGTGTATCCCACGTTTTACAACACACAGAAAAATCAATCTCAGGGACAGAAGGAAATGTGAAGCCAAACTACCTGAAAATCAATGTCTTGAATGAATAGAAACATTTTAAACAGCAAGACAACTTGCTAGGGTTGGGAGAATGCCTAGGAGACCAGGGGCAGCCGGGTCCAATATTGGGGTAACGGAAGGTGAACCAAAGTTGGCAGGTGGGGCCGCCTGAAGTGATAGGGGTCTGCTCCCCGGAGGCGAGGAGGGAGCTCGAGGGGTCTGGCACTCGCTGGCCGCAACCTCTGGGCTCGATTCTGGGCCCGGCCACTCAGACCCAGAAGTCAGCGGTCGCGCGCAGCCTCCCCATTCCGCGGGGATGCAGGGATGCTCAGCCCACCTGGTCCATTTTGGGTATCACCTTCCGCCGGCCCCCCATCTGGAAGCGCAGAAGGTTGTAGAACTCCTCAGGGTGCCCCAAGCACTTCACGAACTCCATGCTGGCGGCAGCGGACGGTCGGATCCCTGAGCTCACCCCGGCGATACCTCAGCCCGGCGCCTTGCCGCACTCAAGGAAGGATTAGGCTGAGGAGGTGCGGCGAGAAGGCGGGGCGGGGCGGGGGCGGACCCAACGCGGCGGCGCCACGCCCATTTCCCCATCAACTTCAACGGGCCTCCAGCTCTCGCGCCGCTCCCGGTGAGCTCGCGGGGTGGACTGACGGGTGTCGATTGGCTAGGGCCGCTCGCACCAGTAAGACGCTGGCCAATCGGCGGCGGCGTGAGTCTGGCGTGAGGGTCACATCCTAGAAGCTAACTGGAGGGTGAGAGAGGGGCGGGACGGCGGGATTGGTGCTCGTAATGGAGGCGGGTCTTTGTTTTCCTCTGCGTGCCTGGCGCGGAGCTGCGTTAGTGAACCCTATCTTTGCAAAACCCCCAGGCGGAGCTTGTGGCGTTGGAAACCGGCCCCGGCCTGGCTTCCTCGGAAAGCCCAGCGTGGGAGTCCAATTTGACTTTGTCAATAAGCCCTCCACCTGTTCGTCCTGCCGACTAGATTAGCTCTTCCCTGACGCACTCGGCGCAGCCGCACCTCGCTAGTGCTGAGGCTGCCGAGCACACTTAAATTTAGTCCCAGAAAAGGATTTCAGGAATTTCTACGCCCTATCCAAAGATGATATGGAAAGTGCTCTCACAAGCCCTAGAAAGTACTTGCTGTCCTAGCCCTCAACCCCCATATCTATTTTAACAACAGTGATCCTTTTAAAATGTTAAGGCAGATCAGATCACTGCCTAAAACCCTGCAGTGTCTCTCCATTACATTCATAAAAGCCAAAGTTACTATAAGAGTCTAAAAGCTATATATATGAGTAGCGCCCCATCCTCATTACCTTTCTCACCTTTATTTTTTCCCTCCCTCCTTAGCCCCAAGGCCTGTTGTCTACAGTTCATTTTTCCAGCCGTATTTCCTCCCACCCCCAGATATGCAGTTGGCTAACTCCTTCAAGTCTTTGCTGATATCTCATTTAGGCCCACACTGATCACCCTATTTTACAGGGCAGGTTGCCCGGATTCCTCCCCCACCACTGCTGATGCCCCATTCTGCTCTAGTTTCTCCAGTAGTGTTGGACTCTTTAATCAATAGAAATTGATAAGAGGCCAGACCAGGAATTCAGGCAAGGCTTTACTGGGACACCAGGGAGAGAAAACAAGTAGTAGGTTCCCTTGCTCACTCTGAAGGGGGCCGAGCTTGTCCCTTAAATGGGGTGAGGGTAGGGGCAGATCCGTGGGTGGTGGGAGGAAGGGGAGGAGGTGGCTTAGGTGGTTGGCTCACCCCTCTGATGGTGCTGTGTGCAAGGATCATGTAGTACCTGCTCTTGTTCCTGGCACCTCAGAAGTGCCAGTTGGGCTTTGGTCTTATTGTATCTTGTTGTTCATGTGGAGCCCTGTACCAAGGTCACAGGATAAAAATCCCTGGAACTGACCAAACCCCATAGCAACTATTGCCATCAGCCTCTGGATCTAAACCAGCCAGTTCTCTAACCCCGTATTGCGTAAAATGCCCACCCTATTAACCACCCTATAGCATCCTAACCAATCACCTAGTGCCACCATTCCAGTAGGAATTTTCTCTGTCTTGAGGCTATAAAAATTGGCTGCTAACCTGCAAAAGGGTTCGGTTCTCCCTTGAACCAGCCCACTGTTCTAACAGCATCTCCCACTATAATAAACTTTATTCTCCTCTCATTCTGCCTCCTCAGATCTGGAAATTCTTTTCTAACCCGTGCATGGACCACAACAGTTCATAATTTGCCCAAACTGCCCAAACATGCAGTTATGTTTAGTTCCTTCTAGTCTCTTTGCATTCTGCTGCTCGGGGAGACATCTGTCCAGGTCCAAGCACTACAGTTAAGGGTTCAGGTCCCAGCCTATCTCAGTAATGATTACATTCTGATATATAATAAATATATCATTTACTTATGATGTTTAGTGTCTGTTTCTCCTTGCTAAACTGTAAGTTCAATGATGACAGACGTTTGTTTCATTCATTAACATGGCCTCAAGTAGTACGGTGCAACTCTTTGATGTCCTCTGAACACTGCAAACTTAACATTGCCCCTAACCATAACCTCTCACCCATTGAAACTCCTACTCCTTCTCTTTCTCTACTAACAGCTTCCTGGTTGCCTAATTACACAATCCATATGTCATCCCTAAGTCCTCTTTGCTCTCCCTACACCCAGTCATTCATCAAGTCTCTGGAGTCCAAGAAACACACATCTCTCATCTTAATCTCTGCTCCATCAAGGTTCAAGCCCCATCTTCTCTCTCCAACTATTTTGAGGACAGTTTCCCATCTCTCTCTCTCCATCCAATCCCATGTGACAGTTGGAGTAATGTATCTAAAACATACATTTGATGATAATACTCTCTTGCCTACCATCTTTCCATTTCATTTTATAAGGTATATTATTTTAATCAGCTTAAGGTGAGGCCCTGTGGGCTTTTAGACTTTGGTTCCATGAATTAGTCTGGCAACAGAGAAAAACAGACTGATGGGAAAGAGAACTCATATATCCATGATTTAGTTTCATCTTACCTGATGTTTGGTCCTGCTTAAAACTTGTGTGGTGTTGGAGAGGACTCTTGAGAGTCCCTTGGACTGCAAGAAGATCCAACCAGTCCATCCTAAAGGAGATCAGTCCTAGGTGATCATTGGAAGGACTGATGTTGAAGCTGAACCTCCAGTACTTTGGCCACCTCATGCGAAGAGCTGACTCACTGGAAAAGACCCTGATGCTGGGAAGGACTGGGTGCAGGAGGAAAAGGGAACAACGGAGGATGATGGCTGGATGGCATCACCAACTCGATGGACATGAGTTTGGGTAAACCCTGGGAATGGTGATGGACAGGGAGGCCTGGCATGATGTGATTCATGGGGTTGCAAAGAGTTGGACACAACTGAGTGACTGAACTGAAAAACTCTTGTCCTAAAGGAAATCAACCCTGAATATTCATTGGCAGGGCTGATGTTGAAGCTGAAGTTCCAATACTTTGGCCACCTGATGTGAAGAGCCAACTCATTAGAAAAGACCTTCAGGCTGGGAAAGATTGAAGGCAGGAGGAGCAGGGGATGACAGAGGATGAAATGGTTGGATGACATGACCAACTCAATGGACATGAGTTTGAGCAAACTCTGGGAGATGGTGAAGGACAGGGAAGCCTAGTGTGCTGCAGCCCATGGGGTTGCAAGGAGTCTGACACAAGAGTTACTGAACAAGAGTAACAAAAACTCTTGTCAACTTGTAACTTTATATCTCTACTTGCATACTGCTTTTGGCCAGAAAACACAAAGCTAAGAGTTTTAGCACTCCCTCGCTTCCCTGTTACAAGGATCCTGTAGAAAACATTCCCTTCTTTCAATTTTAAACTCCACAAAGGAAATGTTTTGAAGATAAAATTGAGGGTTCTGGCATAGAATAAAAATTCCCTCATCATTTGGCACCTAAATTCCCTTTGGATTTCAGCCTCCTATTCAGTCACTTGACTACTTTGAAACCTTGTTTGAAGCTTTTTTGAAGCTCTCTGGCCTCTCCTTTGTCAGTTCTTCAGATTTAACAAGCATCCATTGAACACCAACAACATGGCAGACACTGGGAATGATGAAGGCAAGGTGGATGAGGTTCTACCCCAAAGAGGGAGAGGCAGAAGTCGTCCAGTCCAGAGTAAGAGACAGATGTGTCTGACATGGTGATGTTGCTGTTCATTAGAGACACACCTGGAGCCTCATCCAGCTCCCCCAGTCTGAACCAAGTGCCCAACCAGAAGCTGAATATGGACAAATGGACAGTGGCCAGACCAAATACGATAAAAGAATTCTTACTCATAACCTCTGCACCAGTCAGTCTGGAATGGTTAGGACTTGATAACTACTTCTCTATTTTTTGTCCCTGCTTCCAACTCAGGACTAATCACAGAAAGCCAAATATATTCCCCAAACCAGTCTCATAAGACACCCCCACTTCTAGTTAGCTTGCTTCCAGCATCCCCTTGCCAACCTCCTCCCATCAGAGCAAAATGATGATCTCACTTTTTTTTTTGGACTATAAAGCCTTCCTACTCCCTGCCTGCCTCTGAGTTTCAGCAACATGCCAGTGATGGGGGCTGAGGCCCTTGCTGTAGCAAGCTCTGAATAAAAAGCCTCATTTGCTTGTTCTTATTCTGGTGGACTTTTCTATTTCCACAAACCTCATTACTTCAATCATGTTTACTGGTTACTCTCATCCTGAACTTTCTGTATGCTAATTATCCTTTGTCTGACTCTTCACCTCACCTTGAACCTCTCAAGGTCAGGGACTGTGTCTAAACAGGGCACCTGGCACAGTACTTGCCACATGTCTCCACTACTTTTTATTGAATACCAAGGCTTGAAATAAGAGACTGTATTGGAACTTTTAGACCACGGATAGGCAATCACTTAGCCCCCACCGTGACACATAAGGCACTTTTTTGTAACGTACTAAAATGCTTCCAACACTCTGTTGTAATAAGCTGGCCTCCTACTAGTATAGAAGTTTTCTTGTCTTATCATTGTATTTCCAGACCTAGCATTTAGGAGGCATTTACAAAATAGTAACCGGGGACTTTATCCCTTCTCAGTGTCTATCCTGAGAGATTTGTACTTTCCTTCTCTGTAATAAATCCTGTTCACTTGCTACCATGAGTGTCTGCATGTTCATGAAGTTCATTCTTCAGCTCGTGAACAAGAACTCTGATTCTCATTTCATCTTTTGGGGACTCGTCTGGGATCCTTCAACACCTATGTAAGATCTGAAAAGTCAAGTCCAGGCGATGGCTGATTCCACTCCTCCTTTTAGGACCACCATATGGAACTGGGTATCAACTTCCATCTGGTGGAAACCCCTGGTCCTGAATGGAAGTCTTATTTTGCTCATATTGTTTTTTGGCCCTTGTACTCTAAATTATCTCTCTCGCTTTGTAATGTCTCACATTGAAGCTATCAAGCTTCAAATGGTTATAGAAATGGAGCCTAAGATGACATACCAAGGTTCACTAGATCATCCCACTGGTGAAGATCTAACTGCCATCCCTTCATGATGCCCCTACACAGCTTGGAGAAGACCGATTGGTCATCGCCACATTCCCCATAATGGCAATTAAGAGTCTCCATCTTGAGAGGTTGGGATTGAGGTAGAAACTGCTAGGCAGTCAGTGTAGGACTCTGAGACCTCAGTCTTATTTTCAATAAACATCTCACTACATTAGCCTAAAGCTATACCCTCTGTCCTGAATTCTTGGAATGTGTCCTTTTGTTGTTGTTCAGTGGCTCAGTTGTGTATTGGAGGTCCGCTTCAGCATCAGTCCTTTCAATAAATATTCAGGGTTGATTTCCTTTAGGATTGAGTGGTTTGATCTCCTTGCTGTCCAAGGGACTCTCAAGAGTCTTCTCCAGCACCACAGTTCAAAGGTATCAATTCTTCAGAACTCGGCCTTTTTATTGTCCAGCTCTCACATCTGTACATGACTATTGGTAAGGCTTCTCTACATGCTGGCATTGGTATTTCTCTCCCTCCTGGTTTCCCCCTCACCCAATCATACACACATCCTCACATCACTTCCATCTGTGACCCCCTTTCTCATTTCCTTCAAGGACCACCTTTTTGAAGAGTGGGGCTCCCTCACAGCTCACTGGGCTTCCACCCAGTCCTCAGCCCCTACAGACTGGCTGCCATTCTGCACAATTGGCTCTTGAAAGTTGTGACCTCAAATTTGCCCTGCTGTCAAATTCAGAGGCCTCTTCTCTATCGTGTGCACCACTGACGGCCCCCACAGTTCTCTCCTCCTGTTCCAGCTGATCTCCAGTTGCCTTCTGTCATCTCTTGTTTCTTACACAGAAGATCTTAAGGCTCCCCTGTGACCTCTATCCTTCTCAGGCTGCACGGGTACCCTTGTTAACCTTCTCTAACTGACCCTCAGCTCTAAGAAAGCTCCCAAATCCATGTCTCTAAGCCTGCACTGGCAGGGAGCTTCCTGGCTGTTGTCCCCCTGCTTAGGTACGGGTACCCCAAGCTCAGCACACAAGGTCTGTCTCTTCATGTAACCTACTCAGTTCTCCCAATTTTCTATCTCAAAGACAAGGTGGCAGTGGCTTCCTCTAGCTCTCAGCTGCCCGGCCTGAGCCATCCTCAGCCCCTCCCCAGCCTTGTTTCCACATCCAGTCAGCTGACATCCATCACCATGGTGACCCTCCCATCTCTCTTCCTTTCCACTTCCACTGCTGTTTCTAGTTCTATGGCTTCTTTTCTCAACAACTGCCAACAGTATTGTCCCTTTTCTATTCATCTCTGTGAGTGTCCACTCATATGCAGGCTGTGATGTCTGCCCAGCCCAGCCCTTCTTGTAGTCCAGCCCCTCACAGACACTGACTTATAGGAAATGGCCTGTGTGGGTACCACCTTAGCCCCCAGCCAACGCCTGCCATCAGGTGGCTTTCCCCACCCCACTGTGAGCAACTCAATGACTTCAGACAGACAAGAGTAAAGAGTGCATGGCTGCCCTCCTCCCAGCTCTGCTCCTTGTAAGCAGACCCATCTGGCCAATTCAACACGTCTCACACGGCGCCTTCACAAAGAGCTCAGTTACGTACGGTGAAAGAATATTTCCTGCCAAATAAAGGTGAAAGCACAAAGTAACAAACAGCTTTATTTTTGTGTCCTGGTTTCTTCTAGGTTTCGTGAACAACTTTGATCCCTGTACTGATGAGCATGTCAACAGTCACAAAGAGGAAACAAGCAGGTCTGTTTTGGTTTTTTTTCTATAACCCACTGGACACACCAGGGAGGTGGCCAGCTCCCTGATCCTGTCTCTCCTTCTTCTCCTGGTGTCTCTGTCCCACGGGAAGTGTCCGATCGAGAGACAGAATTCAAGCACTACCCTCCTGTTACTACCTTCTCAGCCCTGGATCCCTCTTGGGGAAAAAATAAGGATAATAATTCCCTTTTCCTGGTTCTCAAATGGAGGATCTTAACTCCAGTCAGTGTTTCAAAACCAAACCAAATAAAACATCTGCAAAGCAGTGCTGGGCCTGGCTATCTCTGCCCCACTGTCATTTCGGGAGGTCTCCCCTAAAGTGCCATTGTGACTTGTCTCATCTTTCACAATGGGGAATCAGATAGGAAGAATTAACCAAAACTAGCAGAGAACAAACTCAAACTCCGTGAAGACTGCCTTAGACTGAACTCCAGTTAGATGGACGTCAGCAGTACTCGCATTCCAACCACCCAATTCCTGCACCCAGTCCCAACCTCTGCCCACACCTCTGTCTGCAATGCTCAGGCATCACAGTCCCTTCAGGGCAAAGCTCCATGTAGGAGGAGGCTGGATGCTCTAAGAGGGCTCCTCTGCTGACAACCTGGGCTGGCACTGAGGGCACCACCACGTGAGCCTCTGGAAGCCCCCCGGGGGCCCCAGGGCCTCTTTCACCACCTGGTGCCCGGCCGGGCACTGCTCCTTCTGGTAGATCTGCGTGTGCTGCCGAGTGCCCTGGAATTTGCCCCGCAGCCAGTCTGCACTGAAGGCCACCACGTGGTCCACCAGGGCCTCGAGGCGCCGAAGACCCAGGAGGGAGCCTGGAGAAAGCGGGTGGATTCCGGCTCTGAACAGGGCCTCGTTCTTAATGATGTTCCCTGGAAGAAGGTGGGGAGGGGACAAGAGAAGGCGAAAGGACAAGTCCGTAAGAAAAGCTGGCCACAAATTTAATAAAACAGAGCAAAGCTAGCGTAGGGAGCACCTCAGGAGGAACCACGCGTCCTTGGGGCTCTCAAGGGAGTCACTGCACTGAGTTGGTCACCCCATCTGCGAAGGATTTGCTAACACTTACCCTTCTGGTGGATTACAGTCCACAGAGTTGCAAAGAGCTGGACACGACTGAGGCAATTTAGTATGCACACACCCCAGAGGTGGTCGTAAAGATGAAATGATGTAAAGCTCACACGTGGCCCATGTTATAGCAAAGAGATGAACAAAACGGGCTTGGATCTGAGTGCCTGGCTGTGAATCCTGGCCCAACCAGACCCAGCTACCTGACCCTGGTGAGTTTCCTGCCATTTTTCAGCTTCTGTCTCCTCCTCTGTAAAATGGGGGTTGGTTACCTGGTTTTCGAGGGCAGTAAATGAGAATTCTTACACATACATACAAATGCTGAGCACTGTGCTGGTATGTGGAGAGTAATAATAAATACTAGCTGCTATTATTATGTAAAATGTCAAGCTTAATGCCTGAAATATAGAAAGTGTTCAGAAAGTATTATTTTTTGCATTTTAATTTTTTAAAATATTTACTTATTTTTAATTGATGATTGCGTTACAATATTGGTTTGATTAGAAGGTGCTATTTTATTATTTTCGTACTCCTGTCCCATTTGCTGTGAAGTCAACCTTGACCTCTCCTTTCAGAAACAGTAAGTTTCTTCAAAACGTCCCCAACCGTGCATTTTCTTTAACCTCCCCTAGGCATTTATTACAGTCTATCTTAAGTTCCAGGAAGCTGAGTCCAAGTCTGCTGGGTTATTAACACTCTCCTCCAGGAGACAAAGTGGGCTTGGTGGCAGGCAGGCATTTAGCGTGTGTGGAGCGATGGATGGGTGAAAAGACTGCTCTTTCCTAGCACTTCACAGTCAGACAAAATTTCTAATTCACCGGTGGACTACTTGATTTGTATCTCAGCTGTGCCCTTAGAGCAAAGGGTCTTTGGCTTCATTTTTTTCATCTGAATGAAGGAAAAACTGGTAAGTGGCCATCCTGCAGAAGACAGTAAGGATGGAACCATGTGCCTGGCAAGGTGGAGTCAGTCACCTGAAAAATGTCAGCTGTTATGGTTACTGTTCATAATATCAGCTAGTTATAGAGTGTTTCTCTTGCTAATTTACCCCAAACACTGCTCCTAGAAGCCTGTGCTCCTCTGGGTGCAGGATCTGCCATGATCCTACTATATACTACAATTTAAAAATAAATTAAAAGAAAAAAAAGCACGGAGGAATGTGACCCTGGCTCTCTAGAAGGTCAGGCTCCAGGAGGCTGTCAGGCCAGCTATGACTAACAATATAATTGGAGCAGGAGAAAGGTCAGAATTGCCTGATCAACTCCCTTATTTTAAAAACAAGGGAAGGGACTTTCTGTGGTGGTCCAGGGGTTAAGATGCTGCACTTCCAATGCAGGGGGCATGGGTTCAATCCCTGGTCAGAGAACTAAGACCCCACATGCCACAAGACAAAAAAAAAAAAAAAAGAGGAAAGTAGAGCTAAGGAGCCCAGGTGATCGCCAAGCAGCGCTGACACCCGAGGTGGGTCCCCATGCCCCACCTCCCGGACAAGGGACTTTCTCACTAATTCCGTCAGGGGGACCACCCTCTGCCATCAGCCGTACCTAAGCCTGAGAAGTATCGCTGGTCCAACAGCGTATAGCAGACGGGCTGCTCCCGGCCCAGAGCCTCCAGGGCCTGTCCTCGGTGAAACTTTTCTGACAAGATGTCACAGGCAGGAATGACCACAGGGGAAGAGAAGCGCCATGTCATCTGACAGTTATAGAAGGCCAGGAAGCCACTCCCGCTGAAATGGAGGACCAGCCTGGGAAGAGAGGAGAGGCCACAGGGTTATGCCAGTGGCATCTGGGCCTACGTGCATACACGGCTCCCACTCCACGCAGGACAAACCTGGAGAAGCTCAGGTCCCAGAGGACGAAAGGGATGGCTCTGCCAGAACTGTCAAACTGTCACAGCCAAATGGAGTAATTAAGAGAAAACATATATACTCTCCTTTTTCCTGATCAAAACTATACACAGAAGACAACCTGGGATGTACAGAAGAGTCTCAAGCTCAGAAGGTGTGGCTACGGCACAAAGCAGGGCTTGTTAGGAAGGAGGACAGAGAGCCGATGCTAAGGAGGCACCTCTCCCATCCTGGGCAAGATCACACTCTTTCCCCTGGGCTTCCTGAATTGCAGACACAGAGGAGAAACCTCCATGAACCCTGATAAACAACAGTGGGGTCACTCTGTGAGGGGAGAGACTCGGGCTGCAGCTGGACTCCAAGACTCACGCATCTTATGTGAAAGTTAAGGGACAATTTGAGAGGAACAGGACTCAGAAAAACACCTATGCATGGCACCTGAGGTGACTACTCAAGGAAAAATACATCCCAAATGGAAATGAAATCAGCAGGACCTCAAGGCGGAGGGGGATGGAAAGGATGGATGAAGAGATCAGACAGGACCCTGTAACATCTCCTGTGTGATCTGAGTCTACACAGTAATGGCAGAGCACCTGAGACTGTAAACCAAGTGTGAGGGAAGGAGGCTGCTAACAAAGGACACCCTTCCTATGTTTTTAATACCACTTAATTTAATTAAACATAACTAACAATTTAGTTAATTAGCAATCTGGAACTAAAATTCTAAACTAGCTCACCAGACACAGAAGATGGGGTAGAAATGACAGAAAAGTATAGAAGTAGAAATACTAATATTTTAAAAAGTCTCAACTTGGAGGGAGAAAGGAGAGTGAGTGAAACACCAGTGTTACTAATAAAGGAGAAAATTATTAACTTAATGCTATCAAAAAATTGATAGCTATTAACCCAGGGGGGAAAAACAGATATCATTTAAAGATAAGATTATTACCAATAAGATGAAGATGAATAGCGGTACTTCCAAATTAACAGAGGTTAAAAAAAAAAGGAAGAAAAGAGAAAAGAAACGTGATATATCCTGATAAATCCAACAGAAGAAAACAAGAGACAGTAAGACTGCAAATGAAAGAAAACCCAAATAGCCTAGTTACCCAATTTCAAAACAAGGAGCTTCAGTTTGAGTTTAAAGAGCTACAAAAGCCTGCTATTCACTGTTGATAACAAATATACCTAAAGTAAGTGAAAAAAAAAAAAATGAACCTATAACCAAGTGGAGAAAAAGTACAGGGAGTGAGCCAACCAAACACGGAACAGCACTGTTAATATCAAGAGAAACAGAATTAGGACTAAAGGCAGAGGGCACAGGATTATTTAAAAATGAAGCTGCAGGCCGCCGCCCTCACTCCGCTGCGTCGCTCTGGATGAAGATTAGGTGCCTCATGATCTGCAACCAGGACTAGAAAAAGACTTTTTATCAGGGGAAACTACACTACACCAGGATGAGAAGATGAGGGCGTCAGAGATAGACAGCTTGCCTAAGATGCTGGACCTGATTCCAGTTGCAGGTTAAACAGCTGTGTGGATGCCTTTGAAAGCATTTTCTTAAGATGCAGATGTGATTTTGTGACGTAATATCCCCACAGTAGATGCCAAGCAGGCGGAAGAAGAGGAGGAAATGGCAGCTTCTCAGGGGTGGCTGACGTTCTGGGATGTGGCCATAGAGTTCACTCAAGAGGAGTGGGAATGCCTGGATCTCGGTCAACAGGAATTGTACAGGGACGTGATGGTAGAGAACTACGGGAACCTGGCCTCCTTGGCAGGTCTTGGGGTCACTAAGCCAGACCTGGTCACCTTTCTGGAGCAAATGAAGACTCCCTGGGATATAAGGACAATGGAGATGCCAGCCATATACACAGCGATTGCTGAGTTTTCCAAATTTGCTGGCATATTGAGTGCAGCATTTTCACAGCATCATCTTTTAGAATTTGAAATAGCTCAACTAGAATTCCATCACCTATGGCAGAAAGTGAAGAGGAACTCAAAAGCCTCTCGATGAAAGCGGAAGAGGAGAGTGAGAAATTGGGCTTAAAGCTCAACCTTCAGAAAACTAAGATCATGTCATCTTGTCCCATCACTTCATGAGAAACAAATGGGGAAACAGTGGAAACAGTGAGAGACTTACTTTTGGGGGCTCCAAAATCACTAAAGATGGTGATTGCAGCCATGATATCAAAAGACACTCTTGGAAGGAAAGTTATGACCAACCTAGACAGCATATTGAAAAGCAGAAACACTACTTTGCTAACAGAGGTCCGTCTAGTCAAGGCTATGGTTTTTCCAGTAGTCATGGATGAATGTGAGAGTTGGATGGTGAAGAAAGCTGAACACCGAAGAATTGATGCTTTTGAACTGTGGTGTTGGAGAAGACTCTTGAGACTCCCTTGGACTGCAAGGAGATCCAAGCAGTCCAACCTAAACAAGATCAGTCCTGGGTGTTCATTGGAGGGAGTGATGTTGAAGCTGAAACTCCAATACTTTGGCCACCTGATGTGAAGAGTTGACTCATTGGAAAAGACCCTGATGCTGGGAAGGATTGGGGGCAGGAGAAGGGGGTGACAGAGGATGAGATGGCTGGATGGCATCACTGACTGGATGGACATGGGTTTGGGTAGACTCCCGGAGTTGGTGATGGACAGGGAGGCCTTGCCTGCTGCAAATGATGGGTTTGCAAAGAGTCAGAAACGACTGAGCGACTGAACTGAACTGAATTGACTGATACCCTAGAAATGTAGGGAAACCCTTCTCAGAAAAGTCATGTAATTAGTTTGTTTTGTTTTGTAAATGATTAGCCTCCATTTTGTAACTGTAGAAATGACAGTTCTCAGATTACTGTATCAGAGGAGTGAATATTGTTGTTTATGCTTGTAATCTGTATTTTAGTCAGTTACACAGTTGGTTGGAAAAGGTTTCATTCTGATTATGTGTGATATTACATGTTAATAAAACTGAATGGTTTCTCGCAAAAAAAAAAAAAAAAAAATGAAGCTGCAAAGAAACTGTGAGAGTCAGAGACCCTGATGCCCACAACCCAGGGCAGCAAAACAAAGCCACTAAAGTGCTTAGAAAGACAAAGAGAAACTATAAAAACACAACTACTGTGGGGGATTTCAATGCTCCTCCTCCCGAGTTTGGCATATTAAATAAACAAAAAATAAGCAAGAATGGAGAAAATCTGAGCGATCAAAACAACCACCTGTTCTTAACATTTACAGAGTATTTTACTTTTTTTGTTTGGTTGTTTTTTATCAGAATGTTTTACTTTTAATGAACATTTTATCTTCATTTATGTATATAAAATATAAGCAAAGATTAATTATGTGTTTGGCTGCAAACTTTGATGCCAAAAGTAGAAAATGTACAGGCTGTTGTCCTGATCATCATCCAATAAAACATTTAAAAACAATGACCCCAAACACTCAAAGAAAGTAGATATAACTCAAGCCATGTTTGTGGGGAAAATTATCCCTGCTCTCCAAGCTACCAGGTGGTTCCCATCCCTCTCTTGGTGTAGACCACAGTCTCCCTGCCATCACGGTGGCCAGGGAAGGGGGCTGCCGGAGGGCAGGTAGAGACCACTGAGTGTGCCTGCAGAGCCTGGCCCAGGCAAACCCCGGAGACCCTGCACAGCCGCAGACAGTCACAGCCCGTGGCGTTCTCAGTCATGCCTCACCTGGGAACAGGGTCCCTCCAGTCACCCCTCTTGTTTGCCTTCTTTGCTCTGGAGAACTCGTTCACCCAAATGCTGCCAAACAAACCAAAGTGGACCTGCAGCCACCTCTCAGCACCTCCTGCAGGGGTGTCTCCCCCCAAACACTGCAGACCATTGTCTCCACTGGGGACAGCACTGGCTCCTCCTGGGGACCGGGAGGACTGGTCAGAGGCTTCCTGGTGGTGCCTGGCCTTGCCCTTCTGCTCTCCTTTTTGTAGAGCCTCTGACAGTAGGGAATTGCCCAGGGACACAGTTTCTTCATCTGGATCAAATCTAAGGAATAATTTCTTTCCATGGACCTAGAAAAAGATGAACATGATCTAAGGCTTGGTATAGAATTATTTGTGTCTTCCCGAAATTCATATGTTGAAATCTACCCTCAATATGATGGTGTCTGGAGGTGGGGCCTCCAGGAGGTGATCAGGTCATGGGGATGGAGCCCTCATACGTGGGATTAGTGCCCTTATAAGAGAGACTGCAGAGGGCTCCCCCACCCCTTCCTCCACAAGACAAAAAGACAGCGGTCTACAAACCAAGAAGTTGGTCCTCACTAGACACTGAATCTGCTGGCACCTTAACCTTGGACTTCCCATGCTCCAGACTGTGAGAAATAAATTTCTGTTGCTTATAAACCACCTGGTGTGAAGTGTTCTGTTACTGCAGTCCACAAACACTGAGCCTTTTAGACCTAGAAAGGGAAACACTGGAAGAGGTGCATCCAGCCATTTATCCTAATATAAATGTCTCTCCTCCTGCCTCTTCTGTGAAGCTTTCCCAACTTGAGTATTGGGACTTGCCTCTTGCTTTTTGCTCCAGTCGTATGAGCACTTAGTATACAGTTTTCAAAATGATTAGAAGCAAGTGGAACAATTGTATCAGCAATGAAAGAGATGCACTCTAGGATGCCCAAGAGAAAATGCTTCCAATTTTTTCATGGATTAGCCGGTCTTCTGAGTCTGTTACGAAAAATTATTTTCTACGAGCCAGCTCTGTGACAGGAGGTGCTAAGATGCAGGCCTCTGGGATCCAGAGACAAAGGGACATTAATCGTGCCCTGCAAACTTTGCAGGACAGTGTGGACAAAGAGATGCTCAAGACCTGGAGGTCAGAGGGCTTGGGCTCCAGTCTCTGCCCCTTGCCAGCCTATGTCAGCTTGGGCTAACCACTCTCCCTTCCCTGAGCCCCTCTTTCAAATGCAGAAAACACATGTGAAGGTCTAGCAGACCTCTCACAGACATCTTCCAGTTCTAACTGAGGCTTTATAGCGGGGGATGTATATGTGAGACAGAGAGAAAGGAAAGAGAGATAGAAGGGCAAGGTGGAAGACAGAGAACTAGCACTTACTGCGTGCCTATTATGAGCCAGGCATAGAGTCTACTAAATTCAATTTTAACTGGTAGGTGGTTTACCCCATTTTACAACTCAAGCAGACGCTAGAGCTGAGAGGTTCAGTAACCTGCTTAGGAGCACACAGCTAAGCAGCAACAGAGCTTGTTAGTTTCTCTACCACCAATTACTATTAATCTCCCAAGTACCAGACACTCAGTTAAGTGCTAGGAATACAGTATTGCTGAGGTCACAGCCCCAGTCCTGTTTATTTGTCTCCTCCAATCAAAAGGCAGGACAAATTCAAGAATAGGGGCCGACAGGAAGACATATAAGGTGCCCTGAAAGCACAGCAGGGTCACTCACCCAACCCAGCGCAGGCAGAACAGGCTTCTCAAAGGATGTGATGGCAGGGCTGAATCCAAAGGACACTAGGAATTACTAAGGTAACATGAAGGTACAGGAATGGGGGTGGAATAGGGAGAAAAAGGAAGATCAGCACGCCAAACCATGAGCAAGAAGGGTTGTGAGAGGAGCTCCAAATAGTTTAACACGATTGGAGAGAGATCTAGGGCACGGTGAGCTGCAGGCCAGACAGGGAGGCATGAATCAGATTGGCAAGCAGCCACGTGAGCCCTTTAGGGAATACTGACAGATGTTAAGGGCAAAGATGAGCCAGGCTGAAACCCAGAACAAAAGGCTCAATTTTCCACCAATTAAAAAAAAAAAATTTCTTTTAAGGCTATGCTCTTTCCTCACCTCCTTGCTGGCCCCAGAGAATTAAATACTGTTACCAACCAAAGGTGCACAATGGACTCAGAGTCTCCAGAATCACTTCAGACCCTGAACGTGAATATTCAGCTCATGCACAGTTCCATGGGCCACTGTGCCGCTGACCTGAGGCTGAGAAACACCAGAGGAGGGGTTGCATGGAGTTCCAGCGTGGCTACCTTCAGGGACAAAGAAATGACAGCATGGAAAGTCTTGAGAGAAACTGAGGGGAGGAACAGGCTGTGTTGATGGAGCTGGCTCACTGGGGTGAGGTGTGGAACGAACCTGCTGGAAGACGGTGCACTCACCTGGGTGTCCTGCAGCCAGAGGGACTGGAAGCTTTCGGGGTTTAGCTTCTTGCTGCTGCCTCCTGTCTTGACCACCTGCTGCCCCACAAAGGGGGAGACCAGATGGTGAAACTTCCTCAAGGACGGCCCCTCTGGCATCCCTACAGGCAGAAATGGGGGTGGGGGGGTGGGGAAGAGGCGCTGACCTAGCTGGTTTCTCCAGCATTTCTGATGGGTTCCAAGCTTTCAAGTAGCCACTGTTTTTGCCATCAACTTGGAGAGCATATACAGCCAAAAAGGCACGTGGTTGGGGAGGGAGGCGGTCAGATCAAAGAGAAACGCCAAGAATTCCCTGGTGGTGCAGTGGATAAGAACCCCCCTGCCAATGCAGGGAACATGGGTTCAATCCCTGGTCTGGGAGGATCCCATATGCCACGGAGCAACTAATCCCATGAATCACAACTACCGACCCCGAGTGTTGCAACTACTAATGTACGAGTGCCTAGAGCCTGTGCTCTGTAACAAGAGAGGCCTGGCTCACTGCAAATAGAGAAAGCCCATGCATAGCAAGGACCCAGCACAGCCGAAAAATAATAACATGTCCCTCCAAAATTTTTAAAAACTCCAGCTGCAGCAGGGTGTAAGCCAGTTTCCCAAGGATGGTTGCCCCATCCAGACCTTCACCTTTCTCCAGGCAGCACCAGCAACATGCCAGGCACCACACCACAGCCGCCCTCTGCTTTGACCCTGCAGCCTGAACAGGAGCCAGCCCTTGTTAACTTTTATCCTAGACTGCAGCCCCAACTCATCTCCATGCTTTCTCTGTCCTCCTCCGTCTGCCTTCCCAAACCATCCCAGCCCACTGCTGGTACTTTATCTCCCCTCTTTTCAGAGAGATGGTTGGGATAGAGAAAGCTGTAAGGGACACAGACATAGATGCCAATTTAGCCTTCCTGGACCATCCTGCTAGTAAGAGCGCTATGCATGTGACAACCACGCAGAGCTCAGGACCATGACAAGTCACGGGGCCATGTCAGGTCAGATTAGGGAGAGGCCACATCCAGCTTAACTAGAGAAAATTAGCCCTGGTAACTGAGAAACAGCTGGGGTTTCATTTTAACCCTGATGTAGGTCACCTGGGACCCCCATCTCTTCCTGCCCCAAATCATCGCAATCCACTGGGGTCTTGTGTGAGGGGCATTCACATGTTTGAGTCTAAGTGCTCAGCACCCCAGCTTCTAAGACACTGAAGGCATTCCCCCCCGCCCCCACTCTTATACTACTTATCCACCTCAACTGCACAAGCCTGCAAATGATGAAGAAAACCCAAGGAACTAAGCAGCTTCCTGGCATGGTGATAGCTACTGCATTTCAGTAATTCTGAAAAGAATTTAAAAATCTCAGAAATGTGGAGGTGCCTCTTACAATCCATATTTTCTCACTGTTTAATTAGCACCACATTGCATCACATTCCATAACATTAATATGTATTTTTACTTTGGAGGTGCTTTAGACTCACTAAAATGTAGTGTGGTTGCCCCTCATCAGACCTTCAAGACACTCGACAGAGTATCCTGACAAAACTGCGCGACTGCAGGGAGACCAGCCACAGTTAAGTCGACCTGAACTTCTGCCAGCTCTGCGCCCTGGTCCTCTCCAACCGAGGAAGCGTCTGGAAAAGCTCCCGTCTGAAATGCATCTGATCCTTACGATCTTTCGACACAAAGGCATGTTTTTTTAGGCTTACTTAAGGAGATGGGAAGCTGGGCAGCGAGCTGCCTCAGTTACAGCCTTAAGAGACCAAGGGACACTGGTTCCAAGGGGACACCCCGCCACCCTCGAGCCCCTCCCCCGAACGCCGGTTAAGGGGCCGGCTTGCGGACCGCGAGGAGAGGAGGGGGCGTCGCCGGCGCCCCCTTTCCTCTGCAGATCGACCCCCCTCCCCCACTCCCCAGAAGTCTAAAACTGCTGCTTTCCCCCACGCCTCCTCCGGGTGATGTGCGGGAGAGGCGGGTGCAGAGACCGGGCGGACCGTCACTGCAGGAGCCTGGGGGGCGCTGGTGGAGCGGGGAGGCGGTAGGTTAAAAAGTGGTAAACAACCGAAAAGAAAGAAACATTCGACCCGGGGTACGGGTTTTCATGAGGGAGGCTTCTAAAATGTTCGGTAACTGAGTTTTCTTGCGGGTTAACAGGTGATGAGGGTGAAGCTGGGAAAGCCCTGCATTTCCAACTGGGGGTGGGGGGGCCGCTACCGCCGAGGACGCGACTTCCAGTCCTCACCCGCGCAGGTCGTGCGACGCCGCTGGTGGGGCTCGCGGCTGGACTCACCGGCTCTGGGCCCGGAGACCCTGGGACCCCAAAGGCCCGCACGCGGCCGCCGGGAGAGGCAGATGCGAGGTGCGGGACGCGGGCGCGGAGGGCGAGGCTCCTCCCTCGGGGGTGGGGTCGCTCGGGGCTCCGCCCCCTGGTGAGCGTAGGAGGCGGGGCTCCGGCCCGGGGCGGTGGGGGTTCCGGGCTCCTCAGTCCAAACAGGTGCAGTGGAAGAGCTGGGGGTCCTGAACCACAGCGAGGAGCTTTCATGCGTCTCCAGGGGCACCCGGGGAACTTGGAGGGCGGAGAGTAAGCCTCCGGGCGGGGTTCTCTTCCAGTTGTCCCCGTCTTTGGACTTGTGACTGTCGCTAGTGAGCCGTATTCCCCAGCGGTTCTAGGACTTTCTCTCCTCGTGTCTCAGTTGCAGAATTTGGAACCCAGGATGTTCCCCGGCTTCTGAAGAGAAGTTGAAAGACTTCATCTTGGAGTGGGACCTAGACCCAGGTTGTGCGGGGTTTCCAGCTCTTAGGTTTCCACTCTTTGGGCATGGCGGGGTCGAGCTGTAATAAATGTTCAGGTTCTGCAGTCAGATTTGAATCCTGGTTCTGCCTGTACTAGTTCTGTACTAAGCAAGCTACTTAAAATCCTTGGGCTGAAGAATTCGAAGGCTGGCCGTCCAGTGGTTAGGACTTCATTTCCCAACTTATGGGGTGCGGATTTGATCCCTGCTCAGCGAGCTAAGATCCCACATGCCTCGCAGCCAAAAAACCATAAAATAAAACAGGAACATATACTGTAACAAATTCAATAAAGAGTTTTTAAATGATCCATATTAAAAAAAAATCTAAGAAAGTCCATGTCTACCTTTTTCGTATGTAAAACATGCTTATGCTGCTGCTAAGTCGCTTCAGTCGTGTCTGACTCTGTCCGACCCCATGGACTGCCGCCCACCAGGCTCCCCTGTCCCTGGGATTTTCCAGGCAAGAACACAGGAGTGGGTTGCCATTTCCTTCTCCAATGCATGAAAGTAAAAAGTGAAAGTGAAGTCGCTCAGGCGTCCGACTCTTAATGACCCTACGGACTGCAGCCTACCAGGCTCCTCCGTCCATGGGATTTTCCAGGCAAGAGTACTGGAGTGGGGTGCCATTGCCTTCTCCGAAAACGTGTATGAGGATTTCGGAAAACTTGAATAAGTATATACAGCTGCTAGCGTGTCTGACGTGCAGAAGTGCTCAATAAGTGGCTGGTACTTTTTTAAGTCGAATTTCTGGGCTGGTCTCGGAATGTTTGAAAATCAGGCTGTTGCATTCTGGAGGCCACGAGAGAGAGAGAGAGAGAGAGAGAGAGAGAGAGAGAGAGAGAGAGAGAACGCTGGCGCCCCCACATGGTGAGTGTGTTAACTGCAAGGGCGGTATCTGAGACCCTTTAAGCCTAGTGAGAGTAGGTGCTCACGAAGCATCCCTCTTCATGTCGGCTCTGTGACCTTGGGTGAGTTTTTTTGATGATGGGACAAAAGGGTTTGCACCAAATGATCTCTGAGATACCCTCATGATCTGTAAGTGCATCAAGCATGGTCTCCCAATCCGGGTATCCTTGTTTCTAGCTGGCTTGTTTTCCTTCCACTTCACTCTCCCTAGCCAGCTACTGGTGAGAGAGAGTGAAGTCACTCAGGCATGTCCGACTCTTAGCGACCCCATGGAGAATCCCAGGGCCGGGGGGAGCCCGGTGGGCTGCCGTCTATGGGGTCGCACAGAGTCGGACACGACTAAAGCGATTTAGCAGCAGCAGTAGCAACTAGCTACTGGAAGGGAACCTTAGCTATACCTCCCCTAATCTTTAGCAGCTTGCGTCCCGAAACTCCCCTGTACTCCCACAGACCGCAGACTCAAATCCTCCTGTAAGGAAGGGGCTACCAGGAATCTCTCACACTTATCTTTGTGTGATCTGGTAGCACTTGTCAGCAGCGGTGGGCAGTTATGCTTTTTGGTCTTTAAATATTGAATAATTTATATATAATGATGTTTTTTATCTAAAGTGAGGAGAAGCCCAATAACTATGCAGGCAAAATAATTTCAAAACATGGACACTATTTCAGGGGTAGGGTGGAATGGAGAAACTAGCTGTGGTCAGGCTGGAAGCCACATTAAGAAATTCTGCAAGGATGTCATTGTGGGGGGCTGGACCAGAAGACTTCCTGAAAGTGTTTCCAGGCCACATCCCTACAGCAAAGTCTGGGGATTCTTTGAATAATGAAGCGACAACTTTACATTCTAAAGCACATTAGCTGGCGTTACTCATTGCTTTGTTCAGCAGAGAACAGCAATCCTATTTAGGATTCTGTTACTTCAGTCTTACCATTTTTTGTCCCGCATCCCAGCCCCGAAGTCTTAGATAATCAAGAACCCTAGAAGTAATGAAATTTTCACTTTTTAATAAATTTTTATGAGTTGTAAAGGAAAAGGACAGAGGAACGAAAAATCTAAATGTTTCACATCTCTAATTACAAGCCATTTCATTGGACTAAATCTTTTTTGGGGGGAACTAAATCTATCTTAAAAGAGAAGCAGCACAAGATACTACAATATCTTTGTTGTAAGAGGGATCTATTTGTATTGTTCACTGGTATCATTTACTAGTATTGAACTTCATCTGGATGAACTCCTTGCTGTCAGAGATTCAGTGATTTGGAAACTGAAACCACCCAGTGATTTGAACTTCAGGTGCATCTGGTTAAAAACCTATGCAGTCATGTTTATTTCTCAGATGAAGCAGGGCCACCACGGCTGTAGGACAGAAGGCAGTCACTGCACAGCAGGGCGGGGATGCAGTGTGAGTGTGTTGGAGGGGCGATGATGGTTCTCATTTATCAGCCTTCACTGGAGATGCTCCCTCTTTGAGTCCTTCTGAAGACCTCCTGACACCACCTCTAAGTCAGGGCCTAAGAGCACCAGCAGGCACCATACAAGATTTTTCTGTTCCCACTGTTCCTGTGAACCCAGAGCACAACTGTGTGTTGTTGCCCCTCTCTCTGTACAACTAACAACTAACCACAATTTCCTAAGCTTCAGCCAGTGATCCAGCCATGCACAGACCCAAAGAAAATTGGACTTTGAGAACCTAGGTCTGCTTTAGTGCCATCTTTGCTTGGATTATTTAGCTTTCCTTGTCACTGATGTCTTTTTGCAAATTGGACTGCCGCAGCTACTGAAGGGGAGATAATAATCACACAGGAGCCAGGGTGGCACAGAGCAGCCGTACTCCCAGAGGCTCAGTCACTGAACAGAAAGGAACCGTGTCCAGGGCATGGAGTCCCCAGGAGCACGGATTCCACTTCCTAGGCTACACTTGGAAGCTCTGAGCCTTGTCCTTGGTTCTGGGAAGATACCTATTTGTGTTGTTAAGGATGGAGGCCTGTTTGTGTTCCAGCTTCAAGCAAAGCAAGGATGTAAGCTGAAGAGTAGTTTCCAATGTCAGAAAATGATTTTAAAAACTGAAAACAAGTCACCTCCACTCCAAAGCAACTTGCCAAATGACCAAAATTCTCATGCACTAGTGTCCACATCAGTAAGTTCTGGGGACTTGGGAGAGGGGGTATCAACCCCCAGCAGAGGTCTAGTTGGTGCATGTTCAGTGAATATAAACTTATATTCATTACTGTCACCCAAGGCAAACAGCTGGGGTGAAGCACATAATCATGGCTAAATCTGCTACTACTTACCCCCTAAAGGTATCGAAAAGTCAAATATTAAGGACTGATTCTCCTGAGTGTTAAAATGATTTGATCTGTGCTTCAAAACTGTCATAGTGAGAGGTGAGCCTGAAAGTGACCATGAGGAATGTCTCAGCCTGAACAAACACCCCCTGGAGGCTGCACTCACCATATTAGGGCAGACACTTATTCTAAGGATGCCATTGTGTGAATCCACCTCCCACCCCCACCTCCCTTCTAGCCACTTCCCAACCAACTGGGAATTGTATCCTTTCAAATATCCTGATTGGTAGCAACTTGACCTCCTCTTGACCTCCTGGGGCCTCCCTGGTGGCTCAGATGGTATAAGAATCTGCCTGCAATGCAGGAGACCCAGGTTGGGAAGATCCCCTGGAGAAGGGAATAGCAACGCATTCCGATATTCTTGCCTGGAAAATTCTATGGACAGAGGAGCCTGGCAGGCTACAGACATTGGGGTCGCAAAGAGTCAGACACGACTGAGCGACTTAATATTATTATTGACCTCTTCTGAGGATACATTTGATTTGAAAAATCAACCCAGTCTGGTGAGCAAGGAGGCTGAATAAAGCTGGATTTTATCATATGGGGTGAAGCACAAGTTATGACCATATAAGGAATGAGGTCAATCTCTGGTACTGTGTGTGTAGGTATATATATATCCATCTTCTGAAAGCCATTCCTAAAGGGAAGTGGCAAAAATGTTTTCAGCTAAGACTTCATCATCAGAAAACACATCCTCCCCAAGGCTAATACAAATCCTGGTAGGTTTTATTTTTGCTTCTGAATCTCTTTTCCTACCCTTTGCTCAAGTTATCAATTACTCATCTTTCTGGATAGTAGATGCATTGAATAGGTTTGGCTATTTTATAGCCAGTCTAAAGGTTTTTCCAATTTTATATCAAATGCTTGTTATAGTTTTTTATCCTCACTTGCTCAAAAAATAACGAGAGTGCTGTGAAAGGTCAAAGACCTTCAGTTACCCACTGGGTGTAAGCCATCTAAGAGGCAGGAAGCTGCTACCAACAGTTCTGAGTGGGAGCGGATTTGCCTGTCTGGGTTCTGTTCCACAAACTTTAGGGTAACCCCCCCTCAACCCCACTCCACTTTTAAAATGAAGAAAGTAAGCGAGTCTGTAAGCCTAAAAAAGTGAAGACAAAATGGACAAAGGAGATGTTTTCCCCTCCTCTCCTATTGATATGGAGCCCTCGGGGGCTTGTCTGGACCAAACCATGATGGAGAAGATGGCAAACAACTCAGCGTGACCCTCCAGCACACATCTAAAATAAGGTGGACTGGAGAGACTACTGCCTCGCAGCTCACCTTCACATTCCAGCTACCAGTGTTCGCCAGCAGCTCTAAAAGTGGCCCCCTTCATAGGGCAGCAACTTCTAAAAGGCCACAGGAACTTCAGTGAAGGGCTGGTTCAACCTTCCCTCGGAAACCAAACCTAGAGGTTACCTGTCAAGGTCACAAACTAGTCAGTAGCAGGGCTTGGATGCGTGTCCTTGTCACTAACACCCAGCACCTGCAGAGGAAGTCTCGGCCAACTGCCAAAAGGAATGGACGGAGAAGTGATGCAGGAGCAGCCCGGGAGCGGGTCAGCAAAGGGGCCTCAGCGGCTCAGGACTGCCTTGCAACAGGGGCAGCAGTGACCCTCTTAGAAAACACAGCAGAGGGAGGAGGAGAAGGGAAAGAGGAATACAGATAAATTTATTAGTTAAATACTGATTTTACAGCCATTTCACCTTAAGACAACGTTAGCAGTTTTGTGGGTTAGGGAAGGGTATACAAGGTGGGGAGGGGGACGGCTTTCGTAGAAGAAAGCCGAAGTAAATGATTATTAAAACAGAACCTGGGTTTAAAGATAACTCTGCTACCGCCGGGAGGTTTGCAGGGCGGGGGCTGTGGGTTTGGAGTCGCACAGAGGAAGGCCAGTCAGCTACACTCTGTTGGCAGCCAGGGCACGGAAGGCAGCATCTTCGCGAGCCCTGGGCACGGCTACAGAGGAGAGATAGCAACGCGGAGAGGAGATTGCCAAACCCAGGGAGCGGTAGGCGCCCCCTCTCGCCCTTGTATCTTCTCTCATCACCCGTCATCTTTCTTCCATGAGTTGTGCTGTGTTTGTTTAAATATATATAGGAAAATCCCTAGCATTTTTGTCTCCTGGACAGACGCCTTCTGCTGGAGAAAGAACGCGGGTGCAGGCAATGCGCGCCCCTCAGATGGACTCGGCCTGCGGCCCAGGCAACAGGTGCGTTTCCAGGGAACCACAGCGCATCCGTAAGTTCCAGGCCAACCACCCCGCCCCACGCAGCGCAGCCGCAGCCGCGTTGGGGGAGGCCGTCCACCAGACATCCTGTCCAGAAGGATCTCAAGTCTTAACGCTAGTCAAATTCGCTTCAGCAGCAGAACCCTTTTTGTTCTTACTCAGGAACCCCCCTGAGCGTGATGGGGCCGAAGAAGGATTCGGGGACTAGTTCAAACTGCAGGCAGAGCAGAATCACCGAGAGCAGAGGAGGAGCGTTTCTTTTCAGAGGCCTCGAGGAGGGCGGGGATGAAGAGAAGGAGCGATTTGAGCTGCGGAAGGAACTTGCAGGGAGGAGAGGTTGCCAGGCAGCGAGTTTGCAGAAGCCACTCTTCCCCACGCAGCATCTGGTAACACTGGCCCTACACACAGTGTTTCTGGAGTCAAGATTCAATATGAGGGATGAGGGTGCACTGAGCCCAAACGGGAGTGTTGGCCGAGGGCAGGACCGGCCCAGGGGCCGAGGCATCCCAACATATGTCCAACAGATGCCTGCTCTACCTGCCCTGGGATCCCCGGTGCCCACAGCACTGTGGAAAGGCCACCATCTTGGGTGCAGTGGTAGAAACAGGAGAGGAGGACTTCTTGTCTCTTGTCAGGGGTGATGGGGCAGAAAAATGAGAAGAGTCTGCAGCTCCGTGGGAGGGGCTGAGGTGTGCTCCTAGTGAAGGGGGTGGGCTCCTCCTGATCAGAGTCTGAGCGCTCCAGTCCCCCCCCTTAAAAAGGTATGCACTAAAATCCCCTAAGCAAATCATTGACTTCAAGTTTCTTCCCAGTTGTTGTCTGGAGTCATTCCCAGACAGAGCAGGCCAGCACCCCGGAGCCCAGAGCCTCATCTCGGCTGTCCCTCGTATCCCCAAGTCCGGGCAGGAATCCGAGGAGGGAAGGGGTGACATTATGCAGTGATTATGTCCCCATGACTGTCAGCTAAGGCCAGGCTGTTCCAAGGGTCCTGCTTGGAGCTGGCCTGTGGTGACTGGCTGACAGAAGACGCGTAGCCTTGCGGGGAGAGCTTCAGAGCGGAGAGGACCGGATGGATGGAGGACCCGTGGCCAGACATCGCACTGACCGAGAACGTCTGAAAGTGAAAGGTATAAGATACTATCAGTGGGATCCTTCCTACTGGAGAGGGGAGCCCTGCTCTGTAGCTGTGCCCAGGCTGGCCCACACCCCAGGAAGGGGACGGGGGTCAAAAGACAAGGGCAGGAGAGGTACCATGCTGCACTGCTGGCCCCCTGACCCCTGAAGCATGAGATGCAAGGGGTCTTCCTGACTGACCAGCTGCTTCTGAGCACTGACTCAGTAACTCTGTGACTATTCTGGTTTCTCAGACACCTTCGATGATTACATCAGACATTTTCTACCATCTTAGCACCATCAATCTCTATTTTCAAAAGAGAAGCCATTCCCCATGCCCAGAAGGGGCTCCTGGCTCTCCTGGTCCCAGAGGACCAGTTTCTCTTCACTCTGACAGCAAAAAGCTCATTTGGACATGCTCACCTCAAGTACAGGAGGAGAAGAGATCAATTAATGGGAGACCATGACCAAGTTTGGAAGCATCCTTGTCCCAAATGGGGGAACCACAGAGGGAAGAGGGTAGAGGAGCAGGGTTGCCATCATATCTGACAGAGGGACATGAGGGTCCCGCTGGCCCATCTTCTGGACACATGTGTGAAGTTGGACCTGCAGCCAGCTCTCATTACATTAGCATCCTGCCTGTGACCCCTCACCAACCCCAAGCCTCCCACCCTGCCCGCTGCTGCTTCCACAGGCCAGGAGGGATCTCATCCTCCTGTTAAAATCTACCTATCGCCAAGGTCAAGCCACCCTCACTGAGGAGACAGACTTGCTTAGAAACCCCCATTCTGCCTCCCACAGCGTGCAGTGGGTTCACCACTTTCCCCAGCGAGCCCACAGTCTCATTCGGGTTGCAGTCTTCTGTGTGCCAGCCCGTCTTCACTGGTCCTGGCACAGTTGTTGCTGTTTAGTCGCTAAGTCGTGTGTGACTCTTTGCAACTCCCTGGACTGTAGCCCGCCAGGCTTCTCTGTCCACAGGATTTCCCAGGCAAGAGAACTGGAGTGGGTTGCCATTTCCTTCTCCAGGGGTTCTTCCCAACCCAGGGATTGAACCTGCTTCTTCAGCATTGGCAGGCGTGTTCTTTACCATTAAGCTACCAGGAAGGCCTGGCACAGAGTATATCACGGTTGTGTATCCAAATCGCTGTAGCTTAATCAGATATGCTGAAATATACCCCTGTGTGGACAGTCCTTTGCCTCGGGTGGGGGCCTGGCCACCTGGAGTCTACTTCCCGATGGGCAGTACCTGCGACAGGGAGCTGCTGGGCCCGTAGTGGGATGACAGCCCGGGCTCTGTTTTGATGGGGCGCATCTCCTCACTGCTGGTGGCCACACTGCTGGAGCTGCTGGAAGCACTGGTGGCGGGAGGGAGGCTCTCACTGCCTGAGGGACCTGGAACAAGGCAGAGTCAGGACACCCAGCCCAGCGGCCAGGACACACGGATGGTGGCCCTTGGTGCCAGCCAGGGCAGATCAGCGCTAATGGCTGTGTCTGCACTTGCTGGGCAGAGAAGAAGCAGGGCCCCTTCATGAGGGCAGGGTGGCAGTTTTCATGATGAGGCAGAAGCAGCAGAATTTCAAGGGAACTTTTTCAGATGACTGGCTTATCACTCCTTATCCCAGATCCTTAGGGCCACATATGTCTCAAGATTCAAAATTTCTGGATTTTAAATGGGGCAAGACCTGTATATTATAGAATATCTGCAGCAGGGTCTGGGACAACACCCAGTAATGAAACACATTAATAGTTCTCCAGCAAAATGTGAATATTCACACATGGGATAAACAAAGATTATAAATAATAGCCTGTGTCAGTTCAGATTATGTCTTGCTGCCAAATCTAGCTCTCTGGGTTTGGAATTCCGGATGGGGGATCATATACCTGAACTGATATCTGATCCCCCAGGACTCCACCACGTAAAGAGATGAAGCTCCCAGGGGAAGGTGCTGGACATACACCTGGCCAAGGACCAGGTATGAGACACTGCACGTTCTAATAATATGTGACTGCCAGAAGGGGCAAGCCACCGTGGAACCTGGAAAAGGAGCCCTTTGGTCATGTCCTCAGTAGTGGAATAGGGAAAGCCATCTGAACGTATCAGCCCTTACATTAGAAGATAAAATTTCCATCAGATCAGCTGACTTATTTTCTCTGCCACTGCCACATTTTCTAGTAAAATCTTTGACAGTGGTACTGACCGAGAAGGAAGTGCTCTTTTTTTAGACTTTTTATTTCATATTAAGAGTATAGCTGATTAACAACGTTGTGATAGTTTCAGATGGACAGCAAAGAAATCGATCGTACATATATATGTGTCCATTCTCCCCCAAACTCCCTTCCCATCCAGGCTGCCACATGACATTGAGCAGAGTCCCCTGTGCTATACGGTGGGTCCTTGTATCCATTTTAAATATAGCAGCGTGTACATGTCAGTCAAGCAGGGAATGCTCTTGGTATGGGACCCAAGCAGTCCTCATCTTGAAATCTAGAAATTGAGAGGCAGAAGTATATCGAACAGAATATCCATATTTCCTAAGTGAAAACACAGGAGTTTTAATTCCAGCTCTACCCATTCACAGCTCTGTGACCCTTGTTAAATCATTGCCCTGTCTGAGCCTCAGCTCGCTCATTAGTAAAATGGGGATCAAAAATGGGGTCTAGTGAGGGTCTTTAAGGATCAACGAGACAGTATTTGTGAAGGAGGTTTGTAAAGCACAAAATACACACAATGTTAATTGTGCACTAGCTTACAAATCAATGTCCAAGTCTAAGTGAACACGACTCATGGGCCCTGTGTTTCTTGACCCCATTTAGCCCAAAGAGAACCAAAAGGACTTGAGTTTTTGAGAAGCTGCAACACTAAAGATGGAGGGACTAAGGAATGTTCCTTTTTCCTCCAAGACCGGTCTAGCTGGACCTCTGCAATCTTTGCAGCTGGCAAAAATCAGGCCATGACAAGAGCTGAGCCTGCTTTAAAAAACTCCCAATATGTTCCATGGCAATGTTACTTTTTCACTAAGTTATTCATTCTGTCCTGAAAGGCGGGGATGACAGATGATGCTAACATCTCTGCAGCGTGGGCTGGCCCACTTGAGCATACACGATGCTCGTTCACCCTGAGGGCTACTGAGTTACTCATAGCATTACACAGAAATCTTTTTCTCACCTGCTGGTGTCTTTGATTTGTTAAGGTTCTTGGGCTTCCGTTTTCTGGTTTGAATCCCCTCTTTCCGCATTGCAAGAGGCCTGGGGACCTAAGAGGTTGCAAGTCAACATACATGGTTTTCCAGTTGTACATGATCTGTGACAATATTTACACAAACACACACACACACAAATACACACTGGGAAGGCCAGATCTGTGTAATTCCTCTACAAACTTTGGGACTGAGTCTAAGTGAATCAAGCCTGGAACTCCTTTTGAGCAAGAAATCAATTCTATTAAAAAGATGAACGCTTATATTTTGGGATACTGTACTAGACCTGGGGAAACAGACACAGTTCCTTCCCTGTAGAGTTCACAGTTTATTGGGAAAGATAGACAGATAGAAAATAACCACATTTATAGGTGACGTGAGAAAACAGAAAAATAAAAACACTGAACTCTGTCTTGGGTTGGGGGAGGGAAAGTGGCAGACTGGCAGGGTCCTCTTTCTAGTATTTTAAAATAGTGCGCCTTGCCCACATCTAGCTTCTTTCAGGCCTGGCCAACCAAATCTTTTAGTCCCTGGTCTATGCTAGTCTTTCCTATGGGACTAATACAGGCCACATCTGCAAATCCTGAAGGAAAAGCCACAACCACTTTTGAGATATGAAGACGGAATTGTTAAAGAAATAAGTGTAAGGAATTCCCTGACAGTCCAGTGGTTAAGACCCTGCGCTCTCACTACCAAGGGCCAGGGTTCATTCTGTGGTCAGAGAACTAAACCAGCAGAGTGGCTAAAAAATAAAAGGGGGCAGTAGCATATGTGAACTTGAACTGACTTCCAGTCAACCTAGTCAGATGAGACAGCACCTCCACCTTTGGAGGAAAATGTCCTTCCCTCCCAGCCCTCCTCCCCTCCGCCCGCCTTGAACCTTCTTGAACACCACTCTGACTTCAGAAGAATCCTGCCCTCATATGCACCCCCACTCACATCAGTACTTTAAAAAAATTGTCATAAAATGCACATCACATAAAACTTACCATCTTAACCATTATTAAATGTATAGTTCAACAGTGTCAAGCATATCCACAGTGTTATGTAACCGTCTCCATCATTCATCTCCAGAACACTTTCATCTTGCAAAACTGAACTCTCTGCTCATTAAATAGGAACTCCTCATTTTCCCCTCCCCTTACCCTCTGGTTTTACTTTCTTGGGGTATCTTTTTCCATATCCTAATATGAATTGGTGTACAATCAAATATACCTTTTATGGCTTAAGAGTTTTGAAAATTTGCTGAAGAAAAGTTCTCCTCCCATCCCCAAGGTTATATAAGCTTTCCCTCTACATTTTCTGCTAGTATTTTTACTGTCCCTTTTTAAAGAGGTTTTACATTTCATATCTTTAATACACCCAAGTTTATTTTTGGTTTTGACAGGAGGCAGAGGCCAAGTTTCATTTTTGTGTCCCAGGCTGTGTCAATACAAGCATTCTTAAAAAGCTAGTCTTTATGCATTGAATTGTTACCTTTGTTATATATTATACTACCACATACACAGACTACTTTTGAGTCTCTTCATCTATAAAATGGGAATTAGACTTATGTAGTGTTAAAGATGGAAGTGATGTTCCTTGGCAATGTCTCTGCTATGGTCTGAATGTGTATCCCCCTCAAATTAATATGTTCACAAACCATTGGTCCAAGGTGATTGTATTAGGAGGTGGGGGCGTTGGAAGGTGATGAGGTCATGAGGAAGAGGCCTGATGAATGGGATTAGTGGCCTTATAAAGGAGACTCCACAGCACTTCTTGCCCTTTCCACCATGTAAGGACACAGTAAGAAGTCTGCCAGCAGACAGGGGGTCCTCCCTTGATCTGGCCTCTGATCTCAGACCTCCAGCTTCTAGAACCACAGAAATTAATTCTTGTTGGTTAAGCTGCCCAGTAGGGCTTCCCTGGTGGCTCAGACAGTAAAGAATCCACTTCTGCACTCCTGGAATGCAGGAGACCTGGGTTAGATCCCTGGGTAGGGAAGAGCCCCTGAAGAAGGAAATGGCTACCCACTCCAGTATTCTTGCCTGGAGAATTCCCCCATGGACAGAGGAGCCTGGTGGGCTATAGTCCCTGGGGTTGCAAAGAGTTGGACATGACTGAATGACTAACACACACACACACACACACACACACACACACACACACACACACAAGCTGCCCAGTGGGCCTCCTGGGTGGCTCAGTCAGTAAAGAATCCACCTGTAATGCAGGAGACCCAAGCTGCCCAGTCTATGGCATTATCACAGCAGCCTTAGTAGACTGGACGCTTCCTGATTTAAGTATATTTGTTGAGAAGGAGACAATGAATTATAATCTGTGGGGAAGAAGAGGGATGAGACCCAGGGGAGCCTTACGCCATGGAGCTTCATGTAGAGGCCGCAGGCATTACACACTGGTTCCCCCTCGGCGTTGCGGCGCCACAGCGTGGTGGTGGTGGTCTGGCAGTTGGCACAGGAGAGGCCCACGCGGCGGGAGGCAGACTGCAACACAGGACACAGACTCTTCAGGCCCAAGGCAGGTGCCAGGGCATCTGCTTCACCAGGAGCGATCGCAGGGCGGGGCCACGTGAGTCTCAGACTCACCGCCACCGCAAGGGATGCTCCGATGCAGCGATGCCCGGATGCTTGGAATCGGGTACCCCAGCCTCTCACGGGTGCATGCAACCAAGGCCTTTGCTGCCGGAGACAGCAAATCCTGGTCGTTCCTGCAGCGACATTATCAGTCACTCATGTCAGGGAAAAGCCCAGCAACCACTGGGCACTGTAGGCGGAAAAACTCCTCCCCTAAGTAGAATTAACCTGGGCCTCAGGGGCTGGAATTGACAATTACTGTATCCCAGAGACTTCAAACACTGACTTCGAGAGAGGGAAGCAGGCATCAGGGTTTATCCCCTCTGTCCTTTCTTCCCTAATATCTGTGAAAGCTATTGGTCAAAATTAAATCGTGGTAGAAATGACCAGGAAACTAGGAGCCAAAAGCTTGCTTCCATCTCCTCCTCAGCTACAAGGCCCAGCACACCCTCACATAATCTTTGGGTCTGTCAATGGATCAACTGAAAACTGGGTCACAACATAAAGAGTCAGCCTTCCTTGTGGGATTGATACGAGCCAATCCACACAATGCAGGCAAGGCATAGCTTTCCTGAGCCTCCCTTTTCACTTCTGCATAATTAAGAGGTTGAACTAAATGGGCTGGGCCATCCTCACAGTTCAAACTAACTCTGAAGGTGGAAGAAATGACTCTTTGCCACCCACCCAATCCTTTGACCTGCGCTTCTTTGAAAGATAACCTGAAACCCCAGATTCGAAACCAGGAACTTCCCACCGAGGCTGAGCCCGAAGCCAGGAGCTGAGAGAAGCAGAGAAACAAGCGCCCTGCCCCCTGCCCTGGCCACGCTGCACCAGGCCCTGGCTTACCAGGCGTCGCTGGGGCTTGATGAGGGGCCGGTTGATGCCGTTCATCTTGTGGTAGAGACCGCAGGCATTGCACAGATAATGTCCTGTCCCGTCCCGCCGCCACAGGGGGGTGGACATGGCCCCACAGTTGACACACTCTCTGCCTTCCGAGAAGTCATCAAACATATCTACTGGGTGGGAAACAATACAGGGGATTAGCTCTCCGTTTATGCCCAGAAATCTCACATAGGAGAACCTAGAGATCGCAGAAATAACGGCCTTTCCTTGCAGAGAGTGGAAGACGGGTCACCTTGGGCTGCCATGTTATTCCTCACTCTGCCCTCACCCTGGAGAACCAGCTCCAAGGCCTGTTCTGGGGAGTGGACATTTTACTGCCGGCATCACAGACACAGGGAGAGCAGGGCTCTCCCCGGGTGTGAGAATGGGTAGGGAGTACGGCAGAGACCACCAGCACCCGGATCTCCCGCTCCTTAGAGCTGGGGGTCTCACCGACACTGAGTTCCACTCCAGACCTTCTTTCTCTCCTTTTTCCCTTTCAGAATTGAGATTTCAGTTCCTTTCCAGTAAAAATATAATAAATATTTATTTCAAGAAAGTTAAATGCTGCAATGTGTAAAAAGAATATAGGAATCACATGTAATCCTATAACTCAAAGATCAGATGTTATTAAGCTAGTAATAACTTAATGTTGTTTTTTCTATTACATCCTTTGTAATACTTTACATATTGACATAACTTTGCCTACTTGAGGTCAGGCCATATCATTTTGGGCCTGTCTTTTCACTTCATATCAAAGCATTTTCCCATACTAGAAATTCTTCAGAAACTTTAGTGTATAGTATCCCATCACAGAAATGCACCATCCTTTATTCTCATTGAATTTTTACCAAGTCATTACCCAGTTTCTGATTTTTGCAGACACAGCTCATTCTATAAACTACTCTTAGCATTTCTGGTTATTTCTCAGGATATTCCCCTAGATACAGAATTACTGAGCCAAAGGGACTCTCTTTTTTGAAAGTTCTTGACATTTTCAAACTTCCCTGCATGAGAAGGTTGTAATTCATTTTTCTCATTTCAATATCTGTATGATTATGCTATGTCATAGTTTGACATTTTTCTTGCTTATTGGAACAAGGAAATAAAGGTGCATATTATGAGCAATGATGCCTTAGAGCAGAACCTATCCACAGGAACGTGGCCAACCCTGCCACTTCCTTGCACTCGCTCACATGCCCCTCCCTCCCCATCACCTTTGTCTTCCATTTTCTATAGAATTTAAAAAAATATTTACTTATTGATTGATTAATTGATCTGGCCATGCTGGGTCTTAGTTGTAGCAAGTGGGATCTAGTTCACTGACCAGGGATCAAACTCAAGCTCCCTGCATAGGAAGCTCAAAGTCTTAACCACTGGACCACCAAGAAAGTCCTAATGTCTATAAAATTTAACAGTTGACACATTTTACTCGTGTCCTGCTGAGATAGGTTGGGCCAGTTTTCTTATTCCCTGTTATCTATATAAAGCCTGGCTGAGAACTCCCAGAAGTCTCTCTGACTCCATGTGTATTGCTTCCTATTTTGAAAAATTTCATATTCTTCCTAATTTTCGGTCCCTAAATACAGCCACTCTGGTGTCCAGATTGTTCTCATCCTACTACGAGAAGCAAGAGTGGATTTTTTTTCCAGGTCACGGAGAGACTTGAGGAGGAAGGGAACACCTTTCTCTGCCATCAGGATGTAGTCCCCTTGTCCTGGGGGTTAAGGTCTCACATTCTGTCAGTTCTGTGGCCCTACTACCTGCTCTAAGGGAACATGAGCTAAGAGAGGAAAGGATGATGGGGGGCCCTCCCCCAACTCTGGGTACACAAACAGTCATTTGCACCTGCAAACAAGTAACTGGGAGTCAACAGTGTGCAGGTGTGAGGGGCTGTTTGCTCAGTCTGGGGAGCTGAGCACACACAGTCACAAGAGCGGCTATTTTTGCACCTAGGTCACCCTGAGAACCCGCCATCAAGGTCACCTGCCTTCAGAGCCCCACGTGACACGACAACTCCTGTACTCAGCTCCCTTTCCCAAACCCGGGGGAGGCGTGAACAACCTGCACGTCACTCTCCACCACCACTGCCACCCCACCCATGCCTGGCTGCCCTGCTCCCTTGGCCCAGCCTTCTGGTGAGAGGGCTGGAAAGGCTAAGGGAGCTCATAAAAGGCCCTCAGACCAAGGAGAGGCGCTTGCCGTATCCTCATTTGTAGCGTGTTTGCAATCAACACTAGATGGCGCTACAGCCTCAAAACTGATACTCCTCACGCAGGTCTAACCCTGGACAGACGCTTTCTACAGCACCTTCCCATTCCAAACCCAGCACAACTCAATTAATATTTTTTTTTTCAGGTGCAAATGTGGCCTAAATAGGAAAACGAACTCTTATTTAATTACCATCCAGCCTTCAACATTTTGTAGCCAATCTTGTCTCACGTATACCTCCACCCACTTTCCCTACCTGGTTTTTTTTTTTTAAGAAAATCTCAGACTTTCTGCCATTTCCCTCATAAATATTTCAGAAGGTGTCCCTCACAGATAAAGATTCACACTCTTTTCCTTTTTAAAGATGAGCAAACCAACCTCTTTCCTATGTTCTGCTTCATCTAAAGAAGGCTGCACAAACAGAGGTCTCTCAATCCATTCCTCTTTTTTTTTTGGAGGGGACATTCCCTTTTCTCTTCCCGCTTCCTGTTTTACATCCCAGACAGGGTCTCATCTCAGGAGCCTCCCTAGCAGTTTCGGTCTTTCTGCTGGTTACTAGCCTGACGCGTTGAGAGCCTGACACCAAGGTTTGCCTTAGAAACACCTTCTCACCTGCCACAGAGAATGGTCAAGCAACTGTTTCACAGGCTGGGGAAAGGCACTGGAGGTCGGCAAGTATGTATTTGTCACTGACAAATATTTACTGAGTACCTGCTATTTAAGCACTCTGATAGAGGTCATAGGAGCTATGAACACTAATGCCCTGGTTGGGCAAACTGGGCCAGACTATCAGTCATGAATAACAGTATAACTGAACTCATTTGGGCCATGTATCTTTTAAAAAAAGAGTTCTTTTTTTGGCCGTGCTGGGTCTTCATCGCTGCACAAAGGCCTTCTCTAGTTGTGGCGAGTGGGGCCCTCTCTAGTTGCGGTGCAGGGGCCATGCGTGGTCTTCTCATCGCGGTGGCCTCTCTTGTTGCTGAACATGAGCTCAGTGGCTCCAAGGCATGTGAGATCTTCTCAGACCAGGGACGGAACCCATGTCTCCTGCGTTGGCAGGTGGATTCTTTACCACGGAGCCGCCAGGGAAGCCCTGGGACACACTTCTTAAGCAAGCTGGGTATGATGGTGGCAGAGACTGCTTGTCTATGGTAGAAGGCACAGAAGTCGGACCCAGACTGAAGAGGCAGGCATTACAACAGCAGCCAAAGGAAAGCTGTTAAGGATGAGCTTCCTAAAAGCATCGTGCAAGTACCACGTCTCCCTACAACCTACCACACCTCCAAATGGGTAAAGTCTCCATGTCTTCTACCAGATCTTGTCATCTGACCTACTCGGTGGGATGTTACACAACTGTAAATGATTATGACGAAGACAATCTAATGCTAGAGAAAAACGCCTACCTCCCATGTTAAATAAAAAATGCAACCTGCAAAACATCCTATACACTGTGATGGCAGCTGAGACCACCAAGAAGGGGCTTCTATACATTGTGTGGCTTTTTCATTTTTAAAAGCATCATTCTTAACTGCTATAATTGCTTAGCTTTCAAATATGATAAATAAAAATAAGAAAAAAAATTTTTTTGATCATCTACAGCGACTCCCACTATGCCATGGGGAAAGGGATCATTTTATTCTCTTACATCTGACACAAACAGGAACCCGTTGGACTGAAGAAGGGAAAGAAAGTTCAAACACTGTTGCTTAGCTCCCACTCTAGGGGAGGTGGGAGGCCTCAGGCTGGGAGCCCCAAACCAGCACTAACATCTGTGTGAACCTTGGTAACAACCACCTCGTTAGACAGACGTGCCCTGGGTGGAACTTCCCGAGGGCAAGTGGGCAGCAGCTTGCTTTCTAATGAGGAAGGCCGTGGCCATGGCCTTGACTTTCAAAAGCCCCACCCACCCAGTGCTGGGCATCTTGGGATCTGGACCAACCACTTAGAAAAGCAATGGGAATCCAGCTCTCAAAAGTGGGTCAGTTTTACCCCACATTCAGAGGAAAGACTTGTAATAAAAGTTGTAAAGTACTTTGCAAATAAGAGGGAAAAAACTCACAATGGCTGTAAGGAGGTCTGCAAACACCCCACGAGATAACAATGATGGGTTATTGTCAGGGCTGGAGGGGTTGGGAGAGAGTGGGGATAACCAGGGGGAAACTTGGGGCTGGGAGCAGGAACAGATAGATGAGCTAGATTTGGGAATCTGACCTTTTCTCAATTGTAAGGTGTATCACTCTTAGACTTGACCCAGTTTGAGACTCATAGGCAGAGTGAACTTGCAGGCAGGTTGGTGGGTCTGGGGCTGCTCCTCATGGGAACTCTTAATTCATGATCATTTTAGCAACCAAAAGCAGAAAATGAATTGAGCCCTCACCCCAGGAAAGGGGATTTAAGTCCCCACTTCCATCCATGCCCAATAATAAAAATGTTTTAAAGGAGGGGCACAACCCAGCCTGGTTTGTTCTGTGCCCAATTTATTAATAGTACGGATATTCCTAGGAATTAAGGCAGACTACGCCCACCCAAGTGCCTGCAAGAAAAATGTGGGCCAGGAGGTTGAAGGATCCCACCCTGACTTCCCCCATGGCTAGCTGACGCAAACACAGGCTGGGAGCTGACCTCTCCCGGCCGGCTCCATCAATCTTGGGGAACCCACCCACAGGCTGGCCAGCAAGTCAGGGCTGGGAGAGGGGCTGACGGGAGAGGAAGAGAGAGGAGGTGGTCGGGGAGAAGTGAGAGGACTCAAAGACCGGGATCACAGTTGGCAACATCCACTGGGTACTTCGAGAAAGCTGTTTTGTCTCCCTACAGCAAGAGAGAGAGAGCTCAGGCTGATGGTTTTGGCCACATTCGTGCCAGCTGCTGGGTCGGAACTACAAAGCTGGCTCTGCTCTGCTGCAAAGGTGCCCCTCATGCCTTCCCTTTTCAGGAGGGGCTTCCGCTTGGTGGGTCATGAGCCAGAGCCGGGAGGGAAGAGGCCCTCCTCTCCCTCAGTCCTCAGATGCTGAGTCCATCAGGCACTTGTATTTCTGATGGGGGAACCAGAGCCCAGATATATGCCTTGTGTGTGTGTGTGTCTGCTCTGCTTGCCTTTGAAGCAAGTGCTGGACATAGAGATATATTAGGCAAAGTGTAAAAGTGGAAGTGTTAATTGCTCAGTCGTGTCCAACTCTTTGTGACCCCAAGAACTATAGCCCACCAGGCTCCTCTGTGCATGGAATTCTCCAGGCAAGAATACTGGAGTGGGTTGCCTTTCCCCTCTCCAGAGGATTTCCTCAACGCAAGGATCAAACCCAGGTCTCTTGCATTGTAGACAGATTCTTTACTGTCTGAGCCACCTGGGAAGCCCATATTAGACAAAACTGGGGCAAAAACCTCTGCCTTAAGTTGTCTTGATCTAGCTGGGGATGCACAACTCAAAGCAAATAATTTTATTAAATGTGACAAATTGCAATGAAGCCTGGGCTGCATCACTAGGCCCCAGCACATCCTCAGCTGTCCCAGGTCACTCTGCAGTCTATCTGGGGAGGGAAGACACACAAACAGTGGAAATTACCCATGCCCAGAGCGCCAATTCGATGGTGCAAAATCAGGGCCAGAGTGGGTGCGAGGCCAGGCCGGGTGAAGAGAATGGAGGGGCCGCCCAGAGATGGGACAGAGCCAAAGGGGCTTCAGGACGTCCAGCCCCACCCAGATGTCCCCTGCTGAACCCCAGCCCGGAGTCCTATCCAAAGTTCAGCAGAGATTGTGCCTGGATTTCCTGACAGGCCAGGCTCTGTCCCTGGGCTGGCGCCTCAGTTTGAAGCACGAGCAGCAAACAGATCCCGAGGTTTTTGGGCAGCGACTGAGCCTTCAGTCTTCTGGGCTTCGTCAGGCCAGCCGGTGACAGGCAGCCGGGCGGGGAGGGCAGACACAGCTCAGGGCAGCGAGAGGCTGGCTGGCAGGATTAGAGCACCTATTTTGGAAGCTCCTGCTAAACAGAAGCGGTTCCGCTGGAGCTGCCCTGCGGGGTGGGCGCTGGGGGCCTGCCTCGGCGCTCAGCAGGGCACGTGAGAGGTGCACGGACGAACCGCGTCATCCCAACTCTGACCCATGAGGGGCGGGATAGCTTTAGAAATTTACAAACAAGGAAGCTGAGAAGAATCTGTATGAAACATCTGACCCACTACATTTCTTTTTCTTTCTTTCCTTTCTTCCTACTTATAGGATCTTAGCTCCTGGACCAGGGATCGAACTTATGCCCCCTGCAGCGGAAGCATAGAGTCAGAACCACTGGACCCCCAGGGAAGTCCCTGAACTACATTTCTTCGTAGCCACTGAGTAATATGAGAGACCTTTAAACTTTTCTTCAGGTGAATATTGTAATTGTACTGGAAATTGATTTCCACCAATACACATACACACTCCAGTAGCGTTTACCGAGGAGCCTGGCTTTGGGCTTGAAGTGAGAGTTAAAGAATGAGTCAGGTTACGAAAAAAACTCACAAGTAAGCAAGGACATCCTGAAAGGAAGGAACAACAGCACCAGAAACAGGGAGGGAGAAAGAAAGGAAAGGAGGAAAGAAAGAACAACCTCTTGTTCTGATAGACTGGAGGAAAATATTTGCGGCATGTTGCCAAGAATTAATACCACCTAATATGCTTTGGCCACCTGATACGAAGAACTGACTCATTGCAAAAGACCCTGATGCTGGGAAAGATCGAAGGCAGGAGGAGAAGGGGACGACAGAGGATGAGATGGTTAGATGGCATCACTGACTCAATGGACATGAGTTTGGGTAAACTCTGGGAGTTGGTGATGGACAGGGAGGCCTGGCATGCTGCAGTTCATGGGGTTGCAAAGAGTCAGACACAACTGAGTGACTGAACTGAACTGAATATGTTAAGGAAAATGACACATCACACAGAGAAACACACAGAAAGACTCCAAGGCAACCAATGATGACACTAAAGGACCAGCTGTGGGAAGAGACGAGCCTTTCCATTCTGTGGACCAACTGATCCTTTCCCAAGTATCTGCCTTCATTCCTACTTGGTCTGCGTTCACAGCAGGGGCAAAGTGGGAGGGAGGCCCAGAAAGAGGTATGTTAGTGGGGTTCAGAGAAGTTAAGTCTTGTCCGGTGAATAGAGGGGCTCAGATTTCAACCCAGACAAACTGGCCAGTTTCTTAACTGTGGGCCCAGAGTTCCACCAGGTCCTGCCGGCAGATGAATGGCTTGACCATCTTGCTGGGGGCCTGATTCTCCTCCCAGAAGCTGACAGTGATTGTTCAACATGAGCAATTCAAAAGTCGCTATGTGAAAGACAATCATGACATGACATGTTAGCAGCGAGGACCCCAAGAAGTCCAGCACCCACGTATGCCTGTTGACCCAGCTCACCTGCATCACAGAAGCATCTCAAGGCATGTGTGTGTCAATGCCCTTCAGCACACCAGCTTGGGAAATGCCTCCTGGCCTGCCTCTTTGTGACCCTCAAGAATCGCCAGGTATAGGGATATGATTACAGTGTAAAGATTTCCCCATGACTGAAGGGGTAGTGGGGAGAAGGCAATGGCACCCCACTCCAGTACTCTCGCCTGGAAAACCCCATGGTCGGAGGAGCCTGGTAGGCTGCAGTCCATGGGGTCGCACAGAGTCGGACACGACTGAAGCGACTTGGCAGCAGCAGAAGGGGGAGTCACTAACGAGGGAGAAACTTCTGGGAGCTTTACATTTTTGTTTATTTATTTGGCTGTGTCTTTGTTGCTGTGCAAGTTTTTCTCTAGTTTCGGAGAGCAGGGGCTACTCTCTAGTTGCCGTGCTTGGGCTTCTCATCGTGGCGGCTTCTCCTGTTTTGGAACACGGGCTCTAGGGCACGATGGCTTCAACAGCTGCAGCACGCGGGCTCCGTAGTTGCGTCTCCTGGGCTCTCGAGCACAAGCTCAATGGTTATAGTGCCTGGGCTCAGTTGCTCCATGGCATGTGGGATCTGCCTGGGTCAGGAATCAAACCTGTACCTCCTGCACTGGCAGGTGGATTCTTTACCACTGAACCACCAGGGAAGCCCTCTGGGTGCTTTAGAATTCACAGTTGATCCTTGGTGACCATGATGTCCTGAGCCTCCTGCACTGTGCAAGGTTAAGTCCCTGAAGGATACAGACCGCCTCATGATTATCCATGGTATTGGGTTCTGAGAATACTACTTTGTCTGCTGTATCTATAAGCTAAACACATGTAGACTCCTGGGAGAGGGGCATCATGGCCCCTTTCCACTTGTGATGCATGGGCTTGGGAAACCCTCCTCAAAATAGACAAATAAACAAAGAAAGAGACGCTCAAAAGATTGTGTTGTGTTCTAATTTCGATTTTAAAACTCTTCCTAATGTTGATATTTTATCCTTCTAACAATAAATGTTTTTACAAACACTGTTTTGCCCAGTGGTCTCCTGGTCCTCTGTGGGCTCCCCCTACCCACCTCCTGTCCATTTTTACCCAGTGGGTGAAGTGCCCAGAGTCTTCCCCAAGGGGTCTGGGGAAGAATCCTGCAGACATGAGTGAGCACTAGCCTGGATCTCTGTCAGCTGCTGCATCCAACAGACACCCTGTCCTGCAGCCCCCAGCCTCTAAACCTGGAACCAATGGCTCCTCCTCTTCCCCCCACCACCCCACACCGTTCTGTCGGACTGGCTAGGATACCAAATAACTCATCATTCACAGTAGAACACTTCTGAGGGAAAGGTGCTTGTTACTAATTATTCTGGATTACTGTTTTGTTGTTGTTCAGCTGCTAAGTCGTGTCCAACTCTTGGCCACCCCATGGACTGCAGCACGCCAGGCCTCCCTGTCCCTCACTCTCTCCCTGAGTTTGCCCAGGTTCAAGTCCATTGGATCAGTGATGCCATCCAACCATCTCATCTTCTGCTGCCCTTTTCTTTTGTCTTCATTCTTTCCCAGCTTCAGCGTCTTTTCCAATAAGTCAGCTATTCACATCAGGTAACTGGCTTAACATCAGACTTATGGCCACTCTTGACAGAACTCAGGTATAAGACCTACATCCCTGACACACTCAGTCCCCTGCAATCCCCCAGACACTTGTTTCTCCACAGTGTCACCACCTCACAGACAAGGTGTATGCAGAATGCAAGGAAAGAGGTGCCCAAAACTGCTCTGAATGCTGGGTTCTCTAGTTGGCCACTGACATCTCCCAGCTCCCCGGGTTCAGACTGGGTTTAGCCTTTGGCTTGGCTACAGCCACAGGAGCCCTGGGTGGGCATCGGCCATTGAAAATATTTACTGCTTCCTAGACTCTGGGTACTGAGCCCAAATCACACCCCCATTCCTTCTGTGCTCCTGGTAAGCTCTGAGCAGCCCCTCATCCTGGTATTCCTGTGCTGGCTCCTGGAGGGTGGGCATACAAGCCTTGAAAACTAGAAGAGATGTCTAAATAACTATGTAGACATTGGGTGGAGGAAACCAAGGTCCAAAGATGGTGAGTAAGTCATCTAAGTTTCCAGAACATTCTGTGACCTGATCTTTGCTCTCCCCAGCCCCATGTTGCTCTCAGGCCGGTTTACTTCATCTGCAGTGCTCAGCATACAACAGAAACTCAAAACATTTTGACTAAACAGATTTTAAAATCCAGCGCCCTAAAGTATTTACTGAGGCAGCAGTCACACCAGTAGGATAGTGTACATCTGAAGGCTTCGCTCCTGGCCTGCCTGATTGTCTGGTCACTGAGATCCATGTTCCTGGACACACATCATAGTTCAGCTGAGGGAATTATCTACACAAGGACACAGGTTCTCCTAGATATAAATACACACATATATATAATATACATATACATCCATCTGTGTGTATATATATATATATATATATGTATATTATACATCCATCTGGATGTATGGATGGATGGATGTGGGAAGGTATCCACGAAATGCATTAAAAATCAGCCAACTCTAGTGATAAAATTGCTCTAATAATTCATTAAAATACATCAAAAGGACTCCCCAATGCTGCTAGAGAGAGAGACAGACAGGAAGGGAGAAATATTTATATTTTAGGTGTTAATGGCAAAACACTAGCAACAACTCAAATATTCACTGGTGGGGGAATGAGTAAGAAAACTAAGATACAGTATAAAAATAAAGAAAACAAGTTGATTTTTTAAATGACAATTAGTAGACTATGTTAAGAATTTCCTCTTTCTGTAACACAATTCAAAATTCACTAAATCAGGAGCTAATTAAGCAAGCATCTTTGTATTTAGGGGAACAGCATTGGAGGCAGAGGGAACAGCAGTGTGAAATCCCTGAGCTCAGGGGGAATGGATGGTTAAAAATAACATTAATACTGTGAAAGAAGAAAAAACATTAATACCAGTCACAAAGACCAGAGTGCGTGGTTCCATTCGTATGAAATGTTCAGAGTCCACGGGCAAATCCACAGAGAGTAGATTAGTGGTTGCCAGGGGCTGGGGGAGAAGGAATGGGAATGACTTTTGATAGGTACAAGGTTCTTCATGGAGTGATGAAAATGTTCTCAAGTTGACTGTGAGACAGACAGACACACAGCTCTGTGAACACACTACCATCCACTGTAGTGTACACTTTAAATGAGTGAAATTTACAGCATGTACATTACATATTACTTGCATAATGCATATTAATAAGGCTGTGGCAAAATAACTAATATCATGTTTAATTTTCAAAAGCATCTCTGCCTAGGCACCAGGGGATTGGAGATGTCGACTTCATTCCTTCAGTTTCCCAGGATCCTCCCATTCCAATGACCAAACGCCTTCTGCACCTGGACCTCAGGGCTCAGGTATCCCTCTCTGGACTCAGGTATCCACTAAGGCCCAGGCTATTCTTCCCACCCCACAGAAGGAGAGGAAGGTCCTATCTACCGTGGGCAGGACCAACAAGTGCAGGCACGTACCTGACAAGCTAGTCAAAAGCCGCCTGCCAATCTCGCTGCAGACAAGGTCCCAACGCTGGTTCTGGCTCCCCAGAGTCCAGGCCTCCTGCCAGCCTGCCTCAGTCTCCTAACTGTGCCCTGGGAGAAGACTGTGGGTAAACATGCAGGCCGGACATTGATGGACAGCAGGACACGGGGACAGGGACATGGGCAACATGAGGATATCTTGGCAAGAGTATAAACACACATTTATTTGATCTAGAAACTCCACTTCCAGGAATGTATCCTGTGGTTGCAGTGGCGCTTTCATAAAATGATTCATGTATAAGCATAATTAATGTGGCATATTTTTTCTGAAACAGCAAAAGATTGGGAAAACTTCTATGTTCTTCAATATGGAACTGTTATTAACTCAATGAGGGTGTGCTGTGTAGCCATAAAGAATGAAAGAAAATCTTTTCTACCCTGATAAGGAATTCTTTACAAAATATGCCATGAAATATTAGAAGGTACAGAACAGGGAATAGAAGACTCTCTTAAAAGAGAAGAGGCGTCTAACACTACTCTATTTAAAATGGATAACCAACAAGGACCTACTGTATGGCACAGGGAACTACTCTCAGTGTCATGTGGCAGCCTGGATGGGAGGAGTTTGGGGAGAATGGATGCGTGGATATGCAAGGCTGAGGCCCTCCCCTGTTCACTTGAAACTATCACAACATTTGCTTGTATGCACACCAAGCATCTCTAGGAGGACAGACAAGAAACTGATAATACTGACTACTTCTAGGGAGACTATAATCTGGTGGCTCAGGAGTACTTTTCAACTGTATTCCCTTGTGAACCTTTTGAATACTGAAGTATGTTAATTTATCTCCTAATTGCAATTAAATAATTCTTTTATAGGTTAAGTAAAGCAATAAAGCAAACAATAAGCCCCCACCAGCATCACCACTGTTTCATGCAGTTTTTAATTTAGAGGAGGGAAGATTGCTTTATCTGATTTCCCGTCAGAGCATCTTATCTCCCACCATTTCCCAAGCAGGTTCTCAGTCTAACTGACCCACTGTCACCTCTCAGAGCACCCCAGTTCTTATCCCGAGGTGGCCCCAAGTCCAATCTCCTCACCCGGCTCAGGTCCTAGCCCCTGGCGAATCCTGCTTGGCTTCTAATGCTAGGCTATACCCATGCACGCTGCCTGTTTAGATCCTGTTCCTTTTATTAATTAGGAAGACTGAGAAGGAGCTCTGGCCAGGCCCTTTATAAGGGCCGCTGGAGGAGACTTACACCAGGCCAGTCTGGGCCCTTTTGACTCTGCAGCCTCTCTTCAAGTTTGTGACAGGTTGGAAGGACGGAAAGGAAATACTGAACAAATTGCCAGACCAGCTCCCTCAGGGATCCAGACAATGGGTCTGGAGGGAAAAGCCTTTTCCTTCCAGCCCAGTGGCCGTCAAAAGGAAACAACTTCCCTTTCACCTCCTGGAATGGCAGCAGCCAGCCAGCCAGCCAGCCGGGGAGATTTATGGAGATATAATGTGACCTCTTTATTGCTCTGAATGCTAGGGAGGCATTTCAGGGAGATTTACGCCTTTTAGAAGGGGAGGGGAGCTAAGGTGTAGCACTGTATACATGGGACTACTTTCCTCCTCTGGGGGTTTCTTAGGGATTATTTAATCAAACCCAGGTTAAATTCAATCACCAGCAGTTTATATTTTCTTCTCCTGCTAATCCACCTAGTTATCCGGCAAGCTTTTTGCATGAAACGTGGAATCTAAGGAGAGTCAGGAGGGCTCTGTTTAGCTTTTTGTTCACTTAACATAAAACAAAAACAAGGATGAAGATCACTTACAGTAGGGCCAGGAGACTGTGTTCCTCCCAGGCAATGGACCCGGCTAGTACACAGTTTATGCACCTATGTTTAGGAACTTCTTCTTAAAATGGGAGTGTTAGACCACATATCAAGGTCCTTCCTAGTTTGAAAATTATCCAGATTAATATCAGATCAAATGTATAAATGACTCTGTTAGTGATTTTTCTGTCATTTGGATTTTTTTTAAGCTGCGGAACTCTTTCTTCAATGAAAATTTTATTTAGGATTGTGAAATAAAAAGACAGAGAAGTGCAGCTGATTGCATGAAAGGATGACCCAGAATTTTCCCAAATCCCCCTCGAGATATTTAAATTCACACAGTGGCCTTGAGGAGGTCCTCCAACGACCAGAGGATGCAGAAGTATAACTGCAGGAATGTTACCCAGGACTCTCTACCAATGATGCGAATGAGATCCACCTACTGCTTCAATACCACAAACTACATTTACCAAACTTCAATGAGAACCCGCTCCAGAAGCATTACAAGCCAAAATATTCACCAACGGTAGCTTTACTTCTCTTGCTTTGGTCTCCAAAACTCAAAACTAAAATATTTGGAAAAGATGATTTCTAACTCCTTAGGATTTTTTTTTTTGAATGTGGACCATTTTTAAAGTCTTTACTGAGTGTGTCACAATATTGCTTCTGTTTCATATTTTGCTTTTTTTGGCCACGAAGCATGTGGAATATTTGCTCCCTGACCAGGCATTGAACCTGTACCCCAAGCACTGGAAGGTGAAGTCCTAACCGCTGGACCACCAGGGAAGCCCCTTTAACTCCCTACTTTTTGAATCATCTGGTTTGGCACTACATGGTAACTCTTTCCATTCATGTATATATATATTTTATTTATCCTTATATTTATGTTTGAATGGTGTAAATCATGATTGCTTTAAGAATACAAACAGTACAGAAAGATGGCACATGAAAGACAAAAGTCTCCACCATTACCACTATCCTGCTCCCCAGAAGCAATGGGTGTTAACAATTTTTCTATTTCCAGACATTTTCTATATTATTAATTATAATTTTCACATTTAGAAATTACAAAAAGTACCAAAAATCATACAACAATTCCTTTTATTCTTTATCACCATCCCTTATCCAACCACTATTTTGAATTTAGTGAATATTCTTCCAATTCCTGTTTATCCTCTTACACACATAGATACACATCTCTGAACATTATAGGCATGGCTGTGTACAAATTGAAATTTTACTTTACTTGAATACTCTCATACTGTACATCATGTTTACAAACTTACTTTTTTAAAAATGTGAAATATTTCAGTAATTGAGAAGATTACTCCATACTTTATTTACTCCAAAATAATATTACACCATTTTTGAAGCCAGCACGTGGCTTTGTTAAATCTTAACATTTTACCATATTTCCTTCCAATTTTTTAAAGAAATAAAGCACTGCGGATTGTTGATTCCTACCATCTCCTCTTTTTCCCAGTGGATCTTGAATATGTTTACAATTCACATGAATGCTTTTACTTTGGTAAATATATGTGCACAGTTTTTCAAAAAAGTACATAGTTTTTTTGCATGTCTTAAGCTTCATAGAAATAAATATTTGTATCTTTCTGTAAGTTTTATTTTTGCCTGTTTCTGAGTTTTAATTATGTTGATACATATGGAGCTACTTTATTTGAGTTGCTTTGTAGCTTTCCTTTATATTAACAGAGCATATTTAATTTGTCAGTTTCATTATTGATGTATATTCAGGTAGTTTTCAATTTTTGCCACAATAATCACTGCAACAGGCATCCTTGTACTTATCTCTAGGATGTATTAGGCTCGTTCAAAACCTTCCATGTCCTGTAGGTATCCACTGCATGTGTCAGACTTCTAGAAATTAGCATGTTAAACTGAACCAACTTGATGGGAGTAACTTTCCACAGGACTTATTTTCCAAAGAAAAACATTGTTTAGAGTAGCAAAATTATAAGCCTACTAAAGCATGGTTGTAAAGCCTCTGAAACGTAACCCAGCAAGTTTTGTGAATGGAAATGTAGTACTCAAATCACATCTGCTTTAAAAGTTGTAACAAATATAGATGCATTAAAGGGAAACATATATATTCAACAAACACTTATGTTTGGCTTGGGTGCCCTTTAACAATGTATCAGATATATTTTGCTAGGTTATGCTGTAATAAACAATCCCAGAATCTCAGTGGCTTACTATGCTGAAGCGTTCTTTTCTGCTGTTCACATTACACGTCAGTCAGTCCCAAGTTGGCTGCAGTTCTGTTGTACGTGTGTGCTTCGATTCAATCTGAGACCCAGGCGGACTGTGCAGCCTCTGCCTGGGTCATGCTGGTCTCATGGCAGGGGCAAAAAAGTGATGTCAACGCCACATAATGACTCTTAAAGCCTGTGCTTGGAATCTGCGCACGTGACTTGTAGTCACATGGCCTTGATCTAAGCAAGTCTCACAGGCAAGCCTGTGTTATCAGGGTGGGAGATGTAATCCTCCCCCAGGAAGGGGCACCTGGAAGAACAATGCCATCTGCCCTGAACACAAATGGGATCACACCATACAGATCTTTCTGCAGCTTAGTTTCTTCATGGAAGCAAATGTATTTGGACACCCCCCCACCCTCCCCCCAAAAAAGGCCTAAAAATATTAGATCTTTATTGATATAGGATAGGGAAATGGACTGAAGTTTCCTTATGCCCAGGACTTTCTCTTATAATCAACAGCCTGGGGTTGATCAAACTCATATCTCCACTCCCCAAGAGGAACAATCCCTGCCGGTACCAATCTGCCCTTGTTATCAGGGCCAATTTGAGCACTATCTGGTCTAAATTTTGGTTATAAAACTATGACCCTGGAAAAATAAGGTTTTTGACAGTGTGGTCACAATATTCTTTAGACTCCAGAGAAAGCTTGAAAAAAATTCTCTTTAAAAATTCGTGCCCTGAGGAAATAACTCCTCCATTGCCTTAAGAGGGGCTTCCCTGGTAGCTCAGATAGTAGAGAACTCGCCTGCAATGTGGGAGACATGAGTTCGATCCCTGGGTTTGGAAGATCCCCTGGAGGAGGGCATGGTAACCTACTCCAGTATTCGTGCCTGCAGAATCCCCATGGACAGAGGAGCTACAGCCCGTGGGGTTGCAAAGAGTCAGACACAATTGCCCGACTAAGCACACGACATCAACAAAGATCTACCTCACTCTTTGAAGAGTATTTATTAGTTTTACACCGTAAAAGTACATTTACATTCTAATCCATAATTCCCACAGTTGTTTAGCTGCTTGATACCTGAAAGGATCCACTGCTTACTGCCAGTCTTTTTATATCGTAGGTTCCCCTTCCCTAATGCCTTGGCTGTCTTTCAGCAAGTAGTTTTTCACTGCTACATACAGCAGGGCTGTAATGAACATCATTGCCTTAATTTCCGTGCCAGTACCTGTTTATTTTAATTTGTTTTGATTTCTGGCAGGACAAGTTCTCTCTTCTTACATCTTATCCATAAAAACTATTTTGGCTGTTCTTGCACAATAACTTATCCATATAAATTTTATAATCATCTTGATAAGTTGTGTTTAAGAAATCCTGTTGGGATGTTGCTGGGACCACATTAAATTTATAGATTTTCTTTGAGGGGGAATCTGGAAGAAAGAATACTACTAAGCTTTCCAGTCCAAGAACATAATATCTTTTCCCATTTATTCATGTCTTTTTTATATGCCTTTACGTTTTATAGCTTTCTCCACAGTGATCTTACATATTTGTTTACCAAAGCTGACCATTCTTTCATCTGCAAATAATGAAAACATTGCGTCTTCCCTGCCAATCTCATTTATTTTATTACCAGGTAAATAAATTTACACCAGCCAGAGATCTGAGAGGTATGGATCAGTTCTCAAAGTCTTTCCCTCAATGTGGTTTGAATTTCCATCATATTTGAGAGTATTTCTAAAGTTGGGGGAATAAGTTTTTTCCCACTTTTCACTAGAGATGAAGATAATTTGTTCCTAAACCAAGATATAAGCACATGGATATCAGAATATATTTTATATTCATTTATTGCATTAGTTTTATTTTCTTTCTCCTTTTTTCACTCTCAGAGTGTCTGCTGGGCCTCAGTGCCACCACCAAATGTCACAACTTCCTCCAAATGGCTCACCAACTAGACAGGTTGGACATGGATGAGGATGGGGACCCAGGCTTCATTTTCCTCCTCGCTGCCTGGACCTCTGCTGGGCTGTTGTCCTTAGACCCTAAGGAAAGGGCCAAAGACCCTTGCTTTTGCCAGCAGCTGCATAAATCATTCTTCAGAGGTTCCTATTTTTTTCATTCTATTTCTATTTGTGCTAAAGTCATTAAAAATCCACCCCCTCCTACACACACCCCAAGACTTCACCTTCACTGACTCTCAGAGGGTCAGAGCTGGACATGAGGCATATGGTTCCAATCCACTTGTTTTTACAAAGGAATCAGAAGCCGAGGGAAGCCCATATGGACAATGCAATTTTCACCTTACAGACAGACATCACCTCTTCTGAGACGGACACCAAGCCCATACCTACAGTAGAGACAGAGGTACAGAGAACCCTGGATCCTAATTCCAGCCCCCCAAACCAGTCAGAGGTAGGAATGTCCAGGAAGATGCATATAGCGGGTTACTTAAATAAATTAAAAAAGAAAAAAAAAATCAATACACAATTCCTCCTTTTCCTTTGAAGTGAAGTGGCTCAATCGTGTCAGACTCTGCGACCCCATGGACTGTAGCCTGCCAGGCTCCTCCGTCCATGGGATTCTCGAGGGAAGAATACTGGAGTGGGTTGCCATTGCCTTCCCCAGGGGAATCTTCCCAACCCAGGGATCGAACCCAGGTCTCCCTCATTGCAGGCAGACGGTTTAACCTCTGAGCCACCAGGGATGCCTTACCCTTTTCCTTATATTCTTATCCAAATCTGCTGAGAATCCAGCAGCCACCATGGGATAGGTACATTTCCTGGCAGAAATCCACCATGCGAGTGACCTGCCCCCTGCTTTCTGGCAGACACAACTTAGCACCACGATGGTGTGAGCCAAGTGACGCTGGACTTGAAACTCCACTGAAGAGGCTCAGGGAGGAAGGGGGTCTCACTGATTCCCAGAGACAGACCCTGTCTGGGCCTCCTCAGGGCATATGCTCTCTTCCTTTCTAAGTGCAGCCCAAAGGGTTTCTTTGTTTTCCCCTTTTTTCCAGCTCTCTATGGAGGCAGACAACTGGCTCCAGCTTCCTTAGAAGGATTTTTAAAACATTCCAAAGCTATGACAAAAGTCATTTTCCAAGTACTTACAACCCTAATTAATATCTGCATATGTACATGTGGCTTCCCTGACAGCTCAGTTGGTAAAGAATCTGCCTGCAATGCAGGAGATCCTGGTTTGATTCCTGGGTCAGGAAGATCCCCTGGAGAAGGGATAAGCTACCCACTCCAGTGTTCTTGGGCTTCCCTTGTGGCTCAGCTGGTAAAGAATTTGCCTGCAATGTGGGAGACCTGGGTTCGATCCCTGGGTTGGGAAGATCTCCTGGAGAAGGGAAAGGCCACCCACTCCAGTATTCTAGCCTGGAGAATTCCATGGGCTGTATAGTCCATGGAGTCACAAAGAGTCAGACACGACTGGGCAACTTTCACTTCACTACATACATGTGCCCCTATATGTAGAAAAAAAATCAGACGTTAAGTTGGATATGTCCAACTGTGTCCCTAAATGTATACTAATACTGAGAAAGAAGGCAACTCCTAACAAATATTGACAAAATTCCCATTTAATCCCACCTGGCAACCTAATTTTTCATTAGTAGAACTGAAAAAATCCTATTTGAAATAATATCTGCTTAGTGATAATAGTATTTATTAATAGGTGACTGATGACTAACACTTAGGGATGCTATGCTTAAAGAAGATTATTTCTGTTACTCTCAATAACCTGATGAAGTGGCTTCTATTCACTACAATGGACATGAACACTGTAGCAGTGCAGTGGAGCTGGAATTTTAAATCAGGTGTCTTGACTCCAGACTCGTGCCCTCAACCACAAGCCTCTTCTGCCGCTCTGTTATCAGCTGCCAAATAATAAAAAGATGGAGGTCCCAACACGAAATATAAGCAAGAGTTCCGAACATGCCAAAAAAAAGGTCTGGCTAATGGGCTCTGCCTTCACCGGGAACAGCTGGTCAGATGGTGCATTCAGCCAGCTCTCCCTGGCCCAGCAGATCCGTCCTCCCAGTCTTTCCCCCTCCACTGCCCCTTCTGCTTTGTCTTGGGAAAAGGGTCCCCTTTATTAATGCCATTCCTGGAGATGTGTTTACACAGGGCAGGAAACTTAATATCAACATTCCCTGAAGGAGAGTGTCTTGTCACTTCTGTGAAGCACTTCAGGCAGGCAGAGACCAACCTCCCAAATCAACAGGCACTTACGCCCTTTAAACAGAGTCTGATGGGAGAGTTTGTTTCTACAGAGAATCTTTGAGTTCCTGAGCCCGTGTGTTATGATGAGGTTGAGAGGCGGTTACCCGTATACACAAAACCCTCCAGGGTGCCTTAAGAGGCTCTCTAAAAAGGATCTCAAGGAATCTACTTGCAGTGAGGAGGAGGGAGAAGCACAGACTCAGTCACTCAATGAGTTGCAAAGGACAAATCTGCCGAGGGAAATTCTGCAAGTCTCCCTACGCTGGCAGGGGGAAACGGTAGGGTTCGGGCTCCAGGGCCAGAACCTTCAGAGGATACAAAGGCTTGGTGTGTGGCAGGGGGGCCAGTTTAGAGAGTCAAAGAGGGCACCACCAGGGCCCAGCAGAGCATCACAAGATTAAGGAATGAGCTGGCGTGAATTTTACAAGGTGAACATGGAGAGCACCTAACTATCGATTTTTTTTTTCAGCTTCCTTTCTTGGTTCCTCTGGCCAGGCATCTCTTAACCTGTTACCACTCCCACCTCCACTAGAGGCCAGTGCTGCCTAGCCACCCCTGACCCTCCCACCCCCACTTCCCCCCACCAAGTCTCCCCACAACCCCCGGGGGCTCTCTCCTGTTCTCAAGGCTTCAAACAGAGTGATGATCCCAGACTCCAAACTGGCTCATCTGCCACCTGCCACCTACCTGTCCCTCCCCCATGCCTCAGGACCACCGTGTCCAATATGCTGACCCACCCCTAGATCCCCCGTTGCCTTGTTACCTCTGAGAGCACATCATTGGAGTTTTCTACGCTCTCCTCTCTTCCCTGGCCTACTAGGTTTGGGCTGCCTGAGCCTGATTCTTCTTTTTTTTTAATCTTTATTTGGCTGCATTGGGTCTTAGTTGTAGCACGTAGCTCTAACTCCCTGACCAGGGATCAAATCCTGGCTCCCTGCATTGGAAGTGCAGAGTCAGCCATTGGACCAACAGGGAAGGCCCTGAACATGGTTCTTACAACTCCTCAATCTCCTCCCCTCCCACACCCAGGCCCCCCAGATTCTGCTCCCTGTAAAACTGATCATGCATGGGACCGTGCTCCTCCCTGGACCTCTGCCTCTCAGGTTCCTTTTGCAAGGATGATCCCCTGCTCTCAGTCAAAGTCTCAGTGGGGCCAGGCTGCAGGTATGAAAATGTGAGCCAAAGGGGCCACAGACTCTGATGAATTCCTGATTTTATCTTTTCAGATAATGAAGGCTCACTTAGTATCTTCCCTGTAATTGTATCATGGACAGAAAAATAAGTGAGGTGGGATTCTTACCCTGGAAACACTTCCAGTCTAGTAGAACTATAATCCAAATTAAAGGTCAGCACCAAGCATAGACAGGTTGAGTACGCTGGTTATGTACAATTCTCAGGAATTCTGTCTGTGGGTGAGTCAAAGGCTGCCTGCAGAGATGAGCTCACAGCAAGATTCCCAGCGCAGAGCCCACCCCAGCTCTCGTTCATTCATGACAAGATCCAGCTCTGCTCTCTCTGGGCTACTGAGAAGCAGCGTGAACTTGATTTCTTTAATTCTTTCTTGTTTGCTTCTGGTTCTTCCACGGTCAGGTGAGTGAGAAGAAACAAAGTTGCTTGCATTTAAAAGCCAGTATGAAATGACTAGGGTGGAAGGAAAAATGAGGCCATGCATGCCTAGCTGCTCAGTCATGTCCGACTCTTTCGTGATGCCATGGATTGCAGCCTGCCAGGCTCCTGAGTGCATGGGATTCTCCAGGCAAGAATACTGGAATGGGTTGCCATGTCCTCCTCCAGGGGAATTTCCCAACCCAGGAAACAAACCCGTCACCTGCACTGAAGGTGGATTCTTTACACTAAGCCTACCTGGGAAGCTCTATCTCTGTGTATACATATTCTCAATTTACTGTTTCAATCATGTTTTCCCTGTTCATAAAGCCCCAAACTCCTCTGCATGTTTTTCAAGGCCCTCCACATCTGGTCCCATGGTATCAACCTGGGCAACCCCAAGAGGAGAATCAGGCTGCAGGAGCACCTGGAAAAGGTCCAAGATGTATGTGTGTGTGGATATCCAAGATGCCCAAGATGGTCCTCCAGGGTGAAGAACTGTATCAAGGAGCAAGAGGCAGGGGACGTCGCTGTGAGCAACCAGCTCATGTACTTGCACAGGAGCCCAGAGCCCAGAGCTGGAAACACTGGAGGTAAACCCAAAATCAAAAGACACAGACTAAAACAGATAGAACAGGTTTCTGTAACCAAGCGTCAGTGTTAGCATTGATACTGCTTTTCTCAGATGCTCTGGATGGCATAAAGCAAATGAGGAATTCTGTTAGGGTTTTTGAGAGTGAGATTCTTGATGTGGATGAAAGGATTTAAAGATGTAAAGATGCATGAGAGATGTAAAATGGTGCAGTTGCCATGGAAATCTGTATAGTAGTACCTCAAAAACCACACACAACTATCACGTTATCCAGCAATTTCACTTCTGAGTATATTCCCAAAAGAAGTGAAAGCAGGAACTCGAACAGATATTGGTGCATCTGTGGGCAAACAGCATGATTCACAACAGTCGAAAGGCAGAATAACCCAAGTGTCCATCAACAGGTGAATGGATAAATAAAATGTGGCCTATCCATGCCATGGAATATTATTCAGTATTTAAAAGGAGGGAAAGGGACTTCATTGGTTGTCCAGTGGATAAGACTGTACTTTCAATGTAGGGGTTATGGGTTCAATCCCTGGTCAAGGAACTAAGACCCAAAGTGCCATGTGGTGCTGCTGAAAAAGGAAGGAAATTCTGACACAGGCTTACAACATGAATGGACCCTGTGGACATATGCTACATGAAATAATCCAGACACAAAAGGACAAACACTGTATGATTCCACTTACATGAGGTAACTAGAATGGTCAAATTCCTAGGGACAGAAAGTAGAATGGTGGTTGCCAGGGGTTGGGAGGAGGAGGAAATGTATATAGAGTTTCATCTGGGAGAGATGCAAAAGTTCTGGAGATGGAGGTGGTGATGGACGTGTGAACATGTAGACGTACTTAGTGCCACTGAAATGATAGCTAAAAATTGTTAAAATGGCCAATCTTTTGCTGTGTATATTTTACAACAGTTAATACAAAAGGTGCATAAAGGGAAGTGAAAGCCTTTCAGTCCTAAATTTGAGTTGGATGTATTTTATCTTATCTTCAGGTGGACAGGGGAAGTATTTCCTATCTCTATATTGAATGACTCACCCATAGCAAAGTGCTCAACTAGCAGAGCCGACTCTAAGAGTGGTGTCCAAACATCATTTCTCATTAAAAGGAGCCAGTGTTTCTTGGACACATGGCCAAACCCAGGTCTGGGAGAAGGAAGTGCATAAGAAGAACTTGGAACATTTTATAGTATGCAAATCAGGAAAGGAGCAAGCCAAGATTTTGTCAAAAGAACTCAGGAGGCAATTTGAACAAGTTCCCTCTGGCAAAGACGGGACACTGTGAGCATCAATTAGGATAATAAGGACATATACTAAAACGCATCAAGTATGTTTAAATCCATGAGTTCTTAATTATACTAAAAAGGCTTTTATTTCACTGGTAATCTTGGAAAGGATGCTAGTCAACGAATTCAGTATTCTGAACACTGAAAAGTTAAGTGAAAGAAGGAAGCATTTATCCTACCTTTCTTATATAAACTGTATCTCAGGGTAACCAAATATTTGATAAATTAAACAGTCTTTTTGCTGTTATAGATGTAGTTCAGCTAATGAATGAAGAAGGAAGGAGAGTATTAGAATGTCACCATTTGCAACCCCCAGTGAAATAACAGATTTAGGCAATGACCATCAGCTGCTGAACGTAATCTAGCCAATTTTTCCAATCACAGATTTACACAAAAAAAATCCAGGACAGGGGTCCTCTCTCATGGTGCAGTGGATAAGAATCCGTCTGCTAAGGCAGGGAACACAGGTTCAATCCCTGGTCCAGGAATACCCCATGTGCCTCGGAGCACCTAAGCCCAAGCGCCACAACTACTAAGCCTGCCTGCTACCACTAGAGATGCCCGTGTGCTCTAGAGCCTGCACACGGCAAAAGAGAGTAGCCCCCACTCTCCGCAACTAGAGGAAGCCTGCTCACTGCAGTGAAGATCCAGCACAACCAAATACAATAAATAATTAATTAGTTTGGGAAAAAAACAAAAACAAGGGACAGAGAAACACTTAAATGAAGGGAATCCAATCAACAAAATCCAGGTTGTGGGGAAACCTAATGGAAAAGCCTAGTTTCTTTAGCAAATATTGTTGCTGTTCATTTGCTAAGTTGTGTCCAACTCTTTGTGACCCCAAGGACTCACTTCACCAAGCTCCTCAGTCTATGGGATTTCCCAGGTAAGAACACTGGAGTGGTTGCCATTTCTTTCTCCAGGGATCTTCCCAGACCAGGAATCAAACCCGCATCTCCTGCGTTGGCAGGCAGACTCTTTATCACTGAGCTACCAGGGAAGTCTAGCAAATATATTGCAAGAAAAGGAAGAGTGAAAGGGAGAACTATAGGTTAAAAGAGACTTAAGAGACATATCAACAGAGGAGATGAATGGACGTTATTTAGATCTGGATTTGAACAAACTGTTAAAGAAAATTAGACAAATAGGAAATCTGAATACCAATTGGATATTTAATATTAGGGTGTGATGGTTAATTTGTATCAGAGTGATGCTGATCCTCGGGCTACATTTTTTTCAGTGTCCTCAGATCTTTTAGAGATATTTACAAAGTATTTACAGACAAAATGATAAGCTGTGTAGAATTTCCTTCAAAATAGCATAGTATGAGGGATGGGGAAGATACAGATGACATATAGCTGGTCTTGAGTCGACATTTGTTGAAGCTAGGGGGATGAGCACTCTCAGTTTTGCGTATGTTTGGAAATTAACATATTTTCTTAAATGTGTATAAAAGGCAAGAAGTGAGTTTAAAATTCATTTTCACCTCTAATCCTCCTGGGAAGTAGTTACCATGGCATCTGGCTTTGCACACTTGCATAAACACTAATTTCCCTGTCACTCTCTGTATTCATATTCAGGAAACTCCTGAGATGTAGATCTCAGTTTTAGAGACAGAATCACTAAGAAGGGAGTGGAGTTACGAAAGAGGGTGGAACTCCACCTTTGAAGTCAGATTAGCCATATCCCCACCCTTCCCAGGACAGGGAATCTGGGTTTGGGAACTAGAATCAACCTGGATTTTTGCCCCTTCTTCTACCTTGGCATGGACACAAGCCACACAGCCATACTGTGCCCTACTCCAAAGCACGCATAAACACACAACAGCTCCTCAGCATCCTATACTGAGTCTCTTCCTTTCCATATGAGATCCTTCTCTGATTGGGAACAGGTGGGTGGCTCGGTGGTCGGGAATCTGCCTATCAGTGCAGGACACACAGGAAACTCAGGTTGGATCCCTGAGTCAGGAAGATCTCCTGGAGGAGGGCATGGCAACCTACTCCAGTATTCTTGCCTAGGAAATCCCATGGAGAGAGGAGACTGGCGGGCTACAGTCCATGAGGTCCCAAAGACTCAGACATGACTGGGCATGCATACACACAGAAACACAGAGGGAAGTTTGTCATCACCTTGCAAGAGTGAGGCAAAATCAAAACATACAAGAGCCACTAATTTTAACCTTTCTACATTGTAACCAAAGTGAAAGACCCAAAATGCTACTTGAATCCTGCCCCTCCACTGTTTAAGACTTGCCTTCTGGAGGCCAAGTCTGAACTCTCCAGATGCCTCTGCTGGCCGCATGCTCCCCACGCTTCACCCCCAACACTGCAGAAAAGCCAACTCAAGAGCCTCAGCTTACCATGTCCTTCCCCCACAGGCAGCAAACTCCTAATCTTTTCAGACCCCTTGTAGGAGTCCACGCCTGCAGGAAGCGGGTCTCTACCAGCTTAAGCATCCTGGGCTCTGGAGGAACCCAGATTTACCCCGCTGAGTACATCTGAGTAAATCTCAGTATGCTCTCCACACACGGAGACCCTCACTTTTTTTTTTTTTAAATCTCCTCTGCCAGATGGTACTGTTGGGACGAAGAGACAACTTTTTTCATTTTCAATCTCCAAAGCCTAACAAGTGCTCAACTCCCAGGAAGCAGGGGGAAAAAATCTGTTGGTTGGTTGGCTGTTGAGACAAATGATGTGTCTGGTACTGGGGTTGGTAACAGATCTCTACCCTCGGCAGGTCCCCAAGAACTTCAGGCACTGAATGGGTTTAGTTGACAACAGAAAAACAAAACCAAAACACTGGGACCCCAGCACTGGAGTCATTTAATCCATGCTTTCCCACAGATGTTTTTACCTTTTCCTATTTTATTTTGTATAAGAAAAAATAAAATTAACCCGTCAAACCTGAAATTTCAGATACCATTGCTTAAAACGGGATTCTCAGGTGGTACTAATGGTAAAGAACCTGACTGCCAAAGCAGGGGAAAGTAAGAGAATGTAAGGGAACGTTCCATCCCTGGGTAGGGAAGATTCCCCTGGAGGTGGGCATGGCAACCCACTCCAGTATTCTTGGCTGGAGAATCCCACGGACAGAGGGGCCTGGCGGGTTATGGTCCATGGGGTCACAAAGAGTGGGACAGGACTGAGGCTACTTAGCACACACACATGCAGTCATGGAAACCTACACTACCCAGCCTGGATGAAATTAAGCGGATGCCCAGCAGGCTCTGAAGATTACGTGTATCACCGCCGTGAGGAAAGGCAAAGCCAGTGAACTACTGTCATGGGCGATGCTATCAGACCCTGGATTGTTTAAGTTTATTTATTTATTTCCACCACGCGGCTTGCAGGATCTTAGTTCCCTGACCAGGGTTTCTGCGTTTTTTCAATTTGGCTCTGCTGGGTCTTAGCTGTGGCACGTGGGCTTCTAGTTGCAGCATGCAGAATCTAGTTCATTGACCAGGGATCGAATCTGGGCCCCATGCATTGGGAGCGTGGAGTCCAAAACACTGGACTACCAGGGAATTCCCCAGACCCTGGATTTTTTTTAAAAGACCCTTTTCTCACTATTTCTGTGCCTGGCCTGATCTCTTAACCTTGACAATGCAGATGCTCAAACTAAGAGAGGCTTGGTAAGTTGTCCAAAGTCACACAGCAGGAAGATGAGAGCATGAGACAGGATCGCAGGGAATCTTGGTGCCGGACTGATTTACTTTCACCTTGATGACCTCCTCGTCTAAGAAGTGGGTTGAAAGCAACACACTCACATTTCCTGGAGGTCAGAGTCTCGAAAATCAACACATCCTATAGCTGGTCACCTCATTTCAAGAGGGCAACCACTTAAAATTTAGAAAAATGCCCTAGTTTTAAAATGGCTATGCATAACATACTGCAAGACTGGAAAACTATGCTCCCATTTGATTGGCTCTTTATTACTCCCCATTCTTTCAGTCATTTTCCCAGTTTTCCTCTAAGGCAGTGGTCCCCAAACTTTTTGGCACCAGGGTATGGTTTCATGGAAGACAATTTTTCCACAGACGATGCAGGGGATGGTTTGGAGATGATTCAATCACATTATTACATTTATTGTGCACTTTATTTCTGTTCTTAAGGAAATAATCATTTCCATTATTATTATATCAGTTCCACCTTAGATCCTCAGATATTAGATCCCAGAGGTTGGGGACCCCTGATTTAAGGGATCAGTCTTTAGGAGCCAGTCTGGGTTACTAATCTTATAAAAACTTTCTTCAATGTTTAAATAACTAAACAGTAACTTTTTATGACTGTTTAAATATATAGATATCCACATGCCTGTATATGGTAACTAAGAAGTCAAGGATTAATGCCTAACAGTGGTTATCTTTGGACGGTAAGATTACAAACTCTGTGCATTGGTTTATAAGAGTTTTTCATTTCTCCATAGTAAATACACACTGTTTAATAAAATAAAAATAATTAAGTTTTATTGATACTATTTGAAAAAAATAAACTGTTTTTCTGAAGCCATCTTTGACCTGGAAAATATTTTCTTTTCTCAAATAAGCAGTATTTTCCTATTAAATGCACACTCGGAGAGAACCACATTCTTTATTTAGGGTCAAGTTAAGTTCTCTCTATATGCTAGCGAAAGGTTTTATTTGTTGTTTGTTTTCCCCGCCTACTCAATTTTGATGGGTAACCTGTATTATTGCCTCTCTTTACCTGGTTTGATTTATGATCTTGGAAGTCAGGTCATTCTCTGCTGGGTCGAAGAAAGAAGGGGGAAAAAAAAAAGTCTCCCCACCTAATACCTGATAAAATATCTGAAAAGGTCATTGCAGACCTTGACAGAAACACATACAACTTCAACCCAATCTGATAAAACAGCAACTTGAAAACTTTTATCAGAAGAAAATGTAACTTGCCATTTCCCAGCTCAATTGACTGAACTGTTTTTTAAATCTGAAATGACAGACATAAGATAGGAAAAGCTGCAGATAAGAAGCCAAATTGGGTTGTCTTGAATCAGATCGGATTGTCTGCCTGGGTTCAAACTCCCACACCTGCTCTGAATGTGTCAATGAGAGTCTCTTGGCATGGTCCCCGAGGGGTTTGGAAACATTGCAAAAGTGGTGAACTTTGAGACTTCAGCGTTTATTCTGTGATTATAATTAACCTGCTCACCAGTTGCTATCGATCAATACTGAATGGCACTGATAAAGTCTGACTGGATTTCTAGAAGTAGAAATAGAGATTTAAACTAGAAAGAAAAAAAGGAAGATCAAAAAAATACATTAAGGGCAGATTTCAATTTTAAGAAGCAAAACTGGATCTGTGACTGAGGAATCTCAAAGCCTGTAGCTTAATAATCCTCAAAACTTCCCACCAAATTCTGGTGGGAACTCCTTGATTTCTCATCCTCAAAAAAAAAAATAAAGTCAGTCTATGACGATTCAACACAGAGTGACAGCCTTATGTTCTTTGATCATTCCACTGGCAAATGGTGAACCAAATGGAATGGGTTACCTGTCTGGATTATACGTCTCCTTTGGCAGGAAAAAAAAAAAAAGATTATTTAAAGACATGAAGGCAATTTGAGGGCTCTTGCAAAGTACTGAAGGCCAGAAAACCCAATTCCCTTCATTCAGATAAGAGGCTTGAATATCCTGGCTCAGTTCTGATTACAGAGCAGTAATAGATAAAACCCTAGGCCCCCTGCCAGAAACCAGAAAGCTTCTACTGATGGCTTCTGTGATCAGCTCAGACCAAGTCCATGGGCTTTCCAGCCTAGGGTTTTATCCACTATCTTGATCCAGGCTTCTATTCACATCTTCACTAAACAATATAATTACTGTGATTCCCCTTTTTCTTTCTCAGCTCTGACCTTCAAAGAAAAGGCAATACAGAGAAGACAACTCTGGTTTTCTTTAAGGAAAAGGATTTTTGTGAGAGGTATATGGTTTTGCCCTTCTTCTGTAGCCAACAGCCCTGAGGAATAAGACGAATTTTCCAGTTTGGAGGGTCTGAATTCTGGGCAATCTGTCTTTTAATTTTCTACACACCCAAATCAGGATGCTGAAAGGAAGCTTCTGGGAGGCAGGGACTCCTGGCATAGCGAGTTCTGCAGCATCGAAGTGAGATGGAGAGGCATTGGTAGGAAACAGGAAAGGACAGAAGAGAAACCACAGTGGGGAGAGAGAGCAGGTGGAGGACAAAGTGATAGACACTCCCGAAGATGACGGAGACCTCTGACCACTACAGACTTTCTGCATCTGAAAGGATGCGTGCCCTTAAACTTGGCAAGTGAAAGGGGGCAAACGGGGAGAAAGCATGCTCCTGGAAACTGAGACTTACCTGGGTTCTAAGCCAGACCTATTGTTTGCTACCAGAGAGAACCAGGACAGGTTAATCTTTCTGAGCACCAGTTTCCTCTTCTGCAAAATGGAGATCACAGTATCTAATTCTCAAGAAGAACTTACAAGTCTCTCTCACCTGACAACTTCCTCATGGAATGGATTCAGCTTACTTGCGTATACGCACGAGGTGCTGTGTGCTGTGCTTACTCACTCAGCCATGTCCAACTCTTTGCAACCCCATGGACTGTAGCCTGCCAGGCTCCTCTGTCCATGGCAATTCTCCAGACAAGAGTACTGGAGTGGGTTGCCATGTCTGCTTCCAAGGGATCTTCCCAACCCAGGGGTTGAACCGGGGTCTCCTACATTACAGGCAGATTCTTTACCAGCTGAGCTACAAGGGAAGCCCCATATGCATGATACAGGCATTGTGTGTATTACAAGATATAAGTTCCTATCCCTAAAATGTTGTTAGCTGGTTTCCAAACATTAATGTATCCGAAGTTGTAAACTTCTTTTGTATAAATTAAAATACTTCAGAGGTTACTCTTATTATAACCCCATTCATATTATCTTCCCTTACCTTCTTTAGAAAGGAACGGCAGAACAACAGAAGAATAGTTTTATTAGCCAGTAAAACATTTAAATAATCCTGCCTGGAGAGTGTTACCTGAGACCACTTCATGGGCCATGGCAGGGCAATATAACAGAGTGATACTTTCCAAGCCACGAGAGACTTTTCACCTGCAACTTATACAGGACTGCAGGTCAAAGAAGTCACCAGCAGACAAATACTGATGTCAAAAAGGCCCCTTCAAGGTCTTAAAACAGCAGTATCCCAGGACCTGGAAGAATTGCCCACTTCTAGAGCAAAGCAATGGAAAAACCAGGGGTCCTTTCTCTTTCTTAAGCAAACAGAAGCAACATTTGCAACCTGCTTCAGCTCTGAGTTCAGTACACCTTAAAGGTCTTAAAAGGACAGGCTGAAAAGAAGTGGTTAAAAGACTTACTCACCTGGAGGAAGGTAATTTGGCTTTCTAACATAATCCCATCACTGCCCTGGGTTATTAGTTTTCCTGGTTCTAGCCCCAGTATAATCTGAGTGAGAAGTACCCACACCAAGAATGGTGGCCAGTGTATGTACTAGTGAGGGCATCTTAGGAAGTCATGTCAGTGGCAGGGGTGGGGGTGGGGAGTGGCATCTGACAATCTTGGACTGAGATCTGCTTCCAGAAGACATTACTGAGGGTCAGATAAGGGTTTTTGGACCCCTCAGTAAAGCAATCATCTGTTGAATAAGCAAAAATCAAAAGCCACATTCAATAAACAACAATTTATGTTTTAAAATGCTTTTCCTGTGCATCCATAAACTCTAAATATAGAACCCTATTTTTTTTTGAAAGAAGGGAGACTTTCAGGAAGTTAATTCATGAATACTTATGTGTCTTTAAAATTTTAATTGGTTTAGTGTTTTTTTAAACTGGTAATACAGTCATATGACTCAAAATTAAAAAGGTTCCACATGTACACCCATGTCCACAGCAGCACTATTCACAAGTCAAGAGGAGGAGACAATCTGTGTCCCTGACAGATGAAAAAACAAAATGTATGTCCAATTACATACAATGGAATGTTGTTCAGCATTAAAAAGAAAGGAAATTATCTCACAGGCTACAACATGCGTGAAACTGGAGGATATTCCGTTGTTGCTGTTGTGTTAGTTACTCAGGGTTCAACTCGTTGTAATCCCATGGATTTTGCAACCTGCCATGGGATTTTCCAGGCAAGAATACTGGAGTGGGTAGCCATTCCCTTCTCCAGGGATCGAACCCGCATCTCCTGCATTACAGGCGGATTCTTTACCACTGAGCCACCAGGGAAGGCCATAAGTCAGATTAGCCAGTCACACAAAGATGAATACTGTTTGATTTCCACTTACTTGAGGGATCTAAAGTAGTCAAAATCATGGAGACAGAAAGGCAGTTACCAAGGGCTGGTGGGGGGTGTGAAATTTGGAGCTGGTGTTTAGTGGGTATAGTTTCAGTTCTGCAAGACAAAAAAAATTATGAAAATCTGTTTTACAACAATCTAAAAACAACTTAGGCTCTCCAGGTGGCTCAGTGGTAGAGAATCCGTCCGTCAATGTAGGAGATGAGGGTTCAATCCCTGGGTTCTGAAGAGCCTCTGGAGGAGGAAATGGCAGTTCACTCTAGTATTCTTCCCTGGGAACTTCCATGGACAGAGGAGTCTGGTAGGTTGAAGTCCATGGGGTCACAAAGAGTTGGACATGCCTGAGCATTCACACACAACAACACTGCTGAACTGTACACTTAAAAATGGTTCAGATGGTAAAGGAAATCAACTCAGAATATTCATTGGAAGGGCTGTTGCTGAAGCTGAAGCTTCAATACTTTGGCCACCTGATGTGAAGAACCGACTCACTGGAAAAGACCCTGATGCTGGGAAAGACTGAGGGCAGGAGGAGAAGGGGGCGACAGAGGATGAGATGGTTGGATCGCATCACCGACTCAATGCACATGAATTTAAGCAAACTTTGGGAGACAGTGGAGGACAGAGGAACCTAGTGTGCTGCGGTCCATGGTGTCGAAAAGAGACGTGACTTAGCCCTGAACAACAACGAAATGGTAGAAAACAAAACAAACTTTCACTTTAACCTCCCTGGATGTTATATGTATTTACTTGTTATTTAATGGGTTAATAAAGAAGCACAAAAATGACAAGTAAAAGTGGTTAAGATGGTTAAAAACTCAAAAAGTTCCAAAGCATATATGGTAAAAGTTCTTTTCCCCTCACTGCTCCATCCCAATGGGCAAGCATTGTTACAAATTCCTTGTGAATAGTTTCACAGAGAAATTAAATATTTTCAAATGTACATAATCTTTTCTTGTCCTTTTTAAAAAAATACAAATACACTCACATCCTGCACTTATAATAAATGTCTTGGAGAGGATTCCAAGATTATTCTAAGTTCGCTGCATAATGAACTTTCTAACTTTTTCTGGAGAGCTTTTTGCATATTCAAAGAATATTGATTCTTTTTCTTTTTTGCTAAACAGTGTTAATTTTTTGAACTTCCTAATTTTTTATGGTGACAAGATATCCTATTGTTTATATGCATCATATGTAGGCAAACAGTCCCCTAATCATGCATATTTAGATTATTTCCGATTTTGGTTGGGACAATTATTTCCAATGACAAACAATGCTGCAACTAACATATGCCCTTACATTTGCAGAATCAATTCCTAGAAGTTAATTTCCAGGTCAAGGGTATCAGTTTTGTAATTTGTCAGACATCACAAAGGGCTCTCCAGAAAGGTTGTACCAGTTTTCACTTGTATCCACAGGTATCAGAGTTCCTGTTTCCCCACCTCAGAGTATGTTTGTTTTCTTAGCTCATTTAAGGTTAAAAAAAAATAGAGAGGGATACCGAAGAAAGTGTTATCTAAAATGTCTCCAGTGCATCATTCTACCTGAGTGCTTAGAAAGTACCTAGCAAATGTGGTTTGACCTTTAGATGGGACACAATTGGGCAGGTGGCAAATCTTACTAGAAGCAGTGGCACACCCCTGGCAGCCCCCTCCACCTTCCCCATTTAATTGGTTCTCAAGCCAGCACCACAGTCCAGCCCCAGCTCTGACTGACCTGCTCAGGGTGGTAACCAGAAAGTTAAACAACTTTGGTTTCTCAAGACTGACAAATCATTTTCTAGCCAAACAAGCTACTCACGAGTCTATCTCACAAAGTTCCCTACATAAATGAACTGGCTCAGAAAGCAACTGGCTTTGTTGATAAGCAGTTACCAAAAGATTCTAAGAGTTTGTTTATGGTGTAGGTCTTAGAATGCAGTGAATAAGACAAAGCTTCCAAAGAAACCTCTGGCTAACATTGAGTGTTATACGTGCGTTTTGTTGTATTGTTATTTTTTTTTAACCCACACTTAAAATGATTCTAAATTGTTGAGATCCTTTAAAAATATAATCACTTATTTTTCTATTACACAAAAGAATTGTTATTCCATCATAAAATATATTTCCATAGCTTTCCAGTAACATCTACCACAATGTTATTTTCTTTAAGATATATTCACATATAATTTCCGATTTCCTTTTCAGCCTGAAGTATTTGCAAGCATTAATTGGTACAAAAATCAACTTTATTGTGGTGTAATGTACCCACAATAAAATACTCTCATTTTTTTTATTTTTGGCAATTCTGTTTATTTTATATACTCCCATTTTATTTAATTTTTTATTCAAGGCCTCACAGCTTGCAGGATCTTAGTTCCCTGACCAGGGACTGCAGCCACACTCTGGCAGTAAAAGTACGACGTCCTAACCACTGGACCACCAGGGAATTCTCAATGCTCCTATTCTAACAGTATATGTCCATGAGTCCCAACAAATGGACATGCCTACTTAACGGCAGTGACTGGGTTCTCTACACGGAGACAGCTGTATCATCCTGCCACAGCTAACTCACACGCACACCTATGTGGACCTGACCTCTTGAACGGTTCCACTGGCAGATGGTCATGCAGTGTATCCTTAAGAACTTGCAGTGCCCACATTCCATTTCAACAACTACAATCCCATGTGTGAACGTGTTTTTTTCAAGCCTAGTATCTGCGCACGTAGAGCAACAGATTAAAAGGCCACAAATCTTTTGGTTTAAACCTTTTGGCCATATTGTGTGGCATGTGGGATCTTATCCCCTGACCAGGGATCAAACCTATGCCCTCTGCAGTGGACCGCCAGAGAAGTTCTCAAAGGCCATAGGCTCTTGCGTTTTAGATACCTGTACACAGTCACAATCTCTCTCTCTCTCTTACCTTCTCTTACCCACCCTGTGACTTCTCCACCCAAAACTGTCCCAGTGGCTTCCCAAGGTTTCCAGAACCCTCTCCCACCTGACTTCCTCCTCCCCACGGCCCTCCAGTTGGCCTCCTCAGCAGCCAAAGTGTGTGGTTTGACCTGGGCAGAGGACTGTGGCAACTCCCTCTTAGATCTGCACTGAAATATTTGCTAAGTGACCAGCCTCTGCCAGGCACTTAAACACAAGTGAGACTCTGTACCTGGCCTCAGTAAGGTCACATGATTCCATTAGTGCAGCCTAATTCACGAATTCAATGGTGTGTCACGCACAGACTGAACTTGGAATGAATGAAAGTTTATAGACGTTGCAGTCAAGGCAGAGTAATTCCTTCCACCTTAAGTCCAGAGCTCTACAAAGGCCCTTGTTTGCTTTTATTACTTTGGGTTTTCCCTTATGCCAATAACCAAAGAAAAGAACTCTGGCAAGATGTGAACTATTGTTAATATTAACGCTTAATACTTCATAGAAAATAAAAGTATTTGCTTCTTTCTCCTCACTGAAATTAAAAAGTTTCTTAGTGAAGGGTGAGTTAGTCTATGTGGTTTTACCTATTAGTGATAAATATATTATTTAAACAAAAACCAAACTGGGTTGTACCAGGCTATGTGACTTGTAAATGAGGGCATATGTTTTCTTAATCTTTTTTTCAAATTGCAGGCACTTCTCCTGGTAAAGTTCTATTTACCCTTCAATGCCAAGTGCAGACAGTACCACTCTGGTGAAGACTTCCAGGTTCCTAGACAGAAAGGAGGCACACCTCTGTCATCTCTCCTCTGCCATCAGTTCATGGCCATAGCTCCCTGCTGAGTCACTCACTGGCCTTCATGTGTCTTTAGGGTGATCAACCATCCCCATTTGTTGGGGCCTCTCCTAGGTTTAGCACGAAACATTCCCAATCCTAAAAAAAAAAAACCCAGTCTTGAGAAAATGAGAACTGGTCACTCTGCATGAGAGCAAGTGACTTCTTAATAAAATAGCCATCATTTCTGAGATGCCAAAGCCAAGTACTTTACAAACATTCCTGTATTTTTCTAATTATAGACAACATTAAAAGTAGTTACAATCACCTCATTTTACAGAAAAAGAGGAGACTTAGGTAAGTACCTTGCCCAAGATCACAGGGGCACCTGGACCCGAATCTAGGTTTGCTTTTGTCACACCCCCACACTGTATTGGGTCTTAGGTACTGCTGTTGTCATGTTGTTGTCGGACTCTTTGTGACCCCATGGACTGTAGCCCACCAGGCTTCTCTGTCCATTGCATTTCCCAGGCAAGAACACTGGAGTGTGTTGTCATTCCCTTCTCCAGGGGATCTTTTCCACCCAGGGATTAAACCTGTGTGTCCTTCATTGGCAGACAGGTTCTTTACTGCTGGGCTACCAGGGAAGCCCTTCATTGGGTCTTAGGACCTGGTGTTCATTCCACACAGCAAGCTCTCAAAAAATATGGAATCAGTCTTCATCCTTCTACCACTCAGCATCAGTTAACATGCCAGTGATGGTCCCTGATAAACCTATGAGGCATTTACAAGAGGGCTCATGTGATGGGAGGAACATATAAAAAGCACATGTACATATGCTGCTTTTAACTGGCTTTGATATAAGTGCCACTGGAGGACATACTGGCGATGTGAATGCCAACACACTCAACATGCCTCCTCCCTTCACATAGATAACATGGAAACTTTCATAACTTTACCACTTAAAACAGTTGGCTATGCACAGAAGAGAAAATCCTACTGCTTGGCCAGACCCAACGGCTGTCTTCAGCTGGGACTTCCTGAACTAGCAGGACACAGCACAGAGCACACTTCTCAGCAACACCACACTTCTCAGCAAGGATGCCATCCTTAAAGGTAGACTTGCTGACACTGGAATGTCGGAAACATTACTGATTCCAATACACTCCTGCCTGGTAGGGGTTACATTTTCTTTTTTTAGAGGGGGGGGTTTATGTTTTTGAATCTAAATACTCACAGAGTGCTCTTCTCAAATGGTACTTTAAAAAAAAACATTGCTGTGGCTATAACTCTTATGACCATAAAGTATCCCCAATCTTTGGATTTCAGGCTTTTCTTTCTTTCTCTAACACCAAATTCTCAGTCCAGGATTACAGGAGTTTAGGAAGCAATCTCTCCAGCCCACTCCCAAGTTAAAAGAAGTAATACTATGTTAACCATTCCTATTTTAAAATGGAAGTTCTAGAGTGAGTTCTAGAGAGAACTCAAGAGAGTTCCACAAATGGGAGGCCTGAGGGCCCCACCCCCAATACGCCCACCTTGCACTGCCATTGTATGGAGCCCAGCTATCTCTCAAGGTCCTACCAGAGGTAGCAGCCTGGGGGAGGGAGGAGGGGGAGGGGGGAAGGGGCCCTCCTCCCTGGGGATTGGGGGGTGCTGTCTGGCTCCCCCATGACGGGGAGGGGGAAACTGGGCGCCACATCCACGGTTAATCAGTTTACCTAAGATGTGTATTTGGTCCGACACCCCTAAGGACCTCCCTAGGCCACCCAGGGTCAGAGAATAATTTAAAAACCTTCAAAGCCTGGATCCTTCTTGGAGCCAGCCCAAGACTAGAAACCTGGGAGGGACAAAGCTTTACTCTTCAAAGTGAGAACAAATGCAAAAGGATTTAGCACTTAGTAGGCAGTCAGTAAAGGTTAACTTTATTTCTCAAGTCTGGGCTTCCCCTCCCCCTCTAAAGCCATTTCCATCCAAACCCAATTCTGTCCCTTCCTGAAATTCCACAGGACCAAAGGACATTTGAATTCTAAATTAGTGGTGCCACTTCCTTTTCCTCTCAGCACAGAAGCCCTTCCTGGGACTTCATTTTGTTCATCTGTAAATCAGTCCAAGGGGTACACCATGCTGTCCTTCTCAGGTCTGACATTCAAAGGAACGACAACACTGTGACCTTTACCATTATAACTTCTAATCCCAGGGCTAGGGACAGGAGGAGGCTGAACATGTGGACCTGCGGTGCAGTCTCCACAGGTGGGCATTATAAAGAAGCACCTGTGTGCCAGGACTTCCTACGCCTGGCTTCCTGTGTGCCAGGACACCGACCTGGGAAGCGCTTCTAACGAACGCAGCTGTGGGCACCTCGGTCAGCCCAAGGTCACAATACGCTCTGGCCCTGAGATACATCCCAGAGACACATCCCTGGTCCAATTCAACCCATCTCCGTTGCTGTGCTTAGTTGCTCAATCCTGTCTGACTCTTTGCCACCCCATGGACTGTAGCCTGGCAGGCTCCTCTGTCCATGGGGGTTCTCCAGGCAAGAATATTTGAGTGGCTTGCTATGCCCTCCTCCAAGGCATCTTCCCAACCCAGGGATCGAACCCAGGTCTTCCTCATTGCAGGCAGATTCTTTACTGTTTGAGCCACCAGGGAACCCTCTCCACTGCTAGGGTCCTTCATTTGCTCCCGGTGTGAAATACCCAACAGGAAAATCTGCCGCCCAGAGGGGTCCGCCAACCGAGCCGCCAAATGGGGCCAGAAGATGTTGGACCCAAGCCATGGGATGAGTTCCCGGCGGAGGACTGAGAGGAGGTGGGAGCAGAAACCCGGTGGTCTCCGCGCTGTACACCAGGGGCGCCGAATGGCCTTCCCAGTCACTCAAAAATGAGCGCTGCCTGGGTGCACAGTGGCCCAGACACATCCTACGTCTGGGGCCGCGCGGAGAGCTCCCTCAGCCCCTGCCACCCTGCAGTTGTCTCTTCGGCTCAGAAAAGGATGTAGAGGGCAGGCCCAATCTCACTGAACAGAATCTGGGCTCCTTGGAGCTGTGACCTTCACCACCACCATCACCCTGGCCGCCCGGTTGGGTCTCCCAGTCTGCTTTCCTTGGAAACTCACGCACCCCTTCTATCTTCTGCTCCCACCTCCACATATTGGTGAAAAATTAAATGCCCCAAACAGGGCTCAGGGCCGCCTCTGTTTCGGCGCCGGTACTCGCGCGGCACGCAGGACTCACCGAGATTGGGGTGTCGTGCGGCGGGGTTGGCTCGGCCGGGCAGGCTGTGCAGGACCGGGCTGTCGAAGGGTCCGGCGGAGGCGGCGGCGGCCGCGGCCCAGGAAGCGCCCACGTCGGCCATGTAGGCGGGGTAGGGGCTGGAGTAGGAGCCCGCGAAGCCGGCTCGCCCGTACTGCTCGCGGCCCGCCAGGCCCGCGCCCGCAGCCCCGCCGCCACTGCTGTAGGCCGCGGCTTCCCGGGCCGCGGCGGCGGCGGCGGCGGCAGCCAGGGACCCAGTGGTGCCCGGGAAGGAGAAGCGCGGCGACACGGGCGGCGGGGTGTAGGCGGCTCCCTCGGCTCCCGCCTGGCTCCAGCCTGGGCTGCCCTGCTGCGTCCCCGGCCCCGCGCCCGACGGCGCGGCTCCCGAGCTGCTGCCCGAGGCGGCCCCGGAGGCCGCGCCCCCGCCTCCGCCCTGGAGGTAGGACAGGCCGAGCACCGAGGAGGGCACCCGCGGCGTGGGCACGTAGACCGGCGAGGACGCGGCGCCCGCGCCGTGCATGAAGGCGCCCGGGCCGCCCGCCTCGTAGGGCCCGGGAGGGGGGCCGTGATTGGCGGCCATGGCCAGGCTCTGGTACATCGCCCCACGCGCGCTCGCAGCGTCCGAGTCCTCGGGCCAAGGAGCAATGCGGAGAGAGAAAATAGTAACACAAAAATAAAAAATAAAAAATAAACGAATAATGTACAGGGGAGGGGCTGTCAGAAAAACCGAAGATCAAAAATCAAAGGTTAAAAAAACCCACAAATCCTTCAAAATATATATACATATTAAATCCAGCGTTGAGCAAAAAGACTCTGAGGTTCTGGTTTACTCAGGAAAATCCCAAACTGAATTTGTGGTTGTTCCCCTTGGTGGTGGAGCTGGGGGTGGGGGGTGGGGGGTGAGTCCACTAAAGGTCCTAGAGGATCCGAAGGCGCGGTATGGCGCCCGGGCGCGGAGCTCCTGCAGGGTGACGCGGGCCGGCCCGCCGTCAGAACACCCCGGCCTGGGGCACAGGGTGCGGTAGGCTGGCTCCAAGGCTGAGGGCCGGGCCGGCTCCTTTCCTCCGAGATGTAGCCGCGTCTAAAGAGGGAACGACAGAGGGAAACAAGTTCATCCAGTGCTTTCAGGGCCCATTTCCCCTAAGCTTGGTTGCTTCTCTAGCCCTACAAACAAAGTCGCCACTCTCAGGGGCCCAGCTCCTCGGAAAGCTGATCTGCAGAGGCCCGTGGGTCTGACTGCTGCAAGGAAGCCTCAGGGAGGGGCGCCTGAGAGATGTAGGGCTCTCCAGTTATTGGATGTGAAAATTACTGGTTGTGATCTCGATCAGCGTTTTTCTTTTTTGTATTGCTTGTCAGGAAGGACTTTAATTTTACCTTATTTCTAGCATATTCTTGTCACAGTATTTTAAAAGACCAAGGGTTTCGGGTTTCCACGAAGAGCCTAGAAATCTAAGAAATCTCTCCCCAACTCCTTTCTCCCCCACCAATCCCCAACTGATTCTGACTGTGAAAGAATTTTAGATTGCCCAACGAAGACAAGGACAAACTTTATAAAATAAAAATACCCAGCAACCTAAGAAACTTTTGTTTGCAATCTTTTTTGTTTGCTTGGTTTTTTGTTTTTTTTTTTTTTTGCTTTTAAACTAGAGGCAGATTCCAAATATTTATAAATGAACACAGGGTCTGGTAAATCTCAGTGAAAAGGTTTGTGAACTCTTATCTATACAACTATACAATGTGGACATCAAATTAGACAAGATACAAGTTTCTTACAAATAGTTTTATTTTGGAGATTTTGCAGACTGGATATTAAAATGAGAAAAGTGAGCGAAATGTACAATCACTTTACAGAACTACAGAACTCACTGGATCTCCAATTCATTGAGTGGGTTTTTCATATGGAATCACAGGTCCACCCACCTATGAGAACACCAATGAGACTGCTTGGGGGACAGAAACAGTTTGTAGGACTTGATTATTTCCTAGCATCCTGTGTTTGATTTCACCAGGCAATTTTTCTGATAAAAACTAAGTATGCTACGTTCTGAAGCACCTGCTTGGTTCCAGGTCATTTTCTTCACAATTCCACTAAATTTCTCTCCTCATTTTACAAAAGGCAGAAGTGAAGCATCCAAAAGTTTTAAAACTCCTCTAAGATCAAAGTACAATTAAAAGGGGGTGGGGGACAAGATCTGAAGGACTCCAGAGTTTAAGTTTGTCTAGTCCATGCCCACTTTTCTCCTTAAGAAAACGAAGCTACTCTTAATGTTTTTTTTTTAACTGCAATAGCAAACTAAAAGAGTTATTGACTGAATTATGTACTAAATCCAGGCTCTGCCACTTAACTAAATGAATGACTGTAGACACATTACTTAACCCCCATGCTTCAGTTTCTTCATTTGCAAAAGTTCAAATATTAAAGGTAATTATCTTGTAGCGTCACTGTGAGATTATAAATTCTATATACTCGGTTATTATTACTGTTACAGGTTTCTAATATATCAAAAGAAAGTGCTTCCAATGTATTATGTACTATAATAAATGGTCATCTTTATTCCAGTGAAAAATTCTGGAAATGCAATTTCTAATATGCAATATATAATGCTTTTCATCACTTTTACAACAACACTAATAATAATGGGATAGCATTCTATTATATAGTCATATGGTAACTCTTAAATGGTTTATTATTTGCTTTCAAAACTCCGATAAGTTATTGGTTTGGTGAACATTTCCTTCCAATAAGTTTAGTTAGAGGATGGATATTAAAAAATTTGACCTGATATCATCAACTTTCCCCTTCAAAAATGAACACAAAAAATTAATACCTAAAGGAATACCTAGGCTTCAATAAGTAAATTACACAGGTTTACCTTAATACAATATTCAGTATTTAATTTTAAAATCCAATAGTCGACCTATTTCATTGAATTTTCTGGAATACCCCCTCAGTTCTGCAACAAACGTTATACATTTCTTTTCTCACATAGCTGCAGGAAAGGAAGATTTATAATTTTGTAATCTAACTTCCAATATACATACAGATGCTAACTTAACAAGCTTTAAAATGTAAACGCTGGAAATGCCATAAATCTAACATTTGTCTTTACTGCATTGTCTGTCTTTTTAAAATGGCTGATACATTACCTAAGAGTTGGATTACTGAACAATAGAAGGTGGAGAAAATAGCACCCTAGACCTTTCTGTTAAGACAAGAAATTAACTACTCCCTTTAAAAGACTGTTGCTTGTTTCTGTAGTAGAGACTAGGAAGCAGGCCACCCGGAGAGAATACAGACACAACTCCCGAGAATGGCAGAAAAGGTCTGGCCTCTGGAGAGTCAGGCTTGCCCCCAGTTTTCCCTCTCCTCCTGATCACTCATCCCAGTTCACCCCGGATTCACAGGCCGGACAGGAATGCTTTTTTTCCTTACTGACTTAGCGCACAGCCCTTTTCGGATCAATTTCTTCCAGCGGGGAGGATGGAAAGCGCCCTAACGTTACCGTCCATTTACAGTCATTCCTGCTCCTTCGGTTCCGCTGGCGCCTTCACCGCGGCCTGCTGCCTAGAAAACTGTCACACCCGAACGCACACTCTAGCCGGCAATAATGAACCTGATCGCTGAGGGGGACGTGGAGATCCAGAAGTGGGTGTGGGTGGGTGAGAATCACTCCGTCACCCCAATAAAAACTTTCTCTCTTTTAAAGCCTCTAACCTGCTCTAGGCTGCAGTTCCTTTTCTGAGAAACGCAGGAAATACTTCCCCGAGGTGCTTCCCCAACCTTCCCGGCAGCGCTGGCCCGGACTCCCACCAGCCCTGGGTCCCTCCCCACGCTCTGCGACCAACCTCAAGGCCCCTCGTTCTCTCAGCCTGGTGGGCAGCTCACCACCTGGGCATCCTCTGCTCCCCTAGATGACCCCCCAGCCCAAAGTCAAGCGACAGAATTTCGTGGGCGGGGTAGCTAGCCCTGGACAGTTGAGGGACACCACTGCTCTCCACCCGGGTTCCCGCCCTTCCCTACCCCCCACCCCACCCCACCCCACCCCAGCTAATCTCATCCAGAAGCAGTGTGGGTGGGTGGGGTTGCTAGCTTCGTGAGGGGCGTTTAGTTCCCTGGATCCCGGATAGGAAGACTGGAAGGCATAAAAAGAGCGGGCGCTCAGCAGCCATTCCCGACTTCTGAGCACTTCCCCGGGGCCCCGAGGCCCAGCTGCACCGCCTCCCACCGCCACTCTGTCGCTCACGGGCGACAGTCCTCGGTCTGAGTCTGCCCGTGTTCGAGCCGCCGGGCGGCCGGTCCCGGGTCAGCTGGTCAGGGTGATTTCTCACGGCCATCATCGCCACCAAGGCCCAGTCCTGCGAGGTGCAGACAAGGGCTGGGAAATCCGCACAAGGGGCGGGGATTTAAAAAGTCCAAGTTCATGCAGAAAGAATCCAGAAGCCCTTAGAAGATCGCTCTCCACTTTCCCTCTAAATCTCACTTAGCTTTAAAGAAACTGCTAAGCCAAAGGAGAGCTGGCTCCGGGCGAGGTTAGGGACCGGGGATGACCGACGTCTCCTTTCCACCCGCTAGTCACCTCTCTCTACTCCCAGGCAAGCCCGCGCGGAGGAGACCGGGGTTTCGCGACTAGCGAGAAAGAGCCAGGAGAGGGATGGAAAAAGCCGTACCTGCCGGGGCTCGAGCTTCCTGGAGGCCAGCGCGCGCTCCCCCGGACGCCGTGGCAGCTTAGGCGGCGGCAGAGCTCCCGCAGCCTCCCTGCCGGCCGCCGCGGAGTCCCCCGGCTCGCTGCGCGGAGCCCCTGGCCCCTGCGCTCCGGCTCGCCGGCGTTGACTGGCCCGCGGGAGTCACGTGCGAGGGAAGGGGGCGGGGGGTGCGCCCAGGCGGCTGCACCTCCAACCGGCGCCGGGCTGCGGGGCTGTTCAAAAAAACTCCCCCAGCAGGCAAAGTCCAGGCGCTGGGATCTCCTCGGAAAACGCCAAAGTGCTTCCGCCGGGGCTTCACCCAACCGCGCTCTCTGAGGTGGATTTGATTTTGCGGTTTTGCCTTGGGTCAGCTTTATTAATGAGACCTCCCCTGCCTTCCACCTCGTCCCTCCTCCCAACGCCTCCTGGTGGTCGGGTTCCAGCCGAGGCTAGGGACGCGGTGGGCGAGGGGCGGGGCTGATAAGGGGAAGGTGACCTCTTGGGAGCGACCCGGCTCGGGTGTGGGGCACTAGGTCACCGGGGATTGCCCCGGCTGGCTGCAAGGCTCTGGGTGATAGTTGGTAGTGGGGCTCCTCGTAGTCCAAGATCCCGAGTAGGTGGAAGAGACACCAAACTTGGATGGGCCCCCTCAATCGGAGCGCGGAGACCTAACCCACCCTCCCTTTCACCTTCGCAGTAGCCCAGGGAGTCCGTGAGGCTCCTGCCTACAGTTTTGTGTTTATGCAAAAAGTCCACGCTTTCAAGGCGAAGCTCCCAGCCCCTGCGGCCTCCTGCCTTCAGACCGTTCCGTTTTCTCTGCATCCTGCGGCGCCGCCGTACTAATCTAAGAGACTTAGCAGGGGCTCGGGGAGCTCGGCAATCCAGCGAGGCCTCTCCGATGAGAGGACTCGTCCAGGGGTTCAGCACCCCGCCCCGAGCCGGGGCGAGAAGGGTGGCAGGCCTGAGTTTGGAGTCGGCGTCAGTGCCTGGAGGCCCCAGCGCAGCGGGGCTGCGAGCCGGAGAGTCCCTCAGACAGGTCTAAAGGTTAATAGAGCAATCACAGGGCCCTATTACCGGGTAAAAATAACCCATCGATTACCACAGCCTTCAGCTCCAGATAACAGCCGGCCGGTGGTTCTCAAGCTTTCGGTTAAACTCCCCCAACCCACCAAAGGTCGCGTTTCTATCCCTAGCGCAGGTTTCTCATGCCAAATTGGAGGGGTCGGGAGGGGGCCAGGATACCTCCTTGCAAGAAACCTGTGAGCCTCCGAAGTAAGGGTACAAGGCGAGACCCGCTTCCGCAGTCGGTAATCGGTCTTGGATTCCCGGCCTGCGCAAGGGCGATCCGGGAGCCGAGAACCAGGCTAGGATTAGGGGCTGGCTGGAAGGAAACCCCCAAAGGGATCGTGGCCAACTCGTGGGGATTCTCAGGAAAATCCCGGAGGAAGGACTGAGCGCGGCTGCGCGGGGAAGTCTCTTCCCTGCCTGAGTGAAAGGTGCGGAGATCTAGAGGGGCTCAGGCGAAAGAGAGAAAACTGAGGTGCCCAGCAGAGGGGCGGAAGGGCTGTGAGCTGGCTGGACAAACCGACGCCGCTCCCTGGGCTACTGCCTGCCGGGTCCCTTCGCGCCCCGGAAGCTGAGGGTGGCGTGCTAGGGGTCGGTCCTTTCTCCAGCTTCCCCTAACTCCTCGCCAGCGCCTTGCAGAGTTTGGCGCTGCAGATCCCAGGCCTGGGAACTCAAGTGGGGGTGGGGGGTCGGGGGGGGGGTGGTGTCCTGGGGATCCCCGAGGCTGGACCTGGGGAAAGGAGCTTTCGCGGGGACCCTCTGACCAGCGCACTTTCAGATGCAGCCGAGAAGGGTACATGGCCCCTAGGCTCTTTGAAACGGGTCTTCCTTCCCACTGGAGTGAGCGAGAAAGCCACGAAGAAAAAGGCCTGCGTCAGGGGCCTACGAGGGCTTCCTCAGGAGTTGAAAGGCTGAACTCAGCCGAGCAGGAAGCTGCGTCGGCCTCTTCTCCCTGGAAATTTGTGGCTCCAGCGATGCCCCAAGTCTCAGAGCTGCCTCCCGCGCGCGCGACCCCCAGAGGGCGAAAAGGGATGAACCTGGAGACTGGACCTTGGAGCTTAGCATCTGGCGGAGCGGCCATCTGGGCGTCCTCCCCAAAGCCAAGCACACGGCCGCTCCCACGCAGGCTACCTCCACAGTGCAGGGTCGGCCGCGACGCGAGAGCGCGTGCTGCGGGTCGCATTAGCCGGGTAACCTGCGGCGAGCCTCGCCCCACTCCCCCCAAAAGCTTCCTCCTGCTTCCAGTCTCCCGTACAATGGTGAGGTCACTTAGTCTCTGCTGTATGTGGCTGCTGTGAGACCCCTGATAGAAGAGCCTGCTTTTTCTAAGCGCTTCCTTTCGAGGCAGCCGGGATTCACTAGGGGGCCGCTCCAGGCAAGGCCTGCGACAGAGATCCTTTACCACCGCCTACACCCAACCCCCGACCCCCGGGCTCTCCTATGTGCTGAAGCCCGGGAATCCATGAAAGATTCCTTGCTTCTACGAAGGCTACCGGGACCGAGAATTTTGTGTCGATGTATTCTGTGCCTCCCACCCCCCCCGCTTTGGGCCCAGCGCCCCAAGTTTCTTCCCAAAGGGCCCAGCTCAAGGACAGTCCAGAGGGTGGTTGGCGAGCCGCCCGTTCTTTTAGGGTGTTTCTTTTTCCCTCTCTCCCTCCTTCCTTCGCTCGCCCCCTCCCTCCCTTGGGCGAGGCGGGAGCCGCCGGGGCCGGCTCGCGGTTGCCAGGAGCAGAGAGCATTTCAAGGCCTCGCTGGCCCCGCGGGCTGGAGGAGGTTTATCGGCTGCCGCTAAGTTCCCAGGCTTCTCCCACGTTCAGGAGGCCGCTAGGAAGGAGGGGGGAGGTTGTGCTCGGAGGTTCGGGCTCCTGGCTATTTTTAAGGAGAAGGCTCTGAACTGTCTTGGGATATGGCCCAACCCCTATTCAAGTCCTCTTTCCTCTTTTCTTTCCCATAGTCTGCAAGGAAAATGTAATACTGTGAAATTCTTTGACCTCTTTTACTAGGAGTCTGGGTCTAATGAAGAGTCAAGTGGTGAGATTTTTAGAGGAATAAGAATTACTAAGATGTGCTTTGCGCTTAAAAAAAAAAAAAAAAACCTCTCCAGGACGCAAGAATAAGATGCGTTTTCTTGCTCCACTAAGACCTCTGGGATTTGAGCCGGTCCATACCTTAGAGACACGTATGTAGGCAGGACACGTTGGACAAAGGGATCGGAACTCTAGTTCCCTGAAAAAGAAGTTAATAAGCAATGGACGATGGGATTCACAGTGACACCAGGGAGGGTCTCCCCGTGTGGGGTTCTCCAGATTTCCTGGTGGGACCGGAGCGGGCTTGCTTTAAGCCGAGAGCAAGGCTGTGCCACAATCTCGGTTCTGGCTGGTGCAGTCGTTGGGGACCCCGTGGAAATCAGCCTCGGCGGCCGCCAGCCCTAAAAACCAACGACGCCTGAAAGAACAGTGGGGCCCCAAAGTCTTCTAATCAAGAAACCCGCAAAGAGAGAACCAGGGAGGGGACCGGAAAAGTCACCCCTAGTCCTGTGTAACGAATTCCTCCGAGGTGTGGACGATTCTCTGCGAGTCTGTGCACAAAGACTCTGGGCAGATGGGCAAAGGGACCCGCACTGCAGCGTTTGCTGGTTCCAGTCCCCTCGCTGCCCTCCAATTCCCCGCCGGGCCTGGCGCTGCGGGCGATTCCTTCTCCCTCTCCGACAGTGGATCCTCACTCGCAGAGCCCGCACTGAGCGCAGAGCAACCCTCCGCAAGTGGAGCACCGAGGACCAGGGTGCGGAGCAAGGCCGATCCCCGTGGACGTAAAAACGCAGAACGAATTAAGCTAGTAGACTATCTTTCCCTCCTGAGCCCTGTGCCTTGGCACTGGGAATTCTTGGTGGGAGGGGGGCATAGAGACCCCCGCCCCCTTCCTGCAGGTACCGTGTTCTGCACCCCGGAAAGCAATCACCAGCCTCGAGGCCGGCAGACCTGCGGGGAGGAGGCAGCTCCGCTTCTTAATTGTCAAACTTGTACTACCGGGTATTGCAAGGCGAAGCTATGCTCTCACTCACAGACCGCAAAAGCTTCCTCCTGCTTCCGGCCCTGAAGACTAGAGTTTTTGGCACACCCTACCATATTTTAGAGTCATTTCCAGATTACAGAACACTTTCGAATTCCTTTTTTTTTCCCCCTTCGAGGAAACGGCAGCATCGCCGTGCTAGAGGGAACGACATTCGTGTCCTCAAACAAACGGGAACTCAGAGACCCAGAGCGGTTAAGACCCTTGTTGGAGGTGGCAAAGCCAGTGCTCTCTGAAACAGGTCTCGAATCTAGATTTCTGAGTCTTAATTCTTTTATCTGTTATACTTAATGGAGAAGGAAATGGCAACCCATTCCTGTATTCTTGCCTAGAGAATCCCAGGGACAGAGGAGCCTGGTGGGCTGCCGTCTTATGGGGTCGCACAGAGTCGGACAGGACAGAAGCCACTTAGCAGCAGCAGCATTCTACTTAATATCAAGTTTCTATAACGAAACGCTTTTTAAAACCCTCGTTTTGCTTTTCAAATATTTCTAAATTTCATTGACTATGCCTCACGTTTAAAAATTAAAATCAAGGTTAAATAAAACAGCTCCTGTCTCATAATCTAAGAGCCCGTGGGAAGGGAAAGAAAGGCTAAAAGGAGTCTCTACGTTTTCATTAATTTCGGGAAGGATGCCAAAAGTTTTTTGAATGGGGAGAGTGATCCTCAGGTCCCAGGGCAGCAGAGGCCAGAACTAAAAACCCGGTCCAGGCGCCCGCAAGTCCCGGCTTTGCCGCCAGCCGGGCGCGGAGTGGAGCACCGGGCGCCCTGCGGCCAGGCTGACGCCCTCTCTTGCGCTCCTCTTCCTTCTCCCAGCCTGGCTCCCTCTCCCCTTCCTCACAGAGGACTTCAGTGGGGGTTGAGGGCGGAGGGCAGAGGAACAGTGGCTAGTGGAAGCTTCTGGCACCCACTGCCCTGGCTGCCCTGAACCTGCAGAATCTTTGAGCTGACTAGAGGGGTCCTACTCTTAGGGACCTAAGCTGCCACCTCTGGGCTCTCTCTTGGTGATGTGGGCACCACTCTTTCACTTGTGGACTTTCCCTCCCCCCTTCTCTGTCAGGGACTATTGAAGTTGCAGCACTGCCTGTGCCCAGTACAGAGGAAGAGCACATTAAATATTCCTGGAATACAAAAAAACGTGAATTTGCTTAATCCCTAGGCCTTCTGTTCCCCAAAGTTAGAAATTTGTTTATCCGTGGTTGCTTATACACACCCCCTCCTCCCCTACACATGCCAGAATGCAGGATGTATGAGGGCAGCAGGGCTGGCACATAGTAGCTGCCCAGTAAATGTTTTGACTACAACTACAAAAAGAATTGCTAATGGAATCTCTCAGGGTTGCTAGGAATTGGAGCACAGAACACTCTCTCAAAAGGGAGTGAGTCTCCTGGCATACAGTAGGTGCTCAGAATCACTGCCATGTCTCGAAGTAGAAACCTGAGGCCCAGGCCAGACACGGGGAGAGGAGAGCCCACTCTGAGTCTCTGGGGAGTGTTTATCTGTGCAGCTGCCTACAAACCTCCCACCCAAATCTAGGCTGCCTCTAAGGAGACCCAGAGACCAAGGACTCTGGGGTCTGCAGGAAGAAGGGATTTCCAGGCGCAGTTAGGATTTTAGAGGTTGAGTTCTGCTAGGAACTGGGTTAGGCGTTGAGGCTGCAGCGGTTGGAGACGGAAGCTGCCAGACTCCTTGGGACAAAGGCCGACAAGCGATGCCAAGTGTATTGTCTCCCAGTAGGGAGGGTGGAGGGCCCAGACCCCTACATTTTGGAAAGCTGGAGGGACCCTGTCGGTTAGCAGGACCAAGAGAAAAAAAAAAAGAGGGAGGAATGGAGAGAGACAAGAGGAAGCTGAGAAAAGGGGGAAAGACAAAAGAAGGCAGGCAGAAAGGACAGAGAAAAGATTGGCTTGAGGACCCAGAGGGGGCTTCCCTGGAGACTCAGCAGGGGACAGAATTCGTTCAAACCGTAAACAACTCATTCATCCAGTCTTTAATCTATTTTTATTGAGCACCTACTCGGTGCCAGGAGGTTTCTGAGGTGCTGGGATTCAACATAGAACAAAATAGAGAAAAATTCTGCCTGGGAAGCTTACATTCTATAGGAGGAAGAGAGAGAAGAAGTAAGTCAAATACAGAGCGTTAGGTCGTGTGGAGTGTTAGGGACAAAACAGCAGGGAAAGGACTGGCGGAGGGCAGAGAGTAACAGGGACCCGGGAAAAGAGGGGGTGTCAACAGCAGAGGTAACACAGACTCAGAGAAGGAAGAGATAGGAGTCAAGAGACCAGGCGACAGAAATAGAGTGAGACCCCCAGGGAGAGGGGAGGCCAAGGAGAGAACTGGGAACGCAAGGCCAGGGCTGCCGGATGGAAGAGAGGGGAGCCCATGGGGCGACTTCACCACCAGCGGTGGTGACGGGGATCCAGCGACTGGAGAGCTGCCAGTCCAAGACCCTGACACGCATATCGGGACCTCTGGGGCCACCGGAGACGCAGTGTTCCCAGCACCAGCCTGGGCCGGTTTCCGCACAGGCCTCCCCCGGCACCCTTCCCGGGGCCACTGAGCCCGAGGTGACCCGGAGCTGGAGAAGACGCCCAGGCAGGCGCCGCGACCTGGCGGCAGAGCGAGAGACAGGAAAGTGTCAAGGAAGCGCGAAGCTCAAGTGCAAAAACAGCATCTCCTCCCTGCCCGCCCCCCCCCCCCACCCCGCCATTCCCTGGAAGCCTCACCGCCCTGGGCAGGCGGCTCCCGGAGCCAAGGCCGCAGGGCTGAGCTGAGCGGACCTGGGGGCTGGTGGCGGGAAGCCCTGCAATCCTGCACGTGAAAGAGAAGCCTCTCTGCCCAGGCCTGGGCTTCCCTGCAACGGACCTGAAGTTCTATCAGAGGCCACCACTCCTCAATGGTAGTAGGTGCCTGAAAAGAGTGGGCTGCCCTCTCTCACACACCCCTGAGCACTTGGAGATAATTATTTATTATTGCTGTTGTTCAGTCACTCAGTTGTGTCCAACACTTTGCGACCCCATGGACTGCAGCACGCCAGGCTTTCCTGTCCTTCATCATCTCCCAGAGCTTGCTCAAACTCATGTCCGTTGAGTCAATGATGCTATCCAACCATCTGGACCTCTGTCGTCCCCTTCCCCTCCTGCCCTCAGTCTTTCCCAGCATCAGGGTCTTTTCTAATGAGTCAGCTCTTGGCATTAGGTGGCCAAAGTATTGGTTATTTATTAATTATTTGTAAATGATTGGTTTCTTGCAACAGCAGAAGAAGGAAGTGGAAGGCAAGGAGCTTCCCACACAGCTAGACCTACCTATTTCAGTCAAAAGAGTGTTTGTTGTATTTTGACCTGAGTGACGAGAAAGAGTGGAAGATCCCTGATGTTCCATTTCTCTCAGCTAGTTTCAACTTCCCTGTTGTCCTGCATCAGCCTGTTTGACTGAAGGACAAGGGTGCTCTACCTTTAAAGTCTGCTTTCTTCCACAGCCCAAGCCCTTTGTAGCGAGGTGCTAAATAACAGCAAGATGCCAAAGGGCCAAGAACTAAAGGGGGGAAATAGAGAGGCAAGGGTCTAAATGAAATGGAATAATCAGCACCTAGATTGGGAAGAGTTGGCAGGGTTTCGCTCTGGGAGGTGCAGAGCCCAACCCCAGGAACCTTTGCACAAGGATTCTGTCTTCCCTCCCCCACTTCATACCACCTCTCACAGGGGCTGGAATTTTCCCCCCGTGAGGGCAAGAATCTTTGCACCTCTACCCCAGGAAGTCTCTGGAGATGCCCTGTTCCCATAGCCCACAGACTTCTTGGTGTGGGGTAAGGAAGGGATGGAGAGTTCAGAACAGACAGAATAAGACACAGTTTGCCTGACAAGAGCAATCGAATTCTCCATCACTAGGTGAGTAATTGGTCTTTATTCCTCTTTAAAAGCCCTGAACTCACATTCTCTCTCCTCTTCTCTTCCTTCCCAACCTCCCCACCTCCACATACTGTGACATCCCCTCCCCAAACTTCCTGAAAATGGCTGCTCAGCAGATGAATTATTTGCGACCTGCCTCAGGATAAGACAAGCTCAATGTAACTTCTGTTTTAACCTATAAAAGAGGATTGCCAGCATCTCTAAACTTACAGTTTTATTCATAATTGTCCCAAATTGGAAGCCACAGAAATGATCCTCAACTGGAAAATAGATAAACGGAGGCACATCCATGCAAGGGAATACTACTCAGGAACAAAAAGGGAATGAACTACAAATACACCCAACAACATGAAAGAATGTCAAGACGTGGAACTCGAAAGACTAAATGAACCCATTTATCTGACATTATCACAAAGGCAAAACCATAGGGATAGAAAAGAGAAGTTGGCAGGGGCAAGAGGGTGGAGGGAGGTGACAGCAAAGGCGGAGGAGGAAATTTGGGGGTGTGTTGGAACTAGTCTATATCTTGATTGTGGTGGTGGTCACAACATTTGTGTGTTTGTCAAAACTGTGCACTAAAAAGGGTGAATTTACTGTATGTAAGTTTTACCTCAATAAATCAGAAAGAGGGAGCCAGCGGGTTGAAGAGTGTTTCTGGAGCAGGATAAAATTCTTCAGACACTGTTCTCTCTGTCTCCACACACACACACACACACACACACACACACACATTTCCAGTCTTTAGTGAGACTTCACATCCCTGGTACATGTTTCACTCCCACCTAAGATACTTCAGGAGAGTGATTTATATACAGAAGACAGTCTTGCATCTCTTTTTTTGGCCCTCCTTATTTCACGAAGGGTGGTTGTTCTCTCATCCTGACAGTCCCCGGAACCAGGTAGCAGAAGCTCAGAAATTGCTAAGTCACTTTCAGTCACATTGCTGCACCCCAAGGCAACCAGCTGGCAGGAAATGAAGGGAGGAGAGACCCAGTTGGCCAGAACCTAGTCAGTCAGAGGAGACTGGGTTTTCTCCAGCTGGTCCCATGAGGTAAGTAAGAGTAAGCCAAGGTGTGCCCTTGAGACCATGAGTTTGGCCCCAAGAGTAGAACTGTATTTCCCTTAGTCCATTTGGTGAAACATGGCCTTTTCTGTACACGATCATATTCAACCCTCACAACAGTTCTGCAGGATAAGTTGTTTTGACTCTGATTCTTATATCAATTTTCATTACACTCAGCTACAGTTCATGACCTGCCTGTGGAAGGGCTACCATGTAGGTAGATAGTAACCAGAAAAAAGTGCATATTATTCCAGATAAAATCACACTTTTTACCTGTATCTACAGAAATCATGGTCTAGTGGACATCACAAGCCAGCCTAAAGCCACTGACTACCTGGACCATAGGATGGCTCTGATGCCTTTCCTGCTCAATAAAAGTGGTGTGCGTGTGTGTGCATTCATTTCTACCCCTTCCAAGAGTTGTTGATATCATTGTTTCTAACTCCAATCAAACGAATGCTAACATTAACAAACATCCATTGGTCTTTGGCTTTAATCTCATCCTGTTCACGTGAATTAAAAAACCAATAGCACCAACAATCTCAAAAGACCACCATCTACAAAGCCAGAACAAACCCCCACAAAATACTGTTTTCTGTTAGAAATAAAGCCAACAGACTGGCTCTGTCAATTTCTCTTATTCTCCTCCCCACCTTTGGAAAGTTTGCTAATTTGGCAGTGGAAGATCCAAAAGGTGGGAAGGAAAGGGAAGAAGTAAAAAGCATGCAGGAAGCCACAACTGGGAGAGCATGTGACCATAGCATCCTGGGGAAAAAGAACTCTGGGGGCCAAGAGAGATCTGATCCTACCCCCAGGCAACCTTGAGTAAATCAAGAGTCAGTCTCAGTCTCTCCTGAAATGAGACAAAACACCATAGTCTGAGAGTTCTTTCTGCTTCAGGGTCTACTGAACTTGTATTACTTGGATTCCCTTACAAGTATTGCAATTTCCATAGCAAACATGTATTTAATGCTTGCTGTGTGCCAGGCATCAGGCAAACTTTGGAGATCTAAGGATGGAGCACAAGTCTCCACCTCCAAACTGGTTCAAACCAGTGAGGAAAAAGAGCCCTGCAAACAGGCAACGGGAAAAGTACTGCATCGGAGAAATTAGAAGAGAAATCACGTTAATGCCTGGAGGGGCCGAGAGTAGGGGACGGGTTGGAAGAGGAAGTAAATAATTCAAGGAACTCTATTATTTTTATATGTAGGTGTCTTTCTAGACCTCGGCACGCGCGCACTCACACGCGTGTACACACACGTACACACGCGTAGACGGCGATCTGACTTCGGGGCAAGAAATTGTGTGGACCTTGCAGAGTTCATGCACTAGCGGGCACACCAAGAACCTACAACACGCACGACTTCGTTCATTCCATATATTTGATGACAATCATGCATATGGACCGTGGGTCCCACTCAGTGCCCACGTGGCCGGCGCGTGGGCTGGGAATCCGGGGTCAGGAGACCTAGGCTGTCGTTTTCATCGCCACCACGTTGCGTGACCTCAGGCATGCCCACTCCCCACTCTGTCTCAGTTTCCTCATCTGTGAAATGGGCGGGCTGTGTTAGATCATTTCTAAGCTCCCTTGTGGCTCTTTAAAAACAAACGAGTACGTCCTTAAAAGACTCTGAAATTAAGAACTGGCATAAATTCAAATATTTGTTGATGGCTAGAAAACGCTGCCTCCGAGCTGCGCGGGGCTGTCTTCGGGCTACGTGGAGTCGGTCCGGCTCCTCGGTGACCGCTGGACTTTCCTGTCCCGCTCTCCCGAGGGGAGTCGGCTCCTGGCCCGCGCCCGCCCCCCGCGCGGGGTGCCCTGCGCCTCGGGCCGCGCGGGCGGGTGATGGATGGCCGCGGAGCCGGCGGCCTGTCAGGCCTTATTGATGAGGTGCGCGCCGACAGCCGCCGCGTAACCCGAGGCGGCGGGCGGCGAGCGCGGGGCGGCAGGCGGGCGCAGACTCCGCGGCGCTCGGGGTCAGCCCCCGGCCGGCCGCCCCCGCCCCGCGGCGCGCCCCGGATCGGCTCCGCGGAGGGGGAGGCGGGCGCTGAAGCACTTCCCCAGCCCGGCGCCCGGTGCGCGGCCCAGCTTCCTCCAGGCTGCGGCCCGGCTTCCCGCCCCCGCTCGCCCGCGCCACTTCCCCGGGGCCGACGCCGCAGCCTCCCGGGCCGAGGCCTCGCGCCCAGACCTCGGCTCTTACCCGGCAGCCGCGGTCCGCGCCGGAGTCTGAGCTCGGAGCCCGCCCTCTCCAGCCGCGCACCGGGAGAGAGGGGCACCTTTCCCAGCGGCGGGGCCGCGTAGCTATCTCTTGCTACACAGCTCAGGACGGGAATTCTCGGGCATCACTCACGCCCGCGCGAGCGCGGCAAATCAGGACCCCGGCGCGCATTCCGTTTGAGTTGATCGAATTTTTACATAATGATAGAAACCAAGACAGGTAGATAAATGAAAGTCAGTGCTCGTACAAGTAAAGACGGTTAAGTTTCCAGCTTGGAATCCCCCCTCCCATTTTTGTACATTTTTAATGTTCCAGTTGCGCTTTTATCATAGCGAATACACTTTACTTGCTTGAAAAAAATACGATCCACCTTAGTTCACGCGCAACCTCACGCTCACTCTCCCTTTTCCACCCTCCTCCATCTTGTTTTTGATCCGTTTTTCTTCCCATTGCCTTTCGGACCAGAAAAGCGGGCACTCTGACCTCCTGACAGGTTTTGTAACTAGGGCAAGTTGCCTTCCTCCTCTGACTTTCTACTGAAAGCCCTCAGGGTCACCTTCTCTGTTGGTGACACGCATGTAGGGGGAGGGATCGTGATCATAGCACCTGCAAAGCGCTTTCGGTGAGAACTGAAGGAGTAAGTCTGGAGACTACTTAACAGGAAGTGCTACAGGGCTCAGATTTTTCTTTTGTCTCCCCCCTCCACCCCTAGTGGAGGGGGTGGAGCTAGTTGAGGGCTAGCTCTGAGAAGTAAGGAAGGGCCTTCATTCTGTGTTACATGTGACCTAAGAACTGGGAACAGGTAGTCTTTTCTTTGAGACACAGTAGGGAGAGTGGGAGGAGGCAGTGTGGCCCAAGAGACTCACAGCAAAAAGCAGCCTTGGCCCGGGAGTCAGGTGTCTGATGGAAACTCATTGATTTGGAGTTGGAGGTTTGGGGTTCTAATCCTGACTCTGCAGGACCACAGGCAAATCGCTTCTTTGCGCTTTAGTTTCTGTCTGTAAGCAGCAGAAGCTGGATCCTTTCCTACACCAACATTTTGTGACTCTAAAGCTCCCCAAGTGGGTATCTCCAAATGGTGCCATTCTGTCCCTCAAAAGGTTCTATAAGGAGAGGCTCACTGCTGGTCCCACACAGAGGAAGGGTGGGAACAGCAGACCTCTAAGTCTGAACTCAGTTTTAGCCACAGATAATGAGTGTGTTCAGTGAGGAGCCCAAAATGTCTATATCGTAGACAGCTACCACTGGGCACTTACTATATCCAGGCATGGGGCCAACAATGTGGGACAGATTGACTATCTCATTTATCTAGGCAATCACTTTATTCTCCCATTTTACAGATGAAGAAACTGAGGCACAGCACTGTTAAGTAACTTGCTTAGCTCACTAGCTGACAGGGCCAAATTTACGTGCAAGTAGTTTGATTCCAGAACCCAAATACTGCTACTATGAGCAAAGCATTGGTACTGTGAGGGGTGAAAAAGGGAAAAATCAAGAGCTTTATTCTCACATTGTTGTTTTTTTAGTGGCTAAGTCATGTCCAACTCTGTTGTGACCCCACGGACTGTAGCTCACCAGATTCTTCTGTCCATGGAATTTCCCAGGCAATAATTCTGGAGTGGGTTGCCATTTCTTACTCCAGGGGATCTTCCCAGGGATTGAACCCATGTCTCCTGCATTGGCAAGTGAATTCCTTACCACTGAGCCACCTGGGAAGCCCTTCTTCTCACATGTCCTCCTTTAAATGAAAATTCATTTTTAAAGACTTCAATTCCCAGAATCTATCCCCTTTCCTCTCCTTATCCACAGATTTTATCACATTAGTTCCTTTTAATCTCTCCACATGTCTGCCTGTCTCCATAACCCTCTCTTCCATATTTCAGCTTTCTCAAGGGCAGAAATCCTTTTTGGTATCTCTGTATTTTCCATAGCTTCTAATATGTAATAGATGTTTAAAAAAGTTTATTGAACTGAGTTCAGAAAAATTGAAGTTTTCAGTTTGTTCTCACACAGTATAAACCTCTATCCTTTATGACTGAAGATGTAGTACCATGTTATGTGTGAGCTAAGTCGCTTCAATCATGTCTGACTCTTTGCGAACTTATGGACTGTAGTCCACCAGGCTCCTCTGTCCATGGGGATTCTCCAGGGAAGAAAACTGGAGTAGGTTGCCATGCCCTCCTTCAGGGGATCTTCCTGACCCAGGGATTGAACTCGTGTCTCCTGTGGCTCTTGCATTGCAGGCAGATTCTTCACTGCTGAGCCACTGGTGGGATAGGGCAGAACATGTGCTGTGGTCCCTTCCATTGTGCAAACGCAGAAAAGCTCACGTGCAGAAGATGCCTATTGAGGCCTCACAAGTATCTTAGCCTGAGTGCCCCTATTGTGGGAGTGACTATGACCCATGTACCTTTGGTCTCTTTTTTTTTTGACATTGACACTGATATGGAGAGCTGGAGTTGCAAGGAGCCTTGGGGATTCTGGTCCAATCCACTCATTCAATAGATGAGGTGATTAGGCTTGTGCAGAGTCACGCAGCTATTTAATGGCAGAACCAGTAGTAGGTTTTGAGCTGGTCGTAGAGCTGGTCGTACCCTATGCCTCCATTTCAATATGCTGCTGTAGGAACTGATAGCTCTCCTCTATAAATCTGAATCCCAAGGCCAAGCTTTCCTCACCCTGATGCTATCACCAGGGTGAGAGGATTACCGATAAGGCACACTGAGCTCTGGGGTAGCCAGAGTACATAGTGAGCCCTGCCACCCCCACGGTTTGCAGGAAGGTGGAAATGGTGACCAGGCTCAGCCGCATTGGGGGTGGGCAGGGGAATGAGGCTGCAGTAAAGGGTCTCAGGGAGTCAGAGACATTCAAAATTACAGTCATTCCTTGCACCTCCTAGAAGAGGATAAACCAAGCCAAAAGGGGCACTGGGTACATAGTGTTTCTGGACAATGGCTTTCAACTATCCTCATAAATATTCCAGCCTTTAAAATGAAATAAGATAGCAAAGTTGTGGGCAGGTTGAGAGGTATAATAGTCAGGGTCTGGGCTTCGTCCTTGTCATGATGCTTATTGTTTCATGGGATGATCCAATATCCCAGTTTATGCCCTGACATCCTGCATAATTATTTGTAATACACAATTAACTCATCATTTCACATATATTTAATGGTCACCTTACGTCACTTGAACTCTCTGAGCTTTGGTTCCCCATCTACAAATTGAAGTTTGTTGTTGTTGTGCTCAGTCGCTCAGTCATGTCCAACTCTGTGACCCCATGGACTGATGCCCACTGGGCTCCTCTGTCCATGGGATTCTTCAGGCAAGAATACTGGAGTGGGTTGTCATTTCCTCCTCCAGGGGATCTTCCTGATCCAGGCATAGGACCCATGTCTCCTGTGTCTCCTGCATCAGCAAGAGAATTCTTTACCACTGAACCACCAGGAAAGCCCCATAAATTAAAAAGGTTTGAGTAAATATCTTGGAAAATGCTTCCATTTTATGAGGGTGGGGCTCCAAGAAGAGCCTCATAGTGTCTTTTTTCTGGGCAGCTGCGAGAAAAGTCACTATGGATCTGTGACTGCCCTGTTATTGACATTGACCTTTGGGCCTCAAGGCTCACCCTTGGGGTACTGGGATTGACTTTTAAAAAATAATAAAATAAGCCAGTCCTTCTGAAGAACAACATGAGGATTCATTAGAGCTCACCTTCCAAATAAACAAATCAACTGTTCATTTTATTCATCATCAATATATGTTACAAATATTCTAACATCTGTTCACATCATAGGGGACCCCCTCTATCTCTTCACCAGTTTGTTTGTATTTAACATGGAGCTGAGTGGAGGAAATGTGGGCTTTTTGATTCCTTCTTAACCGGGGCAGTCAATTCACAGCCTTTTTTTTTTTTTCTGCCTGTGATGGTTCCCAGCACTGCGCTTTGATAAAGAAGTGTTGTTGGGGACAAGGTTGTGGCAAGGACACCTTCTCAATGTGCTTCTTGTTGTGGCTTCCTCAGCAGTCAGGCAATCTCCCTTTCCTCCTTTACACCCACTAACTGAGATTCGTGTGTGTGTGTGTGTGTGTGTGTGTGTGTGTGTGTGTGTGTTTTGTTTTGCCACTTTATTAAGTGTAAACGGTCCTTGATGGCTGGAATAGTATTTAATCATTCTCCATACCTGCCACAGTGCCCTGCATGCAGTAGGTACTCAATACACACCAAAGGATTCATTATGATGGGATGCATCCGGAAGCCAAATATGGAAGTCTGTATGACAAAAATGTCTATTTGTGAAAGGCACAAATTTCTTTCACTTTTTCCACATTTCGGGAGACCTGGGGGTCAAGCCACATTGTAAATGTATGGCTTCCCAAACCACTTCATTTTCACTGTTTTGATCTCCCATGTGTGGGGGCTCTTAAACTGCTATTTGCTTCACTTTATAACTTGCACCTTAGAGAGGCTGGATGATAAATGAGAGATGAATAATTCCTTATTGCTACTTATCTGTTGAATCTATAAACTAGTGTCAGCATTTACTCAGTTGGGTTTAAAGCTATGCCTGGTATACTTATTAACCTGCTTAAAATAAGCCATAAAAATGGGCTTGGTAGGAAATTGTTTTAACTAATTTTTAAAAATGACATTGGTCATTTCCCACCAACTCGTGGGGTGACCTTTGGCAAATCACTTAACCTCCCTGGGCCTCACCTGTAAAATGAAAGGGAGAGGGGTAGTTAAATCAGCTTTAAGAGACTTGCAGCTCTGTCATTCCTTGATTTCCAGATTTTCAGATGAGTGAATTAAGGGATCCTGATGAGATCTTTTACAAATCAGTTCATACAGACCATCTCAGGAGTCCTTGGCATACTCCTGGAGGGTGGAGGAGGCAGCACTTACTAGATATAGCAGGGCATTTTTGAATTTTATTCTGTTACTTATTAGCGATGTGACCTTTGACAATGCAACATCTCCAAGTCTCAGTTTCCTCACCTATAAAACGGGCATAATACTCTATTAATATCCACACTGATTGCCCCAGAGAGCAATCAAACACGAGGATCAAATGTGATATGTACATGAAAGGACTCCAATAAATGCTACTCCTTGTCCCCAATTTACAAATCGGGCAATCGATTGAGGCAGTTTATTTAATCAGTTTGTAGTGGGGTCAAGGGAAGGCTTGTTTGACCTCTCTCATTCTATTTTGATTACATGTGGAAATTATTTTAAAATTATATAAAGGTTGACTACTTAAGGATACTTCCCTGGGGTCAGTGTGTGTTCAAGAAAACCTTGCCTGATGAGACAATTATGAGAATGCTAAATGGCACAGTCATAAGAAAATCAGCCTGTATCTACTGGCCCACAGATCTAGGAATTCCTAGTTAATAGAAAAATAAAAGCATTTGGTAAAGGCTTTGGAAATATGCACCTTCATAACTCTGGTTGTCCTTAACTTCTTATACCCCTTGCTTTGGGATGCATCCTGGCCAGGTGGAGGGTACATATGGTCTGTCCAAGGCTTAAGTTTGTTCCCTTCAGAGACAAGGAAAATCAGTGGTTAATAAGGATTTTTGTCATAGAAAATTCAGTCAGCAAAGATGTCTAGAATGTGCTCCTGTGAGATCACTCTTCAAGGTATCACCTACTACCATGACTGTGCAGTGAAGGGGGCCTGCAAATGTAGCATGAAGATAAATATGGTGTCTTACTAGGGTTCTGCTTGCCTTCATAGATGGAGCAGGATGGACAGAAACTCACTCCAGTTTACAAAAAACTTAAATCCTGCGGTTCTACCAAAATTCTATTCATATGTCTTTATTACCAAACCAACCAACCAACCAAAGGATGACCTCAAAGTTAAACAAACAAACAAACAAAAAGTATAGCGCTTGGAGAGAGAGGATAAGCATGGTATTTTAAGTCTCTATCCCCTACTGTATTCAGACTCCAATTTTTAAAATTTGCTTGTTTATTCCATAATTCACATCAATGAAATCAGCCTTCAGCTCCATGCTACTTTTATCTTTTGTTGACTGAATATGTTACATTAAATAAAAAAATCTCAGTACAAGACCTTTGAAGGCTCCCTGAGTTTATGGTGGGATTTTGTTTCCATTTCTTTGTGTTACCACCTTCCCCCGCAACCCAATCACACACTCCAGGTATAAAATGGAAGGAGGGCAGCCTTCTTCTTTATAAACTGCTACTTAATCCTCTACAAATTAAAACTATTTCACTAATACTTGTACTTATTATAAGTACTTATTTCGTCCTACATTGCGTTCTCAGTGGTTAACTTCCTTGCTTTCACAAAGGTCTTCCCTTCTGAAAACCCTCTCTGGTTTTTGGGTCTGCCTTCCCTCCGCCTCTCCTCCTGGGTCTGAATAAGCAGCTTTTATTTGCAGTTGGACCAGTACCTGGCCTCACATTCCAGCACATCCTTCTGCCAGCAAAGGGAGTTTTGAGAAGAGGAAAAAGTTACAAGAACTTAGACTGTTGTTTTCAATTTCAGAAACACTCAAGGTTGCAAGTAAAATTCTGAGACAATCTGGATGACTTTGAAAAGATTTTCTAAAGGAGGAGGAGGAATCTGTGTGGAAAAATCACTCCCATCGAGTATAATCGTCTCTAGAGTCCAGGACTGTTTTTGGAGTTTGAGTCCATTGAGTTTTGGAAACTTTAAAGCTGAATTCTCTAAAATGAATAAGTATTTGTCATAAGCACAATAACCATGAAATCTTAGGAAGCAAGAGAATTGGTCTTGGAGCTGACCAATTATTCCCACCCCTCTCAAAGAATTTCTTTTTCTAGTTTCAAGGAAACAGGAGCTCCTTGTAGTTCATTTGGAAAATACAAATGAGTATAACAAAGGAAAACACAATCTATCCTTAACCACATCACCTAGAAAGAAAAACAGAGAACATTAATGTTCTTCATCTATCTGATTCTCTCTCCCCTCCACCCCACCCAGCCAGTTTCACACTGTATAAAGTAATCCATAATCTGCTTTTTATTTTTTCATAATCTACTTTTCATTTTTAAAAAATATATTATGAGATTTCTCATGAGTTAAATATTTTAAGAAAAATAGTTTGATGACTACATTATGGATTTTGCACAGTTTATGTAACTTATTTTTCAGAGTTTATATTATTTTCTATTTTATATTAAACTAAATATATGTTTGAAGGGTCCTTGTCAAGTTCACACAAATATTGGCAAGCAAAGCAGCTTGTAAACCTCTGATTATTTCCTTGGGGTAAATTGCTACTACTGGGGAAAAGTGGGTAAAAAATAAATGAATATTTGTGGTGTTTTGGATACATATTGCTAAATTGCCTTCCAGAAAGGCTGCGCCCAAAATTCCCACCAGCAACACTCCATTTTGGGTGAGATAATTTTAAAACATAGTTATCAATTTTGGAGTAAATGTCTACCCCTTAGTAGACAAATTTAACTATTGAAGTGTTTTGAAGTTACAGGTTAAGAAACCAAACCAAACCCATGAGGGACATTGATGCTAATGAACTACATTATGGAGATTCTTTTAGGGACTGGGAGAGGTCCTCTCTGCCCTCTAAGGTCTGTGAAGATTTCAAAATACAAGAAACAGAAGCACAGAAATGGTAAGTAATTTGCCCAAGACAACATAGCCAGTGGGGGCTTCCCAGGTGGCTCAGTTCTAAAGAATCTGACTGCCAATGCAGGAGAAGTAGGTTCCATCCCTGAGTTGGGGAGATCCCCTGGAGAAGGAAATGGCAACCCACTTCAGTATTCCTGCTGGGAGAATCCCATGAATATAAGAACCTGGTGGGCTACAGTCCATGAGATCTCAAAGAGTTGAACACGACTTAGCCAGTAAGGAGGTGGGATTCAAATCACATTATTCTAACACAGCCTTAACTCTCACTCACCCAGTGACAACGTGCACCTAGTTTCTCATCAGTTCTAAAGTTTCCAGAGTGTTCTCTGTGATGAGGTCATTGTCCAGAGTTTTTCAACAGCAAATGACAATAACCTCATTATTAATGAGGGGGTATTTTATCTTTGAAGAAGGTGGTATCCTCCAGTACTAAGAAGCATATTCATGTATCTTATTTCTAGAATATGCCAGAAACAGAAGTGAAACAACTTGCTCCAGGTCACCCAGCTTGTAGGTAGTTGTGTTGAGACAAAAATCCAAGCTCTGAAGATTCTTTGGCTACTGTTGACCCAGCAGCAAATACCAACTATGGGAGGGGGAGGCAGGCCAGTTGGACTAAGGCCCAGAGTGCCCAAACATTGCCTGGGGGTTGGTATCCTGTACTTGCAGATTCCATTCCCAGGGGATGTCTGAAAGGAAAGTAGCCCAGCTGGTTAGCGGGACACCTGGGGGTTCACAGTAGCTGGAGGGGCTTAGCATCCTGAGCTTAGGTGAAGGCAGGAAGAGGCTGATTTCTCCCAGAACAGACTTTCCAGTCCTGGGAGCCACTTTCAAGCCCACGCAGGCCTCCTCGCCTGCCTTCTGAGGAGGGGATTCCTGCATTGAATGGTAGGCTGGACCGGATAACCCCTGAGGCCCTGGCAACTCCCTGTGTTTCTGATTTGTATGTTTTAAGGGAAAGAAGTGAGCAGTCACAGGGCTGGAATAGTTGATTTAGGGTTCCGCCTCTGTCGCCAGCATAGCCCTCATCTTGGGCAAATAATTTAACCTGTCAGTATGAGGCACAATGCCTGGTGGAGAGGAGCTTTGTAAATGTTTGCCGAATAACTGAATGAAAGAATGGGTGGATGGATTTAGGTCTCCCAGGTCCAGGGAATCCTGGTGAAAATTGGAATCTTACAGTGCCCTGCAATTGGGGTGGAGTATGAATGAGACATTGTGGCGTGTATCCTGAAACTGCTTAAGATAAAAAGTATAATACTCCAAACCCAAAGGGATCCTAATTCATCATTTCACTGACAATAGATAAAATTGTAATTTACCAGCATCGGAATCACACCAAGCAAGGGTGAATTGTGAGTCCATACAAACGCTGCTTCACCAGTTCCCCCCACCCCCCACCCATACCCCATCCAGGCTCCAATGGGCCAGCTCAGTGCCTCCTAGTCCTGGTGGAGCACACCAGCCCCTGTCCCTCCTTCCTCCCCCGCCCCAGATAAATGCCGAGGTCTAATGGATTGTTCATGCTGCTGTCCAGATTAGATAGCCGGCCCCTTCGTTATCGCAGCTGGAGCAAACCCGAGCGGCCACCACGCTGAGAGCTTTCTAAGGCAGCCCCGTGCCAAGCCTGGGGAAACAACAGGGCCTGGGAGAGCTGACAAATCCTTTGCCTTCCAGGCTGTTTCCTCCTCGAACTTCTTCTCAGAGCTTGCCCTGAACTCTAACTCCTGCTGCTACTCCCCTAGCATTTTAGGAAGCAGGTATCTGATGTGCTTGGTAACTACTATCTCCTGAATTCTAGGGAGAAGTTCTAAGACTTGTAGATTCTGCTTGTCAAATTTCCAGAAGCTAGGAACACTTTGAACACCCTTCCCGTGCACTCTGCTCCCCCTCCCTTCAATTAATACTAGAGAGATACTTTTGCAGTAATAGGGTGACCAGTAGGGTAGTACTTTTCTTAATTTTTTGTTGTTTTTGAATCATTGCAGAGGAAGCATAGCTTCCTCTATGTTTTCTGACCTCCACACTAAATTCCCTGTGGTCAAATTTTATCTGTTATTGATCTTGTTTCTTTAGAGTTTCTTTGTTAAAGTTTCTTGAAGAAATAAACCTCAACACATTTCCCCCTGGTATGAGCTATCTTTTCTGTGATCTCCAGTCATTTTCTGAAAACGAAAAGGATCTATTATTAATCAGCTTTGTTATAGGAAACTACATTTTCAAATAGGCTCTAACAACAAATTTGGCAGAAAACATAATAAATGCTCAAAATAATGACTTATCTACAAGGAGAGACTAATTGTTCTATCATTATTACACTAGAACTACTCTGATATAACAGAAAGCAAACAAAATCTTAGCTGATGAACAACAGAAAGTTATCTATTTATACCATATCAGTTTCCTGCTAAATCTTTGGAGTTAGTGGAAAGCCATAATAAATCGTGTGGTAGGACAAATCAACTGGCTCAGTAGTAAATTTTCCACAACATTAAAAAACAACAATATCAACACCACTGCATCATGATTTTGAGAGAATCAATCTTGTTAGACATCCACCCAAAAGCTGGAAAATAATAGTAGGGTGCTATTTATTTAGAGGCGGAAATTTAAGAAATTCCTTAAAGGCAAGAAAAACCGCTACCACGTAGTTCAACATTCAGGAATTAAAATAAGTCTCGAACAGGAAGGCTCTTGATTCATCCAACAGGACATCATCGGGTAATTTTTGGACACCCGAATTAATAAAAACGAATTTATCATAAGGAGTAAGGGTCTCGGGCTGGGATGGGGAAAGATCAAGCCAGACGCAGAGGAAAGCTTAAAGGAGCGTTTAAGTTAGAAAATATTAAACGAATAAAGAAAATCCCTGAGAACGATTATTGGGGTGGATGAGGGAGACATTACACCTTTCGGTAGCTAAAGAAAAAGCAGCGGCCTTTCCAACCCCCGCCCACGTCGCCCCCGGAGCCCGGACCCCGGCCGCTAGTGTGGGCTTTGCAGCCGCTGTCCCCGAGTTTAGAGACGGGTGGTATGGGAAGGATCTGCCAGGAGTTTCATCCAAGACTAGGAGGAGGTTCGCTGGGGAACGGTCGAGTTTGGGGCACCGGCTGAGAAGTGCTTCAAAGACTGCCCCCAGAAATCCGCGTGCCCAGGCCCGGGAACCCTTGGTCCTCTGTAAGTCCCAAGTCCAGAAGCTGCGCAAAATCAACCTCCAGCCCCTGTGAGGGCAGGGAACGTGCCTGAAATACTGAGGCTCTTTGAGCCGGGCTGAGAGAGACTCCCTGAACCCGGTGTCCGTGGCCACTAAGCCTGCGAGCCCAGGGTGTTTGCCATTCATTCCCTCCCCCGATCCCATAATCCTCCAAACCCGGCCCGAGAAATGACTGATGCAGTGCCTTTCGGAGTCTGCGGAGGTTCGCTGCGACCCTCGACCCGGGGGATAGGGGCGTGTGGATGCTCCGCACGGGATGTTGAGATGCAGAACAGCCTAACTGGGGAACTGCGTGTTAGAATAACCTCTCTGATTAAACTCCTATTGTGATTCTCGGCCTTTTTAGGGACCTCATAGGGCTGTCGCGACAGGAAAGACACCAGGGGGACGGGGCTGCACTACAAGCCTTGTTATCCGACCATGGGGGCAACGGCGTCTGGGCCGCTACTGCTCAGCTCACAGAGGGAGGAGCGCGGGAGGCAGGCAAAGTTAGCACACCTCCTGCCCGCCACGCAAACCTTACCGTCCCCCCCACCCCGCCCCGCCATGAGTGCGTCCTGAATCCTGCATCCCCAGACCCCTAAAGGGGTGTCCCTTGCAGAGGGCAGCTGGGGCGGCGGTTCTGATCAGCGCCAGACTCTGGCCCGAGGTCACACGACTGACCGCGCCTGCGGCCTGGGCTTTCTCGCCCACCAGCCCTGCTGCGCTCAGGAAGTTCGGTTGCGCGGGGTTCCCAGGGCCTGAGACCCGACCCTGGAGACCTCGGACTCGACACCCGTCCGAGGTGGCCGGGCCTACATAGCGCCACAGTAGTTAAACCAAACCAGCTTCGGCCGCGCCAGGAATGCGAATAAGTTGGAGCCCCGCAACCTCGTGAGCCAAGCGCGTGAGAGTGGAAAGAACTCAAGGAGGGTGGTGTTTTATTTGCGGAAATCCTTCGGTTCTAGGGCGCTGTGTCAGCGGGGATCCTGCGAGCCTCCAGGGGAGCCCCCTCCGCCGACACCACCAACAGCAGCGGCTCGTCGCGCATCTGCTCTCGTCCGGTCCCGGCTTTGCACTAGACGGCTCAGCCGGAGGGACCCGATCGCGAATGTAACTACTCAGATCGCTGGTCCAGGCTTCCAGGCACCGGTTTCCTAAGGGCTGCTACTTATCCGGGCTGTCTCCTGGGAAGACCTTCTCTGATGACGAGGAGTCACTTAATAACCAGCTCGAGCCCCTTTGCGGGGAACCCTGACGACATGCTGTAACTGTGGGCAGAATAACTACGTCCAATCTTTTTTCTCGCCATGGGAAGAGTGGGAGAAACAAGACCTCTATGTAAAAGGAATTTGTAAACTTCTAAACGCCATACAAAAGGGATTACCATGGATGACTAATGATGAACACTGTCATCCTTTTCCTAGTTTCTCTCATTTGGGGACAATTCCTTGGCTCTGTCAAGGATCCCGGAAGTTTTATTGAGTGTTCTCATTATTTGAGAGTCTCCACCTCACCCCTCCTCCGTTTCTTAAAAAAAAAAAAAAGGTTTCCCCCCAAACTTTTCGTTTCCTTCTTCAAACTCTCGGCGAAGTTACCACTGATCGCTGGGGATCAGGTTTACTTTTCAAGGTCGCCGCCGTCACTGCCGGTCAGGGAGCCGCGCCGCGGGGACCCACCCAGCCCGGCTGCCCGACTCCCCGCACCGCGGCCCAGTCTCGGCCCCGCGCGCCCCACAACGGCGCCCGGGCCGGGAACTCGTCGGTCCTCCGTTCCTTTTCATTTCGCTGACAGCCTCAAGATTGCTGTCTTCCCTTCCCGCCCTCGTCCTTCCCGACCCTCCGCCGGAGCCTGACGCCGCCTGGTTTATTGACCTTAGATCGGCTTCGGGGCTTTATCAGACCCGGCGGGGGCGTCCCGCGGCGCAGGCCCGGCGGGCGGGGGGCCCACCCTCCGCCTTGCCCAGTGGCGCGACGGAGCCCCTTTTAAGCTTTTTTCTGGAAAGCTTTCTTTGCCATCCCTAATTCTAATTCGGAGAATTTAAAGAAAAATCGTCCGAATTCGCGTGATCCTGGAAAGAGCCGAAGCAGGGCCCTCCCCGTGCTAGGAGATTTTTCCTGTGTCGCCCGTCCTTTTATCCAGACAGTTCAGGTGAAAGTGCCTCCCCACCCCACCCCCCAATTATTCGGATAATTGTCTCAAATCTCCACTTGGTGCTGTGTTTAGACAGTTGGAGATTGATAGCTTGAATTTCTTCAGGCTCTGTGCTGCCCCAGCCCCAAACCCCCTCCTTTCTACTGTCCCCAGCGCTAGACCATCTCTGCACTTACACATGCTGAACTACAATTTTCCGCCCCATAAATCACTTGGCAAATATAACAAAGCATTAGAAAGTCATTTGAAATGGATATTTTATTGGGCTTGAGAAATAGAACGGGATAAAGAGCAACTTATTAATATTTCCTCAGTACCAACCACAGGAAACTGGGATTCTCCCCTCCCTGCCAATTGAATTCACAAATGCAAAGTCACTTTCAGGGATGAATTCTCTAGAAGAAACAGGATATGTCTATTTTGCTAAAAATGAACTCTAATGAATTATGTTTAAAAAGTTTATAAAGTAAGACTTTTATATATCCTTTTATGCTAGGCTTATTTATTCAAATAAGACTAACAGAAATAAACAAGCAAACAAAAACCAATACATTACTACTAATAATAAACAAGTCAAATTTCGTGATGATCAATCATGGGATTCTAGTAGCCTTTCACAGTAAGATTTTCATTCAATTCAGAGGGGAACTTCCTTGATTTTGCCGAGCAAAAAACCTCTCAAATTCCCTTAATTTTGGAAAACACACAGAAGCCCGAGAAGAATAGCCTTTGGGGGAAATGGGGAAGGTAAAGGGACTCAGAGTTGGGCAGGGGAAAGATAAGTCAGCAAATCAGGGTGAGTTTTGAGACAACTTTTGAACCACCTGGCTGGAAGATTGCGGCGAGAGGGAAACACAGGAAAGGTTTCCATTCTCTGCTTTGCAGAGCTAATATTTGTAGTAACTGTACAGACACCAAGAGACTTTGCACTAACTCCTTCCCAACCATGAACGCTGCTTAGTCCTTGAAAGGCTACAGAGTTAAAATCTGCCATTATCTATATCCAACCTTTGGGCCAGTGGAAAAAGCTCAACCTGCCTGGTTTCAAACCCCGCAGAGCCTTCATTTTTAAGCACCGATTTGCCATTCTCAACCCGTGTTCTCTGGAAGCTATCTCTCTGTCTTTACCACTGTATCTCCTTTCCTTTGCGACTCAGCCCTTTTCTCAGCTACTAATAAGATCCAAAGCTCATTTGTCCAAGCAATGGGTTTATAGGGAGCAGAGGTAATTTTGATGTGTTTCCAAAAAACATATGCAACCAAACTCTTGCAAGTACAAACTGAACTCAGAAAAGAAAAGCATGATCATTGAGGTACACCTGCAAGACCCACCCTCACCCCCTCTTTCCCATCACAAGCTTGGCTCCAGAATTAACGAAAAATTAAACCGGACACAAGCCTGGTTGACATTTGACCTGTTAATAGGCAAAGAAAATTATCAGATCCTGAAGGCTGTGAGGCCTGTTCACTAACTCACCAATGAAACCAACGAAAAATGCCAGTGAGATTTTTTTCTGCCCTGAAAGCATCCTGGGTAGGTCTGATCTGGGTCAGGAAGGGTTCTCCTAAGCTTTCCAACCAGGTTCTCAAGACAGCATCCACAGCAGGAACTCCAGAGGAAAGAAAAGCCATCTGTGTGTGCTGGAGGAAGCAGAGGCAAGGGGCCTAGGGGCAACTGGTCAGATCACTTGATATTTTTGCATGGTGCATATTCATTTATTTTTTTTTTCTTAAGAGATTGCTCATCTCCATCAACTTCTGATTGTTCAAGCAGGAAGCCGATCAGGAAATGGAGAAACTAAAATGCCACCCGATTGTAAGAAAGAGAAACCGAGAAAATGAACCAGAGAGCGAAAGTGGGAAAGGAAGCCTTGCCTCTGTGACTTAGCCTGCAAAGAATCTCATCCTTCCTGTCCCCAAGGCCCAAGAGCCCCATGCACCCTCACTCCACACTGGTTGGTCCTTTTCCCCCGACCTCCTCCCCCCACTGACCTTCTCTGCTCCAGTTCCTCTGCTCCTTCGGTGCATCTCCTGCTCTACCCTGGTGAAGAGGTCACCAGGGGGCCAGGTGGGGACTCACCCAAAGTAGAAGCGATGTTCCTGCTGCTCCTCGCAGCGTCCTTCAGTCCCGGGGACTCCAGGCTGTTCTCAGCGGGTGGGAGGGAGGCGTTGTGAGCTGTCTCCCAGCTCCCTCGGAGCTCCCAGCTTTCCCCTCGGAATTAGATAACAAGAAAAATAGATAAGAGAAGTGGTTCATTAATTCAGCAAGCCTTTTTTTTTTTTGGTATGTGTGCAAGTGGAAGGAAACCCTCCTAATCACTGAAGCCCTAGTTGGATATTAAAAGAAAAATAGTAGTCAATGGTCACAAGTTTCCAGAGATGCTTCTGAAAGTTCGCCCGCTCAGAAGGACCAGAGATCAACAGGAAAGAAACGGAAGGAATGGGAAGGAATCACTGTTCTTGGGGAGAAATGCTGATTCAGAGCACGGCTCCTCTACCCCATGTCCCTCTCAGACTCCAGTCTTGTCCTTCTGAGTGGGGAGGCTGCCCTGTGGTACTTGGTTGGCTTGTGCGGTCGGTCGTCCTCTGAGGGCAGGAATAATAGTAACAGCAGTACAATTCTTCCCAGCATGGCAATAAAAAAATAAGATCTTCAAAGCACTTGCTCTGTAGCATTTTCTGGGCTCCTCAGGATAGGATCAGGGAGGCAGAATACATAATAATAAGAGATAGTTGAGACAACTGAGCTCAGAGAGATTAGGAACAGTCACACAGCAATGAAGGGGATGGAGCCCATATAAGAGCAGATCAATTGACTCCTACTTTGGGGGGCTCCAAAATCACTGTAGATGGTGACTGCAGCCATGAAATTAAAAGATACTTGCTCCTTGGAAGAAAAGTTATGACCAACCTAGACAGCATATTAAAATACAGACATTTCTTTGCCAGCAAAGGTCCGTCTAGTCAAAGCTATGGTTTTTCCAGTGGTCGTGTATGGATGTGAGAGTTGGACTATAAAGAAAGCTGAGCACCAAAGAATTGATGCTTTTGACCTGTGGTGTTGGAGAAGACTCTTGAGAGTCCCTTGGACAGCAAAGAGATCCAACCAGTCCATCCTAAAGGAAATCAGTCCTGAATATTCATTGGAAGGACTAAAGCTGCTGAAACTCCAATACTTTGGCCACCTGATGTGAAGAACTGACTGATTGGAAAAGACCCTGATGTGGAAAAGATTGAAGGTGGGAGGAGAAGGGGACAACAGAGGATGAAATGGTTGGATGGGATCACCGACTCAGTGGACACGAGTTTGAGCAGGCTCAGGGAGCTGGTGATGGACAGGGAAGCCTGGCATGGTGTAGTCCATGCTGTTGCAGAGTCGGACACAACTGAGCAACTGAACTGAATCCAGTAATAAAGAAATCAATGAGTTCTTAAAATTGAAAGAGACCTGAGAATTCAGTCTCTTTCACAAAACAGGAATTCCCTGTGATGTGATTAGCTGCATTCTAATTGAATACCCTTGGTGATGGGGAGCTCATCCCTTTACATTGCATGGAGGTATAGCTCTACTGGCCAACACACTTCCCTGTCCCCCAAGTGACCCAGAATTGTGGGCTATGCCAGGCACACAGAAAGTGACAGGAAGAGGCAGCTGCAGCATGATTTGAGGAACCAGGCAAACCAGGTCTCTTGACAGGTCTGCTGTGGAATTCTCTCCTGTCACGTCTGGCATTGTTTAGTGTAAGTTTCTCCTGTGGAGTCAGTGTCCCCCAAAGGCAATTCTTATTAATAATAAGAAGAAACAGAATGCCTTTATATTTTTAACATATTTCCCTCTTCCCAGTCTCCAGAATTCTTACAACAATCTCTGCAAGGAAAGGAAAGGACAAGCTATAAGTAATACAAGTTATTATTTCCAAATGTAGTCCAGAAACCCAGAACAGAAAAGGTAAATGAACTACCAGAAATCAAAGAACAAATGTTTGGTGGAAAAGCAGCTAGAGAGATGAAGGCCTGGGAAAAAAAGGGAAAACATAAGGGAAGATAAATATTTTTTCCTTCCAAGAATTTTTAGTTATGAATATTTTTGGAAGTGATAAATAAGGTGTCTATTATTGTTATCTGTCTCTATACTCTTCCCCTGCCAAATAACTTGTAGAAACTATTCCACAGGAAGATTTTAGTGTACAACTCCCTGTGATGTCAGATCATTAAAATTCCTAATGTGTGGGCTGAGCAGGACAAGACGGTGATGCAGAAGCAGGGTCATACCTGCTTTCTCTTTGGGGGGAGGATTTCTTAATTTTACCAGAGGACCGCCCTTTCCCCTGTAGCCTCTCTTCATGGAGTTTAAACAATTATTATGGTAAATATATATATATATATATATATACACACATATGTATATACAGTATGTAGACACAGGCACAGTGATAAAAAAAAATCTGCCTGTCAATGCAGGAGATGCAAAAGATGTGGGTTTGATCCTTGGGTTAGGATGATCCCCTGGAGTAGGAAATGGGAACCCACTCCAATATTCTTGCCTGGAAAATTCATGGACAAGAGAGCCTGGCGGGCTACAGTCCATTGGGTCACAGGGTCAGACATGACTGAGTGACTGAGCACACACATAGACATATAACATAAAATTTACCGTCTTAACCATTCATAAGAGTTCAGTTCAGTGACACTGATCATATTCAGATTGCTGTATAGCCATCACCACCGTTCGCCTCCAGAACTCTTTCATCTTCTCCAACCAAAACTCTGTCCCCGTTAAATAACACTTCCCCATTCCCCCACTGCAGCCCGTTGCGCATCATTCTACTTCCTGTCTCTTTAAATCTGACTACTCTAAGTACCTCATAAAAAGTGGGATCTTACAGTGTTTGCCCTTCGGGGCCTGGCTTCTTTCACTGAGCACAGTGTCTCCACATTGCTGTAGCCTATGTCAGAATTTCCTTTCTTTGGAATATTACTCACTCGGCCATAAAAAGAAATGAATTTGAGTCAGTTGTACTGGGGTGGATGAAACTAGAGCCTATTATACAGACTGCAGTGAATCAGAAAGAAAACACACGTATTGTATATTAACATGTACATATACAGAACCTAGAAAAATGGTAGAGATGAGGCGATTTGCAGGGAAAGAATGGAGATGCAGATGTAGAGAATGGACTTGTGGATACAGTGGAGGAAGGAGAGGGTAGGATGAATTGAGAAAGTGGCATTGACTTCTATACACTATCATGCGAAAAACAGAGAGCAGGGGGAAAACTGCTGTATAGCACAAGGAGCCCAGCCTGACACTCTGTGATGACCTAGACAGGCGGGAGGGGAAGAGGGGAGGGAGGCAGAAGACGGAGGGGTGTGCTGTGTGCTAAGTCACTTCAGTCCTGTCTGGCTCTGCAGCGCTATAGACTGGAGCCCACCAGGCTCCTCTGTCCATGGGATTCTCCAGGCAAGATTACTGGAGTGCGTTGTCATTTCCTTCTCCAGGGGATCTTCCCAACCCAGGGATCAAACCCAGATCTCCTGTATTGCAGGCAGATTCTTTTCTGAGCCAATGGAGGGGATAAATGTATTAATATAATTATGACTGATTTGCACTGTTGTGTGGCAGAAACCAACACAACACTGTAAATCAATTTTCCACCAATTAAAAACTAAAAAGAAGAATTTCCTTCCTTTTTAAGGCTGAATAATATTCTATTGCACATATATGACGCTTTTGTTCACCATCATCCGTGGATGGCCATTCTGGCTACTGTGAATAATGCTGCTATGAACAGGGGTGTGCAAACATCTGTTTCAGTTCTGTTTTCAGCTCTTTTGCGTTATATCCACAGAAGTGGAATTGCTGGACCATATGGACCAGTGTAAGCTAAATTTTTTGAGGAGCTGCCATACTGTTTTTGTTTTGTGGTTTTGTTTTCGGCACTGTGGTGTGGGGGACCTTAGTTCCCCCAGCAGGGATCGAACCCGTGACTCTTGCTGTGGAAGCACAGAACCTTATCGACAAGACTGCTAGGGAAGTTCCCGTCATGTGTTTTGTCCCACCCCTTGTGGAGTTCTGATTTAAAATGTGTAGAGGATGTCTCCCATCCCCCTAAAAAATGAGAAGCTGAGGCAGCTGCACCCACTTACTCCAGCTGGGGTTCTATCCAGGCAGGTTGATGCCTATTCAGAGGCTCCCAACATCAGTTCTGCTGTCTACTACCTCCACCTTCCACACATGACCACAAGCTGGGGTCCTCACAGCTTCACTGTGCAGCCAACAAGGTCAAGGAAAGAAACACAAGTCGTAGACAGCACACTTTTATGTTAAGAAATTTAAAAAACCAAAATAATCATGGGAGCATTAATGAAATCGCCTGTATTTTTGTTTCTTCCCATGTTATTGAACTTTTTTGTGAGGTAGAGGCAAACCCTTTTTGTCCCCTGTGGTTTCAAACTTTCCAGAGGTTTTGTGTATTTTGGGGAACCTGAAACTCTGTTGTCTTGAGGCCTAGCCCGGGGCCCTGGCCATACAGCCCGGGACAGGGCCAGCCTTTCCTGGGAGGGTGGGAGCCCTCGCTCCCTTACTGCCCATGGGTGGTGAGCAGGGTGGTGAGATGTGCCCAGGAACTCAGGTTAGGAGAGGGGTAAAGAAGCCCCCTGCCAGCTGCTCCTTCATGTGTTGATTCGACAAAGGACTTACTGTCATCTACACACCCCTGCTTGTTCTGTATTAGGGCAGAGGGTAAAACCCAGGGATGATGAAGATGATGTTAACTGCTGATGAAAACAGCCAGAACTCTCTAAAAACCACTCAAAATCCACCCCAGGGAGAGGATCAGAGAGAGGACTTCTGAGGAACATTCATTACAGATCCGCTTTCCCTGATCTTCAAACATACAAACACACACACACACACACACACACACACACACACACACAGAGTTTTTTATTTATTTATTTTTTACTAGCTTTTATTATGGAAACGTGACATAGCCACTGCTAAAATTAAAAGTACTATAGAAGGTGAAAAGTTACAGTCTTTCTCACTGCCGTCACCTCCCCCTTCATCCGATCACTCTGAAATTCTGACTTTTCTTCTGAAGACTGTCCTTTTTCTGGGTGGTTTGACATTGAACATTTGATTAAGAGACAGCCCCCAGAAATTACATTTCTTACTCTTGTGTGAGCAAATTAATGAATATTTTTCAGCCTCAACCTCCAAATGTGTGAAATGGGCATGAAAATCATTTGTATCTCATAGGGTTCCTGTGAACCTGAGATTCCTGAGATGGGAATCACTTGGTATGTTGCCTGGCACATAAATGAATGAATGGATAGATAAACAAATAAATAAAATGTTACTAGCTGTGGACAGAAGGGGAAGTTGAATTCAGCCCAGTGACCCTGTTCAGGCTACCTGTGCTGACCTGTGTCCAGGCAAGAGCTCTGTGGACAGCTGCTTGACAAGTGTTGACCATCTGTGAACCCTCCGCCTGGCCCTGGAGCTCATGGCTGTGCTGTGTTTGGCAGGTGGCTCCCCTACATTGTTGGACAAGACTACTGGTAAGTATGTCCCGTGGGGCCAGGAGGTCCCTGTGACGTGGGCAAAGGTAAGGACAGTTTGAAGACAAGTAGCTTCTGGGCCAGGCTCTGGCTTGGCTCTGTATATCCACTCTGTTCTGACCTTTGTTCTCTATCCCAATTTGTCAAGCTTTGAGTTTTTTTTTTAAACATTGAGGTACATTTTACATATCATAAAATTCATTCTTTTAATTAAAAAAATTTTTAAGTATTGTTTTATCATGGTAAAGTCACATGATATAAAACATACTATTTTAACCTTATTTAACTATACAGTTCAGTGGCACCTAATACATTCACATTGTTGAGCAACTCTCAACTTTTACCATCATCCATCTCCCCAATTTTTCACCTTCCTAATTAAAAAATGCTTACTCCTTGGAAGGAAAGTTATGACCAACCTAGGCAGCATATTAAAAAGCAGAGACATTACTTTGTCAACAAAGGTCCATCTAGTCAAGGCTATGGCTTTTCCAGTGGTCACGTATGGATGTTAGAGTTGGACTATAAAGAAAGCTGAGCACCGAAGAAGGGATGCTTTTGAACTGTGGTGTTGGAGAAGACTCTTGAGCATCCCTTGGGCTGCAAGGAGATCCAACCAGTCCATCCTAAAGGAGATGGGTCCCGGGTATTCATTGGAAGGACTGATGTTGAAGCTGAAACTCCAGTACTTTGGCCACCTGATGCGAAGAGCTGACTCATTTGAAAAGACCCTGATGCTGGGAAAGATTGAAAGCAGGAGGAGAAGAGGATGAGATGGTTGAATGGCATCACTGACTTTATGGACATGGGTTTGGGTGGACTCTGGGAGTTGATGATAGACAGGGAGGCCTGGCGTGGTGCTGTTCATGGGGTCACAAAGAGTCAGACATGACTGAGCAACTGGACTGAACTGAATTGAATGGAAACTCTGTCCCTCTTAATAACAACACTAACTCCCCATTCTTGTCTCCCCAACCCATCTCACACCCTGCGCCCAGCCCCTGGCCAATTTGAAGATGTACTCAGAATTTTCCTGAGACTTTCTAACCAGAGATGCTTGTACTTTCTGACTTTATGAACTGGACTATTCTAGGTACCTTGTATAAGTGGAATCAAACAGTAAAATTCGTCCTTTTAAAATGTACAGTTCAGAGGCTTTGAATATATTCACAAGGCTGTGCAAACCATCATCACCATCTAAACTCAGAATGTTTTCAGGTCATAATTTGATTGGATTTAGAAGGTTTATTGAAAATTTCTTACAGAAAGTCCCTAAGAAAGTCTCTTTAGTTCTAGTGGTCCTTGGGGTTGTGTTGGTCTAACTGCATTTCAGCTTCACCTTCTGGGTCTGCCTCCCACCTGATCATACCTGATCCTTCCTGCTCTTCATGTTGACTTGGTGAACCAGGACCATGGTTTTGGTGGCTTTGCACTGGGTTCTCGCCATCGCCAGGTGCCACCCTGAGCTCTCCATGTTCATGTTTTCTTATCCTTGTATTTATAGTTTTAAAAAAATATTTTTGAATTATACTTGCTTTACAATGTATTATCCTTTTCTGCTCTACCACAAAGCGAACCAGCCATATATACACTAATACATATATGTGGAATGTAGAAAAAATGGTGCATGTGAACCCATTTGCAAAGCAGAAATGAGACATGGGCATAGAGAACAAATGTATCCTTTTATTTTATCTAGGTTGCCAGAAATCCCTTGAACCCTGACATATTCCTCACTGTACCGGCTGACTCTGACCCTGTGCCCTCCTCAGCTTAGGGATGTGCTCCTATCCTCTCTGCTAAATCACGCCCACAGCCAACTGTGTCACAGGTGACAGTGAGCAGGTGTTCACACTGTTCTCATAGGACCTTCCCACTAATCCCGTGTGTTCAAGAGGCAAAGTGCTCTCCCTCCTTTGAAACTGCTCCTGGGCATTCCCCCCCATGAAAGCCATCTGAGTCCTGCCCCTCCGGACACTCTAGAGGCCAGCTCAGCATTTCATTATTAACGCTTTGCTGGACTTTTACTCAACCCATGTCTTCATAAAGCTGAGATTCAATTTGTTCATGTTTGCAATCTTCTGCTGCTACTGCTAAGTCACTTCAGCCATGTCCGACTCTTTTTGATCCTATGGACTGTAACCTGCTAGACTCCTCTGTCCATGGGATTCTCCAGGCAAGAATACTGGAGTGTGTTGCCATGCCCTCCTCCAGGGGATTCCTAACCCAGGGATCGAACCCATGTCTCTTAAGTCTCCTGCACTGGCAGGTGGATTCTTTACCACTAGCACCATCCAATCTCCCACCTCTCGTGTTTATATGTGAATTGTGCATTTGGGTTCATCTTGTTTCTCTTTTTGGAAAATGAAGTCTGCAGGGGTGGGGACCACTTGGTAGTTTCCCTTTCAAGGTCAGAGAGGACTCCTTTGGAGGGCTGGTCCTGGGTCTTGACTTCTCTCGTCTTGTCTTCAAGTGGTAGAATCCTCTTTCCTATGGGATACTTGTTCCTTGTGGCTTAGTTGGAGCAGGTATCCCAAGCTGGCCAATTTGAAGATGTACTTAGAATTTTCCTGAGACTTTCTAACTGGAGAAAGCTATCTGTCTACTCCAGCTGGGTTCCAAAGTTGGTGGGATGTATGTTTCCAGGCTGCACATTTGGAAGAGTGCCGGGAGCCTTCAGGATGCCCCCTCACTCGGATGACAAAGTCACGAGACTGAGAAGGAAACTGCAAAACGGATTTTCCTTGGGGCATCCCAAGGCAAGGCCCCTCCTGGTATTTTTCTTGGGAAGTTCTGTTTATGCTCTAAGCATTAGCTCATCTCAGTAGGTCAGTCCCAGTTAGAAATAATTCATCCTGAGATAATTTCTTCAGACCTTATTTCCCCCAGGCAATTGGGGAAGGCAGATTCCCTTCCCTGGGGACAAAGGAGGAATAAGGGACATTTAAATAGATTACTACACCTCCTACTCTTTACTGGGGAGTTTCTTTCTACTTAGATTGATGTACTTATCCAAAGTATGCTGGAGACAATCAAATGGTAAACATACTAAAGTTAAATCTAATTATGCAGAAATCCCGACTTTCGCAAGGAAAATGAGCTTAAGGTTAAAGTTGTTGATGATAGGCAGAAAACAAGATTGTATAGAATTACATGTGATGTAATGGATGTGTTTCTTGGGTATAAAAACTGTAAACCAACAACAATAGAGACTGCTCCATCACCCCACATCGACTCAGCTCAGTTCTTCCGCCGACGCCACTCATCCCTCAAGACCCCCAGAACCGCCGAGGCTGGACCCCGGCAGAAGAGAGCCTGCTGTATCATGAAGACTCCTATGATATATTTTAATCCCCTAAATTCAACTCTGCCTTTATTAAGCTACTCTGAATTATTTTAGACTCTTGGAACTGAAATAGTCCTAGCCTGCACAAACAGAATACTCTGTGATTCTGTTAACTTGATTGGTCCTTATAAATGTGGAGACTGTGGAGTCAAATAAACTAAATTTCCTTTCTTCTTATGGTTTGACAAAGCAATTTATATAAAATTCTAAATGATCAAGCCTTGCTCTGACATTCCATGTTTTAAATGGAAGAAGATAACAGTCATTGTTTTCATTCCAGACCATCATCTATGCTTAATTGAAAGACAGACGCGGTACTGAAGTGGGAGAAAACTCATTACAACCCCACAGCTCTTCTGTTTTCAGGTTTTTCTCATAGGAAAGTCCCTTGGCTGCTGATAAACCATAGATTTACATACATATATAATCATAGGAAGATGCAAAGACAGCACAGAGTATGTGTAATCTTTACCTGTTTCCCTCAATGATTACACCTGACATAAGGTACAATAGCAAAACCAGGAAATTGACATAGTGCCATGTGTATAGTTCTATGTCATTTTATCACACGTAATTAATGGTTGATCTTGTATTCTGCCACCATATAGAACTCATTCATGCCTTCCAGAGTGCTTTCTTTCATAGGTTCTTAAGGGTTTTCTATTTATATGATCATATCATCTGCAAATAGGCATGCTTTTATTTCACCCTGTATTCCTTTTATTTCTTTTACTTGCTTTATTATTTTGGCTAGAACTTCTGGTAACTCTGGTAATGTTGAACAGAAGGGTTGGGAGTAGAAATCCTCATCTTAGACTCAATTTTATGGAGAAACCATTCAGTCTTTCATCATTAAGTATGATGTTAGCTTTAGGTCTCTTGTAAATGCTCTCTATCAGGATGAGAAAATTTTCCTCTATTTCTGGTTTACAGAGAGTTTTCATCATGAATGGATGTCAAATTTTGTGGAAAGCTTTTTTCTGTACCGATTGATATAATCTCATGACTTACTTGTTTTTGGCCTATTAATGTGGTGAATTATACTGAATAGTTTTCAACTACTAAACCAACTTTACATCTCTGGAATAAATCTCCTAGTCATGGTATGTAATTCTTTTGATCTGTTGTTGTATTCTATTTGCTAACATTTTGTTAAGATTTTTGCATCTATATAAATGAGAGACATTTGTCTGTCATGTTCTTTTTGTGTATTTCTTAGTCTTCTTTTGGTATCACTAGCCTCATAAAATGCCTTGGGAAATGTCTCTCCTATGTATATTTTCTGGAAGAGATTGTGTGGAGCTTGTGATATTTCTTCATAACACTTGTCAGAATTCTCCAATAAAATCTTCTGGGCCTGGATATTTCTTTGGGAGGAATAAAATTATAAATTCAGCTTTCTTAAGAGTTATAGGGTTATTAAAATGGTCTATTTTATATTAAATAGGTTGTGAGGAACTGGATTTCTTTAGATTTACCCTGTTTGAGCTTCACTAAATTTTTTGAATCTCCAAGTTTATGTCTTTTGTCAAATTTGGAAATTTTAAGTATTTTTAATTTTTATTTTTTAAATTTTAAAAATTTACTTTCAGCCTTACCCATTTCTTTTCTCTTCTGGAGCTCCAGTGACTTGAATATTAATTCTTTTGGTATTAGACTAACATAGAATTTGTTATTTATCTGAAATTCAAATTTAACTGGGTGTCCAGAGTTTTTACTTGCAAATGTGGCAACTCTAAGTGTGGAGAAAACTTGCAACAATTTTGGGGTCAGTGGATGGAGGAGTGTGTTAGTGGGAATGGTATGTGTACGCATGCGTGTGTGCTAGGTAGCTTCTGTTGTGTCCGACTCTTTGCAACCCCATGGACCGTAGCCTGCCAGGCTTCCCTGTGCGTGGAATTCTCCAGGCAAGAATACTGTAGTGGGTTTCCATGCCCTCCTCCAGGGGATCTTCTAGACCCAGGAATCGAATCCATATCTCTTCTGTCTCTTGCATTTCAGGTGGATTCTTTACCATTAGTGCCACCTGGAAAGCCGTGTGTGTGAATGGGGGGTGGGTTCCTTATACTTGGGGGCTACTGGGGCATCTGCCCATGAAAGAAACCTGTTCCAAGGTTTGGATTAGCCCATTATGACTAATTCATTCTCAGCATAAAGGAATGTGTTATGAAGATGGTGTTTGAATTGGATCCTGGTGGATTTCCCAGGAAGATAATCCACATACAGACCACATGGTGCTTGCTCGTTCTACCTGCTGTCCTCAGGGTTCTTGTTTTATGATCTGTTTTTCTCAGGTCACTCACACACACGGACTTACTGCTGCCTCTGAGCTCCTTCCGTCAAGCTGGCCTCTGACTCATCAGTGGTGGCTGAGTCCACAGGCCAACACACTTGGGTGCTTTTGGGCTAAAGGGGAAGAAACCGAGCCTGGAGGAGCCAGGCTGAGTCAGTGCTTTTCTGGGAGTAAAGTCTCCCCTTAGGAAGGTGAATGAACTGTTCTCACCTCAGTCCACAGTCACATTTTCCCGGCCTGAGTGGAGAGTACATCCTCCTCCGTCCTCCACGCTCCCCCCCCCCCCACCCACACTGCTGTGTCCCAGGACAGGTTGTTCCTGGTTGTTGAGTAGTGAGACGTGAGAATCTTACCCCCTTTTCAATGAAAAAAAAAAATCAATACAAACATTCAGAGTTAGGTTTATAGCTAGGAAAGGTCTAGAAATACATGTCTAACTTAAAGCTAGTTCACCGGGGAGAGCAAAATAAGAGACTGGGGAGTCACGGTGGGGTACACTTAGACACTTCTGTATAAAAACACTTTGGCAAAGAGAGTGTCACAATTTAAAAGACCAGTACCCATGCAGTAACATTAGAGATGAAAATTTAAACTAAAACACATCCTCAAGCACAACTATTTCCATTCATTTTGAAATTCTGCTTTCCCCAGGCACACACACGGCACAACTGCAATTGTAGTATATGTACTGGGTTTTTAATTTTTACTGGAGTATAGTTGCTTTACAATGTCGTGTTAGTTTCTGTTGTATCGCAAAGTGAAACAGCTATACGTATGCATACATCCCCTCTTTTTTGTGTTTCCTTCCCTGCACTGAGCAGAGTTCCCTGTGCTTTACAGTAGATTCCTACTAGCCATCCGTTTTATACATAGTAGTGTATGTATACCAATCCCCATTGTATTCTGCTAGGTTGCTTAACATTGTATCCTTGCCGCTTCTCTGCCTTGCTAAACATTTTAAGTATCACTTTTCACAATAGAAGGATGGACTTTGAGCTACCAGTGACTTGTAGCTAGAACTTATCTTCCCTGGATCCTGACCTGACCAGCAGAGGGAAAATGGGGAGGGGAGTATGTGTGTTTTTCTTTTTTTCCATTTGGAAAATGAGCCACTAGAAGTAGGTTCTCTCTGGTGATCTCTCCAGGCATCATCTATCACCGTCTTGAAGCACATCATACATAATGATCATTTAGACATAATTCTTTGTAAATCTTTATTTAATCCACCAGCCTTCCTGTTTTAAGATCACTTGGTGAAACACAGCTCATTTATCCTAATGATAGCTACATGGTGGTACATACAGTTTTCCCTTTCATAGGTGGAGAAACTGAGTCTGGAGGTGTGGGTGATTTATCCCAGCATCAGCCTCTTATCAGGGCAGCCCTGAGTTTGGCTTCCCCGTGTTACGGGTGATGGATTGCAGATATCTTCATGGAGCAGACAATATGGGAAGGCTTAGGTATGATTATTAAATAGATTCATCATCTTCCTGCCACCTTCCTCCCCCCACCCCCCACCCGCTTTGGATTCCAATCACTAATTCTCTGATATATTTCTTTGGGACATATTCATGAACAGGCCTTTGGAACACACACACACACACACACACACACACACACACACACACACACACACACACACACGATAATTTGGTCGCACCTACAAAGCAGATAAAGCCAAAGGGAGCCTGCAAAAGAATCTATAGATAAAAAGTCTGGTATCTGAGCAGGTAACACCCAATTACAACAGAGCTGTGTTGACTTACACTTTTCCTTATCGGGGGAATCAGGGATTCGTGTAAATCAGAAAAGGATTTGATGGATGCTACTTCATTGGGGTTTCCAGCCAAAGGACAGGTCTGGTTAAACAAAATATATATCCTTCTTATCTACAGTGGCAAGTCTCATGCAACTCCCAGCCTCTCTTCCACTCCTCCAAGCCTTATAAAGACCAGGGCCTTATCTAGAGTTTGTAAGAGCCTCATGTCTAGCAGAGTCTGTGCTAAAATCACTCTGACAATGCCACAACTCTGGCCCAACCCAAGCCGTTTGGGCAGACAGACAATCTTTTCTTATCTTCATTTGTCTAGGCAATAAATGTCTTTTTCTTCAGATGCATGTTTAGACTACCCCAGGGGAGAGGACAGGTAACGTCTCGCCTGATGGAAGAAGACTTATAGATTTGAGGGACTTAAAAATTGGTCCGTGAGGTTCAAGGGCCCTGGTGGAAAAGAACAGGCTTGAAGGGGGAAGTTGCTGCCTCATGCTAGCAACAAATTGGTGCAGAAAAGAGAACACCCTTGACAATCACGGAGGTGGATCCTTGGAGGAGCAGGAAGCCTGAGTTTTGGAGATAAAGAAATAGGGATGGATTGAAGCAGAGAGGTGAAGGTGGTGAGGGAGGGTGGCTGAAATTAGATGTGAAGAGGTGGCTGACATTTTGCTGACCTCTAAAGTCTGTTGGTGTCAGAAAGACAGTTGGGAGTGGTGAGTGGACGCGGGAGGTGGAGTCAGAGACCTGGGCGCAGCTCTGCCTTTCACCTGTAGGGAGGCCTGGCCCTAGCCCCTCCTTCCCCGGCTCCTGAGCTGGTCCTTGGTGAGTGTGCCCAGGGATGCAGGAGGGCAGCAAGAGCGCCAGCTTTGTCTGAGGTCAAGTTCATGGCCCCAGAACTTGCACAGGGTGAGCAAGGAGTCTCATCTCATGCTTCAAACACTGTAGTGAAACAGCCTCACTCTTCCTGGATAAAGCACTTCAAAATTGCATAGGTCTGCTGGCATTTTTTCACCAGCTATTTAATGTAAATTTATTTTCCTTTTTTAGTTCTGATTTGCATGTCCCTAAGAATTGATGCTTCTGAACTGTGGTGTTGGAGAAGACTCTTGAGAGTCCCTTGGACTGCATGGAGATCCAACCAGTCCATCCTAAAGGAGATCAGTCCTGGGTATTCACTGGAAGGACTGATGTTGAAGCTGAAACTCCAATATTTTGGCCACCTCATGCTAAGAGCTGACTCATTGGAAAAGACCCTAATGCTGGGAAGGATTGGGGGCAGGAGGAGAAGGGGACAACAGAAGATGAGATGGCTGGATGGCATCATCGACTCGATGGCCGTGGTGGACTCTGGGAGTTGATGATGGACAGGGAGGCCTGGTGTGGTGCTGTTCATGGGGTTGAAAAGAGTCAGACACAACTGAGTGACTGAACTGAACTGAACTGAATAGAATGATTCGTGAAAACACCTTTCACATACTTACTGGTTCTTTGTGTTTTCTTTGGAGAAATGTCTATTCAAGTCCTTTGCTCATTTTAAATGGGGTGATCTGATTTTTCTGGTGTTGAGTTGTAGGACTCTCTTGAGAGTGCCTTGGACTGCGAAGAGATCCAACCAGTCCATCCTAAAGGAAATAAGTCCTGAATATTCATTGAAAGGACTGATGCTGAAGCGAAACTCCAATACTTTGGCCACCTGATGCAAAGAAATGACTCATTGGAAAATGAGTGCTGAGAAAGATTGAAGGTGGAAGGAAAAGGAGCTGACAGAGGATGAGATGGTTGGATGGCATCACCAACTCAGTGGACATGAGTTTGGGTAGACTCCAGGAGCTGGGGATGGACAGGGCAGCCTGGCATGCTGCAGTCCATGGGGTTGCAAAGAGTCGGCCATGACTGAGCAACTGAACTGAACTGAACTGAGTGGTAGGAGTTCTTGATATAGTCTGGATGTTAACTCCTAATTGGGAATAGAATTGGCAAATATTTGATGCCATTCTGAAAGATGCCTTTTCACTTCATTGATTGTATCTTAAAAAAAAAATGAGGGGGGCACTTCCCACATGGCTTTGCAGGATCTCAGTTCCCCCATCAGAGATGGAACCTGGGCCACGGCAGCAAAAGCCTAGAATCCTAGTCTTTGATGCACCTAGGTTTGACGTAGTCCAGTGGATTTTTTGTTTTTCTTGTCTGTGCTTTAGTGTCACCTAATGGCTTAGTTTTAAGCCATTCTTGGTCTATGAGGCAACTAAGGCTTGTAACATTAGACTAGCTTGGAGAGAGGCATTTTTTCATTTGTCTCTGAGGTGTTTACTGCCTTCTCCCTTCAACTGACTCTAGTTTAAGATCCACCTAAGTTACTTTCTAAGGTGACCATTTTGTCTACTTCAGAGGCCAGGCTGTAATTAATTTTATTTTTGTTGCTAAAAATTATATTTTAACTGTAAAATGAATTCACACTCACTGGATATGTTTTGGCAAACCCAGATATATGCAAAGAAGAAAACAGGAACCCCTCATAAAACACGTATTCAGATAGAGCCTCACATCACCTTCTGATGTATTTCTCTCCAGGCTTCATAGGGGAAGAGGGGGTTGGTATGTAGACAGAGAAACAGAGCTACATAGATGTAGATGTGTATTTTCATAGTTGCCGTCATCCTGTGTTTCATTCCTTCTCTCTTCCTTAGACCTCCAACACCCACCCACTCTGTCTCAGCTTCTTGTGTCACTGAGAAAGCAGGAACCAGCATGTGCCCTGGCCCTGCCTCTGTCTCTGGGCTTGTCTGCCTCTCCTTCTCGTCTGGGCATATCCACACTCTCCTTGCTCTTATGTGGGCCACTCTCTCCCTGCCTTGTGGACTGGCTTCCTTCCTTCCCCATGTTCAAGGACATGGCTCTAGCAAACCTCCCTTTTCTCTTTAGGCTCACCTGTTCTTTCCTGGATTGTTCCCACCACCATCAGACACAGTATGGTTACTCCCTTCTTTAAAACTAAAGTCTTCCTTCTGTAAGTCCATATTCCCCTGAAAAAGGCAAAGACCATATACTCATTCTCTGAAGGATGAGCAGGCGCTCTTGGTTGTAGTGTGAGGTACTTATACCGAGGTCATGGAGGAAGTTCTGGAAGGGACAGCTGGGGTCAGCATGCTCAGGGCTTCGAGTGCTCCATTCTGTGTAAGATGGAGAATCATTTAGGACTTCTGGGCTTGAAGCCCTGGAGGCTCCTGGTGTTGCCCAGTGACGTTACTATGGCAGCAGTGGGGAGGGTGGGGAGGTCAGTGTCCCAGCCCAGATGGGAGGGGATAACAGCAGCATGTCTGACTATCTATAAAAAGAGGGTTTCCTCACTTTTTACAAAAGGGTCAGAGAGTAAGATGCAAAGGCAGGTCATTTCTACAGTGCAGAATTGGGACATCGTGCTGGAAATGAGGTTTCTACCACAGAGAGATTTGATGAGGTTTGTCACCTGGGTCTTCCAGAGAGTCAGCTGGGATAACTGATGAGGGTATGAGAGGTCTAGGGCTCCCTGGGAACAAGGGCAGGTGGGTCCCGCTGCTCGCCCCGAACCCCCTGGGGCGAGTGGTCCACAGTGCCCCAGCCCGGGCTTGGAAGGAGATGAGGAGGATGCTTCTAGGGACGGTCTCCTGGTTTTATTGTCCACCAGTTATTAATAGTACAAGGTGAGAGAGGCTCCATAGAATGGATTTCTTGGGAAAGCAGAAAAATGGAGAATTTTAGCAGTCTGGGATCCAGGAAGGAAAATGGGGTGGTGATGAAGGCTTGGGGTGAGGGGGTAGGGGCAGTTCTGGGCTGCCCCCAGCCCCTTGTTACAAGTAACAAGACCATGGGGATACAGATAGGCTGGGAGACAGGCTGAGGCAGGAGTAGCAGAGGGGTCATGAAGGTGACTTGGCTTGGGGAGAAGGGCCTTTTGGAAGCAGACAGGACAGGGCTTGAGGGGACCTGGTGAGCTTCGCAAGGTCTCCTGGGCTCCTCACCTTGTTGAGGTGAAAGGTGACACTTTCACTTCTGAACTTGGAAAGGAGGACCCTCCCAACCTCTCCCCTGGAAAGGGAGCACCAACGGCCAATTGGTTATTTATTTCTTTCTAATCCTGTCGTTTTATGGGGCCGTAAACGAGGGCAGCAGGGAATTAATGAAAAAGGTGTAGCCAAGACAAACAGCAGAGTCCTTGCCCATGTGGCACCGACAGTCTAAAGGTGTGCGTGATGCAATCCCAGGCCTGTGCTCCCAGGAGGGCAGGGTGGAGCTGCCCGGGCAGACTGGGCAGCCAGAGGGTGGGCAGGAGGGACGAGTGACCTTGACCCTCAAGGGATGGCCGACGGAGGTTCTTTCCCCAAGCAGTGAGGCAGATAGCCAGATGGCGGCACAGCTGGCGTGAGGCGGGGTGGGGAGGTCCCAGGAGTCACCTTCATTCTGGAAAAATGAAGCGAGAGGTGTGTATTTGAGTGGGTGGCTCAAGCAGGCAGAAGACTAGAATAAGGGCCGCAACCGCCCAGCTCTACAGAAAGCGACCAAGAACCTCCAGATCCAGGAGGTGCTAATTAAGGATGCTTGCCCCGAGGGAACCCCCACCCCTCCTCCCTGTGGCGGTGGTGGTTGTTTAGTTGCTAAGTTGCTTCTGACTCTTTAGTGACCCCATGGACAGTAGCCCAACAGGCTCCTCTGTCCATGGGATTTCCCAGGCAAGCGTATGGGAGTGAGTTGCCATTTCCTTCTCCAGGGGATCTTCCCAACTCAGGGATGAAACCTCAGTCTCCTGCTTGGCAGGCAGCTTTTTGTTTTTACCACTGAGTCACCTGGGAAGCCCCCCTGTGGTTGGGGATATATTTAGTCCTGATAATATTAAGGGGCCCATGAAGCTCTCATGGGATGCGTCCTCCAAAGCAAGTTAGGGGAGAGTAATCTGGGGACTTCCCTGGTGGTCCAGTGGTTAAGACTGTGCTTCCATTGCAGGGGGCACAGGTTCAAGCCCTGGTCCGGGAAATAAGATCCTGCATGCTGCGAGGTGTGGCCAAAAATTAATAATTTTTAGAAGTGCTTAAAAAGTAGAAAAGCAGTCTGGACACCTGGGGGCTTTTGCAAGGTCTGGAAGGGTGCAGACAGAAGGACAGCTGCTGTCACGGCTCTGTTGGAGGTGTGGGCCACAGGGCAAGCCGGTGTAGGCTCCTGGGTGGTTATCTAGTGCAGGCCAATTGGTGTGGGATCCCTCCGCAGAGCCGGTGACTCACCAGGCTGAAGCACTTGATGCAAAGGATTCTTAAAATTCCTAAGTTCAACCTTGAACATGTAATGTTAAGTGAGATAAGCCAGCCACAAAGGGATGAATGCTGGATGATTCCTCATACACGAGGTTCCTAGAGCAGCCAGATTCATAGACAGAAAGTAGAAGGCTGGGTGCCAGGGGGCTGAGAAGAAGGGGGAGGGGGAGTTAGGGTTTAATGGGGATGGAGTTTCAGTTCGGGAGAATGAAAACCTCCTGGAGATGGATGGTGGCGGTGGTTGCCCAGCGGTGTGTCCTTAACACCACTGAGCTGTGTTCTTGAAAATAGTTAAGATGGTCCCTCTTAGGTGTATTTTATCACAACAAAAAATCCTGATTCGGGGCTTTTCTGGTAGCTCCGTGGCAAACAATCTGTCTGCCAACGTAGGAGACACGGATTCGACCTCTGATCCAGGAAGATCCCACATGCCGTGGCGGCAGCTAAGCCCAAGCAGTACAGCTACTGAGCCTGTGCTCTAGAGCCCGGGATCCACAGCTACTGATGCCCACTCACCCTAGAAATGTGCTCCACAGCAAGAGCAGTTGCCACAATGAGAAACCTCTGCCTCGCAACTGGAGAGCCGCCCCTACTCTTGCAACTAGAGAAAAGCCCACGCAGCAGTGAAGACCCAGCACAGTAAAAAATAAATAAATACAAATTTTTAAATGCGTATTTCACTTTGCATGGACTTTCTGCGTACCAGTCTGCCTCTGACCTTGATTTCACTTCCTGAGCCAGGAGATGGTGACTGATTGGAAGCCAGGCATCCTGTCACCATCTGGTCATAATAAATGTATAAACACCACCCTGCTTTCAAGTCAGTCTCCTCTGAGTGGAGGTCAGACCTCCAGCAGTCTCCAGCAGTCCAGAGACTGCTCACTTGGAGGGGAAGGTGAATGTCACCCCTGGGCCTGCGAAGCGCTGGTCTGTGGTCTGAAGTCTCAGCACCCAAACCCTCTCCCCAACCCCCCTGCCCTTTTCACCATCACAGCAGAGAGGCAGGGAAACAGAAGTTGGCTGCGGCTGGCTGTTTGGAAGAAGCAGGATTTTTGGTTATGGATACGTCTGAGCTTACATCCCCATCATTAATGATCAAGCTGCTAACTCCTTGTAAACCTTGGCCTCTTGATCTGTAAAAGGGCTAATATTGTATATTCTTCAGGAGTGTGAGAGTTTTTTTTCTAGTTTTATTTTATTTTTATTATTATTATTTTTTTCTTTACATTATCATGTTGGTTCTGCCATACATTGATATGAATCCACCATGGGCACACATGTGTTCCCCTTCCAGACCCCTCCCAATTCCATCCCTCTGGGTCATCCCGGTGCACCAGCCCTGAGCACCCAGTATCAAGCATCAAACCTGGGCTGGCAATTCATTTCACATATGATACTTAACATGTTTCAATGCCGTTCTCCCATATCATCCCACCCTTGCCCTCTCCCATAGAGTCCAAAAGACTGTTCTATACATCTGCGTCTCTTTTGCTGTCTCAAATATAGGGTTATTGTTACCATCTTTAGAAATTCCATATATATGCGTTAGTATACTGTATTGTTGTTTTTTCTTCTGGCATACTTCACCGGAGTGTGAGAGTTCTATGATGTAGAATATGTTCAACAGAGAGCACAGTGCTTGCCAAGAGGAACCATTCAACAGATGCTGATTACCTTTCCCTAGCCTCCCACCACCCACAGATTTTGTTTTCCAGAGGTATGTGTCTTTTCCTTTTTAAAGTATAGTTGATTTACACTGTTGTGCCAATTTCTGTTGTACAGCAAAGTGACTCAGTTCTATACACATATGCATTTAAAAATATTCTTTTCCACTATCCTGGTATCATAGGGGATTGAATATAGTTCCCTCCAGGAAATAGTGGAGGGCAAAGGAGCCTGGCAAGCCATAATATATGGGGTTGCAAAGAGTCAGACATGACTTAAAGACTAAACCACCACCACCTAAGTAAAACACTGAGCACACAGAACCCTACAGAAATTGGGAGTTCTGGAGGAAAAATACTCAGAAGAGAGAATACTTCCAGTTATCACTTTTGCAGTAAGTCGAGAGAGGTTGAGACCTGTAGTGAGGAAGAAAGAGCTGAGGAGGGGACTTCCCTGGTGGTCTGAGGGCCAAGACTCTGCACTCCCAATGCAGAGGGCCTGGTTCAAGCCCTTGTCAGGGATATAGATCCTGCATGCCGCAACTAAAACTCAGCTCAGCTGAATAAATATTTTTTAAAAAGAGCTGCAGAAATAGAAAGTAACAAGTGTGGGGAAGATGTGGAGAAATTGGAACCCTTGCATATGGCCGGTGGGACTGTACGATGGGGCAGCTGCTGTGACAAACAGTATGGTGAGTCCTCACAAAATTAAAGAGAATCGCCAGATGACCCAGAAAGTCCACTCTGGAGTATAAATCCAAAAGAACTGAAAGCAAGATTTTGAAAAAACAATGTTTTGACATCTCTGTTCATAGCAGCATTATTCACAGAAGCCAAAAAGTGAAAACAACTCAAGTGTCCGTCAGTGGATGAACAGATAAACCAAATATGGTCCATTCATACAACGGAATACTATCCAGCCTTAAAAAAGAAGGAAATTATGGTACAGCACAGAGGAATCTTGAGAACATTATGGTCGTTGAAGAATCCGGTCACAGAAGGACAAATATTGTAGATTTCATTTATACGAGGTATCCCGAGCGGCCAAACTCATAGAGACAGAAAGTCAAATAGGGGATTGCCCAGGGCTGCGAGGAGGGGAAATGGGGACGCAGTGTTTAGAGGGCTCAGAGTTTCAGTTTCAATTACTGTGGCTAATTTTGAAAAAGAGCTGAGGACATGGATCCAGGCAGAACTGACTCAGGCGTTTGGGAGAGACTTCCCAGTAATGGCTGACAGGAGGGTCTTCTCTCAAATTTCCTGGATGACACTCCTCTTCTTTCATGTCCCAAAGCATCAAAGATGGATCACATTTGGGTGAAGCTGACTTTTGCTAAAGGCCTGGGTGTCACCTGTCAGAACAAAACACAGCAAACACATTTAAATGCAACATTGGAAAAGGAATGCTGATTAAAAGTAATGAAAATGCTATAGTATAGTTTACTACACAGAGGAAGAATAAAGTTTGGTGTACTTTGTTATTAAAAAAATACAACATTGGGGGCCTTCCCTAGTGGTTCACGGGTTAAGACTTCCCTTCCCGATGCAGGGGGTTTGTGTTCGATCCCTGGTCAGGGAACTCAGATCCCATGCGCCTCGGGGCCAGAAACCCCCACAATGCAAAACAGAAGCAACACGGCAACAAATCCCAAGCTTTAAAAGAAATTGTATCCATTTCAAAATATATGTGGGACTTTCCTGCTGCTTCATTGACTGAGATCCGCACTCCCAATGCAGGAGGCCCACCTTCGATTCCTGATTAGGGAACTAGACGCCTCATGCCAAAGCTAAGACCCGGCACAATCAAATAAATACATATTAAAAAGTCTTTAAAACAAACGCGACATTGGGCGTATTGTCCGGGGTTCTGTGGCCTGGACAGGAGGGTTTTGTGTTGGCAGCTCCCCTGTGGAGGGCACCAGCCACCATGCTCTTCCCTCTCCCTTGACCCTCCTCCTGGGCTCACCTTCCTCCTTCCCAGACTCTTTGTTTCCTCCTTGTCTGGTTGCCCAGAAACTCAAAATTCCTTTCAGTTTATTCCTCAGGACAAGGCAGCTCCGTGCCTGGCTGCTCCGAGTGGTGGGAGGTACCTTTCTCTTCCGAGGCTACTGAGTCAGGCGTCTCCCGCGAGACTGTTGGGGCGGCAGAAGGTGAGCAGATGACGCTCAGCCACAGCCACACCCCATCACTTACCCTGGCCTGCGGGTCGGCTCCTGTGGTGAGGGAGTCCAGCAGGCTGCGGCCGTCTGGCCCTGGCCCTGCAGCAGCACTGGACACAGGTCTGTCCAAAAGCTTTGGGGGTGGTGTTCCCAGACTGGAGGCTGACGCCCCATCATCATGTGTGCAGATGAATTCTGCATTTTTTTTCATGCTGGTTCTGGGATTCCAGCGGAGGGAAGCTCTCAGGAAGGACCACGGATCCTGGTTCTGCCCCAGCTTAGTTGGGTGACTGGGCACACTGGCGCCTCTGTGCCCTCTGTGAAGAGTAATCACGGCTCATCTTATGGGGCTGTTGCAAGGAGTCAGTGAGGTGCCGTGTGCAGAAGAGTTTTGTACATAGCAAGTACTCGGCAGAACTCAGCTGCTCGTGTGGTGGTTATTGTGGTGGCTTTGCCAAAGCAGTACTGGTAATATCAATCGTAATAAGAGTATCAGCAGAGAGGGCAGTGGCAACCCGCTCCAGTATTCTTGCTTGGGAAATCCCATGGACAGAGGAGCCTGGCGGGCTACAGACCACGGGGTTGCAAAGAATTGGACACAACTGAGTGACTAACACACACCCGCACATGCAAGAGTAGCAGGCACAGTTAATAGCAGCAATGGTAGAGGTAACACCCACTGGTAGTAATAGTCGTGGTGATGTTACTGGGAGTACTGGTAGTCGCACTGTTAATGGCAGTAAGAGCTAACGTTTACAGAGTACTTAATCCACCCAAGCCACTGTTTCAAGAGCTCCACATGTGTTATTTCAATGGTTAAAAGCAAGTTCTTGCAGTTAGATGTTTGGGTGAGAGCTTCACCCAGCCACGGGTGAACAGGTGGAGAAACTGGAAGTTTTATGCACTGTTGGTGGGAATAAAGCAGCTTCTGTGGAAATCAGTACAGGCAGACCTTGTTTCATTGTACTTGATTCACTACATTTTTGTGTTTTTTGGGGGGAGGGAGTACTATTATTTTTTCTTTTTACAAATTGAAGGTTTGTGGCAACCCTGCATTGTCAGATGATGGTTAGCATTCTTTAGCTATAAAGTATTTCTTAATTAACATATATATATATATATTTTAGACATAATACTATTGCACACTTAATGGACTCATTAAGAAAAAAAAGGAGAGAGCTTAAATCAATAAAATCAGAAGTGAGAAAGGAGCAGTTACAACCAACACGAAAAATCATAAGTGACTGCCACGGAAAACTCTATGCCAATAAAATGGACAACGTAGATGAAAGGGACAAATTCTTAGAAACATACAACTTTCCAGGACTGAACCAGAAAGAAACAGAAAATGTAAACAGACCTATTCTGGGTAATGAAATTGAATCAGTAATTTAAAAGCTTCCAACAAACAAAAGTTCAAGACTGGTGGCTCCATAGGCGAATTCTACCAAACCTGGGAATCAAAGCAGCATTTCTTATGTCTGCTGTATTGGTGGGGGGGGGGGGTTCTTTACCACTATGCCATAATTGAAAAAAAGAGGGAGGAAAAACACCCCCTCAGTTTCATTTTCCTTACTTCTAAAATGGGGGGAAAACCTCTTGTACTTCTGAGGTTGTCAGGGTCGAAGGTGTGAACAGAGCTGTCTCCCCGAGAGAAGTGGCCAGTCCAGAGTGGTGGCCAATGATGCTGGCAGCTACCAGTGTCCAGTAGCTGGCAGCTACTTCTGTGTCCTTCTGCTGGGCCTTTCCTGTGTGGCCCCGGGCACACCCCTGCCCCTCTCTGAGCCACAGAAAAGAAAGACTGGCACCATTACCAAGTCCCCTCTCATTCCCCAACTGTGATGCTCCATGCCAGCTGCCGGCTGGAATCTCCCTTCCTGGAATGGACATCTCCAGGGTGGACCTGACACGTCTATTCTGCCAGCACTGAGGGCTGAGCCCACTGCTAGGATAGTTCATGCTGGGGTGATCCGTGGGGTGAGCCAGGGCCACTGACTCATGCCCTATCATCCAGAAAACTTGTCTCCAGTGGGTTTAGGACAGAAGGTCCCGGCATGTGCCTGACTGGGGGTCTGCACGGGCAAGTAAATGCTTGTATCTGCCTGGGGTTGGCGGGAGGTGGGAATGTGCAGGAGAGAGAATGCTGTGCTGTGCTGAGTGTCACGCCCCTTGGGGACAGGGACAGTAAATCTCTTCACCACATTTGTAGATGGCTGCATCCCTTTGGCCTTGGCTGCCCACCCGGGAGCCTTATAAGAATCCAAAAGCCTGAGGTTTGAGTCCCACTCCTGAGGCTTTAATTTCGCTGGTCTGTTGTGGCCTGAACACCAGGATTTTTCAAAGCTCCCCTGGGGGTTTCCACTGTGCCCCCAGGGCTGAGGAGGGGAGGCCTCGGCCCAGACCTGCCGGGGCTGGGCCCAGTCCAAGGGCCGAGGAAGTTTGTGTGGTGTGTGAGGGAGGCTACCTGTAAGCTGTTTATTGCCTGCTTGAATTACTGGGTAAATATTGACCTGAGGCTCCGGTGGCCCGGGAGCTACCTGTTGTTTCCACGGGTACATCTCTGGCAAAGTGGGGGCTCTGCCAGGCAAGAGATGGGTGATGCAGAAGCAAAAGGTCCCCCTGAGGGACACAGTGCCAGGTCTTGAGCAGACACTGGGCTTGGTGGGCAGCCAGGCAGGTGTGCAGGACAAGGCAAGGAGCACCGTTTCTGAACTCACTTCTGTGAGCTGTGAGAACATGGGCAAGCGTTTTGGGCTTTCGGGACTTCCGTCTCCTAGTCTCTACAACAAGGATGAGAGCAGCTGCCTGTATCCTCCTGTGAGGAGGAAATGGCACCACACATAACATACCCATCCCTCAGCAGTGGCTCAATATATGGCATGCCTTGTCTTCTGGACTGGAGAGCCTGCTGGCTGCCTGGTCCATGCGACATCACTACAGTTCTCCTGCCGCTAAGTCAGCATCTCTGAACCAGTGGGACCCTAACCGCTCCCAGGGAAATGTTGAAAGAGACAGCTCAGTCTCTTCCCATTGGGAACTGATGCCCTTCCAGCCCCCAGGTTCTGACCTCCCAGGACCTTAAAATTGGACTGTATTTCAAAATCTTTAAAGAAGCATTAAACAAAAATGAGGTAATTGGGGTGAGTGCTAATCTAGTGTTTTGTTATCGTTGTTCAGTTACTCAGTTGTGTCTGATTTTTGTGACTCCATGGACAGCAGCACGCCAGGCTTCCCTGTCCTTCACCATCTCCTGGAGTTTGCTCAAACTCATGTCCATTGAGTCAGTGATGCCATCCAACCACCTCATCCTCTGTCGTCCCCTTCTCCTCCTGCCTTCAATCTTTCCCAGCATCAGGGTCTTTTCCAATGAGTAGGCTCTTTACATCAGGTGGCCAAAGTATTGCAGTTTCAACTTCAGCATCAGTCTTTCCAATGAATATTCAGGGTTGATCTTCTTTAGGATTGACTAGTTTGATCTCTTTGCAGTTCAAGGGAATCTCAAGAGTCTTCTCCAACACCGCAGTTTGAAAGCATCAGTTCTTTGGTGCTCAGACTTCTTTATGGTCCAGCTCTCACATCCATCATGACTACTATAAAAACCACAGCTTTGACTGTACGGACCTTTGTTGGCAAAGTGATGTCTCTGCTTTTTAATATGCTGTCTAGCTTGGTCATAGATTTTCTTCCAAGGAACAGATATCTTTTAATTTAATTTAATAAATTAATCTTTTAATGAGGCAGTTGGGGTGGACCCTAATCCAGTATGACTGGTGTCCTAAGAAGAGTGGAGGAGGACAGACACATGCAGAGGGGTGACCACATGAGGACGTAGGAGCTCTGGACAAGCTAGGGAGAGAGGCCTCAGAGAAACCAACCCTGCTGACACCTCCAGAGCTGTAGGAGGATGCATTTCTGCCTTTAAAGCCCCCGGTCTCTGGGGCTTTGCTACTGCAGCCCTAGCAGACATGCAAGTCCCCACTCCAAGTCAACGGCGTTGGCATGTTCCCTTCTCCTGCAACTTCTAAATCTTGACCTCTGCCTCCCCCCTCCCCGGACAGAATCAGTCGCTAAGTTCTAAACTATCCCAGATTTTCCCATCACTATCTTAACCCCTCAGCCAGCTTCACCCTCTGCTTTCTTGCTACTTCATCCTCTCTCACTGGCTGCCTGCCGCAGACCAGCCTCCACACACAGTTCATTTTCCAAGTTCAAATGTGATCATGTGACTGGGTTCTTCCCCATCTGCCCAGACCCTCCTGTCTCCTTCACGACAGGCCGTGCTCTAGCTGCACAGACACGTCACGATTTCTGGAATGTGCAGTGTTACTCCTATACCCCCAGGTCTCTGAGCCTCTGACCCGCCGCCTGGGTCCTCTTCCTCTCTTCCCTGCTATCAAACTCCTATTCATCTGTCACAGCCCTTTTCTAATGGTTCTTCCTTGGAAGCCTTCTTGGACCTTCTGGGGGACAGAATCACCCTCCCCTCTTCTCTCTGCCCACGTGGACTTGTGTGCAGCCCCCATTTATAGGCAGTTTTGAGAGCGCTGTCTCTGGGTCTTTTTTCCTCACCCAGAGTGTGAGTGGATGAGATCAAGGCCCAGGCCTGAGTTATCTCACATTCCAAGCATCTAGTTCAGCGTCTGGCCTGGTTGGTGTCTAGTAGCTGCTTCTCAAATGCAAGGGTTAGTTGAATAGTTTAGGCCAGGGTTTGGGGCCAGACAATTTCATTTGGGAGGTGTCTTGCACATTGTAGGATATTTAGCAGCCCCCGTGGCCTCTGCCCACTGGAGGTGGTAGGCCCACTGTTCTCAACTTGTAACAACCCATTTACCTCCATGGGATTCTCCAGGCCAGAATACTGGAGTGGAGTGGGTTGCCATTCCCTTCTCCAGGGGATCTTCCCAAACCAGGGATTGAACCTGGGTCTCCTGCAATGCAGGCAGATTCCTCACCATCTGAGCCACCAGGGAAGCCCATTTACCTAGAGTCACATCCAGTCGTCCCTGGGCCCAGAACTGCCCCAGTTGAGAAACACTGGGCAGCCTGCAATGATATTTGAACCTCTCAAGGGCAGCACTGTTGGCACATCCAAGGTTGGAATGATGCTGACCTTGATTTTCTTAGAAGACAAATCAGAGAAAAATAGCAATTTTTGGAGGCTCTGTGTGTGAGAAAGTTGTAGCCAGGCAGGGGCCCTTTCCTAGGAATAAAGTTAAGGAAATTCTTATTTTCTGAAATTTTGCCTGGAGTTTCCTATTGAATTGGATACAAAACCAGTGGGAGTGGACACACACATCAAGCAGAGGCTCTGATGGCAGGTGGGATGATGATTTTCAGAAACTGGATCTATACTCATTCCACTTCCTTCCAAATTCAACCTCCTCTTTTCCTGTATGGATCTGCCCCCAAATCACTTTGGTTCTAAAGCTTCATCCGTCTCCCCAGTAAATATCAGTGCCCTCCGAGCATTCCGCATAGAGCCCATTCTATTAGGTTTGTCCACCAAGCGTCTGGTCATCCCTCTGCATCCCTGTCTGCCTCTGTCCCTTGCAGGCCCAGCCTGGTGACTTAAGGGAGAGCAGGTTCCCCCTCAAGATGACCCAGACTGGCTCTGGGGGCCTCTGTCTTGGTGGAGAACTGGGGCCTGTTTTCTGATCTCCCTGCCCTCAGTTTCCTCTTTTGTGAAAATGGAGTCAGAATACCTACCTCACCTTGAATGTCAAGTGCCAGGCACTCAGGAATGTCAGCTTTTACCCATCTCAGGGGCCAAAGTGCAGAACTTGGTTCCTTAGCCACACAGCAGAGGACAGTGGACAAGCTGCTCTTTCTGGATCAAAGCGAGTTCTTGGGCAACAAAAACCTCTTACCTGGTACACCAGCACAGGCCCACAGAAATTCCCTTCTAACCCCATTACTGTCTACTCCTGTCCTCTTAAAAATCAAATGCCCTTGAAAAGGTAGCATAGTGGGCCTTGTCAAGTACAGAGGCAAGATAAAATGCAGGACACCCAATTAAATCTGAATTTCAGATCAACAACAAAAAACTTTCAGCATAAGTGGGTCTGAATACTGCACAGGATTCAAAATTATTCGCCGTTCATCTGAAATTCAAATCTAACTGGATATGACATATTTAAAATTTTTGTTTGTTTGTTTTATTTCTTGCCCACATGTGGAATCTTTGTTCCCTGACCAGGAATTAAACCCATGCCCCATGCATTGGAAGTATGGAGTCTTAACCACTGGACCACCAGGGCAGTCCCAGGATGTTCTGTGTTCTTTATGTGCTCAATCTGACCACCCTGCTTAACAGCCATTTACATCTTGGGTAAATTTGTTTCCTAGGCCCTTTCCAGGGATCTGGTTTGGACAGGAAGAGAACATGGAGCTCACGGAATGGCCTCTTGGTGGTAGCCGATGACAAAGACTGCCTGACCAAACTGTAGTGAGGCTCCTGAGCCTTCTCCCAAGCCCATCTGTGTGCTTCCTTGTAAAATCTAGTTTTAGCAAGAGCCCTGCTAAGTCAGTTTAACCAAATCCCCCCAACTTTAATATCTGATCACCTTTGATATCTGATCAGCTTCCTCATCCCACACTGTACCCCAGTGATGTCTGATTGTCCTGTCTCACTTTCATCAAGAATCCTGGAGCTTCCCTGGTGGTCCAGTGGTTGGGAGTCTGCCTGACAATACAGAGGACACAGGTTCGATCCCTGGTCTGGGAAGATCCCAGATGCCTCAGAGCAACTAAGCCCATACTTCTGCCACAAGAAAAGCCACTGCAGGGAACAGCCTCTGCACAGCATTGAAAGAGTGGGCTCCCCCTCCCCCACGGCCCCACCTCCTCCAAACCCCACCTCTGCAACTTGAGGAAACCTGCACACAGCAACAAAGATCCAGTACAGCCTAAATAAATAAGCAAATGAAAATTTTAAGTGTCCCGTTATGTCAATTTATGAAGAAACTTCCTCAGCCCTGATGTTTCCTCCCAGAAATTTTCCAGCCACTGGTCCCCACCAGACTCCTCGGCTATAAATCCCCACTTGTCACTGATATGTTCAGAGTTGATCCCATCTCTCTCTTCCACTGTAAAATCCCATTGCAGTGGGTCCCTACACCTGTCCTGAATGTCCTGAATAAAGTCAGCATCCCCATCTTTAACAAGGGGCTTTTTTTAATTTCCTCTTTACTCACAGTGTAGTAGCCCTGATGGATCATTTTGTATGGATGCTTTCACCACCAGCTGAGTTTTATCTGTCACGAAACAGCTTAAAAAAAGAAGGAAGCCTAGTTCCCAATGATTTTGTGGCTTTTACATGAAACATGCATGTAAGGCTTCTGTGCTGGCCCCTTTTCTCAATATTTTTGGCAAAGACGACCAAAAAATAGCTTCTGTGGAAATTATTTATTTAGTATTAATGGGGCAAAGTTAGATCTTGGCTAGACATTTCAAGTAAACAGGATCACTCCACATGAAGTTGTTTGAAACCAGAGATTTCCTGTGACCCCGAGTTTTAACAAGAGCCAGAGAAGTTATATTTATAGAAATCCCGTTAATTTTACCCCACCCCCTCCCACATTTAATCCCAAATACAACAAATCCCGGAACGTCTGCAGACAGTGGCCTGTTTGATGGATGAGACCAGGAGGTGATCCCTTCATGCGGTTGTGTTGATAAATGGAGGGCTGGGTTGAGGCTGTTACAGTGGGACAGAGGGGGTGGATGCCAGTGGGTCGACAATATTTTCAAGAAGCTGCAAATACAACCAATTAATAAAAACGTTAACTCCCAGCACAGAGCGTCATTCGGTCAAGTTTCTTGGAGGGCTTTGCAAATCGCTTCTGACCTCAGCAGCTTAAAAGAGTTCCCAGGCAGAGCTGGAAGCACTGTTGCCTTCCCATATTTCTTCTTGAGCAACCCACTGTGTATGTGTGCATGCATGCTTAGTCACTCATTCGTGGCTGACTCTCTGTGACCCTATGGACCGTAGCCCACCAGGCTCCTCTGTCTGTGGGATTCTCCAGGCAAGAATACCAGAGTGGAGTGCCTTGTACTCCTCCAGGGCATCTTCCCAACCCAGGGATCAAACTTGTGTTTCTTAGGTCTCTTGCATTGACAAGCAGGTTCTTTACCACTAGTGCCACCTGGGAAGCCCCTACTGCTGCGGCCGCCGCTGCTAAATTGCTTCAGTCGTGTCCGACTCTGTGCAACCCCGTAGACAGCAGCCCACCAGGCTGCCCTGTCCCTGAGATTCTCCAGGCAAGAACACTGGAGTGGGTTGCCATTTCCTTCTCCAGTGCATGAAAGTGAAAAGTGAAAGTGAAGTCGCTCAGTCGTGTCCGACTCTTCGCGACCCCATGGACTGCAGCCCACCAGGCTCCTCCGTCCATGGGATTTTCCAGGCAAGAGTACTGGAGTGGGTTGCCATTGCCTTCTCCAGGGAAGCTCCTACTGTCTGGGTATAAATCCTCAATATTTGCTCTAGGGCTTCGTGGAAGCCCCTATTGCAGGCTATCAGTTGGATAGACTGTTGCAAGATGATTATTAGAAATTTCTCTTCCTCAAGGACCTCTCCAGTCTAGTCAGAGCTTAAGAACTAGGAGAGATTTCCCAAGGAAGAGAGAAGATTCCCCAGGTCCCAACAGAGAGCCATCAAAATGTTGGGGAAGGGTCGTGGTGGAAAGAGCATCAGAAGACTCAGGTCTCAGCCCTGGCCATAGGTGACCATGGGCAAGTCTGACTTCTACTTTTCTCATTGGTTAAACAAAGGAAAAACATCACCTATTCTGCGGGGTTGTTCTGAGGGATTTCTAGTGAGAAAATGTGAGTGAAGTATAAATCATTACTGCAATCAAAGACTGTGCAGGCCTCTGAGCTGAGGCATGTCCTTGGACCTAGGGCAGTGAGAGGACCCACGGAGGCCGTGAGGACCTCTTGGGGTCATAACTCCAGCTTCCTGATAAGGACGTTCAGCCACACCGGAGAACAGCCTCACGGCTGACCTCCTGTTTCTTCTGGATCCCTCAGGTCCCCACAGCCCTCCCTTTAGCTGGTGTTTGTCTGACTGCAAGGAGCTTTACTTTTAAATGACAGAGAAAAGAAGACACCAAATGAGAAAACACTAGAATGCTTTGCAGATAGCATTAGTATCAGTTTGTGTGATCTTTGTTTCAGAATTTTATACATCTCCGCAGGTATATGTGTATTGGACTGCAGTGAAAAAGATGCTTCTCAACATGAATTGTGCTTTAAAAAAAGAACCCCAAAACTAACGTGCTGCTTTGTGTGTGCATGCTCGGTTGCTCAGTCATGTCCGACTCTTTGCGACCCCATGGAATGTAGCCAGCCAGACTCCACTGTCCATGGAATTTTCCAGGCAAGAGTACAGTGCTGCTTTAGGCAAAGACAAATATGATTTCATCACTTGGGCAGCTTTGAGTCCAAAATAAAGCCAAGGAAGTGAGTGCTGATGGAGTCACCAAGGTGACCAGTCCAGAAATTCTTTCTTGAGTCACAGGATGGGTGTCATGACACCAGTGTGCCTGCAGACAGGTTCGAATCCCAGCTCTCAGCTTAGTAGCTCTGAGCCTTTCTAATGCCCAATGCAGTGGGCTGGCTCCCCTGAGCTCCCAGTGTGAATATTTTGAGGTTTGTGGCCTCTTTGGCTGTTCTCAGGGAACTGTTTGGTGAGACTCTCCTGTTCTCTGTATGCCCTCTCTTGGAAAATAATTTTAGAGTTTTATTTATTTTTGGCCGTGCGGTTGCTGCAAGGGCTTTTCTCTAGTTGTGGGGAGTGGGGGCTTCTCTCTAGTTGTAGTGCCCAGGCTTCTCACCACGGTGGCTTCTCTTGTGGCAAAGCACAGGCTCCAGGGCGCGAGGGCTTCAGTAGTTGCGGCACACAGGCTTAGCTGCTCCGTGACATGTGAGATCTTCCCAGATCAGGGACCAAACCTGTCCTGCATTGGTAGATGGATTCTTTACCACTGAGAATTGAGTCGAAGCATCTACCCTCTTTCCTTAAAGATGCTTTTGCAGGGGCAGGACTTTCTGTTTCGTTGCTAGCTACTAGCTGCAGAATCCACAGATCAGTTGTGCTGCTTACACCACAGCACATGGACCTCCGCCAGAGTTTGGTTGCCAGGTTTGGGTGGTCGGAAGAGCCAACAGCACGGGGAGTGGTTGTGTGAGTCAGGCATTATTGACTTCCAATGGGCCGACTCACTGATGCCCCGTTGATCATCCTGAGGCCATTCTTGGCTCTATGTTCTCAAGGGAGATTTGGTTACCCCTTGTGAGGATGAATGCACATTTTCAGTGCCATATTGCTTGAGAGGGGAGCCCAGCCCTTGGGACCTCTCTGTTGTTGTTCAATTGCTAGATTGTATCTGATATTTTTTTGACCCCATGGACCGTAGCCCGTCAGGCTCCTCTGTCCATGACATTTTTCCAGGCAAGAATACTGGAGTGGGTTGCCATTTCCTTCTCCATCTGCCCCTTAGCAATTTAGTACGTTTGTCTCCCCTCCTGTTTCCCAGCCTGGGTAAGCCCTGAGGCCTCCCAAGATTTCTGTGAGTGACCAGCCTCACTTCCTTATGGGCCATGGTCTCTGTCCTTGCATTCTGGTATACCAGCTCTGTTCACCCTCCTGCCAGCTGACACCACTTTGGGCCCTGAACTTACTTGAGAAGTCTAATCATGCTTGTATTTCGTAAGGTTAGTAAATTGGCTGAGGCTCTAGATTTCATGGAGAGGGGTCACCACACGGCCAACCTTCCACCATCTTTCTTCCCCTCCCCCCTCACTTCACATCCTTTCCCCAAATCTGTGTTCTCTGCAGCATCTGGGCCTGTGAGGTCAAACTCAGGCCCTCTGGGGAAGGTAGCCTCCCGAACTCTGCGTTCCTCTCCTGGGTGCTTCTCTGCCATAAGACTGTCTTTTCCTGGGCCCCTGGGTTCTGGTGAGGAAGATGACTCTCCATCTCTTTGTAACTGTTTTTCTGTAGACCTTTTTTTTCCCCCTTCCAGAATAATTTTAAACTTACAAAAGAGTTGCAAAAATAGTACAAAGAACTCCCACATATCCAGATTTCCCAAGTATTAATGTCTTACAGAACCATAGTACAATGATCAAAATGAAGAAACTGACATGGATGCACTTTCTTATCTAATCTGCAGGTCTTATTCAAATTTTCCAGCTATTTCACTAACGCCCTTTTTCTGGTCCAGGATCCAATTCAACAAAGGCTCACGAGCTATATTTAGTGACTATGTGGCCTTAGTCTCTTTTCATCCAAACTCAAGGTCAGGGGTGAGCAAATATTTTCTGTAAAGGATCAGAGTAGATATTTTAGTCTTTGCAGGCCATGTGCCCTCTCTTACAATTATTTTTATTTGTTCTAAGGGAATAGCTGTCAAATCAAGTTCAATGAATTCAGTAGATGGAAATAAATAATCCCCCCATTCACAGTGCCTGCTAACCATCTGCATTTAGTCACTGTCTTTTTTTATATTTATTTTTAATTGCAGAATAATTTCTTTACAATATTGTGTTGGTTTCTGCCATACACGAAAAAGCCATAGGTATACGTATTTCTCCTCCCTCTTGAACCTCCCTCTGTATTTATTTTTTATGTATTTTTTTATTTGTTTATTTGGCTGCACCAGGTCTTAGTTTCGGCATGTGGGATCTAGTTCCCCAACTAGATGCAGGGGTTGAACCCAGGCCTCCTGCATTTGGAACGCGAAGTCTTAGCCATTGGACCACCAGGGAACTGTTGGTTTAAGCAAACTGTTCCAGTGAATGATCAATCCATGGGAGATGCCTGAGTTCTTGCCATCCCTGTTTCTCAGCCCAGGAGGAGCAAGCGTTTTCTGAGACTGAAAGCCTCATTTCAGTTCAGTTCAGTCACTCAGTCGTGTCCAGCTCTTTGTGACCCCATGGACTGCAGCACACCAGGCTTCCCTGTCCATCTCCAACTCCCAGAGCTTGCTCAAACTCATGTCCATCAAGTCGGTGATCATCCTCTGTCATCCCTGTCTCCTCCTACGTTATGTCTTTCCCAGCATCAGGGTCTTTTCCAATGAGTTAGTTCTTTGCATCAGGTGGCCAAAGTATCACAGCCTAGGCAGGTGCTGTTGAGCAGGTGCTGAGTCTAGACTGTCTGTTCTCCCTGTCATTTAGACACAGGCTCTGTCCCCAAGTGTCCCACTCCCCCCTACGTGCCCCACCGTCAGAATGCCTGGGGAGCAAGCTTCAAGTTTTGCCCGCACACTCAGTCTCAGAGTTGTGGCCGACTCTTTGTGACCCCATGGACTGTAGCCCAACAGGATCCTCTGTCCATGGAATTCTCCAGACAAGAATACTGGAGTGTGCTGCCTATCCCTTCTCCAGGGAATCTCCCCAACCCAGGGATTGAACCGGGATCTCCTAAGTCTCCTGGAAAGGCAGTTGGATTCTTTACCACTGAGCCACCTGGGAAGCCCGTTCTCCAAGTTTCCTCTTCGCCAAAGTGAGACCTTTGGAATCCCAGACAGGCGGAGTCAGCTGAGGATGGTGGGAGAGGGCAATGGGAATGGGGAGGCAGGGGCTGGAGGGGCAGCCCTGCGTCTCCCTGGCAATCAAAGCCGTCATTGTTCTCAAAGAGTTAACTGCATACCAGGCTTGCAATTAGCAAGGAATAATGGGGTGTGATGGGTGTCTAACAAACGGCTGGAACTGATTTTCAGTCCTAGAGTGAGAAACTGCCCTGCTGATTCCCCTCCCTTACTTCCTGGTAACTGGCAGGCAGCGGGCTCAGTGGAGCAGAAATCCTTGGGGTGGGGGAGGGGATGGCAGGGGAGCAATCTGTCTTTGAATAATTTAAACAATGCAGCCCAGCCAAGCTAAATGGAGCTTATCAAATGTTACACCTCTTAAAGCTGCAATCAGAGGTGGCAGTATATTAACTGTAAAGCCCTCCTTCTGCGCAGAGGGAAACCGAGGAATGGCGAGCTTGCTACTCACTGGAAAGAGAAGGGAGTTTGAGGCCCAGAAGGAGAGAGAATTGAGTCCATTTTGAAGGTCAGATCAATAGCTCAAAGCAGATATCTGAGGACTGGACAGGACAGCATTTACTGGGCACCTACTGTATGCAAGGGTGGCAGGCTCTTATATTCAAGATATTTTCTTTAAACTTTGTTCTGGTTCTAAAAGTCACATTCTCTGATTCATTGTTGTCGTTCAGTCACTCAATTGTATATGACTCTTTGTGACCCCATGGATGTGCAGCATGCCAGACTTCCATGTTCTTCATTGTCTCCTGGAGCTTAATCAAACTCACGGCCGTTGAGTCAATGATGCCATCCAACCACCTCATCCTCTGTTTCCCCTTTCACCTCCTGTCCTCAATCTTTCCCAGCTTCAGGGTCTTTTCCAATGAGCTGGCTCTTCACATCAGGTGGCCAAAGTATTGGAGCTCCACTTCAGCATCAGTCCTTTCAATGAATATTCAAGGTTGATTTCCTTTAGGATTGACTGATTTGATCTCCTTGCTGTCCAAGGGACTCTCAAGAGTCTTCTCCATCACCACACTTCAAAAACATCAGTTCTTGGGTGCTCAGCCTTCTTTATGGTCCTACTCACATATCTGTACATGACTACTGGAAAAACCGTGGCCTTGACTACATGAACCTTTGTCAACAAAGTGATGTCTTTGCTTTTTAATATGCTGTCTAGGTTTTTCATAACTTTTCTTCCAAGGAGCAAGCATTTTTTAATTTCACAGCTGCAGTCACTTGTCTGCAGTGGTTTTGGAGCCCAAGAAAATAAAATCTGTCACGGTTTCTACTTTCTTCCCACCTATTTGCCAAGAAATGATGGGACCAGATGCCACAATCTTAGTTTTCTGAATGTTGAGCTTTAAGCCAGGTTTTCCACTCTCCTCTTTCACTTTCATCAAGAGGCTCTTTAGTTCCTCTTGGCTTTCTTGCTGTTAGAGTGGCATCATCTGAATGTCTGAGGTTGTTGGTACTCCCCCAGGCAGTCTTGATTCCAGCTTGTAATTCATTCCGCCCTGCTGTGCAGGAGGGCTAGACATCAGTTTTGTGAGACTGGGAGTCTGTTTTTTCTGTACATCTGTTACTGTGACTGTGGCAACCATCTCTCCCACCTCATCCTTCTTTGTGATATTAGAGCCCAGAAAGGTGCTTTGCTGAGAAAGAAGAGTGAACTAGACTCATTCAGAAAAACTCAGTGGCGAGATGGAGAAAGCACCAGGGCCTTTCTGAAGCTTGGCCATGTTTTCTCTGCATTTCTGCCCTAAGATCGTAGGAGAGACTCTGCCCCCTTCTTATAAATTCTCCAATGGCTTAAGTTAACTTTAGCTATCCTTGTAAAGTGCAACCTAAAGTCACAACTTTCTTAGAAGTCAAGCTAGGATACAGGTGGACGTACAGGAAGATGCATCATACCATTACCTAGAGAACGTGTTAAACATGGAGTTGCAAATCCAAAAAGGACAGCTTTCCAATACATCAGTTGCTTGCAGGATGGATACAAAAGCTCATTCAGTAGAATGAGATAGATGGCTTCCTATTTTCCCGCACTCTTTAAGAATAACATGAATAATATACACATATGCTCTTTGCACGGAGAAGGCAATGGCACCCCACTCCAGTACTCTTGCCTAGAAAATCCCATGGACGGAAGAGCCTGGTGGGCTGCCGTCTATGGGGTCGCACAGTCGGACACGACTGAAGTGACTTAGCAGCAGCAGCATGCCCTTTGCAAGAAAAATACACTTCAATCCATACACACAAGTGAGTTTTCAAATGTGTCTCTTAGTGGTTCTTTTGGATGTTGACTAAATACATCTCTAAGGACTTAAGTAGTTACTAATAATTTTTGATAATGATTGAAAACATTTCTTCATGCTTTTCCTGGTTTCCTTTGCACCCAAGAATTGTTGAGTTTTTGAAATGCAGAAAAGTAAACAAAATATATGTTTTAACAGCTTTGATTTACCCTGGGAATAAACTCATTCAGGCTATTCTATTTTAGTCACCTTCAGTTATGTATCATTTGTTTGTAAAACATGGGCTTCCCTGTTTGCTCAGTGGTAAAGAATCTGCCTGCCAATGCAGGAGACATTAGTTTGATCCCTAATCCGAGAAGATTCCGCATGCCACAGGGCAACAAGGCCCGCATGCTGCAACTGCCTAAGCTTGTTCTCTAGAGCCCAGGGGCTGCAACTACTGAGCCTGTGAGCCCTAAAGCGTGTGCGCCGCAAGAAACGCCACCACAATGAGAAGCCTATGAACCGCAACTAGAGAAAAGCCCCAGCACAGCCAAAATAAAACAATAAACCCATTACAGGCAGCATTTATTTTCACTTCTAATTCAAGGTAGATTATATTGTTTATATCTTAAAACCAACATAGCTTGACTTTCTGGCTTTTTCTAATTCAAAGATTTACTTTCATTTTAATAGGTGAAAGCCAGGTGTTATGTTCTGCTTTTTTAATTACTTTTTTCTCATATTGCTTAAAAGTGAAGACATGAAAAATAGTGGGACTATTACAAGTTTTTGTGTTTTACAGATATTCAAGAACAATTTACCTTTATTTTAAAACTTATTTTATTTTTAATTGTTTTGATAATAAATATTAATTTTATAATTTAAATAATTTTAAAATTTAAATTTTATAGTTGATTTACAGTGTTATGTTAATCTCTGTTGTATATCACAGTGACTCTGTTATACACATATATACATTTTTTTGTATTCTTTTTCATTATGATTTATCCCAGGATATTATATATAGCTCCCTATGCTATACAGTAGGACATGGTTGTTTATTTTATTTATATAAATGATATAAATGTATTTAAATTTTATTTCCTTATTTATTTATAAACATTTTTATTTCATTTACTTTGATTTTATTTTATTTTTTACGTTTACTTTTTCTTTTTTTTTCTAATTTTTGGCCTTACCAGGTGGCTTGTGGAATCTTAGCTCCCCAACCAGGGATTGAACTCACGCTCAGTGATAGCATGGAGTCCTAACCACTGGATTGTCAGGTAATTGCCCCCTCCTTTTTTTTGGTACCTAAGTCTCCTTGAAGGGCAAGAGGACCCAGGTGAAAAGCAGTTCCAGGGAGCAGAGGCAAGTCTATCTGACTCTAAACCTGCCTACTCGCCTACTTCAGGGAATCCCACCTCATTTCAGAAGATTTTCTCAGAGAAAGAAGGCAAGTGCTCACGGTTGAATGTGATCACCTGTCCTTCCGCTTCTGTACCAGGCGCCCCTCTGTCCTCCTTACCCCCCAGTCACCCCTCTTTCCAAAGCCTCCTGCAGTTTACTAAAAGGTATGGGATTTCCACTAGGTGCCAGGCGTGGTGAGAGATGACAGGGATATAAAATTGCCGTTTTAGCCCAGAGACTAGTGGGGAAGATGTTGCTGTAATCAGTAACATCCATTTGGTACAGAAAATATTTTTAATTTTTAGTTGTGGTAAATTATACATAACGTAAAACTTACATCTTAACCATTTTGAGGTGTATCGTCCAGTAGTGTGGTTGTGAGTGTTTCTGTGTGGGGTGTGTCGGGGCCCAGAGGATAGTTCATTCACTCAGGGACCAGAAAACTGTGTTGTTTTTCTTCTGTGTTTTAATTCTACATTGGGAAAGTGGATTTACAATGCAGGGGACTACAGAAACGTGGAGGGAGATGCTCACGTGTGATCGTACGTTCGGGCCGCTTTCAGATTTGCCAGCCGAGAGGCTAGCTCACCGGCATCACACAGCCGGGGATGGGACGGCCTGGATTCAGGACTCTCAATGAACGTTACGTTCCCCTCTTTCCCAGTGGCTTTGAGGATTAGACCCTTAACCCAGAAAAGTGCTGACACCTCTGACAGCAACAGCGGGGCGAGAGTTTCTGAGGATGAAGATGGCTCACAGGGAAAGACTTCAAAGGAACTGAGGGTACTGCCAGTGGCCACATCCAACGAGAAGTTAGAGACTGCGAATTGGACCCATTTTACCCTGGCTTCCCAGCCTGGGCAAGGGTTCTGGACAAAATGTTTCCATAAATCCAGCCTTGTGATCACAGGAAATAGCTTCTCCTGTGAACACACAGGCACATATGTGCATGTTAACGCATGCACAAGACACACACTGGCACATTTACACACACACACGTGTGCACACACACTGACATACAAACCAGTGCCCTCATGCAGGTGACGTCCACAGACCACGGCTGCAAAGGTGTCTTGTGGTGCTTTGCCTTCTTGTCCTCGCCTGGAGTTTACAGCCCTTGGAGAATGTCAAGCATGGGAGGCCTCTTAGTCTTGGGTTAGGTGAAAACTCCCTCTACATATTTGGAGGGCGTCCAGGCCCTGTGAGTGTGCTCGCAGAGGAGATAACAGTGACCTTGCTGGCAAGGGAGGACAGCCCCTCTGAGGCCAAGGAGCCGCACTGGCTGGGCTGAGGTCACTTTCTCTCCCCCGCGGCACCTGGGCTGACTCTGACGGCAAAGACTCTGGTTCAGCGTTGGGAGAGAAGACATGGCTCTGCTCTCAAGGAGGCCCTGCAGGTTTGGGGGAGGAGACTATCTCTGCCCCTGGGGGCCCACAATGAAGTGTGTTAGTTGCTCAGTTGTGCCCGATGACTCCTTGCGACCCCATGGACTGTAGCCCACAAGGCTCCTCTGTCCATGGGATTATCCAGGCAAGGAAACTGGAGTGGGTTGTTGCCATGCCCTTCTCCAGGGGATCTTCCCAACCTCGGGACTGAACCCAGGTATCCCACCTTGCAGGCAGATTCTTTACCATCTGAGCCACTAGGGAAGCCCCTGGGGAGGAAAGTTTGGGGGAGGAGACTCTATCTTTACCCCTGGAGGCCACAGGCTGATGGTCAAATGTCCCTCAACCTCCTTGTCTTCCCGAAGGCACCCAGCGTGCCTCTGCAGAATGGTGACAGGTTCTGGGTCCTAGCAGGGCTGCATCTGGCTCCTCAACAGCTCAGAGGCTCAGCCTGGCTGGGCCTGACTGGGGATGCTCAAGTCTCAGCACGACTGGTGTGTAACTGGAAGCGGTGGAGATTTTCTCATCTAAATGTAATCCCCTCTGTGGTCATCCCTTTAAGGGGCCAGCCCGTCATGCTCGGTGACCACAGGTGACAGGGTCCTCACTGACTCCGGGAGCAGCCTGTGGCAGAGGGGAGGCCCACTGGGTTCCTGCCCCTCTGTCATTTCCACTCACTCGTCCTGACTGTGCCACTTGGGTTAGGACAAACCCTTCTTCTCCAAGACAGCCTTGCGATATTGGAAAACAGCTGGCATTCATGCACTGGCAAATACTGAGAGGGCTCCTGCTGGGTGCTGGGCCAGGGCTGAGAGCTGAGGGCAGACATGTGCTTGGTGGTCTGGTGGAGGGGAGGAGAGGAAGAGAGCTGGCCCTGTAGGGTGATGGTCTGCAGGCTGGGAGAACCCCTAGGGGCTGGACACTGCCCAGAGGAGAGGAAGGCACGTGCTGGAGGGCACATGACGGCTACTCAGGCGGGGTCCCGGAACTCTATGTGCTCCAGAGGGGCTGGGACATGGGAGTCCAGGTTGCAGCCTGGCACCTGCACTGCAGGTGATTCAGAATGTGTGGGGAGACTGACAGCTTACCCCAGGCAGGGCACCAGCTGGACCTGATCCTGAGGCCCTAGCAGGCGCAAGGGTGGGCGCAGACCAGGGAGTTTTGATAGGGGAAAAGCAGGATCAGATGTGGAATTTAGTAAGGTCATGCCAGCTGCCAGGTGAAGGAATTTCCAGGGTGTTCTCTGGCTGGAGCAGAGAGTCCAGGGGAGGTGGCTGCAGGCAAGTTGGCCAGAGGCACTGGGTGTCTGGGTTAAGGTGGCAGCTGTGGGTGCAGGGCAATGGGTGGGGTCGAGAGACGGTAACATGTGGGTCCAAGGGGAGTTGGCAAACTTCTCTGGACGTGCAACTTCAGCTCTGCACGTACTCACTAGACATAACCTTGGAGTGCTTCACCAGCCAACAGCCCTCGGGTTGGGCTCCTGTTTACAATTTAAGGTAACTTGAAGCATGGTGCCCAGAGCAGAGCAAAGGATTTCAGCTACTGTCTGGATGGTGTGGATTATCTCAGCCTTTTCTCTCTCTCCTTCAGTCTCTGCCCTTTCTGCCACCAAGGTTGACATCCGAGGTCTGGTAGCTGGAGCCCACACTGTCTTCTCAAGGCCCTGAACCTTCACTCTGGATAGCTCCAAGCCACGTGCCCCTGTCTAGAACCTGGGCAGCTGGTTTTTCAGAACCTCTTAACAGGACCTTGCATTTATTCTTTTTCTTTGTACTTTTTGTAAGAAATTCACTTTTCTTAGATTCAGGGCTTCCACCTCCAGCCCTTTACCCTGCAGACACAGTAGTCTTGGGTTAGAAGCTGTGACGCTTGGCCTCTGGGTTGATATGTGATGTTCCACTGTAGTTTCATCCACTGTGTAAGAGGAATTTTATGTTTTCTTAAAAAAAAGTTTTGTCTAGAAAGCTTACTACTTGAAACTTTAAAAAACTTTAAAAAGTTACTTCTCAGGATATTTTTCTTCTCATCTTGAGGAAACAACGAGTTGCATTTGTATGGAGAAGAGAGGCAGCAAGGTGGTGTTCTGGTTTCTTCTCCTCTGTGGCCCCCCAGGAAAACTAGGGGAAAGACACAGCATGCAGACCAGCCCAGCCTGAAACAGCCCACTGAAGTGTTTCAGGCTCAGCAGCTAGCTGGGCTCAGCCCTCCAAGACGCCATATAAAAGTGCAGTGGCAGTGTGTGCGTATGTGAGTGTGAGTGTGTATGTGTGTGTGGAGTGGGGGCCAGGTTATTGGGGTGGAGGGAAGGGGACTGTTTGATTAATGGGTGTCCTGTGAACCTGCACATTTGGCCAAGCCTGCATTCCTGGGCTTTCAAACCCAGGGCAGTTTGATAAGCTGAGACCAAAGTCCTCTTTCCTCCCAGCAATGAGAGCAAACAGGGCCACTTGCTAATCCCAGCCCTGGCCTCTGGGGCCGTCTCTCGGCAACCAGCCCACCAAGTGGCCTTTCACAGGCCAATCAATGGGGCAGCTCTGGGGTCGGGAGCCCCGATAGCCAGCCTGTCTAAGTCGGGAGGGAGGGAGGCCAGGACACACCGACATCCAGCATGCAGTCTGAAGGGCCATGCTCGATCAACGAGGCCCACTACTCGTCACAGCTCCATCGGAGCTGGACTTCTCCTCTCCTTCCCGCCACCCTCTTCCCCAGCCTTTATTCCCACCTGGGCAGCTTATCAGTAGGACTCTCTCCATTCCTCTAGTGCCTGTCTAGAATGTTCTTCCCAATCCTCACCATCTTCAGAAGTCTGCCTCTAGGTTCCTCCTCCTCTAGGAAGCTTTCTCTGGTCACTCCAGTCTACATGGATCTCTCACTTTTCTGGATCCCTGGAGCCCTCAGGGTCACGACTCACGGTTTAGTACCAGACACTTCTTCAACTGGTCTACATGTGTTGTCTTGTTGTCACCAGCTAGACTGTCAATACCCTGGGGGTAGGGCTCACACTTCGGGATCATCCCTAACCCACCCAATGGAGGGCACACTGGAAGTTTTGGGAGGATCATACCAGTGCGGAGGGAATGGGGGAGCAGGGGACAGATTGGGGTGGAAATAAGGGGCTGAAGGACTTAATCACAGGAAGATGTGGAGGGCAGACTTTGAGATGAAAGGCAATATGGGGGTCTGTCTGGAGAGAATATTTATTTGTGGGGAGCCACGGTAGAGAGCTGAGGAGTGTCTGCACATTCTGTCACCTGAGTCCACCCTTCTCTCTGAGAACTGTTTCTTTCCTTGGCAGGAGCTGAGGGTACGGAGCTGCATCCGCATTTGCATCACTGGGTCCCTCACTTCTGACTGGAGGGGGTTACAGTTGGGATGGAACCTGGAGGGTCCTTCCAGATTCTCTTCTCCAGAGATGTGGATTCAGGACTTGAGTGAGATATGCCTCCGTGTCCGAAGTGTTGCCTCTGAAAAGATGTAAATGAGATGGCTGTATGTAGGGAGGAGCTCTGGAAGGAAGGCTGCAGGAAAGCAGGCAAGGAGAGCGAAAGGAACTGGAGCTCATGTCAGCATACAGCTGCCTTTGCTGCTCATGCTAAGTCAGAGCTCACCATAGTCCCGAGAGCAGGTACTGTTGGGATCCTGCTTTACTGATGGGGCAAGTCAGGCCTGGAGATCCAGTAACTTCCTCAGCCACACTCAACCAGTAAGGGGCAGACTTGAACCCTGTCCTGCCAGGTTACCAAGTCCAAACATAGCCCCCTATCTGCTTTTGCTTTAAACAGCTTCATGGATCCAGGCCCCGTCTTTTATGAGACACTTCTCTACATCCTGCACTTCAGTTTTGGGAGATATCAGAGCTGAATTGGTAAGGTTTGTTTCTATCATTTATCTACCTCCCTATCTATAAAGCTGGGCTTTCTCTGGTAGCTCAGCTGGTAAAGTATCCACCTGCAATGCTAGAGACTTCAGTTCAATTCCTGGGTTGGGAAGATCCCTTGCAGAAGGGATAGACTACCCGCCCCAGTATTCATGGGCTTCCCTTGTGGCTCAGATGGTAAAGAATCTGCCTGCAATGCTAAAGACTTGGGTTTGATCCCTGGGTTGGGAAGATCCCCTGGAGGAGGGGATGGCAATTCACTCTAGTATTCTTGCCTGGAGAATCTCCATGGACAGAGGAGTCTGGTGGGCTAGAGTCCATGGGGTCACAAAGAGTTGGACACGACTGAGAAACTAAGCACATCTATCTATTTACCCATCTATCAAATCATATCAATCCATCCATCACCTACCTATCCATCCAGCATCTATCTTTCTATTATCTATCTAAGTGCAATTAAATCCTAGTTGGAGAGAACAGGTAAGAACCTTGAAGACTCAGGTTGGATGAGGACTAAGAAAGAATCCCCACCACCATTAACACTATCAGTTGCTCACATGCTTTCCTCTAAATGGGCCCTCTTCATTCCTAAAGCAGCCCCGTTTTACAGATGGGTCCCTAGACAGGGAGTCACCCAGTAACCCGACAGGACAGTGGGTGTGGAGCTGGCGCATGCGCTTAGGCTGCCTCTTGTCTTGGCTTCTTCCTGCAGATGGATGTGCAGCCTCTAAACACCCCAGGGGGTGCGCTCTTGTCTTCCTCCCCAGCTTCCCTTGAAACACTCCCCTCTGTGACCACCACGAGGACCAAGTCTTGAGCTCTCTCTCTTAGATGGACTTTGGTCCAAGTCACTCTACCGCCAGCTTCTTCCCCCAAGCAGCCACCAACAGGGTAGTGCCTGTGCAGGGCACTCCCCCGCCCCCACCCCAAGGTTTCCCAGCTGCCAAGGCAACTCCCTTCATCTGCATCCCCCGCCTCGCTCCAACAAAACCAAGCACCCTGCCTCTGCCTGCCCTTGGAGGCCCAGTTTCTCCCACTCCTTCCTTATTAGTGAGTAAAAAGAAAAGGAATTCCTTTAGCAATTGGAACAGCCTCCGAATGGAGTTGAAGGACACACTGCAAAGTGTGAAAAAAACAAGGCCTGAACTTGCCAAGCTGACCAAGTGGTTATTTTAATCATGTGGAACAGCCCCCTTTTCATGGAAAATTTTCTACTCCAACACCTGTGGCCATTAAAGGAACCCTCACTCTTTTCTCCCCTGGGGTCCCCAGGGTCCACCTAGCCAGCCGCTGCCAGCCCAAGTAATTATTCCTGTTGCCCTTCCTCTCTGGCTCCTCATCCCTGCCCGGCCCAGCCCCACCCCTGTTAGCCCTCAGGTATAAGTGGATGCAGGGGAGCAGTTCTGAAACTTCTGGGAAGAATAAAGTGACCCAGAGACCAGGATCACCCACCGTTTTCTTCTGGAATCAGGAGTGACTCTGTCCTCATTTAGACATTGGAGGTAGTGCGGCCCTCTCTTCCCTAAAGTGCTCCATGCCCATCTTAAGGAGGCACTGTAGCTCACCATCTACAATTTGGACCGTATCTCTGCAAGAAAATAATTCAGTGAAATTACATCAAGTAATAGGTAAATCTATAAAGACAAAAAGCAGGTTGGTAGTTGTCAGGGGTTTAGGCAAGGGGGCAGGGGGGAGTAACTTTTTAAAGAGCAAGAGATTTTCTTTTAGGGTGATGAACATGTTTTAGAACTTGATAGTGGAGAGAACTGTGGTTGCAGAACATTGTGAATGTATTAAATGGTACTGAATATACACCTTAAAACAGTTAATTTTATGTTATGTGAATCTTACCTCAATTTTTTTAAAAAAGGCGTTAATTCACTCAGAGAGTCATTAAGAAAGGAAACTATGTAAGCCCGCTGTGTGCTTCTTATGGAGCAAATAACTATTTGACCAACAACTTTTCACATTCTTACCAGTGTGTGGGGGAAAAAGTCACAAGTATTTTCTGGAACATGCAGAGTTGTGAAACCAATGCCCCGAGTAAACTGAAATTATTAACTGATGGAGCCCCAGAGGCCAATCTAGCTAGCTAGCTTAGAGTTCCCGTCTAACCAGATGTGGCCCTGCCTCCAGGCATTGTCCCTTTCCATCTAGCCACAGACACTTCCCCTCTTTTACAAAAGTTCAACTTTCCAGTGGGATCCTGAATGGGGGATATGATGAGATGACAGGGGCATATTCTAGAGACTGAGCTTCACCACATGGCAGGTTGTTGGTGATTGGAGAGTTTTGCCATCAGACTGAAATCACTTACAAGTCCAGGGGTAGGAGGCTAAAGCATTTGCTTGAAGAGACACTTAGAACAAAATCTGGGGCTAAATCTGATCTGAAGCCTATCACCAGTCAGGTGCCTTAATGGAGTTCAGAAATTAGAAGTAGAAATGTCTGTCATGATGCTTGCAGGAAGCAGGTAACTGCTGGATGGACTAGCCTGGCAGAGGATAAAGGGATGAATCAGAGTCCTGATGTGAGCTGGATAAATCAGGAGGGCATGCTGAGTAGAAGAATGGGAGGTTGGACCTGAAAGGAAACAGCACTGTGGATGCCTGCAAAGACCTCAGGAAGTCATGCCCAGGCATCAAGCCAGCTCTGGGTCAACAAGATTGATGCTCCCTCACCTTGGTGGTTCCATCCAATAAACCACAAAGTTTATAGGATTATTCTTCTGCACTGGTTCCCACAGGTGACCCTTTAGATAGCTCCCTTCTATGGCATCTAAGAACACTCTGTGCCTTTAAGGTCCAACTGCAAGCTCTTATGGGCTTCCCAGGTGGTGCTGGTGGTAAAGAACTCACCTGCCAATGCAGGAGACATAAGAGATTTGGGTTCAATCCCTGAGTCCAGAAGATCCCCTGAAGGAGGGCACAGCAACCACTCTGGTATTCTTATCTAGAAAGTCCCATGGAGAGAGGAGCCTAGAGGGCTACAGTCCATACGGTCACAAAGAGTTGGACATGACTAAACAGACTTGGCATGCAGGCAGACTGTTATAGATATTTATGGACGTAACTGAATCCCTTGCTTGTTCTAGGCCCCCTTTGGCCAAGTGAGTCTGATTAATCTTTGTTTTCCTCCACAAAACTGAATATAATGCCTTATTCTGAGATGGCACTGATACAATGTCTATGGATGATTATAACGGACAGGTTTGTCTTCCAGCAAGTTTTCACTGGGGAAGCATGACATGAACCACATATAAATCTCAAGGGGTATCAAACATAGAAGCCACCGGGATGGCCTGTGATCTCACTGGTCCAATTCTAATTGTTTACGTCCTTCTCCATGGTGATTGCTTCAAATGCGTGATCCAAGCAGAACCAATCAGAATCCTCTCATGAGCTTTGACACATGCACTCTGGAAGATATCTCAAAAAGACTGTAAACCCTCCAATTAAGCTTTATTCTCTAATCATGCTGTTTTCAAAACTAAACACCACCAGCCAGGTTAATTCAACATGCTTCAAGCCTAAGATTGGCCGCTCTGATGGCTTTTTGTCTCATCCAATTGAAATTCCTGTGACCTAATCCTTCTTATTGCTAGTATCACACTTTAATTTTGTTGTCCATTTAGTCGGATAACATAATGAAAGAAAATATACAAGATGAATAATTTCATAGCACCACTAAACACAAAGATGACAACAGAGCCGTAAGCCTTCTGTTTGTAGATGGGCAACATCACCTTGAGAGAGTTCAAAAAGTGCTTCCAAGAAATGGTTAGAGAGGCTCCAAACAGGCCTATTAAAGCAAGTTCTTAAGTGCTTCTGTATAAAAGTATGGGGTATATAAGGGTCACATATTTAAAACTGAGGACCACCTGGTTGAGTTGACATTTATTTACATAATTTTTCTATTTCTTCACCTGAAAATGCTGCATAGAAAAAAATTATGCATAGACTATCCAGTGCTCCCTTTTGTGCAAATTGTTCAATCATACTAAGTGTCTTCACCCTGCTGGATCCTTCAGTGGAGGTGGAAAGGAAAACAGAGACAGGATAGGACATAGCGCACAGAGAGGTGAGTGGGGAGGGAGACCTGGCCACTCACCAGCTGTGTCCTCTGCTGGAGGTTGAGGTCATGGGCTGGGCTTGCCTGACCCTGCAATCCAGCACTGCTTCTCTCTCCCATAGGACAAAGGGCAAGTCATTTCTCACTGAGTTCACCATCCTTCTCTACCAGAGAAGGAATTCACGAGCTCTCCAGCATAATTCTAGGGCTTGGTGGGGTGGAAGGTACTAAATAAAGTGTTTTCTGATGGAACCTGAACTGGAGAGGCTCCTGATGCAGGGGCATCTGGTAGAGTGGAGGGCAGGGCTGAGGCATGACCCTGACCATGAGGATAAGGAGCAGCTGGCAATCTGAACCATCAGAAGCACACATACCTTCCCCTCCCTTGATTCCAGGATGCAGGGCTCTTGGGCTGGTCACTGAGATAGAAGCTGCAGAAACCAACCAGTCCAAGTAAATGACCAACGTTTTCTTTCAGTCACCACTGAAATTAAAATATAACGGAAAAAAAGAGGATTTGTAGGCAGGTATGACAAACTCAGAGACATCTTCCTAGAAGTAAAACAAAAAGGTAAATAGAAAATAAGAGATAAGAGATGAGATATTTAGACTATCAATTCAGGATGTTTAATACCCAGTTAATAGAAGTTCTAGAGGGAGGGAATAGAGAAAATGGGAAAGTGTAGAAATTAGTCAAGAAATAAATACATGCATTTTCCACAGAAGTAAAGGAGATGAGTTTCTGGATTGACAGCTTATTGACTGATTGTCCAAAACAATGAATGAAAAGGCATACTAAGAAATATCACAGTGAAGTGTTCCACCAATGGATATAGAGATTCCTAATAGCTCCCAGAGAGGAAGCAAGAAAAGGCCCCATTCAAAGACTCAGGAAATCAGATTGGTATCTTGAAGGTCTGACAGCTTCCCTAACTAGAAGAAAAAGGAGCAATATCTTTAAAATTCTTTTTTTTTTTTTAAAAAAAAAAAAAAAAAGACTTTCAGTCTAGAATTCAATACCTTGCCAACTGAAAAATATACCCTTTCTCAGGGAGGTAGTGAAGGAGATGCTCCAGCAAGACAAAGGCGTAAACCAAGAAAGTGGAGGAGACAGGATCTAGGAAACAGCACAATATTTTTATTGTCAGAATAATCCCTGATTTGTTTCACTCAAATATTACAATTCTATTGGAAGGATGAGAGAGAAAAAGTAAAAGGGAGAGAAAAGTTACTAAGTTCTCATCTGCCATATGAAGAAGCCATTCGGTGATGTCTAAAACTGATAAACAAAGACATAGCAACATCAGCACATTAGTCAGAAACAGAAAGGCAAAAACCAGAAGCAGCACCAGGGTTAGCAGTAGCTTGGTTGCCTTTGGGAAGCAGAACTGGACAGGGGACAGGATGGGAAGGAGAATGGGGAGGCCGATTGCAGGAAAATCATTTTGTTGTTAAACATGCTTTTATAACTAACTGATTTAAAATACAAAAACTGTGCACGTATTACTTTGATGAAAAACTTTAAAAAATAAATTCTGAGACTCAAAGCGTCAAGTTCAAGAACACAGTCAAGCAAGGAAGTCCCAGGGCCCTGGAGAGAATCCTCGGGTGTCTCTGGCTGCTGCGGGGCTCCGGGCTTGGGAACAGCAGGCTCTACGTCGCCGTCGCTGGGCGGGGGAGACACTTTCTCCAACAGACTAAGCGGGGACAGAAGGGAGCGTCCTCTATCTATCGCGCCCAGAGCGCCCTCCGCAGAACCTTCCGGAGCCTCTGAGAACCTCACCGCCCTCCCCCTGCCGCACCCCACCGCGGCTCTCCGAGGCGCCCTCCCCCAGCCGCCGGCCGCCGCCCCTCCCCGGCGGCTGCATGCGGCCGCTGGAATCCCTGTCGCCCGGGGACTCAGCTGACAGCGGACAGACAATGGTATTTCCCATCAGCCTGGGTATCAGGAGCCGGCCTTATCCAGCGGTGTTTTTCTATTAGTCTAACACCCCATTGTCCACCGCTTATCGCAGAAATGTTGATGTCATGCCTGGCTTGGAAGTGGTTTCTGCATCTCCGCTGGGAGGGCTTCGCTTTAATTGGAGGAGGGGGAGGGGCGGGGAGTCCATTTATCAGAATTCTCACGAGAATTCACCCCTTGTCCCCCCTCAGCAGGGCCGCCGAGGGCGCCACGGTGGTGGGGGGCTCCCCCGACACCATTGCTGGCCTTTCTCTCAGTCCCTGGCGCTCGACCCTGCCAGTCTCCCTCACAGCTGAAGTGCTGGGGAGGGTGGAGGGTGCTGGGGGTGCTTTCATGCCCCCCACCCCAACCCGGGGCTGTGGGTTTTTGGAGACCTGTTTTCCCTCTGGTGAGCTCCAGGTGGGGAGGGGTCCTCGTCCTCTTCCTCCTCTGAAGCTCCTTCAGCCCCCACCAGAGCCTGTTCTTGGTAGGAGCATATAAGCAAATGATGAAACCAAAGGGTAGGCATCTGGGAAGGTAGGCAGCCTGAGAGAAGGCAGAAAACTCTAGACTCACCTTCATTTCTGTTCCACCAGACTCCCCAACCCTCCAGCCCTAGTTGTGCCAACTCCTAAGGAAAGTCTTAATAATATGGTCTTCCCAGACCCTGTGTTTGCTCATGGTGGAGGTCTGAGCACAGGAGACCCTCTGTGTGTGTGTGTGTGTGTGTTAGAGCTGCCTTTGTTATAAAGCCCCTCAGAGAATGTGGTTAAGAAAGAAAAATGGTGCATTGCCCTGCTGCCTTTTGCTGGGGTGAATTAACCTTTCCAAGACTCAGCTGCTTCCTCCATTAAACAGGAGCATCTCAATGGATTGTCTGGAGGCCAGAGTTGAAACACGTTAGGTGCGTGGCTAGGTGATCAGCTGGGTGCGTGGCATGCAGTTACACGCGGTAAGTTGGTGGCTGCTATGCGTATAGCTGTTTGAGGCTTTGGCACAAAGCCTGCTCCCTGGACAACCAGAGAGGAGATGCCAGTGGGGGTTAGAGGGCATCGCCTTGATCCCCTCCTTGGAGAGCTGGGGCAGAGAGGAGGAGGTGTGCCTCAGTGGCCTAGGCCAGCCTGTGTTGGCTGCCAGAGGAAAAATGAGACCATTGGGGGTCAAGTTTTTTGCCTCACCTTTAAAAAGAACATGAATGCATACTGCAAACATTTGGAGACTTCTCTGTGGAGTCAAACATGTATCTAATGGGTCTGTTTTGAAGTACTTCTAGGGAAATTTAATTTGGAACATAAATGGCAAGCTCCATTTGAAGGCAGTTTTTACTCTGCCTTCAGAGTGGCCTAGTGAACCTCACTTAATGCAGAGACAAACCCTGCAGGAGGGCACTGAAAGAGAGGGAAGGCTCAACACCAGGAATGGTGGAGACTCTTCCTATCCATCTGCCCCCCTCCCCAGGGCTCAAGACTCCCAGGCTGATAATAAGCACAGCCCCTAATGGCCAGAGTCCTCACAGTAACCCCATCCTGTTAGGTTCTCACCAGGTCCGGTGAGGCCTGCTGGTTAATCTCCACCACCACATTGGACTGAGGACACAGGACTTACCTAGAGCTGGAAGTCAAACCTGAGTCCTTTGAATCCACATCCAGGCCTTTTCCAAGACCTCAAGTGGCAGCAGATAGAGCGCTTGACTTTGTCTCTTAAACACACACTCCTGGGACAAAAAGAAGCTTAGAGAATAGGGGCAGGCACTGTCTGTTTTGTTGCTGTGTTTGCTGGGTGATCTTCCTTTATCAGGGGCTTGCCATATTCTATGTCATCCCAGAGGCCAGGGCTGAGGAGACTAAGGGGACCAGACATCCGAAACAGAGATGCCCTTCCCCAATTCCAGGCTACATTGGATACACCTCCTTCCTGACAGGACTCTCTTTTGGAAGTTCCAAAAGTGAAATATTAGAATGACAGAGGCAGAAATACAGTGCTGCATGGATTGGAGATGGTGTTTTCGAGGGTAAGTTGTTTTTTAAAAAATATTATACTAACTTTATAATTAAGTTGTGTATAAATTTTAAAGAAACATTTTATTTTGTATTGGGGAATAGCTGATTAACAGTGTTGTGATAGTTTCAGGTGAACAGCTGAGCGACTCAGCCACACATACATACATGTATCCATTCTCCCCCAAACTCCCCTCCCATCCAGGCTGCCATATAACATTGAGCAGAGTTCCATGTGCTATATAGTAGGTCCTTGTTGGCTATCCATTTTAAATATATCTGTGTTTTCATGTCCTTCCCAAGCTCCCTAACTATCTCTTCCTTTAAGGACAGCTTTAAGCAAAGTCAGTTCTCTTCCCCTGAGGGATGTGAAGGATTCCTACAGGTCTCAAATCTCTCCTCTGTGGACTGGGTGTAATTGCATCAACGATCCTTCTATCTGTCCCATTTTAAGGTGCAGATATTTCTGGGTGGACCGCATGCAAGTCATGAACACCTTGATGTGATTAGGTATTCTCATGTTCTCTTCTGTGAGTGCTGAGTGCCCGTGCAAAACACCAAAGGGAAAAGGGTCAGTGCAAGAGGAAGGGGGCATGGGACAGAAGACAAGCAATTGCTGTCCAGTTTGTCCAGATTTGGCTTTTTAAAATTATTATTATTATTTTGCACAGTGTAGGTTATATTTTCCTTTCCAGTTTCACATTTGGAACACGTGTTCCTTTGGTCCAAGGCAGCATTTCCTGGGTGTCCCTTTGTTCAGCCAAGCACTTATGCTCCTTAAGCTTTGATGATCTCAGAGCATAATTTTCTAGAAGTCAGAAGGACTGACTGGGTTTCTTGGGAGATTCTTACATACAGTGAAGTGCCTCCTCCCTGCACAGATAAACAATCAACGTTTAGGGAGTTATCAGAGCTTTACAAATACCATGTTAGCACACAATGCCGGGCTCATCCCTGTAAGCTGGTCCCTTTCTCCTTTCTGCCTTCTGTCTCAGCCCTTCGCCTTTCACCTTTCTCCTGTGAGATCTGCAGTCGAAATACCAGCTCATGCAAGAAGTCTGTGGCCTTGATGAAGACATGATATGTTCTTCCTTGGCTTGTACCCCCTCCCCAGTATTTATGTCTCACAGAACCCTTAATAGCACCTCCTGTGCTTGGTAATGATCATTCATTTGTTTCTTGTCATCACCTCTCAACCCAGAGCCCCAGTGGGGCAGAAGCTGGTTGTTCTTGTCCCCACCGTGTCCACACCATGTCCCCGTATCTCAGCCTGGGGCTGGCACACGGGAGATGTTCAGAAAACATGGGCCGAGGGAGTGAATAAGCTGATGAGGGGGTGCTGTGCAGACAGCAAGATCCTGGGGGATGGACTATGACCTGAGCTCTTATGACACTCATCCGTGTGGATCTGTGATGGCAAGGCCACCCCACACTTTGGCCTCCTGGAGCAGGAGCCAGAAGCAACAATGGAGGCTGAGGACAGAGCAGGAAGTGGAGGTTCAGAAAGAAGATGACGATGGTCTAGGGTCAGCCATGGGGAAAGGGGCAGCTGCCTCTGGGCTCTTCCTGACACTGGCTCCGTGCTGTCTCTCCGTCTGTGCTTTGCCTAGCTCTGCGAGGAACCAGTGGTGAGCATGTCACACCGCGGGGGTGCCAGTCACGAAGCCCAGGCGTCTATGGGATGCTTGTGCCCTGCATGGATGGCAGCTCCAGGCTGCATCTCAGGAGGTGCGGGGCGGTGTGTGTGGAGTTGTGGACACAGGCACAGAAGCGCTGCTCACACAGGCTCCCCCACATGCCCTCTGATGCCCGAAGTCGGAGGAGGCACTGGAACCAAGTGGGTACAGCCCAAGCTGCTGCTCTGGTCACCAGAGACCGCCCAGGGCCACTCCAGAGGTCAAGGGTCACAGGGAGGAAATGAAGCCTCCTTGAAACCACTCTTAGGGAAGGTGAGGAATCAGCCCTTTGGTAGAGCCTCCATTTGGACCAGCCACCCATCCTGCAGCAAACACCCTTAGAGGAAGCTGGGCAGCTAACAGGCCACCCTGCACAGCCCCAGAACTCAGAACAGGTAGAAACTCCTGGAGAAAGTGGGGTTTCCCCTGAGCCTGAGCAATAGCACGTCTCATCCCTGGGCAGAGGCCCCAGCCAGTTGGGAGCCTCTGCTGGGTCCGTCTTGGTGAAGCCTTCATCCCAGCTTCCTCGCCTCATCCGTCCCCTCCCTCCCGCGCCTCCCAGGCTCCTGCTCTGGCTCCAAGGGTCTGCTGCCTGTGTGCCGCCCCTTTATCTTGTCTCCCTGTTTCCACCACTATCAGCCACTATCTGGCGCAATTCCACCCGGCGGTGGGCAGGGCAGGAAGCCGGCGTGACTCTCCTCTTTGCTCTCCATCCTCTTCCTTCTCCAGAGACAAAAGCAAAAACAGCCTGTTAACAGATCTGCCATTTCCCTCGGCTCCTTGACTTCATTTCCCACTCATTTTTTCACAGCCTCCACTTTTCCACCACAGGGCCTGGGGCCATCACTTCCTCCCGCCTGTCTGCCAGGGCCGCCCCCTCCCAAAGCCGCCTGCTCCCCTTACCCTTTCTAGGTCAGCCCGACCCGAGGTAGCCGACTGGTTGTCTGCAAGGATGGGACAGGATGGCGCTCTGGCCTGCCTCATGGACCACTAGGCTGTGACTCCGATTGTAACCACAGGAGGATTTTTTTATTTTGTTTTTGGTCAAAGAGCATCATGCATCCATTTATTATGTCACCATTTACTCAGACATTCACTGTGCATTTCCTACACTACTGCTGGACACCCAGAGAGGAGCAAGATGAGACCTTGGCCTCTAAGAGCTTGGGGAGTTGGCAAGTTGCTGGGCCGAGTGAAGTGCTCCATCCAGTGCTTGGTAGGAGTTAACTAAGTGCAACCAAGCACTCTGAAAACTCAGAACGAGAAAGACGGATGCTCACAAGGAGAGTGGGTGCTTGTCAGCACCTCATCCGTACCAGGAGCTGGGTTAAGCTCTTGCATTGTTACCTCATTGCATCCTGGTCCTCTTGGCAAACCTTTGGGCAGGTGTGATGATCATCACCAATTTGCAGATGAGAGACTGAGGCTAAGTTATGGCTAGTGAGTTCAGCATTTGGGTTCATAGCTGGAGCCCCATTTTACTTGAAGACCCAGCTCAGGGCTCCTTTGCACAGTCTTCAGCCCACCCCTCATGCCACTTGGTCTACATCGCATGCTGGTGGAAGAGTGAGTGCCGGAGAAATCTCTGGCTTGAAATATTTAATTGCAAAAATAATAGACGCTGAATTGCACTGGGTCTCAGTTTTCCTCATCTGCAAAAGGGGTGATAACAGTCTTAGGTTTATTGTGAGCTTTAGGGGAACAGTGTACATAGGGTGCTGATCATAGGGACTGGCATGCAGCTCGGTACTCGGTAAATATTAGCCATGAGTATTTTTGTAATTGTTATAGTAGACAGAATATACAGGAGATGACTTAGGAAGTGGACTGTCAGGGTTGATATAAATTTTGTATCTGTTTTCCAAGGGCAGATGCCCTGGGCTTTGTCATCTTAGACCGAGAGGATTGGGACTGGACAGTGCCCCAGAGGCTGTATTTCCCTTTTCTCTTGAGTTTACTTTGAGTCTCCCCCGTGCTCAAACAGGCTGTTACTTTCAAAGCCCTTGGGTCTTTCAAAAGCCTGAGCCCCTTCTTTTGTGTTTATTGAAATTCAACTTTTTCCTTTTTTCCTTGTGGCAAAATACCCGATAGCTCAGTGGTGAAGAATTAGCCTGTAATGCAGGAGACCTGGGTTCGATCCCTGAGTGGGGAAAATCCCCTGGAGGAGGCCATGGCAACCCACTCCAGTATTTTCATCTGGGAAATCCAATGGACAGAGGAGCCTCACGGGCTACAGTCCATGGGGTCACAAAGAGTCGGAAGCGACAGAGCACACAAGTAAGCATGCATACATCACATAAAATTGACCATTTTAACCATTTTAAGTGTACAGTTCAGTGGTATTTTGTACATTTGCATTGCTGCACAACTATCCCTACCTTCCTTTTCCAGAACTTTCTCATCATCACAAACTGCAACTGTGTCCCCGTAAATAATGACTCCTCCTGCCTCCAGCCCCCAGCCCCTGCACTCTCCTCTCTATGAATTTGACAGCTTTAGGTGCCTCATATAAGTGGGATCATGTAGTATTTATCCTTTTATGTCTGGCTTATTTCGCTCAGCATGAAGTCCTCAAGGTTCAACCTCAAGGTTGTCATATGTATCAGGATTCCCTTCCTTTAAAAAAATTTTTTAAAATTTTTATTTATTTGGCTGCACCAGATCTTGTTGTGGTATGTGGGTTCTTTCGTTCCCTGACCAGGGATCAAACCCAGGCTCTCTGTGTTTGAGAGCCTGGAAGCTTAGCCACTGGACCGCCAAAGAAGCCCCTTCCTTCCTTTTTAAGATTGAATACTATTCCACTCAGGAACTTCCCTGTAGTTCATATAGGCAAGCAGATAAAGAATCTGCTTGCAGTTCGGGAGACCCAGGTTTGATCCCTGGGTTGGAAAGATCCTCTGGAGAGGGGAGTGGCAGCCCACTCCAGTATTCTTGCCTGGAGAATCCCGTGGACAGAGGAGCCTGATGGTTACGGTCCACGGGCTCGCAAAGAGTCAGACATGACTGAGCGACTAAGCACACACCATTCCATTGTATGGATAGACCACATTTTTGTTTTTCCATGCATCTTTTGATGGACATTTAGGTTGTTTCCACCTTTTGGCATCTGTGATTAATGCTGCTATGAACATGGTGTACAAATATCTATTCCTAGATCAAATGGTAATTTTATGTTTAATTTTTTGAGGAACCATCATACTGGTTTCCACCATTTCACACTCTACAAGCAATGCACAGGGGTCTTTTTTTTTTAAATTAACTTATTTTTTTTAATTGAAGGATAATTGGCTTACAGAATTTTGTTGTTTCCTGTCAAACCTCAACATGAACCAGCCATAGGTATATATATATCCCCTCCCTTTTGAACCTCCCGCCCATCTCCCTCCCCATCCCACCCCTCTAGGTAGATACAGAGCCCCTGTTTGAGTTTCCTGAGACATACAGCAAATTCACATTGGCTATCTATTTTGCATATGGTAGTATAAGTTTCCATGCTACTCTTTCCATACTTCTCACCCTCTCTTCCGCTCTCCCCATGTCCATAAGTCTATTCTGTTTGTCTGTTTCTCCATTACTGCTCTGAAAATAAATCTTGATTTCTCCATAACCCTCACCAACCACCTCAGGACACAATTTACTGTTTACAGGTGGGAGTGTACATCTGATTGTTGGGAAATTCTTTTTGTCCCAAGTTTAAATCCTATAGTATCCTTTTTGCTGGCCTGGTGACTCAGTAGTAAAGAATTTGCCTGCCAATGCAGAAAATGAGGGTTCAATCCCTGGGTCGGGAAGATCTCTTGGAGGAGGAAATGGCAACCCACTTCAGTATTCTTGTCTGGGAAATCCTATGGAGGGAAGAGCCTGGCAAGCTGTGGTCCATAATGTTGTACAGAGTTGAACAGGACTTAGAGAGTAAACAACAATAAGAACCCTTTACACCTGTCCTGGGCTGACCTTGGTTCCCAGCCAGTCTAATTGCTCCTTCTTCCCCTGGGCATCCCTTCAGCAGCCTGGGGCAGCCCCTGCCCAGCGGTCAGTACACTGACCCCCCCCCGTGCCTGCTGGCTCCCGGCCCACCCTGCCAGCTGCTGACACGGGGTTCCCATGCTGACCGCTCCTGGGCCCCTCCTGCCCCTGAGTGGGCACAGACGCCGACAGGACCGGGGAACGCCACTCCCTTTCTCAAGGAGGGTGAGTTATTGGAGGGAACGCTGGCTCCCTGAGGAGTTAAATCATCCCTTGACTCAGACAACAGCCCTTTGCCCCCCTGGAGAGCATCACTCATCCCGGCACCCGCGGGACCAGGCTCTGTGTCAGAGGAAAGTGCCGCTCCCTTTCCCCTCGCTCAGAAGCTCATCCATCATCCCTATTAGAATTTCGGCTCCTCAGATTAGACATGGAACAGCTGGCCGAGTCGGGGCTCCCCGGGGCTCCGGGAGTTTGCTCTGGGAAGCTGGAGGGGATGCCTCAGAGAACGAGGGGACCTCAGAGGCCAGGACTCATCTCTCCAGGCCAGCAACTCCGCCACTTCTGGACCCCGTAAGACTGGAGGACTTCAGGCTCGATGTCCTCGAGGACTTGAATGGACCTGGGGAGCCCGAGAGTGGGCTGTGGCTGCCGTGGTCTGTGTGTGATGTGGCCACCCAGCCCCTGGGCCAGCATTGGTCATGCCCAGGTTCAGTAGCTTTTGGATAAATGTTGTTGGAAAACTCTGCCCTGGGAGGAACTGTAGACATGTTTTCTCACTTAGTTTTCACCCTCTCTTTGATGGAGGTGATAGTTGCCCATTTCGCAGATGAGAAAGCCAAGGATTATGAGGTTATATGACTTGCTCAAGGCCTCAGAGTCAGTGAGAGCCAGACAGAGGGTTTGAATCCAGATCTGGATGATCTAGCCCTGGCTTCTCTTTCTTGTCACAAATAACCCCACTAGTATTTTTATGTTCCTCAGAAGTAGTGCAGTGGTCTAATTCTGGGAGCAGAAAAGTCTCCCCAGGCTGTGCTGACATTGAGTTCATCTTCAGCCATTCTCCAGGCTGTGCTGTCCAAATATGTTACGTTTTATTAGTGTCTGAAGCTATTCTTAAGCTTCTACGTTCTTCTTCTGCTGACTTTAGAAAATCCTCCAATCTCCTGGATGTCTGTTTCTACCATGTCTTTGATCCTGCCTGGGGACTTCCCTGGTGGTACCGTGGTTAAGAACCCACCTTGCAATGCAGGGGATGCTGGTTTGATCCCCGGTCAGGGGGACTAAGATCCCACATGCCACAGATGAGCTAAATTTGTGTGCCACAACTGCTGAAGCTCAAGTGCCACAACTACAGGAGCCTGCGCAACACAAATAGCAACCCTGAATGCTGCAAGGAAGACTCAGTGAGGTCAGATAGATAAATACTTAAAAAAAAAAAAAAAAAGATCCTGCCTGGACTCAAGCTTCAAACTTGAATGGGATGTGGCAGGGGATTAAAAACTCTGGGAAGATAGACAATGCCACTTCTGAGAGGTGTACCCTAGACCTCCCAAGTAACCTTAAGGAGGACAAGGAGTGGTCTCAATTCTAATAACAGCGATCACTCACCGAACTTCCACTGCGTTCTGAGTGCTTTATGTAGCTTGACCAGTCCTTACAATCATTCTGAAAGATCTTCTTGTCCCCACTTTACAGGTGACAGAATAGAGGCTCAAAGAAACGAACTTGTTGAGCTGTTAAATGCCTCCAAAGTGCACACTTGTTCTGACATATCACAGGTGTTCTTGCATGATCTGGGGATGCCTACGTGGATGAAGGTTGCCCTGGCCAAAGGCCCTGGCCAAAAGACCCTGATGCTGGGGAAGATTGAAGGCAGGAGGAGAAGGGAATGACAGAGGCTGAGATGGTTGGATGGCATCACCAACTCAATGGACATGAGTTTGAGTAAACTCCAGGAGCTGGTGATGGACAGGGAGGCCTGCAGCCCATGGGGTCGCAAAGAGTCAGACATGACTGAGCGACTGAACTGAACTGAAAGGCATAGTGAGGCTGAATTGCTGCACCATCTGGAGCAGGCAAGTCAGACCAGGGGTGAGGTCTGTACTGGGGCTGGAAGATCTTGAACACGGCTATGGCTCCTCCTTGACCACTGATCTCTCTTGCTTCCTGTGGCTTTGACAACCATCAGGCATGTCAACACAACACCTTACACATGCTGAAAAAGTCACTGCTTTGGGAAAATGTGCTCAGAGTGTAGAAGCCCTTTTGTTCCTCACAACCAGAGGGTCAAAGCCACTGTGATTATAGGGGGTTCTTTAAATCTCAGTTTCGTTGCTCTTCACCCTTGGGACTTGGAGCAGGAAAGACCCTCCTCAGTCCCCTCAGCAGAGCTTTCCATGGAGCTATCCAAGGTCCTGCAAGTGCTTTGCCCAGTGCTGCTTGTAATCAATTGACCTCTGATCTTTCTGCCTGGGTCCTTGGCCTCTGGCCTTCCCTGACTTTGGAACCCACCAAACTTTACAGTACTTCGCCCTTTCACTCACTTCCTAGGTCCTGCTGATCTGAGCTCACTGGACCTGGTCCACCATGGCCTTGAGGCCCAGCCTCGAAACCAGTCCAGTTCTCGTCTCCCTCTTCACTACCACTGTCCTTGCTGATGATCAGCTGAGCCCACCATCCAGCACTGTGTGTCACTCTGTCCCTTACTTCCTCCATGGGCACGTGCTTTCTTGGAACTGATTGTTCCTTGGAATCTGGTCGATTTTCAACACACACTCAAATTTATTGATTTTGTCCATCCTCCTTCCTTGGTCACGTAACCAGTCGTTGATGAAAAGTTTCCTGTCTTGAGAGCAGTGGGGATATTCTTATTTAATAAAGCCTATGACTTGAGGAGGCCTGTATCTCAGGCCTGTAATATGGTTACATCTACTCTAGGTATCTCGATATAAGAAAATCGATTCTTCAAAAGAGAATTGACTAGAAAATGAGCTTCCATTGAAAAGCTCCTTTGCTTTCTCGTGAGCATTGGAGCTCTGGTGTTCCGGTCTCAGCATTGTTCCTGACCAGCAGTGTGACCTTGGGCAAGTCATTTAAGCCATGCATCCCTTCATATCTCCTGTCATTCACTCACTTTCTGGCAAAAGAATTACTCATCATGCATCATGCACTTGGCGAGGTGCTGCAGGTGCCACAAGGAGAAAGATACAGTTTCTATCTTCAGGGAGCTTGCAGTGTAATCCAGGAGACCAATATGCACTTGGCTAAAATGGAAATAGTTTCAAAAATTACTACAACAAAGAAGCAAAGTGCAGAGGGTACATGGAGGCCGGATCCACCTTTGCTGTCCCATCTGCTTGGATGGCTCATATGACTCACATCGTCACTTCTGCAGTTCTTTGATCAATGTCCTATTATCAGAGAGGCCGTCTTTGACTACCCTATTTGAAGCAGGAACCCTGCTCCTGGCCTGGCACCTCCCTGTGTCTCTCTTGTGCTTTTTTCCCCATAGCACTTATCATCCCCTGGCAGGGAAGAATCCATCCGTCTGTGAGGTGGGGGTTGCACTCATGATCCCCGTAGTGAGTTGCATGGTGGCATCTTAGCCCCAGAAGCTGTGAATATGACCTTACTTGGAAAAAGAGTCTCTGCAGATGTAATTAAGGATCTTGAGAGAAGGTCATTCTCGATTTACCCGGTAGACTCTAAATTTAATGACAAGTGTCCTTATAAGAGACAGAAGAAAAGACTCAGACAGAGGACAAGGCCACTTAAAGAGAGGGGCAGAGACTGGAATGACGTGGACACCAGCCAAGGAAGCCAGAGAGGTTGGGAAGGATGCTCCCCTGGTAGCTTCAGAGGGAGCATGGCCCTGCCAACAGCTTGACTTCAGATTTCTGGCCTCCACAACCATGGGAGAATAAGTTTCTGTTGCTTTAAGCCACGAGGTTTGTGATCATTTGTTACGGCAGCCACAGAATACCCTACTATCTCTATATTGTTCCTATGGTCATCTTCATGGCAAATAGTCTGAAACCTAAAGAAGAGTCAGGACTGAGAACATCATTCAATAATGCCAATGTTTTCAAAAATTCACCAGCTATCTTCGTGGAAATAGACACAACTTGGAAAGGGGTGCATAAGTCACCCCTTATGCATCATGCTGGGGAAAAGTGCAGAGCAGGAGGCTGTTCCCAGGGTGAAGAGAGAGACGCGTGGTTATCTGGCCCGAGTGGGGATATGGTCATTCACTAGCTTTGCCTACAAAATAAAAGAGAGGTCACATTTTAATTACAGCATGGTTTGTAACAGAAAACAATGAGAAGGGGTCCAAACTTCTGTCAGTAAATCATTATATGAACCATCCTACAGCCTGACTGTAGAAAGTGAAAGTGTTCATTGCTCAGTCGTGTCTGACTCTTTGCGACCCCAAGGACTGTAGCCTACCAGGCTCTTCTGTCCATGGGATTCTCCAGGCAAGAATACTGGAGTGGGCTGCCATTCCCTTCTCCAGGGGATCTTCCAAACCCAGGGATTGAACCCAGGTCTCCTGCATTTTAGGTGGATTCTTTACTGTCTGAGCCATAAGGGAATTCCTTACTGCAGAAACCCCCATATAAAGCCTGTATTTTACCTCTAGTCTATGAGGATGGTATGCAGGCCCATCTAGTGTATTAGTGTAGTATATTAGAACATACGCTATACCTATTTATTGTTTTTAAGATCTGAAAATGACTTTTATTGGTTACTAAATTACTGATCAAATGACAGTGTACATTTGATGAATTGGACCCGTAGATGACAGAATGGGATCATTCAGTTCACATTCTTTAAGGAAAAGACTTAGAGGAATTGTCTCTTTCAGCTACTCCCTGTTTCTAAATGTACCCATTGTTGTTTAGTTGCTAAACAAAGAATCCATGGGATTCTCCAGGAAAGAATATTGGAGCGGGTTGCCATTTCCTCCTCCAGGGGATCTTCCCGACCCAGGGATTGAATCCAGGTCTCCCAAACTGGCAGGCAGATTCTTTACCACCGAGCCACCTGGGAAGCACTAGAGGCCTGTGAATCCACTGAAAAGGCCTCTGAGGACACAAGCTCAGCTGCTGGCCTTGGGGAGGGCCCTGGACTGAGTAGTGTTTCCAGGGGATTTTCATTCATCTGCTTGTTTCATTCTTTTTACAACGATTAGAACCATTTTTAAAAAGTTCTGTTATTTAAATCAAAAAGAATGAGAAGAAAAGTGCTCAGCTGAGGGTGTGACTTTGGGGTCACTCGGGCCTTGTAGCTGGAGGGGGTGGGGCGCGGGTGGGAGGTGGGGTCAGTGGTTCTCTGCCACTCCAGGCTCATAAATGCCGCTTTGACTGCTGCTGCTGCTTAGCGGTTCCTCGTCATCCTGACGGGGCCTCGAGGTGAGATCCGTGAACAGACGCAGTCCTAGAACCTAGTGTTCCAGACAGAGAGTGCTGTGCAGGCAGACTCGTGGGACGTGTCCTTTCCTGAGGAACAGCCAGTAACAGGCTACCCAGCCTGGCCAGCCGGCCCAGCCCACCTCTGAGGCCACCCAGGTTCAGAGCGGAAGCATCCCCAACCAATTGTGGAGTGGTGGATGCAGACCCAGTGGCCACGGCAGGTGTCTTGGGAGAAAAGGATGCCTCTAGGCATGTGCCACCCTTGTTCCCCTCCCGCCCCCCCACCCCCAGGGTCAGGAAAGGAGGCAGCCTTTCACCTCTCAGAGAGGCGGGGGTTAATTCCAAAAGCACAGGACACCTGGGACCAGAAAAGTTCTCCAGGGAAGGGAGAAAGAACTCAGACTGTCATAGGGAGGAGAATCCTAACAATGGTAAACTAGTTAACTATTTTTCAGTGCAAAGGATAAAGTAAACTGAGAGGGTAACCAGCACAGACTTTTTAGGGCTCCTTGAGGAAACAGATGAGTCTCATTGGTAACCAATGCTGTTAAGCCAAATGATACAGTGCTGGAAAAAAAAAATACATTTGCCTCCCTTCCTACTGCTGTGCCTTAGTACTTTTCCTGGCAAATGCGGCATCTTTAGAATTAAAAAAGCGATCAGGTCAGAACTGTCACAGTCAAGAAGAGTCTAAGGAAACTTGATGAATAAATGTAACATGGCATCTTCGATGGGATCCTGGCACAGAAAAAGGACATTAGGTGAAAACTAAGAAAATCTGAATAACTATGGGCTTCAGTGAATAATAATAACACACAAATGTTAGTTCTTTAATTGTACCAAGTGTATCATATTATGTAAGATGTTAACGAAAGGGGAGGCTAGGAGGGAGTATGTGGGAACTCGCTGTACTGTCTTAGCAACCTTTTGCACATCATTTAGATTCTAAATTTAAATTCTAATTTTAGATATCCTAAAATTTTAATTTTTGTTGTTGTTAGAATAAATCAGGCCTGGCCTGGTTTAATTGGTGTTCATGCGAAACGGAGTTTACAAGTGATAGTAGAGGTGAGTGGAATTCAAAGTTTAGGGGGGTTATGTAGATTTGTTGAAACTCATCAAGCCATACATTTAAAATTCATCAATTTTACTGTATTTTAATTACATTTTAATAAACTGACTTTTTTTAAATTGTGTATTTCACCACCGTTTTCTTCTTCTTTTTTTTTTTTTTAAATTTTCTTTACTTTATTGTGTTGGTTTTGCCATACAGTAACATGAACCCGCCATGGATCTACACATGCTCCCCCTCCAGAACCCCCCTCCCTCCCCCCTCCCGACTCCCTCCCCCTGGGACATCCCGGTGCACCAGCCCCGAGCATCAACCCTGGGCTGGCGATTGATTTCACATATGGTAATTAACATGTTTCAATGTCATTCTCCCATATCATCCCACCCTTGCCCTCATCCACAGAGTCCACGTGTCCGTTCTACACATCTGCGTTCCTTTTGCTGTCTTGCATGCAGGGTTCTCATTTCCATCTTTCTAAATTCCATATATATGCGTTAGTATACTGTATTGTTGTTTTTCCTTCTGGCTTACTTCACTCTGGATAATAGGCTCCAGTTCCGTCCACCTGAGTAGAACTGATTCAAATGAATTTTTTTTTTTAATGCTGAGTAATATTCCATTGTGTATGTGTACCACAGCTTTCTTATCCATTCATCAGTTGATGGGCATCTAGGTTGCTTCCATGTCCTGGCTATTGAAAGCTTCTGCACAACAAAGGAAACTGTAAGCAAGGTGAAAAGACAGCCTTCAGAATGGGAGAAAATAATAGCCAATGAAGCAACGGACAAACAGTTAATCTCAAAAATATACAAGCAACTCCTGCAGCTCCATTCCAGAAAAATAAACGACCCAATCAAAAAGTGGGCCAAAGAACTTAACAGACATTTCTCCAAAGAAGACACAAAAATGGCTAACAAACACATGAAAAGATGCTCAACATCACTCATTATCAGAGAAATGCAAATCAAAACCACAATGAGGTACCACTTTACACCAGTCAGAATGGCTGCCATCCAAAAGTCTACAAGCAATAAATGCTGGAGAGGATGTGGAGAAAAGGGAACCCTCTTACACTGTTGGTGGGAATGCAAACTAGTACAGCCACTATGGAAAACAGTGTGGAGATTCCTTAAAAAACTGCAAATAGACCTGCCATATGACCCAGCAATCCCAATGCTGGGCATACGCACCCAGGAAACCAGAATTGAAAGAGCCACGTGTACCCCAATGTTCATCGCTGCATTGTTTACAATAGCCAGGACATGGAAGCAACCTAGATGCCCATCAATAAACTGACTTTTTAAAGGGGAAAAAGCCACGAAGTTTAGGGGGTTTACAATGAGTTTATTTGAAGTAAGATTTGTGAGTGATTTGCCATAGAATTTCTTCCCCACAGTCCCAGTTGACTTTTAGTTCAACTGTATGACATACTGTTATTCCCATTTCACAGATGGACAAACCAAGCTCAGAGAGGTTACATGGCTTTTCAACATCACCTGTCCCGACTCCAGCTGGTGCTTCATTTAATCTTGTAATCTGGATAATTTCCCATACTTGCCTTGTCTCTCTGTGTGTCCGTGTCTTTGCCAAGCCCTCACTCCCTCTTCTTTTCTGCCCACCAAATTGTCCAGTCTCTTCCATCCGCTAAGAACGTACTCAGACTTCACCTCCTTTGAGAAGCCTTCCTGGATGTTCCCATGTAATTAATGACTCCATACTCAGTGCTCTCTCTGACCTCCTCCCAGATGAATTCTGTCCTCGACTTATCTGACCTCTCATTGGACCGGGAGCAACTTGATGGCTGGGATGGTGCCTTTTTCTCTTTGCATCTACCGTCTGCCCAGGGCCTGGCCAGCCCCGGCTGGGGAATCACTTGCATTAAACTGAAGCTAATATGAAACAGTGTTAATCTGCTCAGGCTGCCACAGCAGCAGTTTCCTCTCACATTTCTGGAGACAGAGACAGGCAGTCCAAGAGCAAGCTGTGGGCAGAGTCGGTTCCTCCTAAGGCCTCTCTGCTTGGCGTGTAGATGGCCATCTTCCCTTTGCGTCTTCACATGGTCTTCCCTCTGTGTGTTCCTGTTCTAATCTCCTCTCCTTATAAGGACACTGGTCATACTGGATTAGGGCCCACCCTAATGACTTCACTTAATCGCATTGTTAAAGACCCCATCTCTAAATCCAGTCATATGCTGGGGTTCTGGAGTCAGTACTTCACCATAGGAACTTGGAGGGGACGCAACTCCATCTATAAGGAAACCAGGGCCGGCTATGGACTTGGAGGTTGGTGGGGAACCCACCACTAGGGTCCACCATTTAAAAGATGCAGTTAAGGGACTTCCCTGGTGATCCTGTGGTTAAGAATCACCTTCCAGTGCAGGGCATGTGGATTTGATATCTGGTTAAGGAGCTAAGAGCCACATGCCTTGGGGCAACTAAGACAAGATGCAACTAAATAAATATTTTTTTTGAATTAAAAAATATTTTTTTTTGGCCATGCCTCTTGGCCTGTAGGATCTTAGTTATGGGACCAGGGATTGAACCCGTGCTTCCTGCATTGGGATGCCCAGAGTCTTAACCACTGGACTGCCAAGGAAGGACCCCCAAAATTTAAAAAAAAAAAAAAGATGCAGGTGACGTGCGGGCAAAGGCCTGAACATTTCTAGGCTCGAGTTACAGGGCATTGCTGTTATTACAGGGCGAAGAATGCGGGAAAGACTTGTCTTTGGAAAATGATATGAGGTCTTGAGATGAAGGAGCTGTGAGGACGCTTAAATTTGTGTGTCTCCACTAATGACTGCTTCAGTCAGAAGAGGATCCCGCAAGCCTTTGGTCTGCGCTGTGTTTTCTGGCCTTGACCCCGCTATCACTGTGCTCACAGTCTACCTCTCACTCCTCTTTCTCTCGCTGTTACTTTTGCCTGTCCAGCCCACACAGCACGTAACATCTTCAAGGCCTTGCGCTCGGGGCAGGGGGAGGACCGGAATGGAATTTCAGACTAAACTTGCACTGGCCAACTACCTTCTCAAGGGCATGGTGACGTCTCAGGCAGCAGCTGCAGCTGTCGAGGGCAGCCAGGAAGCCCCGATGGCTTCTTTTGCAAAGAAGGGGGAGGTCTTGACAGACTGCCCACTCCAGGGCCCCAAGGGCCCAGTCATCTAAGACCCTAGGAATGCACAAAGACAGGGGAAGCTGGCAACATTTCATAACTGCTGGTTTGTGCCATCAACACTGCTACTTTGGGAATCTGGGTTTGTTTTATCAACATCAGTCCTTACAATGAATATTCAGAGTTGATTTCCTTTAGGATTGACTGTTTTGATCTCCTTGCTGGCTAAGGGACTCTTAAGAGTCTTCTCCATCACCATTGTTTGAAAACATCAATTCTTTGATGATCAGCCTTCTTTATGGTCCAGCTCTCATATCCGTGGTGGCTCTTCATAATTTGGCATGGGACTTGCTGGTCCACAGAGTGGCCTCACACAGAGCTCCCCATTTAATCCACACACATCCAACCATCCACATTCCCATCTTGCAAGAGCGGAAACTGAGGCTCTGCAAAGTGGCGTGACTCACCCAGGGTTGCCCAGCTGGTATGGGATGGCGTTCACATCTGGGAACATCCCTGGCTCCTGGGACTGGGCTCTGTGCCTGTGTGAGCTCATTTGAGCCCCTCACCAGCCTCCACTGGAGGGTCTGGGGCGCCTCATTTCCCAGGTGGAGATGAGTCCCTGAGGTTACATGAGCCCCAGAGGTCCTGGAGCCAATACCAACTCTGATGACTTCTGATCTCAGGTGCTTCTCCACTACACCACCATACCTGGACAGGTGGGACCCAGCAGGTTTGGGGCTGAGTCCTGTCTTCCATGCAGTCTGGCTGCTTGAGACAAATGGTGGCTGGAAGCACAGGGGTGAGAGTGGAAGTGTACCCACTGGTTAGGGACCAGGTCATGTACCCCTTGAGTCAGGTACCACATCTCCTCGGTAAGCCAGGGACCGTGCTGGCAGCAGCTCTGGCCTGCAAACATAGAGCATTTTGCCTTCCACCAGCACTTATTGGGGGAAGGCGTGGTGTCATGGAAAAAGAGAGCATGGACTCAGGAGACAGACCACCCGAGTTCAAATGCTGATGCTGCCATAGGCTTGCATGCATTAATTAATTTCCCTGAGCCTCAGTTTTCCCACCTGTATGATGAAGACTTCCTTGGTGGCTCAGATAGTAAGGAATCCGCCTGCCAATGCAGGAAACCTGGGTTCGATCCCTGGGTAGGGAAGATCCCCTAGAGAAGGAAATCGCAACCCACTCCAGTATTCTTACCTGGGAAATCCCATGGACAGAGGAGCCTGAAAATCCCATGGGCAGAGCAGCCTGGCAGGCTACAAGTCCATGGGGTCGCAAAAGTGTTGGACACGACTTAACAACTAAACCACAGCAAAATGATGAAGGCAGTGATGCTTACTTTTTAAGACTGCTTTGGAGGTGAAAATGAGATGATGTGTGTCTGTCGTCCAGCCCTGTCCCTGGAGTGTGGCAGATGCTTAGTAAGCACGGCTAATGTGATGATGACTACCACATGGGGCCAAGCACCCAATGTACAGTCCTGGGAACTGTGTAGGTGCTTGGGGCCCAGAACAAACTCTCTGGATGATGTGTGAGTGCCTGCATACCTGGCTTCCCTGCTTGCAGTCCCTGGGGCCAGGGCTGGGCAAGCATGAGGATCACCAGCTGTGAAATCTTGGACAAGTTACTTCAGCTAAGTCTCCTCTGCTTGTCTGCAAGATAGGAATAATAATAGAAACACTCCTGGAAGGGTTGTGAGAATCAATGAGGCCATGCATGTAGAGACTCAACACAAAACAAGCTTTATATGTACATGTATTTGAATATATATATACAGATATATAGGATTCCCTGGTGGCTCAGCGGTAAAGAATATGCCTGTAATGCAGGAGACCTGGGTTCGAGCCCTGGTTGGGAAGATCCCCTGGAGGAGGGCATGGCACCCACTCCAGTATTCTTGCCTAGAGAATCCCAGGGACAGAGAAGCCTGGCAGGCTGCAGTCCCATCAACTGATGAATGGATAAGAAAGCTGTGGTACATATACACAATGGAATATTACTCAGTATTAAAAAAAAATTCATTTGAATCATTTCTACTCAGGTGGATGGAACTGGAGCCTATTATCCAGAGTGAAGTAAGCCAGAAGGAAAAACAACAATACAGGATACTAACGCATATATATGGAATTTAGAAAGATGGTAACGAGAACCCTGCATGCAAGACAGCAAAAGGAACGCAGACCTATAGAACAGACACTTGGACTCTGTGGAAGAGGGCAAGGGTGGGGTGATATGGGACAATGGCTTTGAAACATGTTGATTGTCATATATGAAATCAATCGCCAGCCCAGGATTGATGCTCGGGGCTGGTGCACCGAGATTTCCCAGGGGGAGGGAATCAGGAGGGAGGAGGGAGGGGGGTTCTGGAGGGGGAGCATATGTAAAACCATGGCGATTTCATGTCATTATATGGCAAAACCAATTAAAAAAAAAAAAAAAGAAGTCAGCTCCTGTTGGTCCCTGACTTGGGGTGGGGTGGTCGGGGAGGGTTTCAGAGGCAGCTCCACGACTCAGCGGGCGGTGCCTGGTCAATAGCCGGGCTTCCCCCAGCCTGCACGCCCAGCCTTCCTCCCTGGTCCCAGCCTGGTAGGGACAGGCCGGTCCAGTTTCTCTGCTGTGCTCTCTGGCCCAAAGCAGTGTGTCTGGGGAACTTTGTCCATACCGGGTGGCTGTTGAGTCTCCTGGTGTGGCCATGAAACACGGCACTCAGAGCTGCTCAGACCTAAGGAGTGGACGGACCTTGACCGCCAAAGGGGCCTGCGAACAGACCTTCATCATCTTCCCAGAGGAAAGAGACATTGAAAATGAAGCTGGAGAAGAGAACGAACATCTGCCGAGCTTCCCATTCTTGGCACCACGCAGTTTCTCAGGATACAAAGAAGACGACAGGGGGTCCATTATATAGGAACTACAACAAATTGTTTATTTTTTGGAATTTTTAAAAATATGTCTGTTTCTTCTAAGTTGACTATAAGCTGCAAGACAGTGAGGATATCCTTCATGCTGTTACCCAAAGTATCCCAGCATCTGGCAGCATGCCTCACCTGTGGCAGACTCTCAGTAAATACCCATTAACTTAGTGGAACAATTACAATATTGCTGAGTAAGAATGGAAGTGTGACCAAGGCGCTGGGAGAAGGTAGAGAAGGTAAAAGCCAGAGAAGTGACAATTAGACTGGGTTTTGAAGAATGAATAGGAGTCATCATGGAGAGACAGTATCAAAGAATTTTTTTTCCCTTCAGTTAGAGTTCAGGATAAACTTTCTGTTGGTGAGACTTATGAGACCCTTAAGTAAGCTGTGATAGTAAGCGAAGGTGTGAGCTGTAGAGGAAGAATGAATGTCTTGAGGTTTCCACAATGGGGAAGAGAAATGATGGATATTAATGGCTTGCCTTGTATGTACCCAGTGCTGTGCCAGGCACTTACTGCAAGATATCTTATTCCTTCTAACCCTCCTATGAGATAGGCATTTGATAAATGGAGGCGCAGACTTAGAGGCTTCCGTAACTTGCTCTGGGTCTGGGAGCTTGAAGGTTGGACTAGACCTAGTGTTTTCTACACCCCAAACTCCTGTTCTTTCATGGGTAGGCTGGCCTTCCTTCAAAGCAGGGGACCTGGTCACCTTAACCATAAACTAAATGAATTAAATGCCCCTCTAGAAATAGAGCCTTCTGTTAAAGCTCCAGGCTCCAAGGCCAGAGTTTGAAAATAAGCTCTAAGACTTTCTCTTCCAAAAGAGAAAAAAAAAAATCATCTGTGCCTGTAGCCTTTCTGCTTTACTTTCTCTCAGTTCACTCCTGTGCCCTCACTGTCCATCCTCTGGCTTGAGGACACTCAGAAGCTCCAGGAGGAGGCCTGAGCTGTTTCATCCATCAAGACCTTGAAAGGACCAGGGCAGGTTTGTGGGGCAGGATGGAGGGGGAAGCCTGGCTGTTCCAGAAGGGAATCACAGCCCGGAGGTCCCTAGCTCCATTCCCTGGAGGGGAGGAGGTGGTGGGGGTGGGAAGGGATGGAGGGGCAGAGGAGAAGGGAAGATAAGCCAGTGGTCATTTGTCTTTTTAATTGGCTCAAATGCTCGGAGGAGAGAGGCGTTATTATCCTGGCTCTGGGCCTGGACAGGGTCCAAGTCCAGGCCACGGAGTCGGGGCTGTGCAGTATGGGGCTGCAGAGGGAGCTTGTGCTCTGCCCTTCACCCGGGAGGGGCCCCTGGGGAGGGAAGGGGGCTCTGGAGATGGGCCAGGAGGCAGCAAAACATGGTCAGAGGCGGCTTTTGCTTCTCCAGCATTTAAGAAATTTTAAAACAGCAATTCAGTGACTGAAATAGACGTATTTTAAAGAATCCTTGGCATCTGAAGGCCCCTCCTAATTCATTCCTGTGCTTGTGGATAGAGCCTGTCAGCCAGCTAGACCTGGAGGTGTCTATCGGGAGGGAGAGTGTGGGAGTTTGTGTGGAACTTGAGCTTCCCTTTAATAAGGACAGAACAGACAGTGCTCAAGCACCGAGGATGGTAAGGTATGCCCTCTTATTTGCTAGCCCATTCATAGTCAGCAGTGAATGACTGTTAGTTGCTCAGCTGTGTCAGACTCTTTGTGACCCCATGGACTGTAGCCCAGGAGGTTCTTCCGTCCATGGGATTGCCCAGGCAAGAATACTGGGGTGGGTTGCCATTTCCTTATCCAGGGGATCTTCTTGACCCAGGGATCGAACTCAGGTCTCCTGCATTGCAGGCAGATACTTTACCGGCTGAGCCACCAGGGAAGCCCATAATCAGCAATGCCCCGTTGCATTTATTACCCTGTTTGGGTCTCTGAAACAATCTGGTGAAAAAGGTAGGACACGTATAAAAGTGGTACATGTTCCCACGTCACAGGTCGCAGTTGAGGAAGCTTCAGCTCTGAGAGGTTTGGTGATGTTGCATGAACATCCAGCTCTGCAGCTGGGACTCAAATCTGGGTCTTCAAATTCGGAATCTGTGGGCTGGCCCCCAGAGCTTGTCCACCCCACAGAAGACCCACACAGTGATGGATGTGGGCACAGATGCCAGGAACAGACAGCTCAGTTCAGGTTCCCAATCTGAGCACATCTCAGCTTGGTGAGCTTTCTTGGTGGGAGGAGGATGCTCCCAGGGCAGGGAGGGAAGGGGTTCCTGGCAGCATGATTAGTCCAGAGAGGAAATGGTGAGGGCAGGGAGGGAAGGTGAAAGATGCCGCGGTCTCAGTACCAGAGTATCCAGCTAACCAGGGCTTCCCTGGTGGCTCAGAGAGTAAAGAATTTGCCTGCAATGCGGGAGACACAGGATCAGGAAGCTCTCCTGGAGAAGGAAATGGCTATACCCACCTCAGTATTCTTGCCTAGAGAACCCCATGGACAGAGGAGCCTGGCGGGCTACAGTTCATGGGGTCGCAAAGAGTCAGACATGACTGAGTGACTGGGCACACAGACACGTCCAGGGAAAGAGCAGATTCAGCCTGTCCTGAGTCGGCATTTGTGGTGAGGGTCCTTCAGGTTGCCTGTAATCCCTAGGCCTGCAAGATCTTTCCTCAAGGAGTTTCTATTCCATCCTTGATTAAAATGGAAAACCCATTGCCTCAGTATGGTGAGGTCTGAACTGCCCAGACTGAACTGCCAGTCTTTGAACCCAAAGCAAAGGAAGATGCTTTGACTTTGCTTCCTGGAAGCTCCCGGCTCTTCGGAGGTGGTAGCTCAGCCTCAGACTTCTTCAGCTGGTGAGCGGGCAGCTCCTGGACCCTGGGAGCCCCACGCCTTACCCTCTAGCCCTGCGGCCCCACTGGCCAGTCCTCACCTGAGCCCTCCTTCTTCTGGAGTCCTTGGAGTCCTTCCTCCAACCTCAGCTTGGATAGCGTCTCCTGGGTCATGGCTCACCTGTGGAAACTCTTCCTGACTTCAGTTCCCTTACCCGTCAGCTGGTTTCCTCCCCCTGCCCCCAAACCCCAGGCTGCAGGAAGGGGAGGAAGATGCCAGCGCAGGGGAATATGACCCAGTGGGGAGTCCTGGTGGAACAGAGAGGAAGCCTGCCTGCGTCCAGGCTCTGGAAGATTGAAGGAGGGCGGAGGGGCAAGTGGAAAGACACTGCCCCAGCATCCCTCCCCGCCACAAAGTCTGCTTGCCGCCCTCTCCCTACCCTGAGGCAGCTCCTGGAGGGACTGGCAAGCTGGGCAGGTGGAGAGGACCAGGGGGCCCTCCTGTGGGCCTTGTTCTGCTGCCCTGGGGTGCTGTGGGAGAGACTCTCCATTCCTGCCCCTGACCCCAGCCTCACTCTACCCCCATTCTACTTTCTGTCTCTGAATTTGATTCCTTAGGTATCTCCTGTAAGTGGGATCATACAGTATTTATCTTTCTGTGACGGGCTTCTTACACTTAGGAGAATGTCCTCAAGGTTCATGCACCGTGGCCTGTGTCAGAGTTCCCTTCCCTGTTAAGGCCGAACAATATCCCATTGTATGGACATGCCACATTTTGTTTACCCGTCATCTGTCGGTGGACACTTGGGTTGTTTCCACCTTTACAAATCTCTCCACCTGTGGTGACTCAGCTCAGGCGTTACCTTCTCTGGGAACCCAAACTGCACACAGTTGCAGGCCTGGAGAGTTGTCTGGGGACTTGCAGGGTGGAGGCAGCCCCTCCCCAACACCAGCTTTCCCAGGTGCCTTGAGCAGGAGGGAGAGCAAAGTCTGCTTGTTGCCTAAGCCTGTGCTGATTGGAGGCCTGGCATTGTGTTCCTGATGCTGAAAGTCACTTGTTGGAGATGACTGAAGACATCAGACTCACAGGGTGGCCTTTTCTCCCCAGAAGGAGGTGTCTCTCAAGTCCCGGTCAGATAACTCTGCTGGTTGGAAGCTTCTGGAGGATGGGGCAGGGCCTCTTGCCCCGAGGTGGGCCCCAGCTCTGCCCTCAGACCCGAAGGGACTTAGGGTGGCTGAGCTTGAGCTCTGAGAGCTGCTGGGGCTCTAGGTAAGAGGTGTGTAAAACTGCTTTATTCTTTAGTGGGAGTCCACAGTTTATGACCGCAGACCTTCTTCATCTATTCCTGAACCAGTTAGTCAGGATGAGGGTCCTGGGAATGACACATCAATGCAGGAGAGAAAATGAAGTGTCAAGGAAACAAGAGAGTCAAGAATAGAGGCTAAAAGCCTCTGGGAGTGTGAGATGCTTTCTGAAATTTTAGAGAAGGACTGTTCTAGAGGGTTAAGAAATTTTTGCTTGTCCTTTAGTAAAACACTTAATTTACTAAAATTAAAAGAAATCACTTTGGATTTAGGACTTCCCTGGTAGCGCAGTGATTAAGACTCTGCCCTTTCACTGTAGGGGGACTGAGAGAACCGTGGTTGGGAACTAAGATCCCACAGGTAGGTCTTGCTGCATGGCCAAAAAAAAAAAAATCACTTTGGATTTATACTGCACATCACAGACTCCTTCCAGTGCTGAGACTCCCGAAAGTTCCTTCTCACATCTGAAGGAAAAGAGAACCACCACGGGGTGGGATGGGGGGCGGTGACAGGGGTGCAGGGGGGCGCACAGGAAGTGGTGCACTGCGGCGATTTGCCAGCAGGTGGCGATAGTGTGTCTCGGGGAAAGACACCTTTGTTTCGTTCGCCAAAGGTCCTGGATGAGTTAGTGGGTGGCCTAGGGCTCGGTGAGCGGTGTGACTTAGAACCTAATTTTATTTGCCTTTGGTCAGATGTGAAGTATGATCTGCCAGTGTGTTAGACACTACACTCATTCTACTCTGCCCTAAAGATAAAGAGTAAGAGCTTATTGTTATTACAATAATATTATTATTTACAATAATAAAAGATGTCAAAGATTTATGGCACTGAGGTCCTCATCACCAGAGGTATTCAAGCTCAAGCAGATGGTTCCTCCTTAGTAATACTGTCGAAGATCCTCAAACCTTAGATGAGTTTGGGTTAGGCAACCTTTCCACCCCAGAGAGCCTTTCCTGTTATTTTCCTAAGAGAAAAATGATGAATAAGTTCTTGGCTCATGGAAGGAAGCAGCGTGCCTTATCTACCAGTGACTCGCCTGTCCCTAGGACCTATAGGCTCATGTGATAAACTTGTCAGTAGATGCAGCAGCCTAATTAGCTAATTAGGGATCAGAGCTGTTGTTAGCTCACTGGAGCAACTTACAGGACTCCCTCAGTGGTTGATGGTTCACAAAAACCCTTCTCACTTCCATGATGGCATCGGCCACCCTACGCACCACCCCCCCCCAATCTCTCGGCTGGTAGCTTTCAAGGAACCCCACCTCCAAACACTGGCCCTTAGCATTCATTGGACATAGGATGGTGAGGACAACGTGTATGCATGCTAAGTCGCATCAGTCGTGTCCAACTCTTTGCGACCCCATGGACTATAGCCCGTCAGGCTCCTCTGTCCATGGGATTCTCCAGGCAACAATACTAAAGTGGATTACCATGCCCTCCTCCAGGGGATCTTCTGACCCAGGGATCGAACCCACGTCTCCTGCACTGGTGGGCAGGCTCTTTACCTCTGGCACCACCTGGGAAGCCCCTAATGAGGGCAATAACCACTTCCATTTCTTCTCTGTCTCTCTCAGGAGGTGGAGCCACGCAGGAGAGACACTGCTGCTCCATAACCGTCTGGAGAGCTGGCCTAAATCTAGCTGAGTGTCCTAAAAATACCAGTCCCCACCCCAGTGTCCGATCCCAGCCCCCACATCCAGAAATCCCTGACAGTAACCATATGCCACCAACGAGTCAGTCCAGGCCGCCTTGGCAAATGTCAGCCACAGTTGCTTGTAATCTTCAGGGAGGAAGGGCGGTGCCAGAAGTGACCGGTTTCTTTATCCACATCACCCAGATATAAACAATATCGGGGAACCGTGACAGGGAGCGCCTCCTAGCCCAGTCCCCCTGATCCATTTCTCCTGAGCTGAGTTACCCTCAAGCTCAAGGCCCTAATGGTTCCTGGGATTTCAGCTTATGACTCTTATCTGCTGGAGGCAAAAGCACCTCAGTGAAAGACATTTTTGGTGCCCTGTTCTGGATGGCTCAGTAATCCTCTCATTTATGTACGCAGACAAGGAGATCAAAGCCCCCGGGGATGCATAAAGCATGTCAGGGCTGGGAGTCACGCATCCATTAAAGCTGACAAATGCTTTGTCCAGCCGACGGCCAACGGGTGGTCAGATAGCCACTCTGGGGGACAAGAGAGCTGTGAGGAGCCAGGCAGAGGAGGGTAGACCTGCACTGGGATGAAGGCTGGAGAGGCAGGGCTGAGCATGGAGCCAGAGTGGGGTATGCAGGGTTGCCATGGTACCCAGGCGCCAGCCTCCAGCAGCACCCAGTCTTCCATGAGGACAGTCGATGTTTTCTCAGGACAGTGCAGAAAAGCAGGTTCAAGATGCCCTCCGCATTTGTCATATCCTCCAGTTCTCTGGCTCAGGTAGGCGTGTACTCTCCAGGGTCCACGGAAGAGAAAGTCCTTCAGAGAGTTCCTGCTCTAGTGACCTCGTCAGTTTCCCTCTGCTTTCAGGGGAGTCACTCTGCAAATGGAGCGAAGTGTCCCAGAGGGGGCCTGATGCTCTCCTGGCCTGTGGGAGAATACAGCCTGCTTTTTTAGGTCAGAATGCGCTTGGATCTCTGTGTGTGTGTATGAGAGAGACAGGAGGCGGAGACAGAGAGAGACAGAGGAGCTGAGACCTGGGCCAGGAACTCTGGCTGCTGCACGAACTCACAATTTGAGGTGCTGAACTATTCTGGTCCCTGCAAATATCATACAAGTTAGCATGCCTTCCAAGGGAGCCTCATGATAACTATGTAGCCTGGGCTGGCTTCACACAGGAAGTCTCCCTTCAAAGCTGCAGCTGGTGGGAGCTGCCCGAGGAACTGCCAGGGAAGCTTTGTCTTTAGTTTTGAGAGATGCTATGCTCGGGGTGCGAAGACAGCATGGTTGCTAGGGGATGAACTGGTTCTCACAGCTGCTCTGGCTTTGCTCCTCTGGGTGTCTTTGTCCAGTGCTAGGCTCATGGAAGTAGATCCAGAATCAGAAGTGCGGTTGGTGAGTCTTCTCCTTCCTCATGCCAGGATCTGCTGTCCCCACTACACTTCCTCCTGTCTGCGCAGACTTTGCCTCAAACTCAAGGCTAAGGAAGTGATCCTCTGGGCAGCCCCTATGTACGGAAAAGCCTCTTTTGGAAATAGTAACACTGTTTCCTATGGAGACAATGCAATAGTTCCAATCCTCCAAACAAAGCAACAGATTTGATAAAGCAATCATTTTCCACCCCTAAATGCTGGTTCTTGAGGAGACATAGATTTGGTTTTTAATGTTGGTAATTCTTATCAGTCTTTTATTTATTTATTTTTTCAATTATTTGGCCTGAAGGCATGTGGGATCTTAGTTCCCCAGCCAGGGTTCCACCTCTTGCTCCCTGTACTTGCAGCTGCTGCTGCTGCCGCCAAGTCGCTTCAGTCGTGTCCTACTCTGTGCCACCCCACAGACGGCAGCCCACCAGGCTCCCCCGTCCCTGGGATTCTCCAGGCAAGAGTACTGGAGTGGGTTGCCATTGCCTTCTCCAATGCATGAAAGTGAAAAGTGAAAGTGAAGTCGATCAGTCGTGTCCAACTCTTAGTGACCCCATGGGCTGCAGCCTACCAGGCTCCTCTGTCCATGGGGTTTTCCAGGCAAGAGTGCTGGAGTGGGGTGCCATTGCCTTCTCCGCACAGAATCCTAACCACTGGACCACCAGGGAAGTCTCGGGAGGCATAGATTTTTAATCAGAAAAAGGTGGAGAAATAGATGGCGATTTATGCACCTGAAGGGACTCCTGAGTACCTGTGGGTGCTGTTTTGTAGAGATCGATGACATTGTTCTCTTTTTTAAATAGACGATTACAAGCCTTTTAAAAGATATTTGTTTATTTATTGGGCTTCATCAGGTCTTGGTTGTGGCATGCAGGATCTTCACTGCAGTGCACATTATGCTACTTATAAAAATTGTGCTTCAAATCTAATATGTGTTCCTTCCATTCATACAGATCCTTTGCTATCCTTCATTCATTGTGACTGGGGTCATTTAAGGAAATCTCTTCAAACGAAATTAAGCAAGAGAAAGCAAGATGGGAAAGGAGAGAAGTTTCCCCTAAGAAAACTGGGTATGAGCTAAGGCAGAGATGCAGGAGTTAAGAGGGGACGTGTGTATATGTGAGCAAGTGTCTGATCTGAAGGGAGCTAAAGTTTGGACGGAGAACTACGCAGCACGTTCTAAAGAGGTGAGGGCGGAGGGTATGCAATTCCTTCAAACAGAAACGGGAGTTGGCCCACCGGCAGGTGTCTCTTGGTTTTTATTTCTAGCCACTGGAGGGCAGCACTAGCCCAGAACAGTTTGGTTGCTTTGGGCAGAGTCTGGTGGGTGAGACCCACCCAGGCAGCTCTGTGGCCAGGACCCGCCTGGTTCTCAGCTTTCCTGAAGCTCCCCCACCTCACAGCTCAGGCCACTCAGTTCCCAGCCTCATTCCAAGTTCTGAGACGAATCGCGACAACTGTGGTTTTCATCACTAAAGCTTTTGACTTCTGTCCTTGGCCCCAAGTTTTCACTTGTACCCCAATTCTTCTCACCATCCCTTTTTACCTCCTAACTGCTACTTACTCTTTGTTTGTTTGTTTGTTTGTTTTACCTTCCCTGGTACTCTGTATCTCAACCTCCTCTCCTCTTTGTGTTCCCCCTGCCTCACATCCCAGGGACAGAATTTCCTGACTATGCGGAGACTAGCAGCCGCTGCTGACATCTCTGATAAAGATGCTGCCTTTGCCCATAGTGGCAGGACCTGTCTGAAGTCTGTTCTGTCCCAGGGGCTGTCTCTTTAGCTCCTGCCCCTCCTGAACTTCCCCCAGACTTCTGCAGTTAAGCCTCTTGACCAGCAATATCAGGAGGAAAGACAGCCACATGTATAGCCCCTCCATGGTGCCGCACGGTTTAGGATGAAGCCCACAAGCCTTAAGATGAGAGACGCCTGGCTGTTTTCCAAGTTTCTTCTCCAGCCTCCCCTCTCCCCATCTCTTTAGGCACACCCTTTGCCCTACTCATCCCCTTGCTTGCGTGTGTGCTCAGTCTGACTCTTTGCAACCCCAGGGACTGTAGCCGGGCAGGCTTCTCTGTCCACAGGATTCTTCAGGCAAGAATCCTGGAGTGGGTTGCCATTCATTTCCTTCTCCAGGAGATCTTCCTGACCCAGGGGTCGAACCTGCATCTCCTGCATTGGCAGACTGATCCTTTACTGCCAAGCCACTGAGAAAGCCCCAGTCATCCCTATGTGGGTTCTTTTTGTCAGTGTTTTGAAGTCCCTCATAAGCTTTTCCTTCTTTCTAGAACAACTTTCTCCTACATGAGCCTGGCTAACTCCTCTGCTTGATTTAAGGCTCAGCTCAAGCTATGAGTCCAAGGGGAAGCCCTCTCCGATGCCTAACTTGGGGTAGGAGTCCTCTCCTGGGCATCTCCATGTCCTGTTCTGCCCACTGTTGCAACTCTGACTCAGTGTCTTGCTGAATTACACAGCCCCCACAAAGCGGACTGATGCTGGGGTTCCCCCAACAGTGTGTGTCTGCTGGACAGGGACTGTGACTCATGCATTCTATGTTCCTACTGCCTGGACAACACAGCCTGTCTTTGTGTGTGAACACTGACTGTTCAGTGAGTCACGAGTCAAGGGTATCTGAATGATAGACTTACGCATTTTCCTAAGTACTTTCCAAGAAATTCTCTTTCCACTGAATGATAGATATTAGTAGACTAAGGTTTTCATAGAAAATCGATTTGGAGAAATGCTAGATTAAACAAAGTAAAATAGATGTCTTTTTTGAAGCATTTCCCACAGTTTCAAGTATGCAGTATGTATTACTGTCATAAGGAGCCTCTGATTTTGTAGGGCTGTCTGGTTCATCCTATAATTCCTATATCCACTCTCACGTGAAGCACAGGGAGAGAGAGAAGTGGGATCACTTCCGTGGGAATAAGGCCACCGTGGTCACGGTGACACACGTCTGGCTTGTGTGTTTAGCTATGCGTCCGCTACGTTTGTTGTTGTTGTTTAGTCACTATGTGCGACGTTTTGCAACCCCGCGGACTGTAGCCTGCCGGCCTCCTCTATCTGTGGGACTTCCCAGGCAACAATACTGGAGTGGGTTGCCATTTCTTTCTCCAGGGGATTTTCCCAGCCCAGGGATCAAACTCATGTCCCCGGTATCGGCAGGCGGATTCTTTACCACGGAGCCACCAGGGAAGCCCATCCATTATGCTTACTGTCTTCTTACACTAGTAGTACTAGTGTTTCATAGTCCTTAAGATCTATGGAAGACTGATTGAACGTCACCATTTCATCCCAGGGATTTTGGGAAGTAAGGCCATTTCTTCATTTCTTAATATTTTCAACCCAGACATTCCTTTGGTCAGGGACCCTCTTCCTTCTCCTTACCGGATGGAATTCGTTTGCCTAATTTGTGCGTTTCGACACTATTTGTACCCACAGTTACTTCCCCAGGTTTCCATGGGGCCCGGCAATCACGAGGCCACTGTTGGTCTCTTAGAAACTCACTTGTCAGAGAGAAGTTCAAAGATGGCCCTTAACCTGGCTGGGCTCCTTAGAGCTGCCTGCCCTTGGCTTCACAGACTCAGAATTCTGAGACTTGGTAAAGGGACTCCCGTGGGGCATAGCCTCCATCTCCAGTTCTAGGAAAGACCTCATTAATCCTCATAACAATTTTTTGGGCTGATAGTATTTCAGAGGGGGCCGGGTCTTATTCTTACCTGCGTGCCCCATCCTTCAGTCCTACGAGGCACCCTGCCACCTGTCTTCAGAGCCCTCTCATACTTCTCAGGGGAAAAGAATTGGGTGGGTGGGTGTGGGAGGTTTAAATCAGAGCAGAAAAGACAGAAGAATGTCCCATCAATCACAGAGCATTAAATACATGACCCAGGTGGGATTAGTGAGACCCCTTCCATAGTGGCCTTTAAGAACTTAGACATCGGGACTTCCCTGGCGGATCCAGTGGTTAAGACTTCACCTACCAACGCAGGGCTTGCAGGCTCAGTCCCTGGTGGTGGAGCTAAGATACCACCTGCCTTGGGGCCAAAAAAACTAAAACTCAGTAAAGACTTAAAAATGGTCCACAACAACAGCAAAAGAACTTAGACATCCATTTCCTGGAACATTGATCCCTGGGGGAAAGAGCTTGAAGGAAATGACTCTCAAAGGTCATGACCACAGAGGGCATCGGAACCAAGTCAGCTGACCGCTGCTCTCTGATGAGGATGGAGAAGGGAAGATGGTGAGTAGAGTGAGAGGTAAGAAGGGCAAGAAGGATTTCCCCTGTGGCCTTCTCAATTCATGCCTTCATCAGCTATCTGCTGCCAGCCTGCCATGTGCCAGGCATTGCTCAAGGCCCAGAGGACACAGCAGTGAACAATGGGGCTGACACTCCCCAAGTATCTGCAGAACTGTCTCAAACTCTGAAACAAAGGCTTGTTCAACAAACAATTTTTAGGTCTACTATGTGCCACATCAGCCGACAACTTTATGTTTCTTTTCATTTTCCCATTGTGGCAAAATATCCATCACATTAAATGTACCATCTTAACCATTGTTGACTATACAGACCTTTGTTAGCACAGCTATATCTCTGCTTTTCTAGACAGCATATGAAAAAGCAGAAACATTACCTTGCCAACAAATGTCCATACAGTTAAAGCTATGGTTTTTCCAGTAGTCATGTATGGATGTGAGAGTTGGACCATCAAGAAGGCTGAGTGTCGAAAAGCTAATGCTTTTGAACTGCGGTGCTGGAAAAGACTCTTGAGAGTCCCTTGAACAACAAGATCAAACCAGCCAATCCTAAAAGAAATCAACCTTGAATATTCATTGGAAGGACTGATGCTGAAGTCGAAGTTCCAATACTTTGGCCACTTGATATGAAGAGCTGACTCATTGGAAAAGACCCTGATGTTGGGAAAGATCGAAGGCAGGAGGAGAAGGGGGTGGCGACAGAGGATGAGATGGTTGGATGGCATCACTGACTCAATGAACGTGAGTTTGAACAAACTCCAGGAGATGGTGAAGGACAGGGAAGCCTGGCAACTGAGCAACTGAACAACAACAAACTGTTGTTGAGCATGCGGTTCCACCAGTGGCATCAAGCTCATTCACAGTGATCTCCATCTCCAGAACCTGTCATCTTTCTAAACTCAGACCCTGTCCCCATTAAACACTAATTCCAGTGCCTGGGAACCATCATCCTACTTCCTGTCTCTCTGACCCTGACTACTCTGGTGGAATCATACAGTGTCTGTCCTTAGGCAATTGGCCGATTTCACTTAGCAGAATGGCCTCATTTCATCCATGTGTCAGAATTTCCTTCTTTTTTAATGCTGAGTAATATCCTAGTATAAACACCGCATTTTGTTTATCTGTTCATCTGCTGATGAACATCTGGGTGAGTTCCACCTTTTGGCTATTGTGAATAAGGCTGCTCTGAACTTGGATGGGGGGCTTCCCTGGTGATTGAATGGTAAAGCATCCACCTGCCAATGCAGGAGACTTGGGTTCAATCCCTGGGTTGGGAAGATCCCCTGGAGAAGGAAATGGCAACCCACTTCAGTATTCTTGCTGGGAAATCCCATGGACAGAGGAGCCCAGTGGGCTACAGTCCTTGGGGTGGCAAAAGTGTCAAACGCGATGTAGTGACAAAACAAAATAATGAGAACTTGGACGGACAGCCAACTTTCATTTTACTTCAGTGGTGTAGGTAAGCATTATTTCTGGGAAGAGAAAGGGGAAGTGAGGACATCCCTTAATCGCACCACCTGAGTTCAGATGTCATGAATCTAAGGTGCTCAACTACAGAAGTGTTTCGTGGCTGTAATCTCATTCCAACAGGTCCAAGAGGCAGGAAATAGAAGGTAAGTGTCCAAGGCAGATCTGAACTCATCTGGGATGGATCTTGTAGGTTCAAGGGGAAGAATTGAGATGACCCTGGGGCTCTCTGCCTCCTCTCAAGGAGGATTCCTCTCAAGTCTTCACAGAATCAAGAACATGAGTTAGAGGGCAGGTGCCAGACTTCCTAAAGAGACCACGCTGTGAGTGGACAGAAAGTTGATGGATCGGAAATGTGGGGGTCTCACTGGCTTTAGAATTCTTACACCCTGCCCTCCCCACCCACCCTCTAGCCTGCCTAAGGCAGGTACTAGAAATTCAGTCCTGATTTTTAGCTGGAAATTTTCCAGTCCCCTTGTTTTCTCCTCCTGGCATGTCTTGCCACCTCTTATTTGCCACTTACTTAAACAAACACACACACAGTGAAAGTGAGTTGATTTCAGAATATGCAGAGGAAATGAACTGTGGAAGCCCATGGGCAAATCTAGGGAACAAGGAAGGGAAGCTTAATTTTACAGGATAAAGGCAGAGTAGGGAGGGGCTGCAGTAACTACAGAATCTGCTGGAGAAAGCTGATCTAAAGTAGTTGGCTTCTTACTCTAAGGCCTGCGTGGAGGAAAAGAGTGAAAAGTAAATGTAGGTCTTTAATGTAAATGTACATTAAAGCAATAAAATAAAAGTGAATGTAGATGCTTATGAACAGTCCTGATGAAGGAGAGGAGATCAAAATCAAAGTGATCAAAATATTTTCAGATTAAAGAACGAATTTATGGTTGCTAGGAGGGAAGGATCTGGGGTGGGAGAGGGGGAAGGGATAGTAAGGGAGTTTGAAATTGACATGTACACATTGCTGTGTTTTAAATGGATAACCAACAAGGACCTACCGTACAGGGAACTCTGCTCAGTGTTACGTGACAGCCTGGATGGGAAGGGGATTTGAAGGAGAATGGATACATGTATATGTGTAGCTGAGTCTCTTCACTATCCACCTGAAACTATCACAACATTGTTAATAGGCTATACTCCAGTATAAAATAAAAACTTAAAAAGAAATCAAAGTTTTAAGTATCTGAAGATGCCAATGTATTGATCATTCACTAGGCAATTAATTCCTGGCTCTCCAACCCTCTCAGGCATGTTGGAGGCTGGGGCAATGGGGCAAGATCCTGAGTCTGGTGCAGGGAAGGTTCAAGGTAGGGTGGTGGGTAGAACGAGGCTGTGTGAGGGACACTGAGAAGCCAGATGGGGAGATGGGGAGGGATGAGAAGCCAGAAGGACCAGAGCAAACAGAAAGAATGACAATTATTTAAGATGATGAGCACTAACTGTATGCCAAGCCCTGTTCCAGGCCAGGGACATAGCAGGAAATGAACTGACTGCTCTCAGGGAGCTTACACTCATTCTTGTGGTTTGCAGATGTTCCAGACACCTCCTGGAAATTTCTACCAGTCAAGATGGGTTCCCTCAGGCCTAATGGGTCAGAATCTTCCTCTTCCTTCCTCCCTCTCTTTCTTTTCTCTCACGTATTAACTAATCAATCAACTGATTAATCATGGGGTTGCTAACTGGTTAGGGCAGTGCTATAGACATGGATTCCCCACTTGGTGTCATGGATTTGGAGTGGCAATTGGAGAGAGAGGCCGGAAATGGAGGAGGTACAGCCCTTAGGGGAAGGACACTCACCAGAGGGCTGCAAGTTGACCTGCTAAGTCACCACTGTGACTCAGATCTGAGTCACCTGGGGCCTGGCTGACACCTGAGTCAGAAGCTGGCAGGACTGTTCAGAGGGAAATCGAGGCAGTCCTACCCTGGAGAACTGTTCAGCATTGGTGATGAAAGGCTTACATGTAGGAAACAAGGCAGTATTTTACAGGGACCAAATGGACCAGCTCCAGTTTTTAGAGTTACAAGAGGTTGGAAGGTGTGCTTGGAGTAGGGATTTAATCCACCAGACTAATGGGGAGGGTATTTAAGAAGAAGGTAAGAACAAGAGCAAGACTTTTGGTGTCAGAAGGACCCAAGTTGTGATCCAGTCTCAGCTGGTGATTTATCCTCAGTTTTCTCATCCATAAAATGGGCACAAAAATAGGTACCACTTCATAAGGACAGACTTAAGGAATAGAATCAAATTCCAAAGGTGTAGTAAGTACTTGGACATAGGAAGCACTTAATAGACAATAGTCCCCATTACTTTTGAGGTTTTGACTATAATTTAGTCATATTCCCCTCACAGGCAGGGGCTGTGACTGACTGTGTGTATCCCTTGAGCTTGCGTCATGCCTGGTACGTGCTGTCCATGGGAAGACTGAAAAGGTAAGTTGGGGCCTCTATACTCTGGGCCTCTGTACTCTGGAGATGAATGTGGAGGGCATGGCCCACAATGAGCAATTCTGACACAACAGCTGCTAGTATTGAATTAGGACTTGCAATGCTGGAGCCTGGCTTCAGCCCTGGGTTGCTAGATCTAGACCCTGGACTGGCTGCCTTGCTAGACCTGGGAAAGGAGGAGGCGTAGGGGTCAGGCTAGGTGAGTCTGGTCCCCAGCTAACTTGGGGAAATACTTAGCTACTTGAGCTTCTGAAAGCAGTGCAAATAATTAGAATTTTTTTTGTACTTTACTTTTTGTTTTTTTTTAAAGATCTTTTTAAATGTCTTTATTGAATTTGTTACATTGTTTCAGTTTTATGTTTTGGTTTCTTGGCTCTGAGGCATATGGGATCTTAGCTACCTGATCAGGGCTTGAACCTGTAGTCCCTGCTTTGGAAGGCAAAGTCTTAACCACTGGACTGCCAGGGAAGTCCCTTGAATCTTACCTGAAGAATGTGGGGTCAGTGGAGCAGATGTCTTTATTACCTGCATGTTAAGACCTGGATGCTGAGGTTCAGGAGGTTGAGAGTCTGCTCTAAGCACACACATTGGGTGAAAGGAGGTCGAGACTGACCCTGCTGACCACAAGTCCCGCAGCCTTTTTAAGGGAATTGTAACTGGGCTTGCCCAGATCGGCAGAGGCCTTTTGGCTTCAAAGTCCTGTAATTCTATATTCATGTTCCTTCACCAACAGATGTCATAGGCCAGCCTGCCTCTATCCCAGGGATTTTAGCATCTTAGGAAAGGACTGTTGCAGAGGGGAGAACTCAAAGGGGGAAGGCGCTAACTGGTCCTGAGTGCTTTCCTGTATCTAGGCACAGTGCTGGGCACTGCACAGTCCAGGGCTCACCAACCTTCCGGGCCAAGCAAGAGGAGGCATTGGCCTCCATTTGCGGAAGAGACCGAAGTTCACAGTGGTCCCGTGATTACAAAGACCTGTCTGGGGATTATCAGGAGTAAGTGAGCCAGAGGGGCAGTGTTTCAGGAAAGGGGCCTCAGAGACGGCTTACCCCTTACTCTACCATCTGCACATGGTACCTGCAGCACTGGGTCCCTAGATCAGGTCCTCCTAGGCGCAGATGCTGCCTTCCAGGCCTGTGGAAGGATTCCCATCCCCCAGGCCTGTGCCCGCCGCCCCCCCCAGCAGAATGAAGGACGCTTCCCAGCTCATCCAGATTTGCTACGGATGCTGTCTGTCCATCTGAGTGTTTACACCAACTTCTCAGAGATTCTCGAGCCTCCAGTTCAGCCCCCAATCAGCAGGGAACGGGGAGAGATCCGGAGGCCTGAGCAGCTGCTGGCCGCAGGCTGACCCCTGTGACCCCAGAGTTATCGCAGGGATTCAGTGCTGCGGTGGGCCCAGGACCACCAACGATGCAGCCAGGACAAGGGCGAGGGTGGAGTGAAAAGGAAAGCGATGGGAGGCTACCTCTGGCCTCTGTACCAGTTCTAGCTCCACACAGGGTGTGTGATGAATGCCCCCGCTGCCTGCAGGGGCAGTAATGCAAATACTGCTAGCATCTCCCAGGCATGTTACAGACACTACCGCCCTTGCCCTCCCCCCAGCCCTGGAGGTAGGTGCGGGCACTGGCCAGATTCTGTGGCTGGGGAGACCGAGGTATGGAGCAAAGAGGGGTAGATGCCATATCTGGGGAGTTCCCCAGCTGGGAAGTGACAGCACTGTGATGTTAATGCGGGTAAGTCAGCTCCAGAGCCCCACCTCCCTCTACAGGCCTAGACGGAAGCCCACTGGAATTCCCACCAAGCCTTCACATGAGCCTGGGAGCAGGAATCCTTGTGGGGCTTCAGGAGCTCAGAGAGAAGATGGGAGAGAGGGTTGAGGGTTTCTGCGTCAATGGGTAGATTGCCCAACCCCACTCCCAGGGAACGAGGACATCAACCCACATCAATGTTAGGACTCACCAGCCAGAGGGGGCAGGGACTTGTCCAAGACCATGTGTCGGTCACCTCTTATGAGCGTAGGAACTATCAGGTCACAGCCATTGTCCCAGCAAGGCCGATCACACTTGCAGGTAAAACTCAAGGGACAAATCACAGACTCCTGAGCCAGACAAAGGTCATTTCCTCCAGCCCCCCATCTCCAGAATTTTTTTTTTTAGATTTTTTTCTTCAAATACTCTTAGGATAAACCACACAAAATTGCTAATATTCAATTATTTTGACCAACAAAAATGGCAGTTTCAGATGGTCCAGTCTAATATTGAGATGATCACATTGACTCAAGAAAATTTGCTGGGAAAACTCAGATTGGAACTCTGATATCTTTCTAGCTCAAGTCCTTTCTCATCCAGCTGCCTGTTCTCGGCACAATTTATCCAGAGCCAGTTGTGTTGCAAGCAGCTGGGTCTGCCATCCTGCAAATGTCGCCAGCTGAGGCATAGTGGAAGGGGACTGGGCTGGAAGTCTAAACCGCGTAAATTGGAGCAAGTCACCCACTTCCTTGGGCCTTGGTCTCCTCACCTGTGTGTTCACCATTAGACAGAATGATGTGTGCCAAGTACCTAGCTCCAGGCACCCAGGCAGTGCTCATGCTATGTGTGCTAGGTGAATCTGAGTCACCAAGATCAACGTTCAGCTCAGAACGAGTCCTCACAGAGATGAAGCCCCACTTGGCCATCGACCACCCCACCCCCAACTCCACTGTGGAGGCTCTGCAGGTGCCTCCAGCCGTTGGCAGCTGCTACCTGTGTCCCCATCAGGCTCTCTGCGTCCACCTCCCCTGTCTGCTCTGTCTCTTCCAGCAGTCCGCCTGGGTGCTGTTTTGCCTGGAGACTCATGGGTTCAGAGAGACCTACCCGGTGGGACTCTGTTCCTATGAAGTGCACCTTCCACCTCACTCAGTCCCTCAAAATGCCAGGAGACACAGTTCTCAATTAGCGGGGCTCAAGTGTAATGGCATTCACATAAGTCACCCCCAATGGAGAGGGTCCCTCTCCCACTGACAAAGCTAAGGGGAGCCGCTGCTAGGGCTCCAGGCACCTGGGGGAGACCCAGAACTGGAGCTGATGAAATCCACTGGGACCCCCTGCTTTCCGGGCTGGTGTCTATTCAGTGGCCTGCATTCAGATCCTGATTCTGCCTTGTATTTGTTGGAGACCTTGGTCACTTAATATCTCGAGAGCTTCCTCCCTGTTGGGTAGAAAGATTAAGAAGCAAAAAAGCAGATCCACCAACCAGAGCAGTAGCAGGCCCATGGAGGGCGTGCAATCCATTCTGGGGACATTACTGTTACTATAGAAAAAGATGAGGACTTTCCTGGTGGTCCAGTGGTTAAGACTTCGCCTTCCAGTGCAGGCGGTAGGGTTCAATCCCTGGTAGGCGAGCTAAGATCCCACATGCCTTGAGACCAAAGAGCCAAAACATAAAACTGAAGCAATATTGTAACCAATTCAATAAAGATTTGAAAAAAAATGTTCCACATCAAAAAAAAAAAAAAGAGAGAGAGAGAGCTCCTGAGGCTTGAAGACTGTCAAGGGGATGTCCGAGCTGTGGAAGGAGGAGACGCTGGTGTTGGGAAGTTAGGCTCCCAACCCCCACCCCATTAGGATGCAGGTCTGCGCGAGGGGAGGGGCTTGGTCAGGATCCACCAGCCCCGGCTGGTCCCTGGACCTCCCGCTGGCCTCCCTCCCTGCAGTGGTGATAAGCCTGCTGACGGCACATTAAAGGTGTGGTGCAGGGCTGGCCTCCCCGCGGGGCAGCCGCTGATAACCTGGTCGGGGGGCGCTATCTGGAGAGGAAATGGGCTGAAATGGGGGGCGGCAAATGAAGCCCAGCATCAGGAGGCTGATTGGAGCCCCAGGGCGGGACCCAACCCCGGGGTCACGTCATCCCTTCTCTGCCACCAGGCACAATTGCATCGTGCAATCCATCACTGACGCTGCCTGGCTTTTTTCCTTCAAGTGCATTACTGCATTGTCATTCTAGAAGATTCCAGCCAAGGACGAGTCAACTGTGAGCCCCTCCCTTATCTGCCTTGTCCCCTGAGCCCCCAGGTCAGGCTGGGCTCTCTCTGGTCCCTTTGCTGCCCATTTACATACAGGTAAGAGTGGGTGTGATAAATACCAAAACTGTGTGTGTAAATTCATGCCATACGTGTTTTCCTGCACCTTCCCCATCCTGAACCCTTGACATGTCTTGGGCATATTTTCACATCATAAGGAAGTGCCCCATCCATTTTAATGACAGAATTCTAGTCCACAAAATAACATGTGCCTTAATTTACTTATGTCTTCCTCTTCGCTGTACCTGCAAGTTACTTTTTTTTTTTAATTTTTAAAATATTTATTTGGCTGCCTTGAGTCTTAGTTGCAGCATGTGGGTTTCTCTACTTGTGGCCCGCTGGCTTATTGTCCTGAGGCCTGTGGGATCTTAGTTCCCTAATTGGGGATTGAATCTGCGTCCCCTGCTTTGGAAGCTCAGCATCTGAACCTCTGGACAACAAGGGAAATCCCTCAAGTTGTTTTCGATGCTTGCTGTTGCTGTGACAGAATGTGACCGTGAATGGTAACCTTCACATATCTTTGCGAAGGAGGGTGTCTCAGTGTACCGTCGTTTTCTAGACGTGTCATTACTCCACCACTGAGTATAAGCATTCCCACATTTTGCATGGTGCTGCCGAAAATGCTCCCCAGCTCATTTTTTTTTTTTATCAAATAACACTCTTGTCAGCACTAGATGAGAGTAGCTAGTTTCCTACATCATCATCAGAAATGAGCAATATTGTCATTTTTGCCATTCTAATGGCAAAAACACTGCATACTATTTAATTTTCACTTTTCCACTTATCGCTGTGACCAGGCAACCTTCCCTATGTTATTAGCTGTTTGTAATGGTCTTTCTGTCCAGTATTCATGTCAACTATTTGTCCACTTGTCTTTGGTTGTTTAGAAACAGGGAAGTCGCTCTGTCGTGTCCAGCTCTTTACGACCCTGTGGACTGTAGCCCACCAGGTTCCTCTGTCCATGGAATTTTTCAGGCAAGAATATTGGAGTGACTAGCCATTTCCTTCTCCAGGGGATCTTCCAGACCCAGGGATTGAACCCAGGCCTCCTGCACTGGAGGCAGATTCTTTACCATCCAAGCCACCAGGGAAGCCCTAGAAATAGGAAGGACTCAAGCTTTCTTTCCTTTGTTACCCAGCTACTGCAAAAATTTCCCCTTGTCTGACACTCTTAACTCATTCATGTCCCTCCTGAGGCTTTCATGTCCTTTGCAGGATTTAAAAAAAAATTATTTATTTTTATTTATTTTTGCTGCACTGGGTCTTCATTGCTTTGCATGGGCTTTTTCTAGTTGTGGTGAGTAGGGGCTACTCTTGTTGAGGGCTCAGTAATTGTGGTACAGGGGCTTAGTTGCTCCTCAGCATATTGAATCTTCCCAGACCAGGGGTCAAACCCCCGTTCCCTGCATTGGCAGGCAGATGCTTATCCACTCTGCTACTAGGGAATTCCCCTTTGCAGGATTAGCAGCAACCCACTCCATCCTTTGCTTCTGGAAGTTTAGCCCACCTTTCTTTTGTAGGTATCTGGTACTAGGATTAGCAGTTACTCTTTTACTGAATGCCTGTCAGGTGCCAGGTTTTCTGTGAGGGACAGGAAAGGTATTGACTATCTCATCTGCTCCAGGCAAGGAACCAGTTAGCGGGTGCCCTGATGAGAGAGGACTCAGGCTCAAGGAGCCAGCTGACTTGCAAAGGCCTCCTGGCTGAGCAGGACTCCGGCCCCCAGAGCCACAACCACTGGCTCTTTTCTTCCCAGCCTCAGTCTCTTTCTGATGTGGCTCAAACCATCCTTGCCTGAGCTCCAGGTGGGTGCATCATTTTGACTTTAACATGTGGGATGTGGGATGTGGGCAAAGAGCAAAATAGCAACTTGTCCCCATTCCCTCACGTATTTGACAAATACCCACTGAGGACTTTCTATGCTTCCAGCTCTGTGCTAAGGGCTGGGGACGCAGTGGGAAAAAGACACAGCCCAGCTCAATAGAAGGGACCGTCTGGCCAAAGCTTTCTGCATTTCGCTTTATCATTTGCTCACTCACTTAATAAGTATCCATGGGTCATCTGGGATTCAAGAGGCACTGCATATTTTTCTTAATCTCGTGTGTGGTGCGTGGGGATGCAGAAGGCCAACTGTTCAAATCTAGGGGCTAAAAATGAGTTAGAAAGAAACAACACAATCAAGAAATAATGCTAATGGCAAGAAGCTTGTACAATTCTGTACTTAAGTCTCTTCCCCAGGTGCCCTGTTTCCCAAGTGGCACTAGTGGTAAAGAACCTGGCTGCCAGTGTAGGAGACTTAAGAGACACAGGTTCAGTCCCTGGGTCAGGAAGATTCCCTGGAGGAGGGCATGACAACCCACTCCAGTGTTCTGGCCTGGAGAATCCCATGGACAGAGGAGCCTGATGGCCCATGGTCCACAGAGTCGCACACAGTTAGACACTAATGAAGCAATTTAGCACATACCAGGGGCCCTGGCCTGGTTAGTTACCATGCATGCAGGCCAGCCCGCATGGGCATATGTACAGCATCATATGCACACGCCCCACCCCTCTTGTCCAGTCTCCAGGACAGAGGCCACAGATTCCACTTCTCTCTGGAGAGCAGAGGGCACACAGCCCAGCTCATCCACGAAAGGCCAGGTCCTGGTGGCTCATGGAAAAGGCCATTCGGTCCAGAGCGATGAGCAAGAGGTTAATTTTAACCAAGAGCCCGCAGGGTGACCTTGGCCTAGAAGGAAATGCTGCAGCAGAGGCACCCCCAGAGGGGACCCTCCTCCTTCCAGGAGACTTCAGGCCGAGATTAGGGATGCCCTGCCCTCCTGCCCTCCTTCCTCACAGCGATGCTGTCAGCTCATGGGCCGTTGTCCCCTTCACCTCATCAGTCCTCAGTAATCTGCCTTCAGACCCCTTGGGACTGGCTCCCATCAGCCCTGTCAGCCTCTGCTACCCACGAGAACCTGGTGGCCCAGGGGCCAAACTGATTTGAAACGGAGGCGGAGGGGCTGGGGGTGAGCAGGCTGGGCTCCCGCACTGACTCCCACGTGACCCCAGGGAGATGCTGTCTGGCCTGGGCCCACAGAGGGGGAGGGAGCGATTGCGTGCTGACCTCCTACCGCACACACAACCCATACCCGAAGCTTTATGCACATTATCTCAGCTTACCCTTGGCTTCCCTGTGAGCTGGTATGTTTGTGTCCATTTCAAAGACAGTGAAACTGAGGCCAAGAGAGGCTAAGTAACTGGCCAGGGATTTGGCAACCAGTAAGAGGCAGAGCCAAGAGGTGGAGTGAACACTTCTTGGTTCCTCCAAAGCCTGTCCTTCCACAGCACAGTGGACAAGTGGCCTGGGAATGAGGCCATAGGGGTCTGGGTCCAGCCTGTGGATGGGTCTGGGGCAGCACCAGCTCCGCCTCCAGCAAAGCCTAACCTCCTCGTTCTCCCAGGAACTCCCCACTGGAGTGGGCTCTGCACTGAGGCTCACCTGGGCTTGCGTCCCCCATGCCCGAGCTTGGCAGATGAGGTTTTCTCATCTACAAAGGGGCCGAGTAACAGAATTGGTTCTGAGGTTGTCATGTGGCATAAACTCGGTGTGTACCTGAAGTAGGAGCGTGGTGCTGGGCAGGTAACAAAGGTGCACAGCACTGCTCCAGCATTCTCGCTTGTGATCACAGCGATGGAAGTGAGGCGCACACTCCCATGACTCAGGTGTATTTAAGAGCCCTTTGGGAACAAATTCTTGTCTTCCTCATCGCCGGAGCCCTTCACAGCCAAGGAGGAACTGAAATGTCAAAAAGTCCCTGCAGGTGCCAGCCAGACCTTTCCACACACCCACCATTCTGCCCAGAAATTTTAATTTTCCCCTGTGTCTCCTGGACACTCCCTGATGGCTATTTTTACATTCTTGGCTACTGTCAGGTGGAGTCATCACCTATGAATTATCAACAGAATCCCCATCTCACGGGCGAGGACTTCGGCCACCTCACCTCTCTGGGGACCGCAGTTACTGTCTCAAAGATGAGACTCCATCCAGCCCGCGGCCCCACCGGCACCAGATGTTTCTCTTCCTTGCTTTTCCACCAGGCACTCGCAAAACCTTCCTGTCATCCTCTCGGAGCGGTTTGCTTAACCTTCTTAAGAGGATAGCCCCCCACGGCCACTTAGCCTGCCCTGCATGAGTTGGGTCCACCCCAACCCTCGCTTTTCATCTCAGTGCTATTTGCTGGATCCCTCAAGTGCTGGGCGTGAAGCCAGGGTCAGCGTTCCGGCCCCGCCCCCCAGTGATGTGATGGTGAGTGGCATTCAGGACTAGGAGGAACCCGGCAGCCACTCAGGCGGCCATCTGAGAGGCCTGATAGAGCCAGGGACCCCTTTGTAGACTGTCAAGTGCTGTGCCCTGGGGGCCCCATTCTCATTAGTAACTTTTAAAAAAATATTGGATTACTGTTCTTTTGGCTGTGCCCCAGGGCATGTGGGATCTTAGTTCCTGGACCAGGGATTGAACCCTTGCCCCCTGCAGTGGAGCGTGGAGTCTTAACCACTGGACCACCAGGGAGGTACTGTGAGTAATGTTTTAAAGGCTCTGGACTCTGTTCCATCAAATGAATAACTTTTTGCTATGGTTAAGAAATGAGCTTTTTCCCAGGGAGATAATGAATCTGATTTGGAGAATTCTCAAATACAAGAAGGGCTTCCTAGGGGGCTCAGTGGTAAAGAACACACTTGCCGATACAGAAGCCTCAGGAGACATGGGCTAGATCCCTGGGTTGGGAATATCCCCTGGAGGAGAAAATGGCAACCCACTTCAGTATTCTTGTCTGGAAAATCCCATGGACAGAAGAGCCTGTGGCTGTACAGTCCACGGGGTTGCAAAGAGTCAGATGCAACTGAGCAACCGAATACACACACAAAGATGTCTGTTTTCAAAACAAAATAGCTGCAATAAACTAAAATCTGCCCTCCAGGAAAGCAGGTGAGTTGGGGTGGGCAGAGCAAGGACCGGGCCCTGAGGGCTGGGCCCCGGTCCACAGACCGGATGTGACTCTGAGTCCTTATCTAGGCCTCAGTTTCCACTGGTGATAGGGTGAGAATGGAGTGAGGGTTGGACTAAATGATTAATTTTCAAAACAATTTAAAAGTCACACTCTGTTCAAATAAGCCTTGTGAGGCCTCTGAGCATGTGAGCCAGAAGCAAGAGGGGCTGCTGTGCTTGAGGTGGGTGGGCTTTCTCCCAACTGCTCATCCTACTGTGAGCCTCCTTCTCCTGAGAGCCCAGCATGGAGGCCCAAGGCTTCAAAGGGGCATGGTCTGAGACGTCTGGACAGAATCTTCCTGGAAGAATGGTTAAAAGTGGTGAGTCCTCACTCCACTGTTTACTAGCTGTGTGGCCTTGTTATGCTCTCTGTGCCCCAGTTTCCTCATCTCTAAAACAAGGATCATAGGATCCACCTCTCTCTATATACCCAATAAATATTGACTGATTATGAAGCTCTGTTCAGTTCAGACTGTCACAGGATCAGAGGAGTCGAAGCATGACAAGTTGTTGGCCAGAGGTTTGGGGGAGGGTGGGAGGGAAGAACAGGTGGAGCCCAGGGGATGACAATGAAGCTATTCTGTAACACTGGATGACGGCATGGGAGTATACAGAGGTCCACACCCACAGAAAACAAGGCAAAGAGTGGATCCTAAGGTAAACTGTATGCTAAGTTGCTTCAGATGTGTCGGACTCTTTGCGAACTCGTGGACTGTAGCCCACCAGGCTCCACTGTCCAAGAATACTGGAGTGGGTTGCCATGCCCTCCTCCAGGGTACCTTCCCAACCCAGGGATCAAACTCATGTCTCTTACATCTCCTGCGTTGGCAGATGGGTTCTTTACCACTGCGCCATCTGAGAAGCCACATGGGTAAACTATGGATTACAGTTAATAACAATGTGTCAGTATTGGCTCTTCAGTCCTTACAAATGTATAGCCACGACTGCAAGATGTTAACAACAGGGGAAGTCGGGGGTGGGGCAGGATGAAGGGTTAAATAGGGATTCTCTATACTTTTCCTTTATTTTTCTGTAAACCTAGCAGCTCAAACAAGTAAAATCTAGCATAAACAAAAACATGACAAACGGGGAGTTTCAATGAACAGTGCGGAGCCTGGAGCGTTCCTTGGTGTTACCAATCCCAAGTCACCTGTTTATGCTCCCGGTTCAGGGACCCAGAGCCCAGGGCTTGTTCGCGTCCCTTACTCGAGCCATTGCTGAGCAAAGCGCCGCTTCTCCCCATCACCCAACTCAGACCTGGAGGCTGAGGATGTCTGATGTGAGAGCGCCACCTGCTGGTACAACCCTAGCTGCCCTAAAAGGCCGTGGTGGCGCCCTTGTCCTGGGGCTGGGGTCCTCGGGTTCCTCTTGAAACCCAGTGCCATCTGCGAGTCCCTAGAGACACCACTCACACAACCACAAATGTCATGTGTGCGATGCCCAGGCTCGTCGCCAAGAACGACACGGGAAACGTCAGGCCTCCCGACTTTATTTCGGAAAAGTCCCGAAGGGCCGAGCGCAGTCTCGGTCAGGTGAGGCGCGGGACTCGGGTCGCCGGGGGCCGACTCCTTGTTTCTGGTGCCAGCACAGGGAACCTTCTGTGACGTGATGACGGACACTGAGGTGTACGCGGGGCACCACTCGGAGCATCTCACCGGGTCATCCCCGTGAGGAACATGCGAGGTAGGTTCCCTTGTGGCTCCTCCCCTTCGTGCCAGTGTGAAGGTGAAGGCACTAAGAGGCTAAGTAAGTCGCCCAGGGGCGCACAGCCGGAGAGGTGTGGCGCTGCGATTGGGTCCTGCTCCAAAGTCCAGGCCGTGACCCAGCTGCCTCTAGTTTCCTCATCTGAGAAATGGGCGTGCGTGCGGCATCTCCCCGCCTTCCAGGTGCATCCGGGGCTGAGGCCAGACAGTTTTGCACGCGGGCCTAGGGCTGCAGCTCGTACTGGCGCTCGGTGGCCGTGTGGAAGTCCTCGAGCACCGACTGCAGGAACTCGAAGGTGGGCCGCTCCTCCGGCCGGCTGCGCCAGCACTCAGCGATAACGCCGTCGTACAGCTCGGGCGGGCACGAGTCTGGGCGGGGCATGCGGTAGCCGCGCTCCAGGTTGCGGATGACCTCGGGGTTGCTCATCCCTGGAGGTGGAAGGGGCGTGGCTGAGGACCGGCGGGGGCCCGCGAGACCTCCACTGCTGTCTCCGCCCTCTCAGCCCGGTTGGTGCCACCTTTACGCATCCTTCTATTTATTTTTCATTGCTTCGAGAACAGTGTAGATGATCTCAGTGCTGGGCAGTTCCTCTTGGATGGGGTGCTACCTGCTTACCTGGGACTGTCAGGCACACGGGTGAGCATCACTCACCAAGCAGAAGCTTGGTGAACAGGCCCCAGCCCCTCCCACAGGCTGCTAAGGGCCCAAGCCCTTCAGATAGGCCTGGGGTTGACTCTCAGGATGGAGGTTTAGGGGCAGTACCCAGGGTGTAAGACCAAGGGAGGGACTACTTGGCCACTCAACTGAGGGCAAACTAATTGGAAGAAACTTGAATTCAGACCCGATCTTAACTGGATGCCAGATTTGTGGGTCACTGACCTCTGCTAGATGCAGGGGACACAGTTCTGTTTCCAAGAGCAATGCTGAGGGGAGGGAGGGAAGCCCCACCCCACCCCCAGAGTGACACACCTGGGTTTCAGTTTCAACCATGGGGCTCCATTCTGACACGCAGGTGGGCGGCCCCAGGCCAGATGGGACATCTGCCATCACAGCTGTCTCTGGACTGGCCCTGAGCCGGGAGGGTTCCTGCAGGATGCAGCTGCCTACCTGGGTAGGGAACACGCCCATAAGTGACGATTTCCATCAGGAGGATTCCAAATGACCACACGTCCGCTTTGATGGTGAACACCCCAAAATGGATGGCCTCTGGGGCGGTCCACTTGATGGGGAACTTGGCCCCTGCAAGAAAAGCCACAAGCAGCTTCATGAGGCCATGACTGACTGCCTCTACACCCCCCAACTCCTTGCTCTTTCTCCCCCAGCCCCTGCCCTGCCTGGTGAAGCCTGGGTCACTATATCAGACAGAAATGTGTCCAGGGAGTCATTCAGACCCAAAGGACACATGACCAGGAGTGTGAAGACCCTGGGGGTCCACAGCACCAAAGGACAAATACCACCCCCATTGCCCGCTTTGTGTCTTTGCCTAATCAGTTTCACTGGGCAACCAGCATGTGTGTCCACCTGGGACTGAAGAGTTCATTTCCACCTCCTGTTAGCCTTGTTTACTAACAGGAACCCATGACTGGGGCAAGTCATTCAACTTGTCCTTGCCTTAGTTGGGCTTCCCTGGTGGCTCAGACAGTAAAGAATCTGCTTCCAATGCAGGAGACCTGGGTTCAATCCCTGGGTCAGGAAGATCCCTTGGAGAAGGGAATAGCTACCCACTCCAGTATTCTTGCCTGGGAAATCCCATGGACAGAGGAGCCTGGCGGGCTACAGTCCATGGGGTGGGGTTGGAAAGAGTCGGATGCTACTGACTAACACTTTCACTTTACTGCCTTAGTTAATCCTTTCCTGCGAAAGGGAGGTGGTGACACGTGACTCATGTACCTGCTAGGGTCACAGGGAGGAAGGAGTTCAAATCCTGCAGCCCTGGCTGACGTCCAGAGCAGGCTGCATGGCCCAGCCCTTGATCACCTGCGCCTTCCCTAGCTTTCTTGCCTGAAGTTCCCTCAACGAATGGGACAGATAATCCATTTCCTGTGTCAACTGATTAATATGGTCACTAATATCACTTACTAACTTGCTTAGTGAAATGTATTTTGAGTGCCTCAAATCCTCCTGTAAAGAGGATTTTGCCTAAGTTTTTGCAAAGTAAATCATCTGTAGTGACCTCAATTCAGGTATTAGGTTTTTGCTGTTCATACTTTGGGCTTTCCAGGTGGCATTAGTGGTAAAGAAGCCGCCTGCCAATGCAGGAGATTTAAGAGATGCATGTTCCATCCCTGGGTCGGGAAGATCCCCTGGAGGAGGAAATGCAACCCATTCCAGTATTCTTGCCTGGAGAATCCCATGGACAGAGGAGCCTGGTGGGCTACAAGGCCATAGGGTCACAAAGAGCTGGACATGACTGCAGTGACTGAGCAGGCAGGCATTTAGAGCAGTGTTTTCTAAAGTATGCTCTGTGAACCCTTGGTTCTATGAGAGGTGCACACAACCTACGTGGAAAAAGTTTCTGGGGTTCCAGTGACTTCGGGAGTCACAACGTGAAGCACGTGCACACTGTTCCTTAGCTGCGTGCCTTCTCAGTGCCTCTATTATGCTGTTACGGGCTGGGAATCTCCAAGAGGGGACTCACAGAATGGGTGGTATCTCTAAACTGATGCTGCCACATCGTCATTCCTCCTGAGGCACTTGTGCTCTGCAGAGCACATCAGGGAAATGCTGAACTAGTTGGGAACAAGGCCAGACTCGCACGACAAGAAGTCCAAGGGGGACTGGGGAGTTGGGGCGCTGCTCACCCTCCTGGGCGGTGTATTCACTGTCGATGATCCGGGCCAAGCCGAAGTCACCAATTTTGCAGCACAAGGCCTCAGACACCAGGATGTTGGCTGCTCTCAGATCCCGGTGGATTGAATTCATCTGCTCGATGTACGCCATTCCTTCTGCAATCTGAGGGATGGGGCCCCACAGTGAAGGGCAGCCCCCCTCAGGGAGAGGAAGGACTTTAGGCCACCCTTTGCATCAGAGCCAGACATCAGAGACAGGCGGGGTGAAGGTTCCAAGGTGTGACAGGATGGGGCGGGGGGCTGCTGTGTGGCTGCAAAGTGGGGCACACAGACTGCGGTTGGAGGGGAGCTTTGCACTTCATGCTGTAGAGCAAGATAAGGAGCACCCAGAAGGCAGACTGTGCAAGCGTGTGTGTATGCTTGTACACAGAGCAAGGCGTTAGCGTGATCAGAGTGTGTTTTAGAAGCTGTTCACCTGGAAGGTTCTGATTTTCTGCTTTCCTAACCTTCAGATTCTTGGCCACATCTACTTATTTATTTGCAGAGTACATCATGAAAAATGCTGGGCTGGATGAAGCACAAGCTGGGATCAAGATTGCTGGGAGAAATACCAATAACCTCAGATATGCAGATGACACCACCCTTATGACAGAAAGCAAAGAACCACAGAGCCTCTTGATGAAAGTGAAAGAGGAGAGTGAAAAAGCTGGCTTAAAGCTCAACATTCAGAAAACTAAGATCTTGGCATCTAGTCCCATCACTTCATGGCTAATAGATGGGAAACAGTGGAAACACTGACAGACTACTTTTTTGAGCTCCAAAATCACTGCAGATGGTGACTGCAGCCATGAAATTAAAAGATGCTTGCTCTTTGGAAGAAAAGTTATGACCAACCTAGATAGCATATTAAAAAGCAGAGACATTACTTTGCCAATAAAGGTCCATCTAGTCAAAGCTATGGTTTTTCCAGTAGTCATGTATGGATATGAGAGTTGGACTATAAAGAAAGCTGAGCACCGAAGAATGGATGCTTTTGAACTGGGTGTTGGAGAAGACTCTTGAGAGTCCCTCAGACTGCAAAGAGATTCAACCCTCCATCCTAAAGGAAATCAGGCCTGAATATTCATTTGAAGGACTGATGCTGAAGCTGCAACTCCAATACTTTGGCCACTTGATGTGAAGAACTAATTCATTGGGAAAGACCCTGATGCTGGGAAAGATTGAAGTCAGGAAGAGAAGGGGACAACAGAGGTTGAGGTGGTTGGATGGCATCACCAACTTGATGGACATGAGTTTGAGTGAACTCTGGGAGTTGGTGATGGACAGGGAAGCCTGGCGTGCTGCAGTCCATGGGGTCACAAAGAGTCAGACATGACTGAGCGAGTAGACTGAATTGAACTTATAAACTCAGGTGACTTTTCATATCCTTTGCCTCTAGGGGACCCAAGATTTCCCAAAGGATTGACAGAGACCATTGACAACAAGCGAGAAAAGGAAAAGAAAGGGAAAAAAGGAGTGGGCAGGCTTATCACCGAGCTGTGGTTTGAAACCAGTTACCAGATTTAGTTTTCCGAGACCACCTCACCATCCTGTTCAACCCAGCCTGTGCGCACCTCGGTGGAAAAAAGGCGCAGTGACCTCAGTTCCTGCCCTGATACTAATAGCAGATAATGATTTGGGGGGCTGGTGGTGGTGTGGGGTAGGGGAGGGTGCCTCCCTCCAACAGGATGTATGTGTGTGTGTCTGCGTCTCATGGGCTGACCACAGACCAGAGCTTTTCTTCTGAGAGTTCCAGTTTTAACAGACACACACCCAGGGCCACCAGATGTGCTTTGCTGCCAGTTAGAATCCTCAGCTAAAATCCCCCGGGAGGAAAGTTTTCCTCCTTTTCATTTTGCTCTTTGCCTCATGAGGTCTGAGTCTCTAGGAGGCATTGATGGGCACCATCTGAGGAGGAAGTCACCACAAAATGCTGACCTGCCATATGACGTGGAATTCGTGGGGACTTTCTGGGTTCCCCACACCATCCTTTCTTCCTCTGGTCCTCACCAAGAGAACCCACATTGCTCCTTCATGGCTGCCTAGGAGAAAGACTACATTTCCCAAGCTCCCTTGCAGCTAGGTGCGGGCAGGGGACAGGTGGTAAGGGGGCTGGGAAAGCAAGTATAGTGAGTGACCTCCAGCACCTGGCTCTAAACGGAGGGGCTGCCCTTTGCCCCCTCCATCCCACTTCTTCCTCCTGGCTGAGGAGGACAAGATGCTAAAGCATGAGCAGTCTCCCTGGGTGGGAAGATGATCTGTTAAGACCCAGTAGGTGGAAGAAACCTGGGTCCCTGTGACTCTGAGGGGCAGTTTCACTGTCTGCCCCAGACTGCCCACGTCTGGTGCTTACACATTGAAGCAATGACGACTTGGGCTTTCTGTCTCTCACAGCCCAGCCTAAATCTAACGGACACAGCCTCTAAAGAGCTGATCTCACTGATCCACGAGGGCAGAGGACAGGGCCCAGGGGCCTGGATCACTGAACTTGGCGCTTACGAACCTGGGCCGACATGTCGATCAGCCTTGAGAGGGACAATCGGCTACCTTCATCCGTCTTCAGGAAATCCAGCAGGCAGCCTGAGGAAAGAGAATTTGCAGCCGAACTTCCGCAGGGTGATCCGACCCTGGCTGGGCCGGCCTCTCAGGGTGTGGGCGGCTGCCCACCTGGGCGGGAAGTGGGTGGCCCTCTTTCGGGTCTCTTGTGCCCAGAGAACAAACACACCCACAGCTGCAAGTGCCTCTGCTCTACAGAAACTCCCATCTCAGCCCTCACAGCACCCAAGAGGCACTGATCTGCTGCCAGCTGCTCGGAGGGCGTTAGGTCTCAGTCAGGTTCAAGGTCACACAGTCAAAGAACCAAGTCAGAAACTGCTCATGTCTTGCATGACATTGCAAAGCATCTTCCGCCCACCTCACCCTTTGTTGGCAGACATTCTGCCTCCAAGGATGCAAGAAATCACCACAATTACGGAGACTTATCTCCTGGAGCTGGTACACTTTGGTATCTAAGAGCAGGGGCTTGCTCACCTGAGGGGTGGCTAAGAGGTGAGCAAGGGAGCCACATGCCTCCAGCTCAGTGTAGGACCCCTTCACAGCACCCTTTAAGGAACAGACAGCGTCAACACAGCATTTTGGGATCTGACAGGAATCGGGGTGCGGTCAGGGTCATAGGAGGGGTGAGAAGGATTCCCCAGGCCCTAGTAGAGAATGGCCATAACTCTGGACCTCAGTGGCCATCTCACCCAACCTCTCATCATCTGTGTTGTAAAATGTTCATAGGATTGTAAGAGGTCTCCTGAACTAGAACTGTCTCTGGACGCACAGCCTACTATTCTTTTGACTTTGCTGCCCTTTGTCCACCCCATGGGGTGCCAAGCAGCCCTGGGCACAGGAGGCTCCCTGCAAAGATGCTGGTTCAGGGTCTCTTGAGCTATGGAAGCTCCTCTATAAGGACCACTTAGCTGTCTTATTCTCATCATTCTTCATTCTGCCCCTACCCATGCATGTGGAACACCCTAGATCTGCAGGATGTGGGCTGATTGATCCAGCTCATGCCTTAGTGGTCCCCTGCAGAGGTCCCCCAGCCAGGCAAACTCACAGCAGCAGATCATCTTTATCCTTCTCGGCTCCCCCAAGCCTGGACTCCCACCCTCAAGCCTTCCTGCCTTTGTCTGAGGGACGCAGCCCCAGGTAGGGCCCCACCTCTGGCCATGTACTCGGTCACGATGTAGATGGGCTCCTTGGTGACCACAGCGTAGAGACGGACCAGCCTCTCATGCTGGAGAGTTTTCATCAGGTTGGCCTCACCCAGGAAGGCCTCCGGAGACATGGTTCCCTCCTTCAAGGTCTTGATGGCCACCTTGATGTTGTTTTTATAATAACCTGAGCCCCGGGGACAGAAGAAGATGAAGAGGATGTTCAGAAGACTTGGAGGTGTGGGGAGATGATCCCTTAACCAAAATCTACGTAAGCTTCCAGGAGCCATCCCTGTTCTATATAGATGGGGCACTGAGGCCAGAGCCCCGCCCCCTGGAAGTGGTCCTGGGCTGGAATTACAGCTCCTGATGGTGACGGATGTGTCCGCTTACCTAGAAGGATTCAAGCCTGTCCTGGCCTCCTCTGCTAGACAGGAACCCCGGGCAGTTAAGGAAATTACCTAGCCTGGGAAGGGGGCCGTTTCACCTCCCGGTCCCTACAGCCAGGGCTGGGGTGTGTCCCTTTTGTCCTCCTATCCCTACATAATGAGTCTCTTCAACCACTTGATGGCTTCAGTATGGCAGTTAAGCATCACAGCCCATGGCAGAATCATAGAGGAGGCAAAGGTAGCCAGGGCCTCCATCCCACTTCTCTGCCCTGCGGTGTTCATCTCTAGATCCTTACAGCACCTGCACACAGCCCCAACCCCCTGCCCAGTCCATTAGGTCTCTGTCTACACTGAAGTGAAAAGACAAGTCAGGACTCAGACTTGCAAGGAGCCAGGCGGAGCTCCTGCCAGGGGTTGCCCCAGGCATCAGTCCTGGATGCTGGAGGAATCAGGGAGGCAGTAGGATCCCACCTTGAAATCATGCCCCAGAGAGACCGACCTTTCCAGGGATAAAATAAAGCATCTTTTATATTCTGATCGCAGGCCGGTAAGCAGAGGTGAGGCCATTCACTGTTATTGAAGGTGAGGCCACAGAGGCCGGGAAGTTAGGGATGGGCTAGTCTCACAGCTGCATGTGATGACTTTGTTATCAGAGTCCTGGAGCCCCTGGTTCACCTTTCACCATGGTTAACACACTGTTTCCACCGAGGGAGACAAAGCTAAGAGGAGCTAGCCAGGCTCCTCTTCCAGGTCACACAGGAGTCAATGGCAAAGGCAGCTCTGGGTAGTGAAGAAGGGAGGCAGGAATGGGCTGGCGTGGGGGACAGGGGGAGAGCTGGATTCTACTCCTGCTTCATCACCATATTAGAACAGCTGAGGGCAGGTGACTTCAGTGTTCTGTGCTTCCATTACCTCATCTGTAAAATGGGTATATGGTCCCAGTCCCTTCCCCTTCACAAACCTCTATGGGAAGTACGATGCCCTGTGCAGGTCCCGAGCCTTCTGTGCTCTAGGATGCAGGGCAGTGGGTGAGCGACTCCCGGAGTACCACATACTCACCCATCCAGACTTCACCAAACTGCCCGGACCCAAGCTTCCTGACCAGCTTGAGAGACTGCCGGGGGATTTCCCATTCATCTTGAGCCCAGGGGTTCTGCGAGGCCAGGCTCACACAGGGTTGGGTCAGCCTCTGGCACAACCCATCCCCTTTCTCTGCATTAGGAAAAAAAGATGAGCTGGAGGTCACAAGCATAGACAGATCTGTGGAGACCATACAGATCGTGAGAGCTGTATCATTCCCAGCTGTGTCCCTGCTCCTTCTGGACAGCCCCACATCCACCCCAAGTTCAGTGTGCACAAGGGCACACACACACACTCGGCTCTCTGCATTCGATTTACATAAAGTAAGCTTAGCATACTATCATTGCCGTTGTCTCCAAGACTGAAAATACTTGCTATTCTCCATGTGGTCACAGCCAACATAGAGGAACAGGGACACAGACAGTGAATCATTAGTTGACAGTTATTAACATCTTAGGTCCAGCCTTGGGATAATCCTCCACCCCTCCGCCAAAATAGCATCAATGATTCATGCGATCTTGAGAACTCAGTGATGGAGAGACATGAGGGCGCCTCTGGTACAGCCCACCCCTCTATCAGATGCCCCCCTCTTACGAGAATAGTGCTGCACCAGAGCCTGCAGAGTGGGGAAGGTGTTCCGGGGGGAGATGTAATAGCCGCCTTCATCCAGGGAGCGGATCTTATAGTGTTTGATCACCTCCCCTTGCGTGGTCACATCCTTCACAGACAGAGAAAAGGCACCTAGAGAGTTAACAAAGACACAAGCCTGAGAAGACACAAAGAGGGAAAATCAGAACTGGGATTTGGGCTTCATTTCAAGGCCTTGGAAAAGTGTTGTTAGTCATTCAGTCATGTCCGACTCTTTTGAGACCCCATGGATTGTAGCCCTCCAGCCTCCTCTGTCCATGAAATTCTTCCGGCAAGAATACTGAAGTAGGTAGCCATTGTCTTCTCCAGGGGATCTTCCTGACCCAGAGATCAAACCCAGGTCTCCTGCATTGCAGGCAAGTTCCCCCAATTCTGCTTTCCGTTTTGACCATCATCAGTTACCCTTTTCTTCATCTCACCCTCCACCCTCCTGGAAGCCTTTCCTATCAGCTCACTCTAACTCTGTCCTTGGCATTCCTCCTCAAACCTCCTAAAACTGCTCCAGAACTCGAGAGCAGGCAGAATGCTCTCTTAGCCATCAGGCTGTTCCCCTACTTGGGCACCTGGGACTTGAGGACCCTTCGCCCTGGAATATTGAGAAATACAGACTTTTTGGAGGGACTAGGAGATTGACTCACTCATTCATTCCTTCATCCCGTTGAAAGATTCACCGCCCCACATGCAATAGCAAATTATAACCCGAAGCACTCCTGTCCATGGGGAAGAGCATAATAAGACACAACCCAGGGCTTCTGTTCAAATCCATACACACATCTACATACACATACACAACTACAAGTTTCCTGCAGTCGGAGGTTGCAGATGCTAAGGGTTAAGAGTAATTTAGGAGGCAAGAGTTTCCAGCCAAGAAAATTTCCATGAACTTGATATTTTTATAAAGCGCCTCTGTTCAGCTCTCTGGGTGCCACATACTTCCACTTTTATTTGCTAAATGAGGGGGATTTAGCAAATAAAATCCACCCCCTCCCCCAGAAGGGGGATGTCACTTGCCCCAGGACCCTTGGCTGATCAGTGGTTGGCTTGGGGGCTCCCGTGACCTTAAGGCGCGCCGACCGCGGGCAGTACTGCCCTCCGCCACCAGGTGTCAGGCTCGGACACCTCTTGTCCTGGGCGTGGGCGCTTGATTTTTGCCCTGCGTCTGTCCTCCCTTATCAGACTATCACCCCATCTCAAATCTCTTCTCCCCTACCTTGGCCATTGTGCCTCTCTCATTGCCCACCTGCAAAAGGATGTGGAGAGGCCGCGCGTCCTGACACAGCCCTCCCCTCGTGTCCCACCCTAGCCCAACCTGCACACTGCGACGTGTCTTCCCAACTTCGCCCCTGGTGAGTGCAGCAAGCCCGGGTATCACGGGAACCAGACACTGGCGCTAGTGAGTACGTTCATCCACGCATCACCCTAGGGAGGAAAAGAGCTATCTTCTCCGTTCCCTCGGCTGTTCCCTGCTTGTGATGCCTCCAGATCAGCCAAGGAGACCCGAGTCTCCTCCTCCAGTGCCACGGGAGCTCTTATTTAGGGCCTCTCTCAGGGCCCGTCCCTAATGTCTTTTGACAGTTTGGCATTCCTTCTTCTTAAAGCGGATCTCAATCCTTCCTGTTCACATCTGGATTCCCTGTCCTGCCTCCACCCTGAGGCTGGAATGCACTGGGAAGCGGGGCTGGGTTCCCAGAGACTGAGATTTTCGTAAAGGCCACCTGTCCTTGAACTGGGAAACTAGTCAGTTCTAATATACATACAAATAAAATTAGTCTCGAGAAGCTAAGGGATGTCCTGGAGACCTCTTAGGTTAGAACTCGCTGCCCGCCTTCTGGGAGCAGTGTTCCTTCCCACCTGAAGAGGCTTTGAATTTCCGCATGTGTGTAGAGGTCTTGGATACTGGCGAGGGATCTTCTAGCCCCTGCTCCAACTGGCCAGTTCCAGCCCGGACTAGCTGTGGGGTGGGGGGCAAGGACAGGAGGAGGTACCCCACCTTTAGAGATCCTCCTCCTTCACACTGAGATTGGGGTGGCTTTCCCTCGAGAGGGCCCCTTAGCAACAGGCAGCCATTAAAACATCATTTCCTGGTGAAATGACGTGATGTCTGGCATTTGCTTCAAAGTAATGGGGGTGGGGATGTACATGAAATCAGATTAACTGGGTTGATTATTGTTGAAGCTGGGTGTTGAGTACAGGGGTTCCATTTACTATTTGCTTTACTTGTGTATGTGTTTGAAATATTCTACAGCAAACAAAACATCTAGTGCTCCTCCATCTGCCCAGTGTTAGGTCTGTTTGACACATTTTAGAGCTTGTGAAAATTTTCAGAGCCTCTCAGATGATTGGGCCCTGATGCTTGTTCACTGTTGGTCTAGAATGAGTCACTTCTTCCCTCAGTTTCCCCATCTTTCAAATGGGGATATTGGCCCAGTATCTCAAAGATGGAAGGCTAGAGGCAAACCTACCAGGAAGCATATGCCTCAAGGTTCATAGCAGTACCTTTATAACAGCCCCAAACTGGAAACAACCCCAATTCCACCAGTATGGAGAAAGAGCTTATGGAGTATTCATATCCTGGATTCTGTTTAGGTGTCAAAAGTGAACAGATTATTGCTGTTGCCTCAACCATGCAAATGCATCTTTGCTGAATGGAATTGTGTCCCCCCATCCTTGCTAATTCCTATACTCAAGTCCTATACCCCAGTGATGTGACTCACTGGGGGTCACATCCAAAGTGATTTTCTTTGGAAATAGGGTCTTTAAAGGGGCGGTTACATTACTCAGGTGGGTCCTGATCCAACGTGACTGATGTCTTTATAAGAAGAAGGGATGAGGACACAACATATGCAGAGGGACGACCACATGAGGACACAGGGAAAAGACGGCCACCTACAAGCCAGGAGAGAGGCCTCAGGAGAAACCAACCCTGCTGACACCTTGACCTCAGATATCTGGCCTCTGGAACTGTGGGAAAGCACAGGTCTGCTATTTAAGCCTCTCAGTTCCTGGTACTTTACTACAGAAGGCCTAGCAAACAAATACAGAATTTTACAATGTTGAGGGAGACGAATAAGACACCAAAACTAAAATGGCTTGATCCCATTTGTATAATAAAGGTGAAAAACAGACAAAACATGGGTGCTAAAACTATAGAGAAAGGCAAGGAAGGGCTTCCATCAAAGTCAGGATAGTGGAGGCTTCTCTGGGGGTGGGTAGGTGATTCAGGAAGGGGTACCAGTGGGGCAGTGAGAGGGGCTCTGGGCATCTGGAATATTCTTGCTCTTGTGGTTACACAGATGTTTACTTATTATGACTCTATGTTTATAATTCTGCTCTTGTTCATAATTTGTGCAATTTTTAGATGTGTTTTATACTTGATAGCCAAAAGCACTTTAAGAAGGAAAGACAGAAAACTAATGACAGAGAAAGAGAAAATCCAGTGACCTGAGAGAGGTGGCAGAAACATTCCACTTGGTCAGTGGGTTTAAAGCTGTGAGTCCCCCCAGTGCTCATGATCACTACCCCCTTCTTTTGTATCACAGACTGTGCCCCAGACTTTCGATGCCTCCCAGGCTCTTGCAAGTGTCTGAGTCATAGCCTCTGACTGAGATGATCTCTGAAGATTCTTTCAGCTCCCAAATGCTTTGATTCCAGATAGGTCACCCACCTCTTCCGCCCCAGCCAGCCTCAGCGCTCCTGTGGACCCAGGCGGTGTGAGACCAGCCCGCAGTGGCTGGAGCAGCTCTCTAACTCCCTCTCCGATCTACCACCCGTGTTAGGTGAATTTCTAGCCAGTCTTCAGAGAGCTATCCATGTGCACAGCCTCAAGGTCAAATACTGGATACTCATGGGCTGTCCTGGCTGGCCTGAAGTGGCAGGGACACCCAGGTGGAAGCTATCAGATTCTCCTGGCTGGCACCTCCCCTGCCCCCCCACCCAACTCCCAGGAGGAAGGCCATAGGTGGCGGTCCCCGGCTGCATGGGGAGGGCAGCAGGGCCCCAGGCTTACCTTTGCTGGTTTCGCTCTCTCTAATAAGAAAGGCACCAGCCTTATTGACTGGAGCCAGAAGCTGCCTCTCGGCATCTCTCCGGCAAATTGATCTAAAGAACCACCTGGAAAGGAAAAGCACAAAGGCAGGCAGAGCTGAGAGTGGCCATGCTCCTGAGGATCTTGTCACCCAAGTCCCTTCCCCCTTGAGATACAGTGTGTTCCTGTTGCCAGCTCGACCCCTGAGCTGAACCCCCATATCTTGATACATGCAATTCCCTCAGTCCCTTTCCCTCCTGTCGGCAATGGACTTGGTGTTTCCTTGACAAGAAATGAGAATGGTATTTGGTGCCCTTTGTTAATTTTGCTCTGGGTAAATGCACCCGATACCTTCCCCTACAGCCCACCCTCCTTGGGGTCGGGTCTCCAGTGCTCCTTGAGCATGGCTGGTTAAGGTGGACCTGCCCCAGCCTCACCCTGGTCCAAGGAAAGGCACAGGACTGGGCTTGCTGGGCAGGGAGCCCTCCCGAGGTGAGCATCACTGGACAGGGACACCAGGTGAGGTTGCTAACCTGTTCCAGCTCATGAATTGCCAGACTCTGAGCTCCCCCAGGGGAAGGGCCATGTCCTAGTCAGTTTGGCTTCCCAGTGCTGGGCAGAGCCCGGCTCTGACTCTGGTCGTTCGGGGCTCTAATGCCTGAGGCCGTGGCTGGTGCCGTGTGCTTGTGAGTGATGAGGAGACTGTGCCCAGGCTCTCCCGTAAGGCCCCCATCCTGTGAGTTCCCCGAGGTGTGAGCCCTGAGTCCTGCCCCTGGAGGCAGGGGAGGAGGCTGGCTGGTTAAGGGGGTCTCTATCAGGTTAGCCAGGAAATGGGCAGCTCTTTTTACAGATGGAAGGAGTGGGGTAGGCTCCCTGAACTATGTCCTTGGGGTCACACAGACGTTTAAGCATTGTCTGGGATTTTAGACAAGCCTTTCCCAGCAACTCCAAGTCCCCACGCCTCTCCTGTGCCCTTCATGCCGGGTTCACACCCTGCTCTGCTTTTTAGCTGCTTCCTGGCTCCATCCTTCATGGAACAGAAGCAGCCAGCACACTTATGGGGCTGTCTGTCCACTTACTTTTCCACTTCCAGGGTCTCTACCCGGGCCACAAAGTTGCTGGGTACGTAGCCTTCTCTTCCTGTGATGAGAGACTTGGCCAACCACCAGTCTCCAGTTCTAGGAAGGAAGGGAAAGCAGAACTGGTAGTGACTCTCATGGGCCTCTCCCTGGGTAGCTCACAGCCCACAGCATCATCTCAGGCAGAAAATTCGAGAGGCAGACAGTCGGGTGGAGAGAAAGGACTGGGGCCAGTGGCTCAGTGCCATGGGGTGTCCATTTCCAACTTGCAAGCTTCCTTCCAGGGAAGAAGGGGACGATGCAGCCTCCAGGGGAGGTTTATCTACACAGCCTGATTCACCCCAAGAGGGGCCCAGTCTTCTAGTGAGCAGCTTCCTCTCAGTTAATGGGACGCTTTTAGAGTTTAGGGAGTAAGTTTGCACTGGATGGGAAAGAAAGAAACAAGAAGGGCTGCTAAGAAAGGATGACCCAAGAGCCGTTCTGCCCTTGGCTGGAGGCCCTCGTAAAACGTCGAGAACAAAAGGAGCTCCCAGGCTCCACAGGACAAGCACGATGTTTGAGGCAGAGTGTAGACTTTGGAGGAGTTTCTGAGAAGAAACCCTGGATGAATCTGGACACAACTGACCCCAACCCAGAGCTGTGATGGAGCAGTCAGGCAAGCACCGGGGGTGTCAGGAGGGCTGCACGGAGGAGGTGACATTAGAGGTGGGTTTTGAAGGCAGGATAGGATTTTGACAGCAGAGCGGAAGGTAGTGAATAGGAATCACCTCACCAGAAAGACTTAAAAAAAAGTACATGGAGGAAAGGTGATTGCGTCAAGTTTAAGAAAGGGCTGGGTGACTGGGCTGGGGGGCAGGGGGCAGGGCACTGGAGAAGATATTCAGGAGGCAGCTGTGGGGTGTCGTCGGGGGAGGGGGGGTCCTGCAGAGACAGGGATGGTGTCCTGGACACTTACCCATTCAGGATCTGCAGTTTCTCCCCCTTCAGCATCTGCAGGTCCCGGTCGTTCATGGCCTTATAGTCATACAGGGCCACCACGAAGTGATTCTCTAAAGGGAACAGGTTAGACATGGCCACTGCTCTGGCCACGAAGGCCATGGTAGCGGCTGGGAAAGTCCCAAAGATCTAGGGAGACTGGCTGTGTGGACCTGAGGGCTGCAGGCCTAAGTCTGGGACAGCGCTGGCAGGTCTCTAAGCACCGTGTAGGCCGTGAGCCTCCCCTCCCCACCTCCCCTCCTGCCCTCCCCGCCTCTGTTCCAAGGAGAGCAGTGGTCTCAGAATATGGCAGCTGTGACTTTGACTTGTGACTGTGCCCAGGGCCTGGTCACAGTGGCTTAGCCTGACAGTACCCAGACAAGCTGGTGGTCCTAGAACAGAGGTGGGGAGGGGGCTCCAGAGCTCGGATTAGCGTTTTACCAGGGACCACTACTTTTCTGCACAGCCCTGGGGAGCCAAGACCTCCCAGGGAAAGGTAACCTGGAGACCACTTATCTTCCCTGGGAGTCGATGACTCAGCTTTGTCACCAAAGCCTGGCTGTTCACCCCTCTCTGCCGGGAAGGAGGGGCTGAAATACATGTGTTGGAGGCTGTTGGTTTATTTCCTTCCCGTGAGCTTTCTTCCTGGAGGTGCGAAGCCCCCAGCAGGAAGTGAAGGGTCCCCGCCCCACCCCCAATGGTAATTCATCATATCCTCAGCAGGATAAAAATACCAGGCAGCGGGCGAGGCCCCTAGCAGGGCTCCAGCTCTTTTGAGTAGACAGACTCTGAGCTCCTTCAGGGGAAGGGCCATGTCATAGTTTGGCATCCACCGCAGTCCTGGGGCAGAGCTAGGCTCTGGGTTGATTGCTTGGTGCAGAGGTGTGACTGCATGAAGCCTGAGGACCCCAGGTACTGGGTGCAGGTGGGTGACAAGGATGCTGGGGTGACGCATTCCTGGAAGCCTCATCCCGTGAGCCCCCTGCCCAAGTCTGAGCTTCTGATGCAGGCCGAGGTCATTCATTATGTCATCTCCACAGTCCCTCCCATCAGACTGAAGTGGAGGCTGGGGGTGGTTAGAAGGTTGGCAGGGGACCTTTAAAAGTGGGTCGGGAAACAAGATGGTGCTTCCATGTGTGGAACAGAGCAGGCGCTGGGATGCAGAACATCGGCCTTCACCCTTGGAAGCTGGGTGCTAGAATCTTTGAAAGCCTGGTTTGATGATGCTGTTTGTATTTGCAGTAACTCTTTTGGTGTTCGTTTATAGTTTGTAAAGTCTTTTATAAGGACTCAGGCTCAGATACTGAAGGAGCTGGTGCTTAGACCCCTGGAGCGATCCCCTTTGACAGGTGAAACCTGGGGCACCTCACTCAGCCTCCCTCCAGACTTCTCCTCTCAAACCCTGGAGGGCTTCTCTTCTCCAGGGAGCTCCTCCTCCCACCTCAGCCCCTGTTCCAGCTGCAAGAAGCCGGGGCCCAGAGGACGTGGCCACGGGGCGCTCAGCTGCAGCCCCTTCTTACCTTGATCTGGGTGCGTGGTGTCGGGAGGTGGGGGAGCCAGGTGGTTAAACACAACCTAGAACGGAAATGCAGGTGCTCTATATTAGTTCACACCCTGAGGTCTGGGTGGGGCCCTGTGGGGTGAGGCTGCCAGCTGGAGGGTCTGGAGGAGCCCGAGCTGCACAGTTAAACTCTACATGAGCCACTGAAACTCCCCAGGTGTCAGCACCAACCCCCATTACCCCCCCACCATCTGCCAGACCTCACACAGGGTTGGAGGAGGGGTACATGGGGATGCCCCAACTTCGTAAGAAGCAGCTGTGGAATTGGGGGCGGGGAACTGGATCACCAGCCAGGTTATAAGCCTGGCTCTGCTTTAAGAGATGAAGCTGCCCTCTCCCATAGAGTCCAAAAGACTGTTCTATACATCTGCGTTTCTTTTGCTGTCTCGCATACAGGGTTCTCGTTGAGGGCAAGGGTGGGATGATATGGGAGAACGGCATTGAAACATGTTAATCATCATATGTGAAATCAGTCGCCAGCCCAGGTATGATGCTCAGGGCTGGTCTGCCGGGATGACCCAGAGAGAGGGAATTGGGAGGGAGGTGGGAGGGGGGTTCTGGAAGGGGAACACATGTATACCCATGGCAGATTCATGTCAATGTATGGCAAAACCAACACGATAATGTAAAGAAAATTAAAAAAAAAAAGATGAAGCTACAAAAGAGTATTTGTTCTCAAGGAAAATTATTTAAAAAGCATATTTTGCTAAAACTCAACAAATATATTCCCAGATATATACCCTGTAGAGAAAGTTTTATACAGGAATGCTCCTAACCCCCAGAAAATTAAGTAAAAATTGTTAAAGTGTGGAAATCACTCTTTGACCAAAAACGGACAAATAGACAAACTGGTTGGAAAGTCATGCAATGAAATTCTGGACAACTCTAGGAGTTTGCGGCTATAGTCCTGCACATTCATGTAAATAAGCCCACATATGTAACAGAGATCAGAAACCCAGGTCTCTGGGCTTCCCTAGTGGCTCAGTGGTAAAGAATTCGTCTGCCAATGCAGGAGACATGGGTTCGATCCCTGATCTGGGAAGATCCCCCATGCCAACGAGGAACTAAGCCCATATGCCACAACTACTGAGCCCACGTGCCCTAGGACCTGTACTCTGAAATAAGAGAGGCCACCACCACGAGCAGCTCATGCACAACAACTAGGGAAGAGCCTGAGCAGCAACAAACACCCAGCACAGCCAAAAATAAACCAATAAATAAACATTAAAAAGAAAAAGATCCCACGTCTCGGACGAATATGTGCCATCTGATTCAAAGGGCAAAATCAAACTGAATAGTGTACAGAAATGCATACATATGTGAGCACACCGAGAAAGCGAGGCTGAGAAATGATGAACACTCAGGTCAGTGAGACCCGAGGTGACAAGGATGGACTGGGGGCAGCAGACAGTCTCAACTGGTCACTCACTGCTTCTGAGGATGAGGGGGTGCTGTGCTGGGTGTTCATTTGGTTCTTATTTTCAACTTGATGTATGTGTTACAAATATTCTTTCTGTATTCTGTATTTATTGAACACAACTTTGAAGTAGCATTTTGCAAAACGGCATGTATCGTATCCATTGAAAATATAAACACAAAAATAACACACAGGAAGGGGGTCTGGAGGCAGGAGCTCTGAAGTGAAAGATCCCGGTATCATTGGGCAGTGGGACAAATGAGCATTTATAATTTTTTCCATAATTAATACATATTATGTGACTTTTAAGAAAAATTAAAAAAAACATTCCAAACTCTAATACTTACTAGCAAATAACAAACCCAGTTTAAGTCAGAGTTTGCCCAGTGAATCATTCATTCATTCAACAAACATTTCATTATTTGCCAAGCCCTGCACTAAATTGGGACATAGGTGGGGAAGATTTCTCTAGAAAATGGGATTAGCAATCCCCTCTTCCCCATCCGCTTCAGGTCACTGTCAGAATAAAGCAGTGGCCAGATGGCTATGCTGATGGGGGCAGAGAGATCTGGAGTGGGGGATCCAGGCATGAGTCCCAGCTGCCCCTAATGAGAAGGGGGCAGGTGGTGAGGCAGGAGGAGACATGAATAGTCATCTAAAAGTGCATCATTGGGGATGGTCCCATCAAATGGCGCTTTGTGAGCAGACCAGGGCCACGAAGGGGACAATGATCTCCAGGAGCTTCTGGGCAGGAGTGGGGGCAGCAGATATTACTAAATGCTCCAGACTCCCTCAATTTCCTTTTTTCAAGTCGACATTTTTTAATTTCCTTTTCTCTTCAGGCTGCCCTTGCCCAGAATTAATAGGTGGGCCCACCAAGCCTGGTCCTGCACTAAAGGCAATATGCTATTACCTTCTATACTTGTATATACACTGCATGTGGTCACAGCCCCACCAGAAAGGCATTCTGATTGTACCCATTTTACAGATGCAGGCACTGAGGCATAGGGGAGGTAAGTAACCTGCTTTAAAGCACACAGCTAACAAATTTTGACTCAACAACCTGGCGGCTTAATTTTATACTATACCACCACCACGACTTGAGCCAGGGTGGCCGTGGGAGGGGGCCTGTTAGTCGGAGCCCTGAGTTATCTCGAGATGGTGCTGGCCCTGGCTGGAGGCAAGCAGCACCAGGAAGCCGCATGGGTAGGCTCTGTGCTCCCGTCTCCCACCCTCTCCAGCTGGGCACCCAGGTCACTCACCAGGGGTGGCAGTGGTGGGGGCTCTTTGCTGGGCTTCACAGGGCTCCATCCACTCCTACCCTTCTCCTTGACCTGCCTTTTGCTGCTCACCACTCCCATGCTGTCAGAGAGCACACAGCAGATCAGCGATGTAAGTTTTCAGAACCTCTGTGCAAAAGAGAACCCCCAAACCCCATCCGGTGGCCGATTACAAAGGTAGAGGGGCAGTAGTGGGGAGTGTGAAGGTCAAAGTCAGAACATGGGTTCAGAAGGGGTTTGGGCAGGCTAAGCTTGTCTGCATCTTTTCCCAAGAGCTGGAAGAGGTGGCCCAGAGAGAAGAGATGCCTGGGTTTAGGACTCAGAGATGGTCCACTCTGAGGAAAGTGCCAGAAACCTGCTGGGGTGAATCCCAGGCCCTGGGGACAGGAGCCTTGCTATCTAGAAAGAGGCGACCAACGCATCGGGTGGTCTGGGTTTCAGTCTTCACGTGGGAAGATCGCATCCCCTCTCATGGACCATTAGAACATTCTGAGGTTCTTTCCAGCTCAGGTTTTCAGATGAGATGCTGTAATTTACAGCACAATGAGAGCACGGGCACCTAAGGTCAACTTCTCAGTAATATCGGGGAAACTTTTCTAGAGGCGAATGGAATATGATCAAGATTTTTCTTGAATAAAGAGACTTCAGTGACAGATGTGGGAAAGGCCCCAGCATCCCCACCATGTCAGCACCACCCACACTCCAGGGGCAGCTGTTCGGGGAGAGCTTACTCTTGACCAAGAACTTCACCTATCTCATAGCATCCTTCAGTTCTCTAAAAGGAGTGCAGCGGGGGGTCTGAGATGGTAAATAGCTGGTTCCTGGTCAGACAGTTAACCAACACAGAGCCAGTTTTGGAGCCTGGGCTGACCCTAGAGCACCACGCTCCGGCTCACAGCCGGCGCCCCCCCACCAGGCAATGCTTACGGAGGAAGGGGCTCTTATCTGAAGGGTGTGTGGATGACGGAGTTCCTGACTGCCACTGGATATACATCGTGTTCTAAGATGCTCCCCTCTCCCCACATCTCAGTGTCTTACAGTTAATGATGATTCATAGGTAATTAACAGCATTTCCCCCTCTCTCTTAGTGATACATAAACGCTAGCCCTCTGAGCAGCGTTGTCTTAGATTCAAAGAAACACCATAAAACATTTCTTTCAGAGAGTTAAAAGCACACCCCTCATATTATTTCTCTTCAAAATCATCTTGAAAATAGAAAAGACTATAATAATTGTGAATAATGGGCAGAGACCCATAGTAACAAATAACACACAAGTATTGTTTTTTAGTATATTTCTCATACAGAACATTTGTAAACTATATTAGTAATATAGCACTAATTTTATTAGTACTTTAATGATTACTAATTATTATTAGTAATAATAATGTAAACTAATTACTAATTAGTTTTAGTTGCTAATAATGTAAACAGTTCTGATACTTCACATTTTTAAAGAATAACACCTTTTTTTCTTGTATTTGTGTGTGTGTGTGCTCAGTTGCTTCAGTCATGTCTGACTCTTTGCAACTCTATGGACTTAGCCTGCCAGGCTGCCCAGTCCATGGGGATTCTCCAGGCAGGAATACTGGAGTGGGTTGCCATGCCCTCCTGCAGGAGGTCTTCCTGACCCAGGGATTGAACCTGGGTCTCCTGCATTACAGGCGGATTATATACCGCTGAGCCACCAGCAAAGCCCCTTTTTTGTATTTACTTGTATTTAAGTAGTCTCTTTTGTTAGTTTAAATTACCTTTAACATCAAATGAAATATAGTGCCAAAGTGACAGGTGAACATTTCAGTTTTCAGAGATCTTTAGGTATCCACATTTTGGATAAGGGATAGTGGGTTTGTACTTGTAAGGGCTGCTGAATTTTACCAGGTGCCTATTTAATATCTATTAATATAGTAATTTTTCTTCTTTAACTTGTTGATGTAATGAATTATGTTGATAAATTTTTTTTCTATTGACACATCCTTGCATTCTGGAGTAAAAGCTATTAGGTTACAGTACATTAGTCTTTTTTGATACATGGTTAGATCCTATTAATATTTTATTTTGAATGAAAATCTATATTCCCAAGTGTGATTAGTCTATGAGGAATTAACATTAAGATGATGCTGGCTTCCTAGCATGGGAGTTCTTCATCTTTTTTCCTATAATATTGAGTAATTTAATAACATTGGGCCTATCTGTTCTTTAAAGGCTAAATGGAATTCAGCTGGTAAGTCCTCTGTTTCTGGGATTTTAAATAATAGATCTTTAAATAAATTTCCAATTTCTTCTACAGGAATTTGTCTCTTGCTATTTTTCCTCCTTCTTATACCATTTTGATAATTTACATGATTTATAAGAGATCTTTGATTTCCTTTATTTTTCAAATTCATTGCAATGAAGGTTTACATTATATTGTTTTGTAATTATTTTCATTTCTTCTCTTTCTTGATTATGGCTTATTTCTTGTTCCCAACATATATTAAAAAGTACTTTCAATAATAAGTACGATTTTTAATTGGATAAAATTATCTGAAAGTTTCTAAGACCAAAGAAAGTTTTATACCAGCTTTAAAATTACGAAAAAGGAGAGTATAATCAAAATAACATGAAAGTGGAATAGGAATAGATGTATCACCAGTGAAACATAACAAGAAGCATGCAAACAGATTCCAGGACATACGGAAATGGTGGCATTTTAATTCGGTGGAGAACTGAGGATTTATTGTAATAAAAGGTATTGAGAAAATATCTATCCACTTAGAAGAAAGTGCAGCTGGACCCCAATCTCACACCACATGAAAAATAAGTTTTAGGTATGCTGAAAAAAATATATTCAAAAACTTTTAAAAATTAAAATTTGAAAGAAAAATTAGGAGACTAATACGTATGACCCAGGCTTCCCTCATAGCTCAGTGGTAAAGAACCCACCTGCCAATGCAGGAGCCACGGGAGATGCAGGTTTGATCCCTGGGTCAGGAAGAGCCCCTGGAGAAGGAAATGGCAACCCAGTCTAGTATTCTTGCCTGGGAACTTTAATGGACAGAAGAACCTGGAAGGCTACAGTCCATGAGGTCGCAAAAGAATTAGATTTGACTTAGTGACTGAACCACAACAAAAATAACAACAACAACACATGACTCCGAGCTAGAGATAACAATGAACCAAGACAGAATATCTGGAAACTAAGAGTAAAAAGACATATTGATAACAAAAAGGCAAATTCATAGATGTTAAAGGTGCTATACAGTAAAGAAAACCATCATGAAGTCAGTAGATGAGCAATAGATTGGGGAAAAGGTTTGCAAACTGTATGGTAGACAAATGTCTATTTATAACATACACAGAGCTCATGAAAATTGACAAGAAGTATGGGATTAGCATATAATCTACTCAATAGAAAAATTAGTAAAAATATAAATAGATAATCCATCCAACACAAATGTGAATCACTAAGTAAGCATGTGAAAATGCTAAAATTACTTCCCAAATGGAAAATGCAAATCAGAGTATCAAAGAAACACTGTATTACATCAATAAGATTGGGAAATAAATACAAGGAATGGTAATACCAATTGTTGATGATAAAGGGAAAATAGTATTTCTTACATTTCTGGTACAAAAGTATTTACTATTGTTATTTCATCTGTTCTTTCTCACTCCATTTCTAGGTTGAAAGCTTTATGAAGACTGGGATTTTTGTATTATACATTGTTAAATCTAAATTACCAAAACAGTGCCTGGCATGGAATAAGTGCTTAATAAACCTTTATTGAACAAATAAAATTTTAAATATTACCAAACTTTTAGAAAGCAGTCTTTCAAGTTCTATTAAAATTAAAAAATATACATACTTCTTGATTTACAATCCCTCTTCCAAGAATCTCACAGTGTAATAAGACATCATTATATAGGAATGTATAAGATATACTACATGCTTTATTACAGCAATAGTTGGAGCAACAAAAAACAGAACATAAAAAACTCTGTAACTGCTCACCAACTGTAAAACTGGACCTTAAAAGTCTCTAAAATATGATATATCTATTAAAAACAATATGCTAGATCTTTACCTGCTAAGAGGAATTTCTACAACATATTGTTAGGTGAGAAAGGCAGGATGCAACGAAGCTGGTGAGGTTTACCTATATTCGGAAAAATAAAAGAATGAGACAAGAAATCCCTGTATAGGGATAGGGTTAGGTTTGGGAGGATAAACAAACACCAAGATGTTTGCTTTGGTTGTTGGCGGGGGAAGTAGAGACAGAAAAGGAGGTAGAACACCCCCACCCCAACCTCCAACAGAAAGAAAAAGCAAATTAAAAAAAATGTGTGTGTGGGTGCGTGTAGGAGTGTTGATGCAAAGTAGGGCTCCAAAAAGATATTTCCTAAAATGTTAATATTGTTTATCTCAAATAATAGGACTGCATGGGACTTATTAACTGCTTTCTTAGGAGTTTATATATTCCTTGAATTCTTTAACAGCAAGCGTATCTTATTGGTACAAGTAGAAAAATGAAAAGAGACATGACTGACTTGCTCAGCACCGGAGAGGATGTAAAACCTGGACCAAGGTCAGCCCCAGCACTGGGGAACAACTCCCTCGGTCTCAGGCTTTTTCTCCTTCTTCCAACTTCCTGGCTCAACGAAGGGTCAGCGGGCAGCAGCTTCTAAAATTTTCCCTACATGGACGTCTGGTTCTGCGCCTGCCCAAATGACCAACCCTGTCTGGTCAACCCTACTGCGGCCAGTTTTAAACTTTCGGTGCAAACCTTTCTGTCCACTTAAACAACAGAACTGAACATCCACGTAGCTTGGCAAGAAGTATCAATACAATTCCTCAGATCAAATCACCACTACTTACGCTTCCTTGTCCTTCAACTCCTTAGCAGTGTGTGCGCAGATGGTTTTCCGTGGGTTTTCTAAACACAGGTTCGCTAGGGTCCCTCCACCCCAGGGGCTCTGACTGGAGCCCGAGTTAGTCAGGAGGGCTTGTGATGAGCAGAGTCCTGTCCTGTGCTCGGGCTATCACCCTGCTGTGATATTCTAGCAGTTTCAGGCTGGGTGGAGCCAGGAAACGCAGGGTCCATGCAGAAGCCCTAGGCAACGTGTGCAGGTCCCAGGAGCTTCAGGGGGCTTTGCTGCACTCAGGGGACACTGGCCTCCTTCCAGCAGTGAAGGACGGATGAGAGAAGGGTGTGTATGTGTGTGTGTGTGGGTGCACCCACGTGCACCTGTGTGTGAGCAAGACAGAGCAACCGTGTGTATGCTGTGTGTGTGTGTAGTGCAGAGAGGGTGCGGGGTAGCAAGAGAAGAGGAAGGTTGGGGAGGGGACTTATGCTTGCTTATTTGGACTAGGTTAGACCCCCATGCAAACCTTGAATGGAGCAGAGAGATCGGTGTGGGCCCCAGGGGAGATGCTTGTAGCCTGAAACACAGCCTCCTCCTTAAACCCTTTTATTTACAGCTGCCAGCATTTCACAGGTTGAAAGGACTTGATAGATATGATTTATTGGACATTCATGGAGCATCCATAGAGTTTCCCAGGTGGCGCTGGTGGTAAAAAACCCGCCTGCCAAAGCAGGAGACATAAGAGACGCAGGTTCCATCCCTGGGTTGGGAAGACCCCCTGGAGACAGGCATGGCAACCCACTCCAGTATTCTTGCCCGGAGAACCCCGTGAACAGAGGAACCTGGCGGGCTACAGTTCGTAGGGTGGCTCAGAGTCTGGCACGGCTGAAGTGACGGCGCAGCACATAGCGTCCATTCGGCGGCTACAGTTATCCTCATCTCACAGCTGAGGATGCAAGTGGCCAGGTGACTTGCTAAGATCACACTGAAGGGGACAGGTCAGGCTCTGGAGGTGGTTCTCAGACTATCCTGCCCCCAACCTCCCTGCCCAAAGAGGGTGCATGGGTGCCTTGCCTGGGGCTCTATCACCAGGGCTCACAGTTCGAGTTCTGACACCTCATCTTCATCTCTGTGGGGACCGTACCTGCCTCTGAAGACCTCCAGCCCAGAGGAAAAGCCCTCCAAGAGCTGATGGAGAAGGGAGGTGTGGAATTCCAGGGAGAGCCTGGCACAGCCGTCTCCCTCCTCCCTGGTCCAGGGGAAGTGGGTGGTCCAAGCAAGCGACCAATTGTCTGTGTGAACCTGGACAAATCATCTCATCTTGTAGACTCAGTCTCCTCACCTATAAAATGGGAAAGTATGAAACTAATCTTCATTTTCATATATAAAGACTTTTTGAAAAAACATACTCAAAGATGAATGCCGAAAAAGCCAAACATTAGACTTCCCTGTTTGGGGCCGAGGAGGCAGTTTTGTTTCTGCAGAATTAACCCAGGTTTCAATGCACTTTTCTGCTTGCATTACCCTGTCTGTGCGCTTCCTTCATCCTGGTCCTGGCATTATGGAACACCATTTTTTTTTAGCATGTTTTTAAATAAATACTGATAACCTGTCAATTATGTCTTGCCTATTTGGAAAAAACTTAGTCTGTTTTTAGCCTTTCACAGATGTCTTTTAATCATAGACTCACCCACAGTTACAGGTGTAATTCCAATGACTATTTGTCCATTTGTGTAAAATTAGGGGAAAAGGCACCTAAACATGGAAACAGATGTGCGAACACTATTACTCAGATGAAAGTGCTAATGTGGACAAGACGGAACTGTCGGCATGCAGGTGGCAGTTCATCCATCAGCTGACACGCTCAAGTTCAGATTCAACATATGGGAAGTATTTGGGGAATGCTGACACACAGTATGTAGCTACCTAGGTTTTATCAAGGTCAAGGACCCCAGGGCCTGTACACAAGTTATACAATTGTTATGCCGACCAAAGCAGATGAAAGAACCAGAGCAGACAGGGTACTAAATAAATCGTAACTGGAGGGTGAACTGGGTGACAGAGGAGAGCTTCACGGTGCTCTGAGCTGGCCTGGGGTCCCCTGAAGTTCCTAACCTTTTCTCTTGGGTTGTGGGCCCGGGTGGTCAGAGGGGACAGAGGCCAATGTGAAAGGCAGGTTACCACATGGCCCAGAAGGGTTGATGGCTCTGAGCCCTTCCACCTGCCCTGGCTGCTCCAGAAGCAGGTTATCTGAGAGGCAGGAGGTTGATGTAGTGGAAAAAATCTTCTATAATATGAAGTCAACCCTGGAATGCACATGGTGGCAAGACAGAAAAATCAGTTTGACTCTGGTTTACTTTTTAAAAATTGAGGTACACTTAACGCACAATGTTGTGGCTCTGATTTACTCTTAAAGAGCAGGTATGGGGACTTCCCTGGCAGCCCAGTGGGTAAGACTTTGCTTCCAAGGCAGGGGGCCTGGGTTCGCATCCCTAGTTGGGGAACTAAGATCCCGCACGCCTTGCAGCAAAAAGAGTTTTTAAATAGCAGGTACTCTCATATGCTAACTGGCCTTCCTGTGCCAGATATTGAGCCAGACACCCCACGAACACTGTCGTGCTTGAGAGAGACCACAGAGCACAGAAGACAAGAATGCAGAGGTCTGAACTCCAGTCTTGCTCTGTTCAACCTCTGTGTCCTTGGGAAAGTTGCTCAACATTGCTGTAAGGATTAGATGAGTTATTCCACGCTAGTGGCACATCTTAGAACAGTGCGTGGCCCATAAAGTAAGTAAGTGATAAATACTTCACTATTACTCCACATATACAAAGAACTACCAATCACAGTGTCTTTAGTCACAGATGAGACGGACTTGAGACTTGAAGCCCTGTTGAGCTAGTGAGCTGTGGGGACAGCCTTCCACCTACCTCTGACTGGTTCCTAAGTCTGGTATCTGGAAACTTTGCCATGTTCTTAGCCAAAATCTCAACTCTGTGACTTCACCTGACAGACGTGAGGGGGCCACTTCAAGGTGGCACAGGTGAGCCTATGAGCAGAGCCAGCGCTCATTTTGGGCACTGGCTGCCATGATGAGACACCAGCCTCCCATTGGTGAGTTCCTTCCATCCTTATGGAGTATTTGCCAACTGGGCTGCAGTCCATGGGGTCGCTAGGGGTCGGACACAACTGAGCGACTTCACTTTCACTTTTCACACTCATGCACTGGAGAAGGAAATGGCAACCCACTCCAGTGTTCTTGCCTGGAGAATCCCAGGGACGGGGGAGCCTGGTGGGCTGCCGTCTATGGGGTCACACAGAGTTGCACACAACTGAAGCAACTTAGCAGCAGCAGCCAGCATTTCAAGTCCCGCCCCGCTCCATGAATCCTCTAGTGCAATGCCCATTTCCTAGATGAGAAGAATACAATGATGGGCTTATGACTCTGAGCTAAAAAGAGGCCAAAGAACTTGAACTGAAACTTATTTCTCGAGTCTCACGTTCAGGATAACCTAACCTGAGTGAAGATACTTCACCTTGTGCATATCACTCCCTCCACTTGTGATCATGAAACGACAAGTGTTTCATGATCACAAGGGTTCTAACAGTGCTGGCTCTCAGAAGCTAGGTTCTTGTGTTCACTCAGTCACAGTCAACTGCATACTGTGTCAGGCCCAGCGAAGACACAGAGGTGAAACCAGGAAGACGTCTGTTCTTGAGGGACAATAAAACGAGAGACGCACACTCAAGTCACAATAAGCGGGGTACGCAGATGATGTTCAAAAGAGAGGTCTTGTGAGCTGAGCAAGAAGAAATCACTTCCACCTGCGAGAAAACACTAGGTTAATCCTTAAAGGATGGTTCAGATATCATTTTTTAGATTGAAACTGTTTTGAACAAAAAAATTCAAAACATAAAACATGAGTATAACGAACACCTCTATACACATCTCCCAGATTCACCAATTATCTTTAGATACTATTATTATTACTTATGTTAGTTTTTCCCTTTTTTGGCCATACTGCCCAGCATGTGGGATCTTAGTTTCTCAACCAAGAATCGACCACACCCCTGGCCCTGGAAGCACGGAGCATTAACCACTCGACCGCCAGGGAAGTCCTAGAAATTATTTTCTTGATGGAAAGACTTCAAGCATTTTAAGACAAATCATTTTATAAAGGATTTAAACTGTAAAGTGAAATGAAACTCATGGCTTGAAACATGCTGTGTACACGTCTCTAAAACATGGAGACATTTTCTCACATAATCACAATGTCATTATCACACATAACAAAAGGAGCAGTAATTCTATGGTTTTATCTAACTTCCAATCCATAATCAGTTTCCCCCAATTGTCTCAAAAATGGCCTCTTGGTGTTGGTTTGTCCTATTCAGGATGCAGACAAGCTACACACATTTTATGGGATGGTTGAGTCTCTGGGGTCACCTTTACTGGCGTGACCTCCCACCCCTGCCCACCCTAGCCCCTGCTGGGGTTTGTTTCATGCCATGGATTTGTCAGATCCACATTGGTGGCCCTATGGAATGTTCTGCTTTCTGGAGTTTGCTTCCTCATAATGCCTCATAATGTGTTTCTCTATCTCCCTATGTCTCATTGGTGTTCAGTCACCCAGTCGTGTCTGACTCTTTGCAACCCCATGGACTGTGGCACATCAGGCCTCCCTGTCTCTCACCATCTTCCGAAGTTTGCCCAAGTTCATGTCCATTGAGCTGATGATGCCATCCAGCCATCTCATCCTCTGATGCCCTCTTCTCCTTCTGCCCTCAATCTTTCATAGCATCAGGAACTTTTCCAATGAGTCAGCTGTTTGCATCAGATGAGCAAAATACTGGCGTTTCAGCTTCAGCATCAGTCCTTCCAATGAGTATTCAGGGTTGACTTCCCTTAAGATTGACTGGTTTGATCTCCCTGCTATCCAAGGAACTCTCAGGAGTCTCCTCCAGCACCACAGTTCAAAACCATCAGTTCTTCAGTTCTCCGCCTTCTTTATGGTCCAGCTCTCACAACTGTATGCAACCACTGGGAAGACCACAGCCTTGACCATACGGACCTGTGTTGACAGAGTAATATCTCTGCTTTCCAACATGCTGTCTAGGTTTGTCATACGTTTCCTGTCAAGAAACAAATGTCTTCTGGTTTCATGGCTGCAGTCACCATCCATAGTAATTTTAGAGCCCAAGAAGAGAAAATCTGTCACTACTTCCACCTTCTCCCCCTCTATTTGCCATGAGTTAATGGGGCTGGATGCCATGATCTTAATCTTTTTTAATATTTAATCTTAAGCCAGTTCTTTCACTCTCCTCCTCTATACTCATCAAGAGGCTCTTTCATTCCTCTTCATCTTCTGCCATTAGAGTGGTATCATCCACATTTCTGAGGTTGTTGGTGTTCCTCATACATAGAACTAACTCTGCAGGAATCACTACACTCAGGTTCATCTTTTTCTGATAGGGATGCCTGAAAGGAGTGACATGTGCTTCACGTCATGTGGCGGCTCATCTGTCAGGAGGCTCAACTATCCAGCCGCACCACTTCAGAGATGCTAACATAGATCTGGGTTCAGGTGACGCCAGCCTGATCCTTTCATTGAAAAGCTCCTTATCAACATTTTCAGCTAACAGTTCCATGAGAGGTCACTGAATACCGATGCTTTAATTCCAGCATTCCTTTCACACTTGTTAGTTGGGAGTTGAGAGAGTAAAGGATGAGAATGAGAGAACATCAGAAAAAAACACCATGCGTAATTCCACCAGGATTAAGTAGTATTCACATACAGAGAAACAGTGCTTTCCCAAAGATGTGGAGATAAAAACCTTGTTCAGAAAACAGAGTTTTTCCATTGGCTAAACTGTAGAGCATGTGATGGGATTAGTCAAGAAACCATGGTGAATGCCATGTGCAGTATTTTCAATACTAGTGGAATATCTGCTCAATGGTATCACAGCACCCACTATTAGAGTTGTAACTCCTGCCTGGGTATATCAGGGCTGCTGGGCGAGCTAGCAGTGGATTTGGACTTGTGTGTGTCCTTGGCCAAAGTGGCTGCTAACTTAGGCTGATGAGTAGACACACGTGTGGCTATTTTAATTTTGTAAACTGAAAATGTTTCCATAGTGGAAATTCACTCCCCACAATGATAAATTTGATGGAAACTCTTTTCAGGTGGTGAAATGATTGAGGGTGCTGAGCAAAACTTCAGGAAGGAAGACGGCATTTCTGTGAAAATGTGTTAAAATAGAGATGCACGTTTACTGTGTCACCTACATTTGATTCTGCTGACATAGCAAAGCTTGAAATTTGTTAGGCAAATTATGTGTAAAAATGGCACCAGGATAATATTTAAATTCTTGTGATAATTACTAGCTTGCGAATAAAATTCTTTTATTTGGAGACACCATATACATGTTTATTTAAAAAACCACAGTAGTGATAAGTAAAACATGCTGCTCATATGTAAAAATGAAAACAACTACTGGTATATTTGGTATTGATGGGACTGTGGGCTTTAATCCACTTTTGTTTCTTTTTTTGCATTGTTTTTATTACAAAATTAAATCATGAATTCACTACTTCCTATTGGAGTCAGCTATGATTTCTTAGCACAGCAATTGCTTAACTTACACTATCACGGCTGGGAGTTTGCAAATTCCTGAGTTCCAGCCCCACCCAGCAGTTCTGATATGGAAGTCCAGCCTGGGACCAAGTGTCTGCATTTTTGATTAGCTACCCAACCATGCTGATGCAGACAAGTTCACCTACCTGACTTCATAAAGACTCTTTCTTTTATTTGGTTGTTCTTCCAGAGCATTACTTGCAAAAGGGATTAAAAGATAGTCCTGCAGACCTTCATAGTGAAGTTGCTCAGTCGTGTCCGACTCTTTGTGACCCCATGGACTGCAGCCTGCCAGGCTCCTCTGTCCATGGGATTTCCCAGGCAAGAATACTGGAGTGGGTTGCCATTTCCTTCTCCAGGGGATCTCCCCAACCCAAGGATCGAAACTGGGTCTCCCGGATTGCAGGCAGACCTTCATACAAGTCTCTCATAACCTGACATACAAAAGAGAAAGAGACTCACAGACTTAGAGAATGAACACATGTTTTCTGGAGGAAAGGATGAGGGGGAAGGGATAATTAGAGAGTTTGGGATGGACATATACACACTGCTGTATTTAAAATGGATAACTATATAGCGCAGGGAGCTCTGCTCAGTGTTTTGTGACAGTCTGGATGAGAGAGGAGTTTGAGGGAGAATGGATACATGTGTTTATGTACGGCTGAGTCCCTTCATTGTTCAGCTGAAACTATGACATTGTTAGTTAATCGGCTACACCCCAACACAAAAGTTCTAAAAAATAAATAAAATAAAAAAAGAATCTCTCATAAATAATGCTTATAGTTTTCCTGCCACTGATCCTCTTGTCTTGAAAAGAAACCTTTTTTGTCCTCCATACACATATTCCTTCCATATTAATATGTTTCTATATAGTTTTGGGACATGGAGGAAATAACTTCCCTTTCTACAACAACAGCCAGCATGACTCTGATATTTGCCAGTTGTTAAAGCGTTTTCACATGGGTATATCAGGAGCCTTGGAACAATAGGTGAGCAGAATCCTCACCTTCATCTTCTGGAGGCTAAAACAGAGGGGAAGAAGCAGAAGAAACTGAACAGGGTAAGTCTTGTCTCTGACGTGAAGCCCTGTTCTCTCACGCTGAGGCTCACAGCTGTGTTCCCAAACGCACATCTGTTCCCAGCCTGAATTTCTTTCTCATTATCCATCATCAGTCCTCGAGAGCCCTCTCTCCAGTGTTTAAGCACAACTCAGAAGTGGAATTTGTAAACAGAAAGGAGACTTGTGCAGAGAAGCACCTTCACAGGTTTCAGGGGATGGTGGGAACATTTGGATTGAAAATGTTGGTTCTATTTTATGCTTGCAAACAGGAATTTGGGAAAGGTAAAGACAGCAAAAAAAGAAAGAAAGAAAAAGTCTTAGGTCCCTGATATTTTGGGGGTTAACCGCAATAATGTTACGGTTTTTGTAATTATCTGTAATAATCAACAGACATGGATTGACAGGCACAGAGATCTAAACTTAACTTAGAAAAACTCTTTGTCGTAGGGTTTGCCCATCAAATGGCAGAGTGAATACTAACACGGAGCGCCTGTGTTCCTTCCTGCTCAAAGCCAGACCCACTGCCAAGGGCTTTACATGCAGTGCATCTAGTACTGACATCAGACACACTCCTTCCCATTTTATAGATGAAGAAACTGAGGCTCACTGACGCCTGCAGACTTGATTAAGACCATAGAGTGAGTCACAGACTGATATTTAAAAATCAATCCTATAGCCTCGAAATCTAGCTGATTCTACTCTGTTCCAAAGTATGTGAAGTAATGAAAATAAGACACTGGAATGACATCTGTGAAAAACACAAAACTGATTGGAAAATTAAGTCATGAGTGATAAGTAAAAGTAGATTATGATAGGATTTTAGAACAAGATGAGGACCTTGGAAACTGTAGACATAGCAATAGAAAAAGAAGCTAAAGTGAAGCACTTTAAATAAAAGAAAGAAATAAAAGTGGAAAAAGAAGAAGCACAGTGACCTGTGAGACACTATTGTGTGGTCAAAACACATGTCATTGGATTATCAAAAAAGGGATAGAAGAGAAAACACATTTGAAGAAGTGAAAAATGGAAATTCCAAATTTGATGAAAACTATTCGAGAAAGGATTCGAGAAAGTCATTCAACCTCATGGATGAAGAAAACCACATCGAGTTATATCATGATCAAATTGCTGAAAACTGGCGGTAATGAAAAAATCTTAAAAGCTGCTAAAAAAGATACATTATACTTTTAGAAAAACATCGTAGGAGAAAATCTTTGTGACTTTGACAGGCAAAAAACCTTTTAGAACATAAAAGCATGAACTATGAAAGGAAAATTTGATATATTAGAGTTTTTCAAAATTAAGAATGTCTGCACTTTAAAAGACACCATTAAGGAAATGAAGAGGTAAACCACAGACTGGGGAAAATTTCTGAAAAACATGTATCTGCTGTGAGAATATATAAGTAACTTTTTCAGCTCAATAAAAGAAGACAAAAATTCAACTTAAGTAGTTGAACAAAGGAGATATTATATGATTGGCAGACCAGCACATGAAAAGGTGCTCAGCATTATCAATCATTAGAGAAAATGGTGAGATACCCGCCAGAACAGCTACTGCTAAAAGACCAACCAAAGCAAACGTCGGGCAGGCTTTGGGGAAACTGCAGTTCTCAGACAGTGTTGAATGCCGACGGCAAAGTGAAATGGGACAGAAACTTGGGAAGCCAGTCTGGGGATTTCTATGCTATGATCCAGAGATTTAATTTCTAGTTATTTATCAAACAGCAATGGACACATCTAACACAAAGATGGATTTCAAAAATGCAGTTGTAACCGATCACTCTAGCTATACTAACACAGTGAACTTCCAGAGCACCATGCCACGAGAAACAAACAAAACACAAAGAATATATACCGTCTGATGCCATACACAGCCCTTTCATATCCCTGGGGATTTGATTCCAGGAGTCCCCCACATTTGCCAAAATACCTCCTTGTTCTCAAGGCCACAGTCTGCCCTTCATATCTACAGCTTTTGTATTTACAGATTGAACCAACCACAAATGAAAATTCCGATAAAGAAGAGAGCGTACAGGTGGGAGGCAGGTAAGGAAGGGCTTCTGCATCTTTCACAGTGGGAATCGATGTAATTAGCCCAGAGATATACTTCAAATATTCTTTAAAATTACAAAGGTAACGAAAAGGAGACTTAAAAACAAAAACTGTTAGCATCCCTTATTTCTAGGGTGACAGAGGGAGGGATGGGGTAAATTTTTATTTTTCAGTTTAGACCCTTTGGAGCTTTCCACATTTTAAGAAATAAAGTTTCTGGATAACTTATATAGTGATAAAATCTAACTCGGCAAACGGATGGGTAGACAAATAAATTAGGAAAAGAATAAAAGATCTAACTGATCAAAAATGCCTGGAATACGTTATTTTTAGGTGAAAGAGTTTATTGCAGAATACTTTGTATAAAATAATTGTGGAAAAGAAAGAAGGGGGAGTATATAAATATATTTGCAAGTGAAAAAAAGTCTGAAAGCCCTTTGGTATAAATGAACCTGCCAACAGGGCTGTTTCTGGAGAGTGAGATTCACGGCCAAAAAAAGACTTTACATTTTTACTTTACAAACTTAGGTGTGGTTTGTATTAAACATAGAATGATACGCTTAAATACATAATACTGTCAAGTGGTGGTGGTGGTGATGGTTCAGTCGCTGTCATGTCCGACTCTTATCACCCCATGGACTGTAACCTGCCAGGCTCCTCTGTCCCTGGGATTCTCCAAGAATACTGGAGTGGGTTGCCATTTCCTTCTCCCAATACCATTAAATAGTTTTTTAAACGTGAAGTTAAAAAAAATGAATTGGTAATTACCCTTAAAAATATGGGACATGTGCCCCTGAGCAACATTCTAAAGGATGAAAGAGGTGACGGAATTCTATCCTTTATGGGTTCAGCCCGTGCTTGGAGGACCTGGCCTCCTCTGATGAATCACACTAATATACTTTCTTCTCTCTGTATGTAATTTGCTTGCAGTTATAGGAAATTCAGAAAGTAGAGAGGAAGATAAGATTTGCTTTCAACACCATTACTTAGAGATAACCATTGTTAGTTTACATTCTGGTATGCCATTTTCCATTGGCATGTTTTAAAAAAATGCAACACCGGGATCATTATCTACATCCGGTTCTGTGACCTGTTTTTAAGACTGTATCATGGCTACCTTTTCCTGTCATTTACCCCCTTGCCTGTTGTATCACACGCAGGGCTGTGGGGCGTCTTATTGGAAGGTGGTACCGTACTTACTTTACCCATTCCTCTGCTTCCATGCCCAGGCTGCTTCCATTTTTTTAGTATCAGAAATAATGCTACAAAGATGTCCTTTGCTCATGTACCCTACCCTTGTTCAAGTCCCCCGTTAATCTTTTTTGAGGTTAAAAATCCTAGAAGTGGGATTCCTGGGCTCAAGAGCATAATATATTTAAGTCTTATGATATCTATTTGGCCAAATTGTCCTTCAGGCATTTTCACACAACTGGATATATGTATTTCCCTGTACTTTCTCTAGGAAAGGTTATTGTTCTTCTCATACTTACTAGGTTAATTTATTTAAAAAGCTATCTTTTACTTTTTAATTTCATTTTTTTTGTTTCATTCCTATCATTCAGTCACTCAGTCATGTCTGACTCTTTGCGACTCGCTGGACTAAGTAATATTACACACATGTTGAAAATCAGAAAATTAAGATCTATAAAAAGAAAAAAATTAAAAAGACTCAAAATCTCACCACGTATGAAAAAACACTATGGACACTTTGGTGATGAATTTCCAGAGCTTTCATATTTGTATATACCCTTAAGAAAATGGAACCAGACTGTTTATGCTTATAAACATATATGTTTATAAATATATATGTTTATATTTATATATAAATATATATTTATGTTTATATATTATATTTATAAGAACATGGTTATTTCAGTAAACAGTACAGTGTAAACTATATATACATAAGTATAATTTGGGAACCAATAGTATTAATTGCATGCCATCTATAGACAACATTAATTTATTGAATCACTATTGCTCAAATAAGTTATTTTCAACCTTTGATTACTATAAATAAACCTGCAGTAAACATCTTTATAGGATAAATGCTTAGTTGTTTGTCCAATATTTTTAAAGCTATATTTCTATAAGTGGAATTATGAAGTCAAAGAAGATGCATGTTTTTAAGGATCTTGAACTCTGATACTAAATTAATTTCTGCAAAGATGATACTAATTTATATTCTCACAGCAATGAAGAAAGCTTATTTCCCTTGATCTTTGTCAAGAGCTTTTATCAAGTTGCAAACCTTTTTCAATCCTCTAAGTGAAAAGCAACATGGCTTTAATTTACTTTTCTATGAACATTTATCATGTATTTATCAACCACTTGTGTTTCTCATGTGATGAATTGGTTGTCCACATCCTCTGCTTATTTTTACATTGAGGTGTTTATCATTTTTTCTAATTATATATAGGAACCTTTATATCATAGGTGTATTTAATTGATACATTAATTTTTCACATACATTCTAAAGACTTTTCTCATTTTATCTTTTGCTTTTTAATTTTGTTTACAGTATTTACTGTGCAGAAAAGATTATCATCTTTATCTTGTCAGTTTACTAATCTTTCTTACCAATCTTTGCTTTTGGTGTTCCCTCTTAGAAATATCTTCCCCAACCTAAGATTATAGATATGTATGCCTATGTATATATTTATTAATTTTCACTATTAGTTTTTTCACAATATTTTATATGCATAAAAAACTCAGAAACAAATGTAACAGCACTAACATCAAACATGTATTAATATTTTGTCACATTTACTTCAGTTCTCTTTTTTTACCTCTTTCTCTTTTTATGTCACCAATATTACTAAAGCTTGATCATAATTTTCTCCTTTCTTTGAATCCAAATCATCATTATATTGAAGTGACTGGGTGTTACTAACACATGATTTTGTACATTTATGACACACAAATAAACAGCCACAAGCAATATATACTCTTGTATGTTTTGCCAAAAATGGCCTCATAATGCAAGCAACGTTCTTGAAACTTTTTTTTTTTACCAAAACTTATTCTTGAGGTTTATTTATTTTGTTATACAGATCCCTAATTCTTCTATTTTTAAAAAATCTTATCCCGTTAAGTGAATAAATCACATCTTATTTGTTCCTTTAATCATTTTTTGCTAAGGAGCAATTGAGTTGTCTCCTCTTTTTCATGATGACAACTCCATGGTGAGGAGCCCATGTCCCCCTGCACACGTATCAGACTGTCCTGAACAGTGTTGCTCCGGGGTGCTGTGAGGACCCACGGGGCTATAGAGTGAGATCCTTTAGTTTGGCTGTGGAGTCCCATAACTGTTTCCAAGGTACCAAGTTGTCCTTCTCCCAGCAATACCCAAGAATTCTCATTTCCCCACATGCTTGCCAAAACCGGTCTTATGAGACATTGCTTTTTACTAATCCGATGGGTAATAAATGGAATCTTTTTGTTATTTGTTTTTTCTTGATTACTTTTGAGATGTTTATTGATTTATGTGGGTTTCCCCCTCTGTGGATGGCCCATTCATATCCTTTGACTATTTAGAAAAATTGCAGGTTTCTTTTTTTAAAAAAGAACTCGTTTATTTTCAGTTATTATTGATTTTTTTTTCTACCATGGAAACTATTCACAAATCGATGAAACTTTGCTATGGTCTGTAACCAAGATACGTGCAAAAGGATTTGCTATCACATTTGAAGCAACGCCCACGAAGACAACTGCCAAATTCCTTAGACAGGATAAGAGAAATTTAAAAGGCAAGAGAAGTTCGTGTAACAGATTAATGTACTAATCAACACCCTCATGAAAGCAACTTGTCATGATCTAAATCCCAGTGTTGTTTTTTTCCGTCAGTGCTGTGTAAATAAAAGAAAGATATGTCTTAACCAGAAAAAAAAAAAAAGCATTTCTAAGAGGTATAAATTTCCAGTTAAAAAATGAATGTCATTGTGATGCAATGTAAAGCTCATTACTATAATCAATAGTATTTGGATTGCCCGTTTTTCAGATTTCCCCCTTCTGTTCAGGCCTTCAGAAGGAAGATTACTCTGCTTCAACACCAAGGAACTATTTCAAGACTCCTGACCCAAACTGTCAAACTGCTTTCCTGTGACAATCCGGTTTGCCAGCAGCTCTGTGGGAGCAGGCCCACCTGGGGCAGCGTGGCCCTCTGACGTGCTCCTGCCTCCCTCATTTCTTGCGAAAAGCCTGTTCTCCCTGACAAAGGCCCTTGTGCACAGGTCCTGGGCAGGCTGTGGGGAGCAGAGACCAGGGATGTGCTTTGGAGCTTTCGAGCTGGCTGGCAGAGAGGTGAGCCAAAGGGAGACCAGACAGTGTATAAGCAGAGAAAATGGCTAGTCACTTCTGAGAAAGGTGAATTTGTGCAGAGAGCAGAAGCGGTGTGATGGATTTGAAACAAGAGGCATGAGGTTATTCAGTGGAGGAAAGATCTCCTGGGTCTGAGTGACCAGAGGCAGCTCCCTGAGGTTGGAAGGGCAGGGGGATGGCAGGATGGGAGATCCTGGGTTGCGGGGGGTGAGAGGAGGGCTCAGCGTGGAGCAGAGTCGGTGGGGAGGATGGAGGAGGTGAGGGCAGAAAGGAGGGCAGGTGAGGGAGCCGGGCCTCCTTTCAAGAAGCCACATGAACCTCTAGATGGCTTCAAGTGGACCCACTTACCTGATAGAATGATCACGGCAGTTGCAGGGGGGCCTCTCTGAAAGGTGGTGGATGAGAGAGTGGAGAAGGGGGACATTGAGGAAGATGGGGAGATGCCAAACAAGGTGACGATGCCCTTTAGCTGTGGGAGGGGCTGTGCGTGGAGGGGAAAGAGACGCCCCATGCTCCTCCTACAGATCAGAACCCCTCCCCAACCCCCACCTGGGGATGTCTGTCCTCAGAATTGGAACCCAGTTCCCAGCAGGGATTCAACAGATTAGTCTTCAAAAATTGAATGTGCTAAGTAAATAAACATGAAAGTGGCTGTTTGATGTCCGAAGCCAGGTTCTGCCAGGAGAACCTGCTCTCTGCAGCCTTGGCTGGAGCCTGGATCTGAAAGATCGTCTGTGCCTTGTTTAGGATAAAGTGATCCTAGTGCCTGTGTGAAGCCAGGGGGCTGCTCGGGAAGGGGCAGGGGGCTGCCAGCTCCTGGGCAGCTGGGAGAACTGGGATTCAACCACCAACTGGCTGTGGACTCTGCATCTTCCCCCACCTGCTCCCTGCCTCAGTTTCCCCCTCTGTTAAGTGAGTTTTGAGTGGCCGGCATGCATTACTCTGTCATCAGCATCTAAGGGTGCTCAGCTTCCTCCTCTTGGAGGTTATCCTCCTGAACCACAGGCTCAGGGATGGACTGCTCTAGAAGCTGCTACAGGAGAAAAGTACCTCTTTGGCTTCTCAGAAGTCACTCTCAGATGAGGGAGTGGGCCCTGGACTCAGGATCCAATTGTGGGATCAGGTAATGGGGCCAAGAACTCTGACCACAGAGCTGGGGTTGCTCCAGCAGTAGGCAGAGTCTCACCACAGTGGGCTCAGCACCAATGGCGTGTGGTTTTCAAGAGCTGGGCAGCTGCCTCCTGCCCAACAAGGTGCTGCTCATGCCCAGGAAAAGCTCTCTCTCAAATATGACTCAGCAAGTAGGTGAGGCACAGAGGAGCCAGGCCTACGCTGCAACAGCAGGAGGCTCTGGGAAGCCTGGTGGCATCTGGGAGGTTCAAGTGTGCTTGGAGGTCAGGAGGTCCGTGATGCTCACAGGGGAAAAGAGCTAGAGGAGGGGTTGGTAGAACTCAGAGAAGCAGTTGACTTACATCACCAATCACTGCCACTTGGATTTCTAGTAAACAGCTCAGACTTGAAATGGCCAAAAGGAGCCCGTTGCTTTTCCCCAAAACCCGAGGCCTCAAAGCTTTGCCATCTCGCTAAACAGTGACTCCATCTTGGAGTTTCTCACGCTCTTTCTCCTACATCTCAGTTCTGTGGGCTCAACGTGCAGCCAGGATTGGACCACTTCTCCTTCCACTGTTGCTATTCCAGTCAAAGCCAGGACCTTGCAGTGGCTTCCCAGCAATTCCGTTCCTCTTCCTGCCCTCCCCACCAGCCTGATGCTGGAAGATGTAGGTCAGGCTGTGTCACTTCTCTCCCGATTACCACCTGACACTACATATATTTCCAAATTTGTTTGGTGTCTGTCGTCCTGCATGAGAAGAGGCCTTTGTTTGGCCCACGGATGTCCTCAGGAAAAGCTCACAGTTATGTCTGAGTGAGCGAACGGACAGCTCCTCTTCTCATGTGGCATCATTCTACCATCGACAGAGGCAGTTGGTCGTATCGTGAAATTCCATCCCTGCCACAGCCCTCGAGGCTTCATGGTTATTACATGATATGCCAGGATGAAAACCTCCCCCTCCTTTGGGTCCATTGCCTTGTTCACTTCCCGTCCTGGCCCAGGACTAAAGCACCACCTTCCCCGAAGCAGCAGAAGAGGGGGGATTTTAAATCACAAGGGAGGGGGGTTCAGGATGGGGAACACATGTAAACCCATGGCTGATTCATATCAATGCATGGCAAAAACCACTACAATATTGTAAAGTAATTAACCTCCAACTAAAATAAATAAATTTTTAAAAAATCAGTAAATCACAAGGGAAGCATTTCAGTCACAGCTCTGCCTCTTGTTAGCTGAATGCCCCTCTCCTTCTTTAGGAGCTGCCATGCAGAGCTCACAGCCGCTCACGTGAGCAGCGCTTTATAGATGCTACAAGCCAGGTGCTAATGGCGGCCACTATATTAAACACACACTCCACTCTTCCCCTTTTCACAGGCTCCCCTCCAAAACTATCCTAGGGAAAGACTGTCTCCCTCTGGGTGAACCTGTGGGGTAGCTTATTTTTCCTTCTCCCCCAGAAACCCCATGTCCCTCCTGAAGGCCCAGAAGGATGGAATGTTTCTTCCTGTAACTTCCCTGGAATTGGACTGATTCCCAGACCCCTGTCCAAGCCCTAGTAAGGCTTCCGGTGAGCCTCTGAGCTTCCTGAGGTTACAGAGGGTTTATCTAAACTCTGCAAGTTTCAGAAATCAAAACCACAGCCATCTTCCTTCCTTCCTTCTTTTCTTCTCCCCTTCCATTCCTCTCTCCCTTGGCAGTTTTAGAATAAACATTTATCATTTCCTTTCTCAGGGCTTCCTAGGTGGCTCAGTGGCAAAGAATTTGCCTGCCAATGCAGGAGCCTCAGGAGACAGGTTTGATCCCTGGATTGAGAAGATTCTCTGGAGGAGGAAATGGCAACCCACTTCGGTATTCTTGCCATGGACGGAGGAGCCTGGCAGGCTACAGTCCGTGGGGTCTCAAAGAGTCTCACACATGCATTTTCTTTATCTCCCACATCCACGCAGTTTTCTGAGTTTAGTTCTTGGGGAAATGGGAGAAGATGGAGCAGTATCAATGCAAGACCTCCTAGGTTATCTCTTTGTCAATTAATGAGCATTTTCTGAATAGAAAAGATGCCTTGGGAGGTGAGAACCATAGGGCAGAAACCACCCCTCTGCTGTGTCCTGGGGGAGGGATGGCCCAACCACACAGGTTACGAGAAGTCTTACTGGGCTGTGGTCGTCCTGTGGTCTGAGGTCGTCCACTGTGGCGTTTATCAGAAGTTTCTTTCTTGGTTAGTATGACCCTCAGTAAGAACACAGTGTACACCTGCAAGACTGAACATGCCAGGGTACACATGCGCACACACATCCCCACGCTTTGAAAACAAGGCTCATGCAATATTATTTGTGCTTATTCAAGCAATGCTTGTGAGTATTTAATATTCTATTCTAGTTCTCAAAAAAATTTTTTTAATTAGGTAAATACACATGACATAAAATTTACCTTCTTAATTTTTAATGTATAGTTCGGTAATGGAACAAATATTCACATTGCTGGGCACCCAACCTCCAGAACGTTTTCATCTTGAAAAATTGAAACTTCATCTCCATTAAAGAAAAACTCCCCATTTCCCCCTCTGCCAGTCCCTGACAATCACTTTTCTACTTTCAGTCTCTATAAATTGACTACTCTGGGGACCTCATAGAAGTGATACCATACTGTGTTTGTCCTTCTGGGACCGACATTTCATTCAGCATAATGCCCTCACGGTTCATCCGTGTCCTGGTATGTGTTCGAATTTCCTTTTTTTTAAATTTTAAGGCTGAATAATATTCCATGGCATGTACATGCAACAATTCATTTATCCACTCAGCCATGTAGCTATTGTGAATAACAGCACTATGAAAACAAGTACAGTATGCAAATATCTCTCTGAGACTGCTTTCTCTTCCCCTGTCAACTCCCTCTTTGCCTTTATCATGGCCCACAGATCACCTGTCTTCACTTCTGTGCCCTCAGCCTCATTCCTCTGACTTTGCCATCCCCATCTCTGAAACTGCTGACACTTCCTTTAAGATTTGGGGGTCCCAGTTCTGAAGCCAACCACGCAGTGTCAGCAGCAGCCTCCTGGGGGCCCAATGTGTGGCCCCGCCTCAGGACCCAGGCACACTCTGCCTGGGTTCAATCTAGAGCTGGTGGAGGAGATGAATGTTCTAGTAAATGGTGATAGAGTATGAAAATATTCTATCAAGGGTACAACAAATTTTGTGAGGACTTTGCTTCAGCCTCTCTTGAAAAATTAATTCTTGTATGTGGATAGGCAATCATGTTTTGTTGCCCAGAAAACCTTGAAAGTGAATAATTTAGACTCATCTAGAAGTTGAGGCGAAGGCAAAAAAAGCCAAAAATGCTCTTATGAAAGCAAGTTACTGAATGATTTTGTGTTAAATAAGATGAAATATATAAAGCTCTTATAAGAGTACCTCAACACATAGTAAGGACTCAATAAATGTGAGTTATTACTGTTAAACCATGGCACGATAATATATTATTATAAAGTTTTAGGTGCTTTGCACTGCAGCCCACCAGGCTCCTCTGTCCATGAGATTTTCCAGGCAAGAATACTGGAGTGGGTAGCCATTCCCTTCTCCAGGGGATCTTCCTGACTCCGGGACTGAACCCAGGTCTTCTGCATTGAAGAGAAAACACAAGTATAAGAAAATGCCTTCTCATCCACTTCCCCCTAATACTCCACTGTCATAAACAGTAAACAGTTTAATTTTCTAGGGCAATGATAGAAAGATACCATTTATATCAAAAGGCAGTGTTATTCCATGTACTGATTATTGATCACTAGCCAAAACTAGAGGGCCAATAAGGTACACTGATCTAATGTTTAATATTGTATTACATATAAGATGCCCAATATGAAATTATAATTTACTCTTTTCTATTGCATGATTATTTCCCATATTTCAGGAAGTCTTTCCCCTTTCAAGGCTTCCAGTTTTCAGTAATAATAAGTGGTTAACTTAGCAGACATTCTCAGAGGAAGCAAGATTTGAGGTTAAATTTTGCCCCATCTTTTTGCCTCTAGGTATGAAATTCTGAAAGAGATGGGAATACCAGACCACCTGATCTGTCTCTTGGGAAACCTGTATGCAGGTCAGCAAGCAACAGTTAGAATTGGATATGGAACAACAGACTGGTTCCAAAGAGGAAAAGGAGTACGTCAAGGCTGTATATTGTCACCCTGCTTATTTAACTTATATGCAGAGTACATCAAGAGAAACGCTGGACTGGAAGAAGCACAAGCTGGAATCAAGATTGCCAGGAGAAATATCAATAACCTCAGATATGCAGATGACACCACCTTTATGGCAGAAAGTGAAGAAGAATTAAAAAGCCTCTTAATGAAAGTGAAAGAGGAGAGTGAAAAGGTTGGCTTAAAGCTCAACATTCAGAAAACTAAGATCATAGCATCCGGTCCCATCACTTCATGGGAAATGGATAGGGAAACAGCAGAAACAGTGTCAGACTTTATTTTTCTAGGCTCCAGAATCACTGCAGATGGTGACTGCAGCCATAAAATTAGAAGACGTTTACTTCTTGGAAGGAAAGTTATGACTAGATAGCATATTGAGAAGCAGAGACATTACTTTGCCAACAAAGGTCCATCTAGTCAAGGCTATCGTTTTTCCAGTGGTCATGTATGGATGTGAGAGTTGGACTATCAAGAAAGCTGAGCCCCAAAGAATTGATGCTTTTGAACTGCTTTTGAACTGGTCCATCCTAAAGGAGATCAGTCCTGGGTGTTCATTGGAAGGACTGATGTTGAAGCTGAAACTCCAATACTTTGGCCACCTCATGCGAAGAGTTGACTCATTGGAAAAGACTCTGATGCTGGGAGGCATTGGGGAAGGAGGAGAAGGGGATGAAAGAGGATGAGATGGCTGGATGGCATCACCGACTCGATGGACATGAGTTTGGGTAGACTCCGGGAGTTGGTGATGGACAGGGAGGCCTGGCATGCTGTGATTCATGGGGTCGCAGAGAGTCGGACACGACTGAGCGACTGAACTGAACTGATAAACGCTTGAATTTAAGGAGATTTAGGACAGGATTACTAAGAGAGAAAGGAAATCAAACACATTTAGGAAGCCAAAGTCACCAACAGGTGCCAAGTAGGTTGTTGTTAATAAAAACATCTGAAGAGAAAAGGTCCATTTTTATTCAGTAAATCATGAGCTCAAGCCTCCCACCCATCGGGTTGGACTGTTGGGTTCAATCTCTTGGACTTCAAAGTTTCCTTGGCTCTTTAAGCCTTGAGTGATAACATTTCCATTTGATAAACACAGCTCATCTCCTATGGTTAATGCTTGTAGGAGGAAAGAACAATTAACCAACCACAAATATTTCTGTGTCAGTCTGACTCCCTGGAGAGAAATGCAAGGCTTTAAAAAATATATAAAAACATTTAGTTTAGTGAAGAACCAAGGATGGCCATAATCATGGCAGAACCTTGAACACATTAGCAATTAGCCTTGGTTAAAGCAGCAAAAAGAGAAGCAACTCTCTTCACCATAAGGCACTTTAGCATAATGGGTGTGTGTGTCTGTTTGTGTGTGTGTGTGTCTGTGTGTTTGTGTGTGTGTGTGTGCTGAGTTGCTTCAGTTTTGTTCAACTCTTTGCAACCCTACGGACCGTAGCCTGCCAGGTTCCTTGGTCCATGGGATTCTCCAGGCAAGAATACTGGAGTGGATAGCCATTCCTTCCAAGGGGAACTTCCTGATCCAGGGATCAAAACTGCGTCTCTTAAGTCTCCTGCTTTGACAGGCGGATTCTTTACCACTGATGCCATCTGGGAAGACTCACATAATGGGTACACACACAGAGATCAGGCAGTGAGATAGACAGACTTGGGTTCTAATCCAAGGCTGCTCATATGGGAATAATATGGTCCCCATTCCACATCTGGACTTCTGTATGTAGGCACAGATCTTTAGAATTCTTTCATTTCAACACTGGACTTGCCAAAGGGAATGGGAAGGAAGAAGAGAGAAAGAAAGATAGATCAGTTGTTTTAAAAAATATTTTCAGGGACCACAATTTCCTTTGAGAATCTAGTGAAACTACAGACACTTCCGCTACCCCCAAATACACTTACGTGCAGACACATCCAATTTTGTGTTCAGTTTCAGGACTCCTCTCCCCACAAACCCCCACAACAATTCATGGACCTCGGATTAGGAATCTTGGTTTAGACTATGGGACGAATGAGGCCAAGTCCTTGGGTTTTGTTTCCTTCTGAGTCATTTCATCTGACAGAGAGGAAAGTCTGTTCTCCTGCCAAAGACCACATCAGTAACCCTGGCCAATGAATATAGCTGTTGACAACAAGGGAGCTAGATGAGAGGATGAGAACTCAGGCCACGATCATCATGACTTCAAATGCAAATCCAAGACCACCCCACTTCACCCCCAAATAAGCCTTTCGTCTCTCTATATAATTGCTGTTCCTTGGAAGATGGGAAGAATACTCTTTGGCTGTGCAGTATAGTTCAGAAGGAGTCTACAAGTTACATGTTATTTTGTTCCCAATCATAACCCTCTATGATGTTAAAAAAAAAAAGAGAGACTAAATGTCCAGTTTGAAATAGAGTTAAGATACGGAAATATTATGCAGCTTCAAAAATGATTGTTGTGATAATACTTTCTTCGTCCCACTCTCTCCATCCCCCACTGTGTCCACAAGCCCAATCTCTGTATCTTCGTCTCCATTCCTTCCTTGCAAATAGGTTCATCAATATCACTTTTCTAGATTCCATATGTATGTGTTAATATACTATATTTATTTTTCTCTTTCTGAGTTACTTCACTCTGTACAGCAGACTCTAGGCTCATCTACCTCACTAGAACTGATTCAGATGCCTTCTTTTTTATTGAGTAATATTCCATTGTATATATGTACCAGGTGTAAGGTAGATAGCTGGTGGGAAGTTACTGTGTACTACAGGGAGCCCAGTCTGGCACTCTGTGATGACCTCGAAGGGTGGGATCGGGGGATGGGAAGGAGGCTAGGGAGGGAGAGAATATATGTAGAATTATGGCTGATTTGCATTGTTGTATGGCAGAAACCAACACAATATTGTAAAAAAAATTTTAATATTTAAATAAAAGATAGAAAAAATGATCATTGTGAAGACATGTTGCCATGGGGAAGATGCTTATGTTAAGATGAAAAAAAGAAAGCAAGGAAAAAACACAGACTCCAAAGGTCTCTGTCCCTTATGATTCCAGTGATAAAAAGCTGCATCCTACAAACCAAAGTGAGCAAGTCTTGGGTAGAAATCAGAGGTGAAATTACTGATGGCTCATATCTGTTTCCAAAAGTTTTTTTTTTTTTGGTATTATATGATTGCTATAGTTAGAAAGAAAGGATATAGATGATATATCTGTACAAAATCAGCCTGTTCTCCCAAAGGGTTGTCGCTGATCTCCTGGTTCTGAGTGGCCCTGCTTAGAAGGCTTTCTAAGTGAACAGGTGGAGAAGACAGACCCCCAGAGGACTCAGTCAGAGCCCCACAGACCCTCACTGAGCACAAAACCTTGAGCCTGTGTCTGAAAGAGCAGAGAGAGAGCACCTCCTCACTCCTAGCAGACCACGCACAGCTTGGGTCCTTGGCATCTGAGTCTGGGCTGAGGGGGACACTGGTTCCTGCAAAGAGCACGAGGAATTTCATATCTAAATCCATGTGAGCTTCTGCTGTTTAGATTCCCCACCACCAGCCACAAACAGTCAGAAGTAAAGGACCCACTCAGGTGACAGACTCCCTCCCCTGGTTCATGGGAGGTTAGCTACTCTCAAAACAGCCACCAAGAGAAAATTTCCAAAGAGCTTCTTGCAGGGCAACCTGTCAGGGGTGAGGAGGCAGCAGCTTCTCAACTGGGACTTGACCTTCTTGAGGTCACGGTCAGTCAGCACACCCGTCCTGAGCGTGGAGGCTCCTGAGTAACGGGAGCGCTGCAGCACAACTCTGGCCTCAGACTTGGCTCGCGTCCCTCAGGCAAGCTCCGAACCGCCTCCCTTTCATCTCCTCAGCCAGTAGCTGGGGTGTCACGAACAGCAAGAGCCACCAGCTTGCACACCTGGCATTTCCTTCGCAAAGTGCTCGGCACATACAGGCCTGTACTCATGCAGCAGCTCCTTCACCGAGGCTCTGCTGACCCCCAGAGAGAGGGGTGGGTACATGCATATGATATGTATGGGCACATATCAGTCTCCCAGTTCATCCCACCCCACCCCCACCCGATGTCCACACATCCATTCTCTACATCTGCATCTCTTCCTGCCCTGCCAATAGGATAAAGAAGTTATGATACAAATACACAGTGGAATATGACTCAGCCATAAAAAAAGAACAAAATTGGGTCATTTGTAGAGATGTGGATGAACCTAGAGTCTGTCATACAGAGTGAAGTAAGTCAGAAAGAGAAAAACAAAAACCATATGTTAACACATATATGTAAAAACTTCCTGGATATTTTACTGTTGTCTCTGATCCTGAGGTTGTTTACCTCAGTTGTATCTGTTGGGTGGAAACAATATAACCATGTGCTACCTTCCTCTCTTTCCAGCTTCCCAGCTTCATGTTCAGCTAAGATGTTTTGCAGCTTGAAATCAGCTATGGTAGGAGTGTTTATAGCACAGAAATAGGCAAGGGCTACATATTAAAAAACAGACATTACTTTGCCAACAAAGGTCCATCTAGTCAAAACTATGGTTTTTCCAGTAGTCATGTATGGATGTGAGAGTTGGACTATAAAGAAAGCTGAGCACTTTAGAATGGATGCTTTTGAACTGTGGTGTTGGAGAAGACTCTTGAGAGTCCCTTGCACTGCAAGGAGATCCAACCAGTCCATTTTAAAGGAAATCAGGCCTGAATATTAATTGGAAGGACTGATTCTGAAGTTGAAACTCCAATACTTTGGCCACCTGAAAAGACTGGAAAAGACTCATTGGAAAAGACCATGATGCTGGGAAAGATTGAAGGCAGCAAGAGAAGGGAACGACAGAGGATGATATGGTTGGATGGCATCACCAACTCGATGGATGTGAGTTTGAGCAAGCTCCGGGAGTTGAAGGACAGGGAAGCCTGCTGTGCTGCAGTCCATGGGATCGCAAAGGGTCAGACACGACTGAGTGACTGAACTGAACTGAACTGGACACACGTGTGGCTGATGCATATTTGTTGATTTCACCAACTTAAGATGGTGATGGAGAAAATGTTAATCAAGTTGATTTCGCTTTAAAAGATTTGCAGCTGTGTATAGCATCCCCCAACATGGAGAAAATTTTCAAGTAATAAAATACTGTTATCTAATTTAGTAAAGAAGTGAGTTACCCCACAGATTATTGAGTGCAGTTCAGACATGTCTTAGTGCTTTCACTCTGATCTTACTTCTTGGAGTAAATGAAAATATCAGTGAAGTTCATGTGCATCAGTTGCTTGACTTTTCCAAGAATTTGGCAAAAGTTCACAAGAGTATTCTATGGAAAATCAGTTGGCTATGTGGTATTTATAAGAATGGGTATTATATATATTAATATTTGTAAATGAGTGTTAGTCATCCTTTATACCAGTAAAACTGATGATTAACTTATGTGTAGGTGTGTATGTTTCCCGGAAAGTCAGAGGTTAAACATTTGCCAGCACACCCTTGTTCTCAGTCTTAACCTGACGCATCCCCGACAGCCCTGACAGGTGACAGGGAGTCCGCCAGACAGACAAAGGGACAGACACCACAAAACGGAAATGGCTCCTTTCCATTAGGAAAAGGAAACTTCAGCCTTTCCCATGAAGCCTCCCAAATAAAATCATAAAATGGTTTATTACTGTTAATCCTATCTTCAAGTGCAATATTTAAAAAAAAAGAGAGAGAATTTGTTTTTTAAAATTCTCATTTACTTTAGAAATGGTAGGAATAAAAAGAATCTTACCATGAGATAATTTTATAGAATTTCTGTAGCAATACAAGGTAGAATAACTGTAAAAATGGACAGTTGAAACACAGGTCTTTTGTCTAACTATAATAAACACAGCTGGATATCTCACCGTAAGTTGGCCCTCTCGGTGAAAAAATAAGAACTGATCTATGTTTTGTACACAGAAAGGAAGATAATTCTTATAAAACAGCCTCATCATGCTTCAAGCTCTAAAACACTCTCCTGTTCTGGATAGTGTTTGGAGGGAGAGCCTGGTCCCTGCCTTGGAAGAGCCCAGAGCCAGAGGGGCAGCAGGCCTGCCAACAAAGTGTCCCAGGCATGTGCTAGAGGCCTTGGGGACTCAAGGATGGATTTGGGCACCAGTAGGCTTCCCAGGTCATGCTAGTGGTAAAGAGCCTGCCTGCCAATGCTGGAGACAGAAGAGACACAGTTTCGATCTTCCCTGGTTCAGGAAGATCCCCTGGAGGAGGGCATGGAAACCTGCTCCAGTATTCTTGCCTGGAGAATCCCATGGAGAGAGGAGCCTGGTGGGCTACAGTCCATAGGGTCGCAAAGAGCTGGGCACGACTGAAGTGCCTTGGCATGGCACAGCATGACACGACAGGAGAGAAGACATGGGCGCTGGTCCTGAGAACCAGGCCAAGAGGGGCTTGCCTGGATGAGAAAGAGGAGAGGGGCACGAGGCAGAGCAACCAGCAGGCGGGGCCTGGTGTGCTCCAGAGGCAGTGGGGGGAGCAGGGGAGGTGCCAGGAAAGGGACTGCAGGCCCAGTGCAATCACCGCTCTTCAGCTCAGATCTTCATCTCAGCGTTGTGATTTTCATGTAAATGCTATCTCCCCACAGCTTCATAATTCTTTCCTCTTTCATGTCTGCTTCCGAAGCTTTCTCTAATCTGGTTGAGACATCGCCTTTGAACAAGGGCACACCTGCTCTGCTGGGCCTGAGAAGCGTGTGTGTGTGTGTGTGTGTGTGTGTGTGTGTGTGTGTGTGTGTGTGTGTGAGTGTGAGTGTGTGTGTGTGTAAATGTGTATGTGTGTTGAGGAGGGTGGGTTGGGTTTCTCTGTCTCCCTGGTACCTCTCCAAACACTTGATCCTTAAAGCAAGGCTGGTGATCTCGTCCAGATGCTGCGGAGTCTAGGGTCTGGGCAGGGACCAGGCCCCCCAGGCTGGCTCTTAGAGTTCCAGTTTGAGTCTGCGATCCTCGGGGACGCTCTGCTCACAGAACAGTGCTTGCTACACAGTGCACTGTGCCTGGCTGGCCACAGATTCTGCGCGGATGGGTGAGCCCAGGGTGGCAGAGTCCATCTGGGTATTCCAGGCCGGTCTGGGCTCTCGTGGGCCCCCACACTCAGCCTCCTGCTTGCTGCCCGGGGAGGGGTCGGGTGTGGGTAGCTGGGTGGTGCCGGAGGCCCAGGAGCCTGAACCAGCACAGTGAGCTCCGCTGGGAGACAGAAGTGTGGTCCTTAGGCCTAAATCCCCCTGACACAGAGGGAGGGCTCAGAAATGTGTGTTGGATGAAAGAATAAATGAATGATGAGGAAGACCACGAAGACAGGGAAATATGATGCCTCCTGAGAATCACGCGGGGAGTTGGGAGAGAGGCTGACAGAAAATGCAAGAGGCTTTCCGGGTTCCAGAATGTTCAAAGAGAAGGTGGGCCCCCCAGGCCGTGGACACCAGTTTTCCCAAGCGTATTTGGATGTTGCCTATTTCTGTTCCAAGGCAGGATGAGCATAAGTTTTTATTTTTCAGTTTTTTATTTTGGAATAATTTTAGGTTTACAGAAAAATTACAAAGATAGGATAGAGACTTGCCATGCATCCTGCACCCAGCTTTCCCTGGCGTTGACGTCTTTCCTAACTACGGTGCACTTGCCAGAACCAAGAAAGGCACATCAGTGATAGCTATTAAACTCCAGACTTTATTTAGAGCTCACCTATTCTTCACTAATGACTTTGAGGTTGTTGTTGTTCCAAGATCCAATCCAATCCATATGTGAATTCAGTTGTCATTTCTCCATACTCTCCTCTGAAGTGACAATTTCCCTATCTTTACTTGTTTGTTATGACCCTAAGAATCTTGAAAGTCAAATAATCTGTAGCCCTTCAGTTTGGATTTGTCTGATGTTTTCTCATAAGTAGACTAGGATTAGAGGTTTGTGGAAGGAATAGCATGGAGGTGAAGTACTTTTCTCCTTGCAGCCAAAGTTACATAATAAATACAAGGTGACTTATCCCTGGAGATGTTAACCTTGACCTCTGGGCCAGGATTCTCCGCTGCAGGGTTACTGGTTTTCCTTTTCCATACTCTCTAGTAAATCCAGTCCTGCTTAAGCTGAGGGGATTCAAACTCCCTTCCTGGAGGGAAGAGCATCGACATATATCGTGTGGAATTCTTCTCTATAATGACAGAAGCATTGTAATAACAGTTCTTTAGTTCCTCGGTCATGTGGCAATGAGGGTGAGTGAACACATTGGCCAGTTAGGAAATGACTGGAAAAGTTGTCAAAATCCTAGAATTTTTTAAATCCTCTCAAAATATCAACTATTCTTTCCTTTGCACAGTTGGCCAAAGAGCTCTTTTAGCCAAATAGGCCATCTTTAAGCCTATTCCGGGGCTTCCCTAGTGACTCAGTGGTAAAGAATCCATCTGCCAATGCAGAAGACACAGGTTCAATCCCTGGGTTGGGAATATCTGCTGGAGAAGGGCATGGCAACCCACTCCAGTACTCTTGCCTGGAGAATCCCATGGAAAGAGGAGCCTGGTGGGCTACAGTCCATGGGGTTGCAAAGAGTTGGACATGACTTAACAAACAAACAGCAACAAGCCTATTCCATCACCCTACCTCCAAATGTCAGAGAAATGGAAAACCTGACTTTAAAAAGAAGACCAAAATGAAATGAAAGCAACAACCAATCATTGACCTTGAGTCAGACCCTCCACACATCACTGCTGCCCTGCATCAGCTTGGCACCAGGGCACCTTTCCTCTCCTTTACAGTGAGACCCTTGCCTGGAGCACACAGCCCTGAGTGCCCATCCATACCCTCAGCCCACCCACAGCCTCTTCCTGTCTTTCTTCTGTGGCACATTTACCAGCTTTGAAAGCCTGAGAAGCAGACTGTATCCTGGATGGACTGAACTTTTATCAATCAAAAAAACTCTCTTGGGTGACTGTTTCATATTTGAAGTATGGCAGAAACAATCACAATCTTGTCAAGTAATAATCCTCCAATTAAAAAGAAGATGAAAAAAAAATTTTTTAAAACCCTGTAAAATAGAAACGAACAAACAACGGCGCAATCTATCCACAGCTGGGGCTCAGATCCTATGAAAGTCTTCCCTCTCCCTGCTAACACCCATAGCAATGTTCCCGCCTGCTCTCCCACCCACAGGCCCCTAAGCACTGTCTGCGCTGTAGGAGGAAATGCGATGGTCAGGAAGGCGGAAGATGAGACTTACCTTCGCAGTACTCAGCAGCTGCTCACCATAGCTCTTCAAATCCCCGCGCCTTGTGGGGCAGCGGCCTCCTAGCTACAACCAGCAACTCGGAAACAATCCTGAAGCAGGAGCCCATCCCAGGCGTCTCAGTCACTTCAGCAGCTCGTGGCTTCCTGCGGACGATGGCAAGCACGCTGCCGAGGTGGCAGGCTACCCCCCACCCCCGTTTGTGGTCACAGCTGCCTCCACCGAGCCCCGCCCCTCCCACCGGCCCTTCGAAAGCTTTCGTGGGCTCGCTGTGCCCAGGAAAAGCCTACGAGCAAGGACCACAAGCAGCTGGTCTTGCTATGGAGCTGGGCCACGTTTGCCACTGTGCCCCTCTGCTGTCAGAAAGTTTTCCCAAGGAGCTTTGGTTTAACAACACGGAGGTGTTTTTCCTGCAGCGAGCCTGGCAGAGATAGTAAACCTCTAAGTTAACCCTGCAAGGTATTTCACGCTGCCTTGCTGGGCTGTCTGCAAGACAAGAAGGAGCTTGGGTTCCGCTGCCTTGTGCCATCTCCCAGCCATGCTGGTTTTGTCTTGTCTTCCAAATAGTCCTGATGATACCCAGCTCATGGGATACTAAGAGCACAAATGATAGAATGGAGTGACGGCAAAAATTTGGCTAATTCCCTTGTCTCTAGTAAAGGAATTCCTTTGACTCTAGCCAGTCCTTGATTCTGATCTCAGAGCCTTTTCAACTGTGCTATGTCACTCCACTATGAAAACTCAGAGGAGCAGAGAATGATGGAAGTGATGGGGAAGGACTGTAACATCTAGAGTGGTGAGGTGCTGTCCTTTACCACACCAGCTGAGGGACCAGTGGGACCAAGAAGTTTGCTGAGATGCCCTCTGGAGACTTATTGGTTCAGCTGGACATAGTGAGCCACGGGCCTCCTACTTTCTGATCTGTGGACCAAAGGGAGCCAGTGGGTGGTCTCCTCTACTGCCTTTATGTCTGGGAACCTTGATGTGGGGGGCAAGGATAGAATTTAGACATATTGGCTTCTACTCCTGCCCTGGGACTACAGTTCAGAATCTCAGCTTCTTCATGGAGTCCCTTCCCTCGGATTTTAGGATTAAGAGAGTAATTCACTGTGAATCTCTGGCAAGAAAGAGTTTTTTGACAGATGTTCATGGCAACCGCAGCAGCAAAGTAGAGATCTTGGGTTCTAACACTCTTTGGAAACAATCTGTTTTATTTCCCCCAAAAGATTTTTTGTGAGAACAGACAGATTAATGTATAAAAAGCCTCTATTATAGTATTTAGCACATGAGAACTCCAAATAACTGGTAGCTGATGTGAATATGCCTAATCCAAGTGCCAAATCTGATCTTTTAGAAAAACTGCTTTGTCTTCTTCCATCCTTGACAGCAAAGGGCCCAGAACTGTGCCCAGAACTGGCTGTGTTCAGTGAATCGTAGGTGTTATTATTTTTGTATTCACTTCCTAACACCTGGGAGTTGGACCTAAGCATTTAGGTTCTAGTTTGAAGACTCCCAAACTGCTTAAATTTAAGATTTAAAAGTTACTGATTTGATATAGAGTAACTGCACAGGAGCTCAGCCTGGGGCTCTGAGACAACTTAGAGGAGAGGGATTAAGGCGATGGGAGGGGCGCTCAAGAGGGAGGGGATATGTATATGTATACTTAGGGCTGATTCACATCGTTGTACAGCAGAAAGGAACACAACACTGTAAAGCAATAATCCTCCAATTAAAAATAAAACAAAACTTGGAAGTTAAAAAAATAAAATCTTAAATACAGAAAACTTATTGAATTAAGGAGACATTATTCAGTCCTGTTATTTCAATTCAACTAACACAACAAACTTTTCTGTTTGCTTTAAGAACACACAAGAGGTTGGGGATGCAGATATAAATAAGCATGCCCGTCCTCTGTGGGAGCCAGTCTAAGGCGTCTGGGAGGGGTCTGGTAAATAGACAACTATGATTGGGTGTGGTAAGTGCAGCCATGGGTGCCTCAACAAGGCACAGTATTAGAACAGAGGCAGGAACAACAACTCCATCAGGGATTTCTGGAGGACATTACCAAGGAGACGGCTTTGAACATGGTTTGTCACTAAGGATCCTGCAAACTCTCCGAGGCAAAGCCAGCATTGAGATTTTTACTTACCACAGGTCCAGTGATACCACCTGAATTATGTCTAATTTTTTTTTTAATCTATGGGGCTTAAATAAATGAGCTGTGAAGAATTTTTACTACTTGAACTCGAGGATACAGAGAATACAGTGGGAAACAGGGCGTCTACCTTTCTAAAGAGAAAATCCATTTCCTCCAATGACTTATCTATTCAAGGTTAGACTGAGAGGGGATGTGAGAGGTTTGCAGGGAATGGAGTTCAGGGAAGCTGGCTTTTTTGTATGATTTGGGGGCAAAAAAATCTTCACCTTTCTGTCCACCCCCAACAGACAGGGATCGGAAAAAAAACCCAAAAATGGATTCCAGCAGCCACCCAGAAAAGAAGGAGGAAATGACCTTACTCTTGGGTTTCAGTTGCCTAAGCAGAAGTGAAAGTTACTTTCAGCCATTTTCACCCTGACAGAGTCATAGCATCCATAAGAAAGGCAGGGGGAGGAGGGGAGGAGCTGGGAGAGAAGATGGGAAGCAGCAAGACAGATGAGGTGAGGCGAGGGGTGTCCTTGGCAGAGACTTTTGTTGGAGAACCTCAGAGAGGGCTCCCAGGGCTGCACTGAGATGAGACTCCAGCTCTGACCCGCCCCTGCTGCTCAGTGTTCAACCTCACTGGCTGGCCCATTTATTTTTACACGTTTGAGGTGACATATGCAAAAATTCGGAGCTATCTTTCCATGTGTTTGCAACAGCTTTCTGACATCAGAACATTTCTGGGGAAAAAAAAAAATCAAAAGCTGTGGACAATACAATAGTTGAAGGGAAGAAACATTAAAATAATCTGGTCCAAGATTCACTTGGAATGGTGGTGTGAGAAGTGGGGCAAACTCCCTCTGAAGAAAAGAAGCATAAAGGCAGATAAAGCTGTCAAAATTCACCATTTAAAGGCACTGGAGCCTGGCCAAAGGCAGACACATTGAGAAATGTTTAATCTTGGAAAACTGCTCCTGCATCAGAACAGTCATGAGTCTGTGGTCTTCTTGTTTGGACTTTCTGTGCCTCGTCCACACACCTTAGCTTGGCTGGTGAGAAACACAGCTTTTTTCTTTTACTACTACTTATTTTTTAAAATATAATTTTACTTACTGGCTGCACCAGGTCTTAGTTGCTGCTCGAGGTATCTGTGATCTTCCCTGTGGCGCTCAGGACCTTCTGTTGTGGCACGCGAACTCTTAGATCCCTGATCAGGGATGGAAGCCGGGCCCCCTGCATTGGGAGTGTGTAATCTTAGCCACCGGACCACCAGGGAAGTCCCGAGAACCACAATTTTACTTGTGCGAATGAGGAACTTGTTTGAGGGCTGTTCGTGAAAACCAGCAGCCAGGTGGAGGTGACAGATTTGATCTGGAGTGAGGAGGTGAAAATCTGCTGTTTATGGGTTAAAGGTCACAAAATCAGTTCAGATCAAAGTGAAAAACTGCAGCTTTGCTGCGCTTGAGAGCATAACTTCTGATCAGAGTAGCTTAAAGATCACCCAGAAAGGCAATGGGGGAAATCTGGAAGTCAGAGAGCCACCAAAGGGTTGAGATAATAAACTCCCCACATGTCCCTGAACAACTCCTAAAATATGTACAAGTCAGGGAGACCAGAGAGAGTCCAGAAAAAAGTGAAAATCAAGGGAGACCGAAGAACACTCTATAGATTTGAATTTGTTCCTTCAACTACACACAACTTAGACAGCAGAAGGTACAAGGCTCACACGTTCAAGGTTTCTGAGCAGAACTTCTACCCAAATAATGACCTGACCATTAAGTAGTGCACAAACAGGGAACACCTTTAGGGAGCTAGACTGAAAAACAAAGTAAAATACTAAAAGTAATATCTAAAATACTTTACTTTTAGTAAAATACTAAAAGTAATACTACACAGTGATATCAATGGCTGCACACCATGGGGGAGACCAACTTTGCAATTCAGATGCAGAAAAGCTAATATAACAGGAAACAACTTTCAGAAAAATAAAACAAAATTCAAGAATAAAATAGAATTCACAGCAATGTCCAGTTTTCAACTAGAAATCACTAGGCACACAAAAAACAAGAAACCGTGACCAGAAAAAAAGTCAATATTCTGATGCCTCATGGATCCAAATGTTGGATTTAGCAGACAGAGATTTCAGAGCAGCTTTTATAGTAATGTTCAAGAAATGAAAAAAAAAATATTTTTAAGAATTAAAGGAATTTATGTGGAGAATATGTGAACAATAAAAGACTCTCAACAGATAAATGGAAATTATAAACAAGAATCAAGTGGAATTTCTGGAGTTGAAAACTACGAAGACTGAAGTTGAGAATCAACTAGATAGGCTCAACAGCAGATTTGAAATGGCAGGAGAAAGATGTTGTAAATTTGAAGATAGAGCAATAAAAGTTGTTGAATAAAAAGAAAAGAGAGAGAGAAGCAGAAAGAGTTAAGAAAAATGAACGAGACTTAGAGACCTGACAAACGAAGTATAATGTTCAAATATAAATGTAATAGGAGCCCCAAAAAAGAAGAAAGAAGAAAAGACATAGATAAACTATTTGAAGAAAACAGTAGTTGACAATTGTTCAGTGTTAGTGAATGACGTTAGCTTAAAGGACCAGTGCTGTGGACTGAATGTTTGTGTCTCCCCAAATTCCTATGCCCAACCTAATTACAAAGTAGAACATCTGTGAAGTGACTAGGCCATGGGAGCATGGCCTCATGTAAATTGGACAGAAGCAAACTCCCTCACTTTTATTTACATGGAAAACAATAAGAATTAGTGAACTTAAAAAATTAAAAAGGCCTTTTAAAAATTTTATGTAGAGAGAGTTCTCTCTCTTTCACCATGCGAGTGTACAGCAAAAAGACGGTCGGTCATCAGTGAAGCAGACGCTCACCAGACCCCAAATCTACCGGTACCACGATCGTGGGCTTGCCAGCCTTCAGATTAATGGGAAATAAATTTACGTTGCTTGTAAACCACTCAGTTCACGATATTTTGTTATAGCAGCCCAAACAGACTAGCACAGTCAGAAAACAGAATGAGCCCAAGATAATTGAAACACAGAGAGAACCACACTGAGACGTTATGGTTAATACTGAAAACCAAAGAAAAGAGATTATCCTGGAAGCAGCAAGAGAAAAAAAATGATCCGTCATATTTATGGCAACAGCAACACAATTAGGGGTCGAATTCTCATGAGAAACAGTGGTGGCTATAAGACATTGGAATGGCATATTTAAAGTGCTAAAATTAAAAAAAAAACTATCACCTAAGAATTTACTATCCAATAAAAATATCTTTGAAAAGTGAAGGTGAAATAAACACTTTTCCAGATAAGTAAAACAGAGAGTTTGTTTCTATCTGACTGAAAGAAAATGATACCAGATGTTAACCAGCTGACAAAAAGAAATGAAAAGCACTGGAAATGGCAAGCATGTAAGTAAATTTTAAAATACATAATAATATATTATCTGTTCTTCTCTTAGAAAAATACATATGATCGCTCAAGCAGAAATTATAACATCGTACTGTGGGTTTGTAGCACACATAAATATATATGCCAATAATAGCACAGAGGAGGGGAGAGTGAGAAAAGGAGCTATGTGTGTGCAAAGTTTCCTTTCTCTTTCACCGAAAACCACATTAATTTAAAGTAGATTATGATCAACCAAAGAGGCATATTGTAATCACTGATACTGGGAAAAATTGAAGGTGAAAGGAGAAGAGGATGTCAGAGAATGAGATGGTTGGACAGCATCACTGACTCAATGGACATGAATTTGAGAAACTCTGAGAGATGGAGGAGGGCAGAGGAGCTTGGCATGTTGCAGTTCATGGGATCACTAAGAGTTGGATGTGACTTAGCAACCAAACAGCAGTAACACTGTAATCACTAGAGCAAACACTAAAGAAAGAAATCAAAGAAAGGTGAAAAGTAAGGAGGAGAAGTGATCTCAGGCAGTTAGCACGCTAGGAAGTTCCAGTGTTTGTCCTTCACACACACACTAAGGAAGAACTACAAGCAGATGAAATAGCATAGCACTGGAAAAGCTCTGCATGAAAGAACTTACAGCAACACAGTGGCGTACAAAACCCAAGGATGACTGCATAGAAAAGCATCGGATGCATCTTCCCGGGATCACTCCATCCCCCAGTCTGGCACAGTTCAGTGCCAAGATGGATGCCCTGAGCAGGACCTTCCCACACGGGGGTAAAGAGGGCAGAAGACCACAATAGCCTTGTCGGCACAGAGACACCCAAAGCTTTCACCACTGAGGACTGCCACAGTATTTGCTGACCCTGACCTGAGCCCAGCAAACCAAGCTGCTTGGAATCTGCATCGCGGTGCCTCCCTGGAGAAGAAGCCACTACTTTGTCCCCGACTCCTTTAAAAGAGCCATCGCTGCGCTCCCTGCCTTGAGAGGAATTGCCACTGCATCCCCCAGGGCCAGAGCTTCCACGTCCCCACTCCATTCCCACCCCCCAAAACAGTTGCTCACATGCCCGAGACCCTAGCTCAGAAACCACTTTGTATACACTTGACATTGGCACCACCACCACAAAAAGTGTACCTGTGCCCTGAACCTCAGAGCCTTGGTCACTCCACGTGTGCCTGCATCTTAGACACCAGCATCATTGTCAGAATCACCGTCATTACTTTGCGACCAAGATCCGCCTGGTCAAAGCTATGGTTTTTCCAGTAGTCATGTATAGATGTGAGAGGTGAACCCAAAGAAGGCTGAGGACCAAAGAATTGATGCTTCTGAACTGTGGTGCTGGAGAAGACTCTCAAGAGTCCCTTGGACTGCAAGGAGATCAAACCAGTCCAACCTAAAGAAATCAGTCCTGAATATTCACTGGAAGGACTGATGCTGAAGCTGAAGCTTCAATACATTGGCCACCTGATGTGAAGAGCCAGTTCATTAGAAAAGACCCTGATGCTGGGAAAGATTGGGGGTAAGAGAAGAAGGGGAGGACAGAGGGTGAGATGTTTGGATGGCATCACTGACTCAATGGACATAAGTTTGAGCAAGCTCCGAGAGATGGTGAAGGACAGGGAAGCCTGGCATGCTGCAGTCCAAGGGGACGCGAAGAGTCGGACACGACTGAGCGACTGAACAGCGATCTCTGTCACACCAAGCATGCTTGTCCCCTAGATCTGGAGGCTACAGGTTCATGTCCAGGCCTGGCCCTATGACCAGTCCACACACCACTACACCTCACACTCTGGTGTCACCTCAGTAGTGCGCATGCCTTCAGGCCAAACCCAGCACCGAGAGGGGTCTGACCATAGCATCTTCCTGAGGGGAATAAAGAGAACAGGATCACCCCAGCAGCCATCTCCAACAAGGACCCCAACAACCCTCACTACCTCCATACACATCCACTGAGTATTCATCATGATGGATAAAATAAAGCTTTCCCACTACACCCCAAAATTTCAGAGCAATGAAAGAGAATATTCTTGCACAAGCTTCCAGAGAAACAGAGGAGAGAGGATCAATGACAAAAATAGCTTGGGACTCCTCAAGGTAACCTTGGAAGCCAGAAAATAATAGAACAATATATTCAAAAGTCTAAGGAAAAGTCATTTCCAACTTGGAATTCTGTCTTAAGCCAGGGCAATTAGAATAAAGACATTTTGGAGTATACAAGCTCTCAAAACATTGGTTCCACATTCCCTTTCTCAGAAAGGGACTTCATGATGTGCATCATAAAAATGAAAAAAGAAATTAAGGAAGAAAAAGACCTGGAATCTGAGAAAGAAAACAGCCAAGATGAGAGAGATTCCCAGGAAGACAGAGAAGAGAACTCTCAAGAAAAAACTGTGAAGCAGGCCTAGGAAACAACCCGCACATTTTGAAGTAGGTTAGAGGGCTCTGGGGGTTTTCCTCAAGAAGGTGGTTTTATCACATTGCCCATTGTGTTCGAAGGTATTCAGAGGAGACTTACTTGACTAGGGATGACTAGTTTAAAGGGTAGAATTAATGCTAAAGAAACAGATGATTAAGCAAATGAAAAATTGAGTCATTTCTATCCAGGGAAGACTTAAAATTGTGTTTGGGAAAAAAGCATAGTATATTATATGGCTCAGTTCTGAGTAGAATTTGTATAATCATACTATAGACCCTGAATACTTACAGAAATTACATAACTCTACTGGAGATATGGTGAGATTAGAAGGGCATTTTGGAGAAACAGAAAAGAGCTGAATTTGCTTCATAATAAGAAAAAAGTCATGTCTAAAACTGAAAAAAAATCAATAAGCAGTGGTCAAAACCTGCTATTTGTTGACATGGAGGTAAATGTCACAAGTATCCATTGAAAATTCTCCAATGTGGACTGTGGGGAGCAGAAAAGAGGAGGCAGTTGGCAGAGGCAAAGGAGCCCTTTGTTCATGGCGAGCCTCTCTGAGTCTTCAAACTGTGTACATGCATGACCCAGAGAGACACTAAAAACTAGATTTGAAAAATAGTATGTGGAGGGGAAGCCAGATGACCTAGGTTATCGGTGGGTAGGGGAGCTTCTGTATTCACAAGTGTAATGTTGCCCAGAAGCATGGGAGATTATGGGAGTATGGACCTGAAAAAATTCTTGAGACAGTGAGGAAACGTGATTTTTAGCAGCCATCCAGAAGTCTGCCAGATTGGCAGTCTTCTCCCTAATCTTTGGGAACTCCAATAGGAAAAGCATTTACTTGTCAGAAATAACTCCATTCAAAACCAGACAGGGTCAGGACCTATCATTAAGGTTTTGAGAGTCATAAGTCCTGGGTCCTAGAAGAGACGCCTGCAGACAAAGGGCTGGAAAGCAGAGAGTATTGGCTTCCGAAGTTCTTTGTGAACCACAGCCTATGTTACAGACGAGGACCCACATGTAAATAACTAAGTCTGAAGTTTCACCGTCAATTCCCTATTCTTACATGTTAGCGATTCTACTCTGTTCTATTCCTATCCCTAGCCCTTTCTTCTGTGGACTTTATTCTTCTCTGTTCTATTTCTTTTTTCCTTTCTGCTAGGTTTATTTTTTTTAGAAAAAGATTCCCAAGAGTAATGTATCCAGGCTGGAGACCATGATTGTTTTTATACTTCTTGAGAGTAGCGGGATGGATTTATTTTATCTTTAATGTCTTTTATTATTGTGGTAAAAGTCACATGACGTAAAGCATACTATTTTAATCACGTTTGACTGTACAGTGGCAGGGTACAGGTTTACAAAGCGTGTTTACGAGTGTAATTGTGCTCTGAGTTCTCAACAGTCAGCCCAGCTCGAGAGAACTCCTCATCCACTTCTTGTAGGTGAGGATGGTGCCCACCTGGGTCATGCCGCTGCGCAGGGCAGCCCCAGGTCTCAGGCACCTGCCCTGCACTGACTTACTCTGTGACTCCGGGCAAAGGCTCCGTGACCCTGAGCATCACTGCAAATGCCAGGGAATGGACTCGGGGATTTCTGAAATCCTCCTACTGTCTGTGTAATTCTGCGGATGGAGTTAGGTTTTGGCTGAATTATGTTCCTTAAACACGCATATGTAGAAGCCTTAATATCTAGGGCCTCAGAGTGTGTCTGGATTTGTATAGGGCCTTTACAGAGGTGATCGAGTCAGGGTAAGGCCTTTAGGGTGGGTCCCAATCTAATCTGACTAGCATCCTCATCAGAGGTGGAAATGTGGACGCACTAAAGAGATACGGGACGTGTACCTGCACAGAGGAAAGGCCACGAGGACACAAGGAGAAGGTGGCTGTCTGCAAGCCCAGGAGAGAGGCCTCAATAGGCAGCAGCCTTGCTAACATCTTAATCTTGGGCTTCTAGCCTCCAAAATGAAGAGAAACTATAAGTCTGTTGTTGAAACCATCACTCTGTTGTGCTTTGTTTTGGCAGCTGAGCAGGACCATGCAGAGTCCTGTGACATTCAACCATGGATGGCCACAGGCTAAGTGTTATTGTGGTTAAGTTGACCACCACCCTGTGAGTCAGTAGACCAAACAGTTTGGGGCAATCTAAGGAAGATGATGGGAGCTGTTTTTAGTTTTGCTTTGGTTTTTGTTTCATTGATTTTTTTCCCATCTGCCTCCCCAGATTTCCCCTCCCTGGGATTGCTGTGCGATGATGGTAATGACAGCTGACTCTGCCCAACCCAACAGCATTATTGATGCAGTTACTGGTTGTTTAGATTGGGGGCTAGCTTTCAGCAATTCAGAACCTTCTGAGGGCTTAGGTCTCAGCATGACAAATTTTCCAGGGTGGGGGGCAGGGATGACCCCTTTTCCTGAGGGAAATAAAGAAGACAAGAGAGGATGCTGGCTCCTGGATTGGAGGATTGATGGACCTCAATCTAAACACCCAAAAGCTCCATCAATAAGGCCGTTGAGTTGGGGCAGTGTTCCTTTGCCCCTCTGCCATAAAAAAGAGAGGAGGAAAATGCCCTATCAGAAAATAAGTCACCGAGTGTCACTGACATACTGTCATTGTTTGCAGTTGCTTTCCTACTGGTCAGCTAAGTGGGAACCAGGCTATTGGTACAGGAGATAATAGGTATGGATTTTATGCTGAGAAGTGGGAGCAACCCCAGGGCAGAGGAAGTTTGGAACCAGTCTTGGGGTACTTATGGCACTGTTTCCTGTCTCTGTTTTCCAGGGTTCAGAGAAGGAAAGAGATTTGCTGCCAGCTGGTGAGCAGGAACACCAGGACTGGATCCCAGTGCTCCTGACCCCTCTCTTTCCCAACATGCAGCCTCTTAGCCAGCTCCTCCCAGACCTCCTTCTCACTAGCCCACTAATGACCTGTTTGAGCTGAGAGCAGATAGTCTGAAGGCTGAGGTGCCACAAGTCAGACTTTCTCCTTAAACAGAGGTCAGCAACATCTGCAGTTTGGCACCTCTGTGTACCCCCCAAACCCAGACTCCCGAGGGGCCACCGTGGCCTGCCGGAGTCACCCCTGGTGGGACACCGCTGAGTCAGTGGAAGCTCTTTGGGGGCTGAGAGTTGAGACCCTGGATCCTAATCTTCCATCTTTTCCTCCTCTTCTGTTGAGGAAAGGTGTAAACTTCTCTACCAGCCCTTCTTCTTCTCCCTCTCCTTTTCCTCTTCCTCTCCACCTTTTACACTCATCCCATTTTCTCCTCTTCCTTCATCCAAACCTGGGCTCACTTCTTTCTACTGTTCTGGTTGTCCCCTGCCTTAATTTTTTTTTCCACCTTCAATACAGACTTCTTCCCTGATTCTTTTCCTTAATCTCAGATGTGTCCTATTCTTCTCCATCCTAAAAATGCTTCCCCTCAACTGCACCTGCCCTTAAGATATCAGCCCTCCTCACCACTGCCAGGTCCAACCTGGACCCTCAGCAGCCAGCCCTCTACCTCCTCACCCTGCTGGGGCTGACCTTGCAAGGATCACCTAGCAATTACCCTATTTTCAGGGGTCCCAACCACACACAGGGCAGTAGCAGAAGCTGAGACCAAGCTGGGTGGCTCAGCAGAACCCGGAGCAGGAGCTTGAAAGCCTAGAGGAGGAGGGCGAAAGCTCAAGCTGCCTGGGCCCTTTGGACCTCAGATCTCTTCTCAGGCTCCCAAGAAGGGGGTCGCCACTGCTCTGCCCTCAGTTTCCCCCACTTAGCCCATTTCTTTCCCACAGACTCAGGTCCTGCCTCAGCCTTCCAGCCTAAAACTGTCTCCCAAACAGGACATACAAGAGCTTTCAGCCTACAAGAGGGCTACAGCCAGATGGGCTTAAGTTCTCACTCCCCTCTTCCAGCATCAGGAGGGACCACCCCTCAAGAGGAATGAACTCCAGGCCTGATCTTGGGTGGCCTCTGCCTACAGCAGCTTGAAGCAGCATATTGGTTCCCGGCCAGAGATTGAGGTCAGGTCCCAGCAGTGAGAACACCAGATCCTAGCCACTAGACCAGTGGTCAATGACAAGGACCTGGCTTCTTGGCTTTGCACAAAAGAACTCCCACAGAGGCAGAAAGTAATGAAACAAGTAAAGTATTTATTAGGGGTGAAAAGAGTACATTATGTGCAAATAGGGGCTTCCCGGGTGGTGCTAGTAGTAAAGAACCTGCCTGCCAGCGCAGGAGATGTTAGAGCCGCGCGGTCGATTTCTGGTCGGGAAGATCCCATTGAGGAAGGCATGGCAACCCACTCCAGTACTCTTGCCTGGAGACTCCCGTGGACAGAGGACACAGTTGAAGAGACTTAGCACGCACACACGTGTGGACAGACACACAAGCAGGCCCAGAGTCGCCGAGCTGCATCCTCTTGGCAGATTGAATTACTTTTACTGGGCATTTCTTAAGGTTTCCTTCGGCCAGCCACTTTGATTTGCCTGGTCCTGAGACCATATTTGGTGTATCTCAGGAACCTCCTACTTGTGCGTGCTCATCTCTCAGCCAAGATGGATTCTATCAAAGAGCTCATGGGTAGCTAACATCACTTACAGTGAGGTGACGTCTCCTCCCTTTTTGACCTCCAAGGAGCCTTTCTGCGTACGTGTAGTTGAGGAGGTCTCCTTGACTTTGAGAGTGAGGAATATGTGATCTTTTATCTCTTATCTGGGCAGGGCTCAGCCTCCTCTGTCATCCTGCCTTTATGGAGTTTCAACCTGGGGCCCATCTGTCTCCTGCCTTAGGCCCAGAAGTGTACCAGGGCCCTCCTTCCTGGTTCTGTCCCCCTTCCTACACAGGCCCACACATATTCCAGATGTCCAGATACAAACACCTCAGCTGCCTGGGCCTGGGGGGAGAGTGGGGTAAGCTGTGGAATTTTCCCGAGTCATAACTACTGCATGGAAAATATTTTCATGTCCATTGCTCCCACACTCAGGGCTGGAGGGGGATGACAAGTCCCGACTAGCAACCAGGTTCCCAGGCAAGCTACGGAGCATTGACGGAAGTGCCCGCTCTCACCTCCACCTCTCTACCTCAAAAGACAGAACAAAGCTGACCCTCTGCTGATTTCCTGAGAAAGTAGATAGTATAATCTACTACCTTTCTTCAGCTTCTGAGAAAAGAGGATGGATCACAGAGGCCAATTAATAACAGGGAGGGGGGAATGAATTGAGAGATTGGGGTTGACATATATACACTCTTAATACCATGTATAAAATATATAACTAATAAGAATCTACCATATAGCTCAGGGAACTCCACTCAGGGCTCTGTGGTGACCTAAATGGGAAGGAAATCCAAAAAAGAGGGGATACATGTATATGTTTAGCTGATTCACTTTGATGTACAGCAGAACATTGCAAAATAAGTTGCTTTAGTCGTACCTGATTCTTTGCGATGCTATGGACTGTACTCAAATAAAAATTAAATAAAAAAATAACAGTGGAGAGAGAGAGATTCCCTGTCATTTTTCTGTAAGTCAATATCAGGCAAGCCAGTGGTGGCCAGACCATGTTGGAGATGAACAAATGGAGCCATATCAACTCATGCCTAGGACAGACGACCAAGGTCTCAAATTACCCACCCCATCACCTGCAGCCCTGGACACTCTGGCACCTCTGGCTTAGTTCATTTCCTTCCATGCCTTCTTTGGCAGAGGAGACTGGGCACAAGGGTTTATAAGAACATGTGTTCATTCATTGCTGTGTTCACTTACGCACGCATCACTGATTGTGCACTGTGTCCCAGCCCTGAACTGGCACCAGGTACATTTCCAGTGTAAGATAAAACGCCATCCCTGACCTCACAGGCTTGGACTCTATTAGGATTAGGAGAGACAGACAAGAGATCGGTGACTTCCAGGTGAAGTGTCAGAGCAACATTTTGTCTTAGGAAATTGGGGAGCATAGATGAGGGGCACTGATCTGAGTTAGAGGGGTGATTATTGAGGAAGGGGGGATAGAATCAATACACGTAAGGAAAGATGAGAGAATTGATGTATTCTAGGACCTGCAAACAGGTACATCTGACCAGATTTATTAAACATTTTCTCTGCTCCCTTTCATTGCTTAAGTAGATGATACAAGTGTCCTTATCTGTAGCCCAGAGCCTAGTGCTTTTGCAAGTACTAGATGTATTTCAATGGGCATGTTTGTATGTGAGTGGAAAGCTGATGGTTCTTCTGAAGGCAAGAAGTCTTTTGTAAAGACATAATGCAGAAGAGACTAAGATGTTTTAAAAGTTTGGGTCATTAACTTTGTAAAATTAATTAATTTTTAAAATTAATTTTATTGGAGTGTTGTTGCTTTACAATATTATGTTCGTTTCTGCTGTACATATCAAGTGCTCAGTCACTCAGTTGTATCTGACTCTCTATGACCCCATGGACTGTAGCCCGCCAGACTCCTTTGTCCATGGGATTTTTCCAGGCAAGAATAATGGAATGGGTTGCCATTTCTTTCTCCAGGGGATCTCCATGGCCCAGGGATCAAACCCACACTTCCTGCATTGCAGGCGGATTCTTTACCACTGAGCCACCAGAGAAGTCAGACTTATACATGTATTTCCTTTTTTGGACTTCCTTCCTGTTTAGGTCATCTCAGAGCACTGAGTAAAGCTCCCTGTGCTACACAGTAGGTTCTCATTAGGCATCTATTTTTACATAGTGGTGTATATGTCAATCCCAATCTCCCAGTTCATTCCACTCCCCCTCTTCCTCCTTGGTGCCCATACATTTCTCTATTTCTCTATGTTCTCTATGGATTGTTACCTGTTTTTTGAACTTGGCCTCTGCCTGATTTCTTTTGGGCTCCATCTGATCTCTCTTAGACTCTGAGTCCCACAGGACTGCACTGCTGGCATAGCTGGACTTCTTCTGCGGGCACGGGTGGAAGGCGAGGGCAGTGGCAGGATTTTAGAGTTCTTCTGAGGTGCTCCTCCCTCCCAACTGCCAACAGGTTACTTATCCCCCTTTTAAAACTTCAAACATAATCCACACTTTTCAGTGTATGAGCCCTAGCTTGTAAGGATGCAGAAATGCCCACAGGGGAAACTGGCTTGGAAAACTGAGATCAGGTCCAAAGAGAACAGAGTGAGTCCTACAGAAAGATGGTATGGTGAGAGATGGTATGAGGTCGGGGTGCCTCACAGCAGGGGCGGGTGGAAGACCCCCCACCCCCAGGCTGACCAACCCTTCCTGGAACAGCTAGACCACCTGGCCTGCATGGACCGAGGGCTGCCTTCCCGGGGGGCAGGGGCAAGAGTCAGGCTGTTAGCTCATCCTGGCGGTGTCCTGGCCATAGCTCCTGACTCTGAGATGCCAGGCCACTGAGGAAGATTGTATCCCATCATCTCAGTCTATTCAAACTGTTCTAAGAAAATACCACAGGTTGGGTGGTTTATAGACAGTAGAACTTTATTTCTCACAGTTCTGGAGGCTGGAAGTCCAAGATCAAAGAGGGTGAGGGCCCGCTTCCTGGTTAGTAGCCAGGGTCTCCTTGCGGTGTCCTCCTGGGGCAGAAGGAGTGAGGAAAGCTCTGTAGGGTCTCTTTATAAGGGCACTATTCCCATTCATGAGGGCTCCACCTGCATGACCTCATCTCCTCCCCCAGGCCCCATCTCCTAATGCCATCACAGTGGGAATTAGGATTTCAACATACAAGTTTCAAGCCACATCACTATTCTGAATATTTTTTTTCTCTTTTCCACCTTTCTTCTGCTTCTCCTCCTCCCCTCCTCCCCTCCTCCTCCTCTTCCTTATGCTCCTTATTTCTCCTCTCCCTCCCTCCCCACCCTCACTTTCTTCCTCCTTCTCATTAAGCCTATGACATCATTGCAACCAACCATTTTCAAGGATGGCTGATTCTCTTCGCTAAACATTTTGATCTGATCAAGAAACATTAACCTGAAGGTGACTCACTTTCTGCAGGGTGTCCTGCAGAAGTGATTGCTCTGTGTGTTTACTGTCACCCTTCCCTTGGTCTCTCTCATCCCTGAGAGCATCAGTAAGCCCATCTCTGGGTGCCTGCATCTATTTTCCTTTCCCTGTCTGCTTCTAGTTCTCTCTGTGGACCAGAAATAGTCCTAATCATGAGACGGTAGTCAGGGTAGTCGCAGCTGCCCATGCTAAGTCCTGGCTGCATCCCTGCCAGAAAGTGCCCCGAGTTGGTACCTAAGGATTGCGGCTGACCCATGGGGTATGTGGTCTGCTCTGTGCTCCATCCTGTGTTCTGAGTGTCAGGTTCCTTACAGGACTACCTCGTGTTCAAGGAAGGCAAATAAGGCAGCTAAGACATTCGGGAACCCTGTCAGCTTGATTATTTAATATTTGCTTGTGCTGCGGGTTAGTCTACAATGAGCAATAGGCATAACCCTTCTCAGATGGGGCACAATCAAAGATCAGTTGGTGCACAGACAGGGTTAAAAAAACACCCTTTACTGGGTGCCTACTCTGTGCCAAATGTCACATCAGGCATTTTATAGGCAAGCATTCACATTCACTCTAATCCTCACAATGACCCATGGTGATAGGTATTGTGACCCCTGATGTGTAGAAGGGGAAATGGAAGCTCAAAAGGGTTAGTTATTTGCCCAAAGCAGCCCAATAACAAGTGGCAAAGCCAGAACCATATCCAAGGTTGCCAAAACCAGAACTGGGCATTCGGTACACTTCATCCCCACCTTGCTGGTCAGGATTGGGTGGCAGGGAACGCGTGCATCCCATTTACTTCAACTTGCATGGGGATAATTAATTCGTTTGTGTTGATTTTAGTTGAGCAGCTTAGTATAGGGAAGTTAGAGAGGTCTGTCCTTGAGGTATATAATTCTTGGAAAGGGGATGAATATGAAGACCCAGAGAACTTCTTCCCCCAGAAACCCTCCCAGTAATGGGTAATAAGTACAGCATTATCTTTTTGATTTGGCCTTGTTTCTGCCTCTAAAGCCCATGTTTACGATCTTGGTTTTCTTAGTGATAGAAAGATCAAGTTCAGGACTTCCTTGGCAGTCCAATGGTTAAGATTCCATGCATCCAATGCAGAGGTGGACACAGGTTTGATCCCTGGTTGGGGAACTAAGATCCCACATGCCACATGGGGATCAAAAAATAAATAAATAAATAAACAAAATAAAATAGATAAGCAACAAAGATTTATTGGGGAAGTAATATTAAAAATGGGGAACTATATTAAAAACGAAAGAAAGATCAAGTTCAATTTTATCCCCATGCATGACGACTTCTCCTCCAGATACCCATCCTTAGCCTCTATACCATCAGGGTATGGCTGGCGGAAATGAAAAGAATAAAGCCACTAGGAGTGCTGTTGAGCTCATGAAGCAATTGAGAATCAGGTGGTGCTTCCATAAGGTGCAGAGTCCTACTGCAGGCCCTGGACGGTCTCATCCCGCCTTCGGGTCAGGAGCTCCTCACCCCACCTCCACCCCAGACTGAAGCAGGGCAGAGTACAGTCAGGTTCTTCCCAGGATATAGGGAATGCAGCCTTGACTGTGTCTCACCCAGCCTCACAGCAAACCCACAGGATTCTTTTTCACCCATCTAGTTGGCCTTGACCTCTTGCCGATCCAGACTGGCAGATTCTGTCAGCCCCTCGCACTTTGCTATTTCTTGTCCTGTCTTCTGTCTAGCATGATACATTCTACTTAGTGGGTGAGGAAGATGGTGGAATCTTGGGTCCAAATGTGTCAGAGCTTGAACCCCTCATTCCAGGAATTTGACAAGTCTAATTAGTTACAGAGACAGGACTGGAGCCTGGATCTCCTGGTTCCTATCCAGGGCTCTTTCCAGAGTTCAGAGGCAGTGAGATGATATTCCAGATGAAGGATCTAGAAGGCTCTCTCCTGGACACAGGCTGCTTCATACCTGTCATTAAATGTCATCATTTCTGCTTTCCTTCCAGAGCTGGGAGTGCCCAGGGAGACCTCACTGCAGCTGAGGATGTGCTGGCTGTTGCTGTTCAGTTGCTCAGTCATGTCTGATTCTTTGCAACCCTATGGACTGTAGCATGCCCGGCTTCCCTGTCCTTCACCATCTCCCAGAACTTGCTCCAACTCATGACCATTGAGTTGGTGATGCCATCCAGCCATTTCATCCTCTGCTGCCCCCTTCTCCTCCTGACCTGGAAATACACTGCAGCAACTTTCAGATGGTGATTCTTACAAGTGTTCATCAGATCAAAGTGCAAACCCTGCAGGAGATGCCACGGTGGGGAGGAGAGAGACCGGGTGACGAGAGTTCACAGATATGTGTAGTGTCCTGGGCTTCTTAAACAAACCATCGGGCCCACCCTCAGTGTCTGAGAGGTCTAAAGCCAAGGCATAAATGGAGGCCCACATGCCATGTGTCCAAATATTTTAGAGTTGTAAACCAAGCTAACAAATTGTTAGATAATATTTGTTCTTTCCTCTTGCCTGGACAAACATATCTTTATAACAACCTCAAAGGCAGGTTTCAGTTGCAAATCTTTGGACACCCAGAACACTGGGGCAGAGAGGTGAGGTTTCAGCCCCACCCATGGCTTTCCTTCTTTCATTCTTGACCTGAGGGCCCTTGTGCTTAAGCAGGGAAAGCCCAGTCCTGAGAGTCTACTCCAAGTACAGGAAAGAGGCCTACATATGCCCAAATGCAGGCCATCTGGGGAGGAAATTCCTGGATCCTGGATACTTAGAGCACATGACAGGGGAGGAATGGAGTGGGAATGGGTGTGTCCTCTGACCTCATGGCCCTCTTCCCTGGAGGAGAACCAGATGAGGGCTATCTGAAGCATATAGCCAAGGCAGGCCCTCTTGCCCATGTATAGGCTAGTATCATTAAAATTATTTCCATTTTACAGATGAGTAACTGAAGTCAGAAAACTTGAGTGACTCAACACAGGCACACACCAGCCACAGAGGAGCCAGGACTTGAACCTGAGCCTGCCTGCCTCCAGATCCCTGCTGGGCCTCTCCCCACACAGCTCTCCCCATGGTCCAGCATCACCTGGGAACACAGTGAGCCTCTCCCTGCTGGAGGCCCAAACTCCCAACACGTCTCACCCCTGGAAAGGTACGAACAATCTCTTTATTGGTCTCTTTGCCTTCCGTCTTGTCCCCTCATCCAGCCAGGTTTTCTAAGACACAAAAGCTGTGACAAGTGACCTTCTTAACCCCCTGCCTTCAGGGTCATGTTCAAAGACCTCACTTTGGCCCATCATGCGCTCTTGAGCTCTTCCTCTCAGCTGTGGTCAAGCCCCCTCTGGCCTGCACACACCCTTGCAAATGTGGTTCCTTGTCTGGTCTTGTCAGGTCTCCCATCCCCTCTCCTAGCCAACTCCCTCATCCTCATCTGGGCTCAGATGGCCTCTGTCACTGCCTCCCACCCCCCAACGCTAGTTCTACGGTGCAGGCTCTTTGCTAATCAATTCCTACATCCAATAAGTGTCAGGCTCCACACCTGAGACTTGGCACCGAGTGGTTCAGAGCAAGCCACCCATAAATGCTCACTGACCTCCTGAGCTCCCTACAGGATGGGAAGCTGGTCCTTGTCTCCTCTCTGTGCTTCAGCCTGAGTCAATCCCTTTTGAGAGATAAGGGCAGCAGAGAGCCATTACCGTTGCCAGCATCAACGCCTCTGAATGACAGGCACTTCCTGGACCAGCCCAATGTCCCATGGTCCAAATGGCCCCTGGAGGGGAAGAGTCCCGAGGGAACCCTGCTTCTCTGAGCTCCAGCCCAAACTCACAGCTCCTCATATAAAAGGCATTCAGAGCAGGAGACATCAGGTTCATACCCCAAGCTCAAAGCCCTCTTCTCCTTGTAGCAGTGTTTTTCAACACTGCAAATTACAAAAACAATTCAATGTAGAAATGCAATGGAAGTCTGTGGAAGAAATTTAAAATTCTCTGTTATTCCACCACCCAGAAAAAAATCACAGCTGATATTTGCATACCTCCTCCAGATCTTTTTTCTTCCTGTATAAAATAATTAAATATTAAATATTAGAATTAAAGGTTTCATACTGTCTTATTTACTTTGACATTTGATGTTCCAGTCTTATTTGCTTAGTGTGAGATCATTAGCATTTTCCTGTGTCATCAGGTTTGTTTTGAGAAATTTATTTGGATGGCTACATGTGATCCTATGCTACAGTTCTGTAAGTCAGCTGAGCTGACATGGGCCAGGGCAATGGCAGAGGGGATGGAAAGAAGTGGAAAGACTGGATCCATACGAGGGCTTCCCTGATGGCTCAGATGGTAAAGAATCTGCCTGCAATATAGGAGACCCAGGTTCGATCTCTGGGTCAGGAAGATCCCGTGGAAGAGGGACTGGCTACCCACTCCAGTGTTCTTGCCTGGAGAACTCCATGGACAGAGGAGCATGGCAGGCTACAGTCCATGAGGTCATAAAGAGTCAGACCCAACTGATCGACTTTCATTTTCACTTTTCATCTTTAAGAGCCAGAGTCAAGAGGTTGGGTCAATGCCAGGGACTCTCCAGGAAGCCCCCGTTCAAGAACACTTGCGAGTTTAGAACCGTCAGCCTGTTTGCATGAAGAGGTGCTCCCACTAGTGGGGTGTCTCCTTTGACAGAATCCTTAGCAGAAGTCCTAGTGAAAGAGGAAGGAAGGAAGTAGGACAGGGTTCAGATGGGGAACTGCAGTGAGGGTCACGGGCACCAGAGGGCAGCGCACAAGGGTCTCAAGCAGCTTGGGAGCTGAGTCCCACAGAAAAGGGCCAGTCACCTCGGGTCAAGCCACTCTGCAGCCCCACTCCTTCCAGTGTGTACATCTACCCTGGAAATAACAATGCTTGCCCTGAATCTCCAGTACTGTCCTGAGCATGGGAGATGAGATAACTTTGAAGGACCCCGCAAAGAAGAGTCAAGAGTCTACAAAAGAACCTGGCTATGTCCAGCCTGCCCTTGAGAGTAAGGCTAACTTCCAGTAATCAGCCCTGGGGCGGGAGATCCCAGGAAGAGGAGAAACTCTGCCCGGTCACTGGGACTGGAGTACCGTGTCTGCAGTCAGGACGGATCCTAAAGGCTTGGGTGGGGCAGCCCTGGTTGCAGTCCTGTATGTGTCCTAGGTGCCTGGAGCTCTAGGTTCTGGTGGAGCAAGGGCACCCATCTCCAGTGGTTCCAGTGGTTGGCACAGCACCTAGTATTCTGTGCCTCGAGGCAAGCTGTGGTTAGCGGGGGAAACACAAGCTCTAGGGCAGCGCCCCCCTCCCCCGCCCAGTCCCCCGACTGGTCTGGGAGAAGGATCTGGAAGAACGTCTGCTTCTACTTAGCCTCTCCGAGCCTCAGTTTCCTCATCTGTAAGCTGACCCCCCGAGGGGCTGTGATGGTGTGGAACGTGCTGCGCACTCAGTATACAGGCCTTGCTGCTGGTGGTTGGAATTCAAGCTGCTGGCGGGCGCTGTGTAGGCTCCCTGTTTGCCGACACCGCTGGAAAAGGGGTTCTCCTGCCCCCTCCACGCAGGCAAACTGCTGACAGTGGCAAAGCCACGTTGCCATGCTTGGAGGAAAACCGCCTTGGTTTCTTTCTTTCTTTTTTTTTTTTTTTAAAGTCTATTTGGGTTTGGTTTCGTCTAGGGTTTGGGCCATCGCGTGTGGTTTGCTTCTATTCTGTGCTGCTCGGGTTGAGGTCCTGGCCGGGAACGAGCAGCTAGAAGGGCTTTAGGACCCGGCGCGTCCCGGTCCCCGGATCCCCGGGCGGAGAGGCTTGAATGAGAGGCTGGAGGGGATCTCGGCTGAAAGGACTCGCGGCGGAATAGCTCCGCTGTCGCCAGGCAACCGCCCTGACGCAACGCAAAAAAAAAAAAAAAAGTCCCTTAAAAAAAGAATAGCTCTGAGAATTCACCGAAGCAAGAGAGAAAGGGAGGCAGAAGCCTGCTCAGCCCCGAAGCTGGGGCCAGAGGCTGCGGAGGAGCCAGGAGCCCTCTTCGAAAAGAGAAGGCGGGGACCTGATGACACCCCTGGAGGGAGCCTCGGAGCGCACGGGAAGGTGAGTTCGCGGCTGTGTGGGGATGGTCCCAGGTCTGGGGGCCGCTCTAGAGGTGGTTTGTCTGTGGCCTGCGGCGCCCCCAGGGGAGGGGGCTCTCTGGGCGTCGCAGGCCCCCAGAACTGGCGGTCGAGGGGAGCAGCGGGGACTGCGGGAGCACCCACCTCAGAGCACCCTGGAGTGGACACCCCGCACCCGCCCGCTGGAGATAAGGTCCTGCCTCACCCGCTCCTGGGGGCTCGCTGCCCTCAGCGGGAGTGGGACGGTGGATGGCCTCCATCTCTCATATCCCAGCTGGCCTCTTCCAGGGATGAGATCTGGGTGGAGATTTGAGGTTTGAGATAGGAAAGGGAGGAGCCCCACTCAGTCTCCCCGGGTCTACTCCCCGACCGCTGGTCCCCTCCAAGCCCACCTGGTCCCCTCTGTCTACTTCTGGCTCAGTGATGTGGTTGTTCCCGTCCCAAGGATGCAATCCCTAACTCAGGAGAAGTGACCCAAGAGCACTTGGGCCTGAGAGTGTTCTCAAGGGCTGAGGTTAGTGTGGGCAGAGGGAACTGCACAGCTGGGAGGGCCTAGGGGAATGAGTAGCCCTGTGGCTGACTCCCGGTCCTGAGAGAAGGCGGGCAGGTCTGTATAGCCTGTGGCCAGGAGGCAGACGTCTGTGTGCACCGAGTCACGTTGACTGTTCGCCTTAAAAAAAAAAAAAAAATCCCATATTGCCTGTATCTGTTCCTCATTCCCTGTTTCTCCTGAGAAGATTTGGAAGGTGGGTTGATTCCAGGTTGGTAGACCAGTGTCTCAAACCCACAGCTGTGCTCTCCTAGATTGTTTCCATCAGCTCCCAGCAGTTCCCAGTGAATCCCAGGTGGAATGAGCCAGATCCCGCCAACAGGGCAATCCCTAGAGTGCCGGAGGGAGGCGTGGTTCTAACGCAGCTTCCTTTCCGATCCCCAAAGACTGTGCCACCGCCCTCCAGGCAGGATGCTGAGCCGGGCAAAGTCCTGGGAGAGCAGAGATGGTCAGGGCGCCTCTGCCTAGCCGTGTCTGTGGTGTGGGAGCTTCTGCTGGTTTTTAAGGGGCCTGGCGAAGCAGCCAGGAGGTGTACTCAGAGTGCACGGTGATGACGGCTCTTCTTCCCCTAGCGCATTTGCCAGTCGGGCATGGCTTGAGAACCCTCCACACCCACTGGCCATTTTATCCTAACGATTGCCCTTCAAGGAGACACTATACCCCCATTTTACCAACGGGTCTCCAAGAGATTCGGTAACTTGGTGCAGCTCTTGAGACTGGTGAAAGAGCAGAGAGATTCAGCCCCACATGCCTTACTCCTAAGACAGTGATCTCAAAGGAAGGCTTTGAACATCTGAGCAGAGAGGGAAGAAACCAGATGAAAAGCAGGCTGCGTGGCGGGGCTTGTCCTGTGACTTGGGAATGTTCCTGGTCATCTCAAGGGCCCTGTGGGGCCAGGAGAAAAGCCAGGCTCTGCATTCCACCTGGCTGGCTTCAGTCCCACTCCCCTGAAACCAAGAGAGAAAAGGGTCCTCCCTCACCCCCTTTTCCTCTTTGCCCACTCGAAGACCCCCAACTTCTCGTGTACTTGCCTCTGTCTTGTCCTCTCAATTACATGCATGGGATTCCACTAAATTAACAGTCCCACCTCCATATCTACCAGCTTGGCCTCTTTCCAAGAGGGACTGTGGCAGGGCAGTAAGCTCAGGCAGTGCCTAAGTGATCCACCGAGCCCCAGCCCAGCGGGGAAGAAACTGCTTGTCAGTCTCCTCACGCATGTGGGTGGCACTCGCTAGGTAAATTTTGCTCGTGGAAAACTCCCTTGGCCCCACAGGAGTGTCTGGAATTCCCAGAACCTTCTGGGAGCTGTGCCTTCCCCCAACAGTCGCTCTTTGTTTGCCTGGGACATAGAGCTATTTGCAAAGGTGGAGGATGAATGACAATTGGAGCAGTTTGATCTCAGCTTCCTGACTAGGCGGGAAGAGAGTTCTCACTCACGAAATGGAAATCTAGGATTAATCAGGAAGACTCTTAGCATGCGCATGGACTCTGGGATTTGGACTGGGGCGAGGAGAAAGGAAGGAAAGGCAAATTTTGAAACAGAGCTCAAGGCAGTGCACATGGACTCAACAGAGGGCAGTGGGCAAGTGGACCCCGAAGGATCTGGAGGTGGGCAAGGTGGTTAGAAGGAACTTTGTCATCAGCTTGTAGAGTCTGAGCTGCCCCAGGGGGTCAAGTTGCCCATGTGAGTTAGGAAGACTGCAAGTGTCAGCTTCTGCATGGTTAGGACAGCTGCCCTGGAGCAGGAAAGCCCATCGCTGCCCCCTGCCCTGCGCCCCCCTCCCTTACCCCTCCATACTTCTCCCTGGAGAGGCAGGAGAAAAGAGGAAGACAGAGAAATTGTCGAGAGAAGTTAAAGTGTGCACTGCCCCATACCAATCTTTGGTCCTCCTCATGCCACCCAACAGCCACTCCCTGCAACCCACAACAACACTCGCCCATGAAAAGCTCCTTAAGGAAGGAAATGCAGAGCACAGGAGCTATTCTCCCTGTGGGCACACCATCCAGGAGGGTAGGGGGACAGTGAAGTCCCCACCATCATGGGCCACTTCACTTCTGGCCCCTGGGCAGCAGCCTTGGGGAGGGGTGGGGTTCATCTCCCCCCAGGCACAGACTGAGCCCCACTTCTTCAAGGCCATCTCTCCAGGAAGGCCAGAGATTCCCTCAGGTATCTGAATTCAGATGTGGGAGCTGCTTGTGTATTCCCAGAGGCTTTGTCGTCAGGCTTGTCCCTTGGGACCTGGAAGGCCCAACTCTGAGCTGGTTTCCAGGAACATAAAGGGCCCAGACAGGGACCTCCACTGCAGCCACAGCTCAGGCTCACTGAAGGCTGAGCAGCCTTTCCTCATTCCAGGAAGCCAGCCAGGCCTGAGTGTGAACTGGGCAATTCAGCCCTGGGAGGCCAGCTGGGGTGGTACATGGTGGGGAGTACACAGGAAGGTTCTAGATCAGGATCCTTGACTGGGCAGGCTACTTCAGGCCCTCGTCATCCTTGTCCAGCATCAAGTTAAAGCCGCGCTGTCTCCCCCATCCCGCGAGCATTTACAAGTGTCTCGACCTGGGGACATCACTTTCCTGACCTATAGGTTTGGTCCATACTCTCAGCTTCTGCTGTGGTGGTGTTTGTTGAATTGTTTGATGGCAGCCACTGAAAATTATGAGGTGAGAGCAAACCTCAATATCAGGCTGAATGAAAATAAGCCTCAGACTGAATTCTGCCACCCGTCTAGACGTTTTTTGAACACTTGTTTATTTGCAAATGGGTCCAGCAGAGGTCAGGCGGCTTGTTCTGTGAGCTTGGTTCAACTCACAGTCATCTCTCTAGAAGGCCCGATCGTACCTCCCTCAAGGTCTTGCCAGATTCTTTCTCCCTGCTCTTTCATGAGTCAAATTTCATTTGGCCAGCATATCTTGAATACCTCTGTTTTCACTAGCGAGAATGCATTTCTAATGTTTACTGTGTTAATTATCAAATGTCTGGTGTTGAGCAGTAAGAAAGATACTCAAGCATTTTCCAGAGCCCCTTCTGGAGTAGGGAGCCCTACACTAGCCTCTGGCCAGGGTTGGGGTGTCTCTTGTTGAATGCGCTGGTTGCAGCTGGCCCTGCAATACCACATGGAACATGTCTGTAAAGGATTTTAAGGTCAATCATTGACATCTCACCAAAGAAGCATAAGCTGATAGCTCTGTTCTCGAGGAGTGCAGAGTTTGATCAGAGTTGCTGAAGAGAACAGACCATTTGTGCAACCCAGAGTTCTGGACTGACAGTAGAGTGATATTCTGCAAATTCTGGGGCACACAGAAACGTGTGAGCTAACTTCAGTGGTTTGGCAGTCAAAGAGAGTCCAGCCAAGCACTGTCATGGGCGGGAGGGGACTGTCCTATTAGAGGCATAATTAAGAATTCACATATACTCATCAGATCCTTCCAAGGCTTTGCAATTTATTCTATTATGATCCCAAGGTCAGAGAATTAGTGTCAGGGCTTGGCCATCAACCCACATTCACCAACACCTAGCCCTGCCTCATCCCTAATCTGTTCCATCTCTTTCTCCATTTTTTTCTCCAACTCCTGATTCCTGCCCTTTGTGAAGTGTAAATTCAGGCAGCTTAGTATCTGGCTGTGTTCAGCTCACGCTGACACCAAAGGAGAGCAAGGTCATACATCCTACTTTCTGTTCTGCCCGGGGCCCCAGAGAGTGCAGGGCTGTGCTTTGGGGGAGCTGCAGACAGAGCTCCCACACATCCTTAGTACAGGCCTTGCCCAAACACAGGGAAACTTTGAGGACTCTTCAACCCCCTGAGTAGTCAGCACGCCCAGACAGATTAGGCAGAAGCTAGTGAAACTTCTTAGGAAGTCCTTGCCAAACCATTAGGCTTTGGAACTTTTGATGCAGGGTGAAACAGAAAACCAGTCATCTCAATAGTTTCCCATTTGAGCCTGAGCTGGTTGCTTCCGCTTATTTGAATTTGAAGCCTGTTATCCTGCGGACTCAGATAGTCCTAACTCTGACTTGTCTGGGAGCTGAGACAAATGCCAATTAGGGGACCCTTGGGTGGGGTGCATCCACCCCATGGGAGAGGATGCACAGCTCCTGCATCCTCAGCTGTAAAACGTTCCCTGTTCTTAGAGTCAGAGTGTCTGCTCAAACAGCCTTCTACTTTGATCTCTGCAAATTGGTTTAAAGGCCACTCTGTGTCTGCTTTCTGCCCCCTAATCCCCGCTGCCATGGCCTTTGGCCAGAAGAGCCCCGTGGTCACATGCAGCGGGTCGGCTGGGCAACGAAGGGTTGCCTCACCCCTCCTGCGCATCTCTGCCTCATCAGGGTTCTCATGGAGGAGAACCTCCTCCTCGGACTCTGTGTTTCCCATGGCTAATCCCCCTGCTCCCCCCGAGAGACTCTCAGATTCTCAGGCACCTTTCTCCTGCCTGTCGGAGCCGAGCAGCCCTTTCCCAGGGCCTCACAGCCTTGGAAGGGACACGGTGACGGGGATGCTGGGTGGCCCTGCAGCCCCTCCTCTCCTTTCAGCCCAGCAGTAAATTACATCTGTGCTTCCCGGGAGCCAGGACCTCTCCCCTACCCACATGGACACACAAGTCTTTTTCGGAGGTTTTCTCGGCCACCTCTTTCACTGGGGAAAATGATAGGAAAGGTCTCTCCCTTCCCAGCCTCAGCGGGAGGCCTGTGTAGCCTCTCTCTGCAGCGGGGAGCAGGCCCATCAATTATTCAGCGTGGACCGAGCTCTTTGAAAGCACAGAAGTCCTGACAAGTATTTTTATAGATCCTTGTCTGCTCACAGTGTCCCAGAGAGACAGAGCAAGCTTTCTCTGTATTTTAGACATTGGAAGCTCCACTTGCAGTCAGAAGATGTGGGTCCAAGCCCAGCCAGCTCCCTGAACAGAGCTGTGTGATCCCAGGCAAGTCTTACAACATCTCTGGTTTGTGACTTCTCTCTATTATACTCTCAGGAAGGTCTTTCCACACCAGGTCATCGAGTGAGTACGGGGAAAAGTTTGTCAACTGCAGTGTGATGTCCCAGTGTTTACGATGGCTCCTGTGATTTCAGATGTGGACAAGGGAGCTCTGAGTCACAGCCTGCGGTGCAGCCATCAGCACTGGACTTGCAAACCAAGCTTCACTGGGAGGAAAGCCTGAGAGCGCGGGTGAGTGGGTTCCTCTGTCCCTACCCCCGTGAGTGCGACTTCGTGACAAGGTGACAACCCCATGGGGTGCTGTGGTCTAGACTGTGTGCTTATTGGCAAGGGATAGAGGTCAAGTCCATTGCCCCCAAACCGTGCATTTCAGAGGGGAGAAGCGAAACTCTAAGGGGAAGTGAGTCACCACAGTCACTTGAGTTGGTGGGGGTGGGGATGGGGTCCTGGGAGCTGACTCGAGGTCAGGGATGCCTCTTTCCCATCCAGGCTGGGCCTGACCAAAATGGGGAACCTATTCCCCTCCCTGGAGCAGGCAGTGAAGGAATGAGGAACGTACCACCCCCCAGCCTCCTTCCACCCCGTCCACTAGGCTAGAGGACTACAGAGCAGAATGAGATGGTGTTTGAACTAGGCTCAGAGACTTGTCAAATTCAAACATGAGGCTATATGGAAAGGCTAAAACATCAAATTGAGACCAGCTTCCTAAACCACCCCTGCCCTCCCCACTCAGACTCACTAGAAACAGTCTGACCTTGAACTTGCAGGAGGTCTTCTACTGGGCAGGAAACCATCTGGAGGTGTGAATTTGTTCACTGGTTCACAGCGCCGCTATCCTCAGCATTTAATGAACATCCGCTGTTTGCAGAACTCAGAACACAAAAGAGAAAGGAAGGTCCTTCCCTTCAAGGAGCTAGACGGTGGTCAGGGAGCCTGGACACTCTCACCGTTCAAGGTCACACAGGCTATGCTACACTGCGAGTGACAGTGCTGGGAACATTCAGAGGATGGCTTGGAAGGTGGGGTTTCCTAGAGGACTTTGGAGAGGAGACCAGCCCTCAGATGAGCTTCAAAACCGAGCTCTGGACGCAGTGAGGAGAAGGGCGTTTCTCAAGGGCTAGTGATGGACTAAAGGATAACCGACTGTCCAGAAAGTCTCCCTTCTTTCATTCATTCTATCACTCCTTCACTTGTTCATTGAGTTTATTGAGCACCTACTATGTGCTAGGATGTTCTGAGTGCTAGGATCACAGTAGTGAACAAGATGAAGTCTCTACACTCATCTTACATTCCCACGGGTGACACTTGTGATCAATGTGTAATATCCTAGTTATGTGAGTGGGAAGAGCTACAAAGAAAAAGGAAGCAGGGACATCCCAGTGGGCTGGTCAGAGCTGGTGTCTGTGGAGGTGGCATCTGAGTGGTGGTGTGAGATCAGGGAGAAGTCAGCTGACAGAGAAAAGCATGAGGGCGGAGGGTACAGTCTCAGAGTCTTAGAGGAAATGGCTGGAGTCTCACAGTGGTTTGGGGTAGGAGGAGCGATCTAGGCAGCCAAGGGGTGGCTCTCTGGAAGCGGTAAGTGGAGGATTCTCCTGGTGGCAGCTTGCGGTCCCTGAGAAGTACATCATGGGTGGATGGGAGGAACCCAAATACCACCCCACTCTCCTCACCAGCATCCCCCACAGTACACATCCAGAGCACACATGCAATAAAGCCTATCCCACCACCCACACGCACACACACACAAACACATAGACACACACACACACAATGTCCCAACTCAGTTCACCCCCACCATGCACCCACAGTTGGTACCCAGGGTCCTGTCTCTGCACCATGTCTTGCCCATCTCACGTGCTCCCAACACCAGCTTTGACCAAGACCAGGAATAAAGATGAGCTGGGAAAGACGATCTGTGCAGGGCCAAACCAGCAGTGTCCCCTCCTGCTTCGGTCACCATGGCAACCTCGGAGGAGGCGAGAAAATGCGCTCTCTGGCAGCTCCTGGAAGTGCCCTGGAGACTGTGGGTCACTCCATGGGGCATAGGGCTGTGTCCCCCAGCCTCTCAGCTCTGGTTGTCAGGGCTCCCACGAGTCTACAGAGCACAGATGGGGTTTTCCAGCCTCCATCGGCCACCGGAGGTCAGTCCTGAGGCCCAGCCCAGGGCTCTCTGTTTAAGACAAGCAGCAGGGTTTTATGATGAAGCCCCATACTGAAAAGCCAGCCTCATCACAACTCCACCTCCGTGTTCCACACCCACTGACCTGTCACTCACCTGGAACAAAGAGGGATTCGCTGCTTTAGAAGAAGAAAGAAAAAGATTCAGGTGTGAGTCGTGGCCTCAGCCACCTTGGAAGTTCATAATGTGAAGTGCGGACCACAGAGCGCTTTTCCCCTGACTCTGTCCTTTCAGCCCTGCGGGTGGCTGTGGGAAAGACACTGCAGCCACTTCAGTTTCAAAAGAGGAGCCGAGACCCACGTCTCACAGCTCCCGCTGGAGAGGGATCCCCCCCGTTCCCAGAGGACAGAGCTGCAGCAGGAAGCAGGGGTCCCTTTGTCTTCAGCCCCGGCAGCCTCTGACCTGCTCTCAGGGCACACCCGTGGGTGGAAGGCGGGGCTGTGTGGCCCTTCTGGGAGGTGGCCGGCAGGCCTGGCCCAGCTAAAACCACAGTGGGTGCTGCCGCTCCCCTCCCGCGTAGGTGGCCCCTCAGCCCTGGGCCTGAGTCCCTCTGGTAGATGTTTTAGGCCTCGGGACACACAAAACACACCCACAGGGAGGCTCTCTTCTAGGGACCAGTGGGTCCGGCCTGACTCAGGAGTAGAAGGCAGATGAGCAGAGGCAGCGGAAGGCACAGCAGTGGACACAGAGCCGGAGGTCTGGCCCTGGGAGTGGGCCCCGCAGCTGGGTCTGTCTTCTGCAGGAACCTTTCCACAGGGAAGAACTGGCTACACTGTGGCTGAGGCCCTCACAGGATCTGACTTTCCTCAGCAAGGCATATCTGGCCGGGATGGGATGTCTTAAGAGGCTGTTCATCTCCACTCCGGTTCCTGCATGTTACCCAGTGCTCTGCTGCTGGAGGCCAGGGCCAGCCTGGACAGCGGGCGGGGCCTCACACACGTGTGCAGAAGAGCCTGTCTGCGGGTATCACCCCAGTGAAAACCAGAGCACGTCAGCTGAGGCACAAGGACCCACGGGTGGCACTTCTACTAGAAGGAGCAGCAGAAGTGTAAATTTACCCATATGGAAAATCCTTATGACATCCTCATCAAGCATTACCCATAGTAGACTGTAAATCAGGAAACAGTCAACTATGGATGCAGCTGGAGTCTTTTTTTTTTTTTCCTAAATATTTATTTATTTGGCTGTACTGCCTCTTAGTTGCGGCATGTGGGATCTAGTTCTTTGACCAGGGATCGAACCTGGGTCCCCTGTGTTGGGAGGGCAAAGTCCTAGCCAATGGACCATCAGGGAAATCCCTCCGGATGGACACAGTAAAAGCTTCTTTGAGTGGACAGCAGTCATCCATCCGCAACTGGAGGTGGCACCACCGCATCTAAGGAACACGTAGAAATGTGGGGGAGAGTGGTTTTTGGTCTTCATCTTATTTTATGACAGTGCTTAGCACTCTGTTATATGCTTTGGCTCCCCAAATGAACTGTTTGTCTCCCTCATTTCCAAGTGTCAGCCCTCATGAGGCTCAGAGTCCAGTGGAGGAGACCATGGAGAAAGTTCCTGGTAAAAGTGCTGTTGGTCTAAGAGGGCCACTGAGCCCACTGTTTTGAACCAACCTGGAGCCAGGCCACAGGGGTTCACTTCCCACCTTTGCAGTTGGTTGGGCTGGCTACTCTGCCTCTCAGGGCTTTGCTCTCCTCATCTAGGTCGTGGAGACGGTGATAATACATGCCTTGTGGGGGTGTTGTGAGGACTGAACGTGTTCGTGCACATGAAGCTCTCGGAACAATGCCTGGCATGAGCTCCTCTCAGGAGATGTGACCTCATGTTGCTGTGATGACATAAGTGTTTCCCCGATGTGGTCTCATGGCATTGCGGGGGCACATATAGCGTGGGCAAGTCAAGGAAAACTTGCAGGGGGAAAATTCCTGAGAACTGAGATGTGGAAGGGAGCAAAGGGCGTTCCGGGCTGAGGGAAACAGCTTATGCAAAGTCACAACGGCCACGAGAGGGCCTGGGATTCAGGCTTGGAAAGGTTGTGTATCATGGAGAAGAAAGGAGTCCCTTCTAGTGGAGAACCCCAGACTAGAAGGAGCAGACTGGAGCCTGGGGATCCAGACTGGGAGAGAGTGACTGAGACTTTCTCAGGAAAACATAGGGCAATAGGGAGGGGGATACTTCTCTGGTGGTCTGATGGTTAGGGGTCCACACTCCCAATATAGGGGGCCTGGGTTCAATCCCTGGTCAAGAAACTAGATCCTATGTGCTGCAACTAAGACCTGGCACAGCCATATAAATAAAAATAAGTATTAAAAAAGAGAGAGAGCAAATGTCCCATGAGAGAGAGAGATGAGAGAGAATGGGTCTTCAGCATCCTTCCTGCTCTCAGAGCCCATCTAGGAAGCGGGTTTGGAAGTTAGTTGTCCAGGAGGACAGATTAGGTCATCTTGGGATGAGATGTTGGCCGCATGACTGGGCTGCACCCACCTGCCTCCCCCCAGCAGCCGGGGCATTAGCTCATGGCTGGCACGGCACCCTTTGTAGCCGCCACCGTGGGCCCAGAGCGAGCCAGGAGCGTGTTTGAACAGCAGCCCTTGTGTGTGGTGAGGGTCCCCGGTGCTGACACATCACTACTACAGGAGCTGATGTGCCTCCAGGGCTTGTCGTCTGCTTCAGGAACTTCACGTTCTCCTGCAGCTCAGCGGCTGCCTGGCGGGGCGTGCCCAGGCCTGGTGGGATTACCGTCCAGCCTTGTTTTTCTGGATGTCCCAGGTCCTAGATCTGGCAGCATTCTCTGGCTTCTCTCCTGGGACTCTCTGTCTTTGCCAAGTCCCCAGCGAATGTCACTTTGTCCAGCGGTTACTGTAGACCAGGCACTGTTAAGGGCTTGATACGTGTCGCCTTGCTTAGTTTTCAGAATAACCTACAAAGTTGATGATTACCCTAGGGGCCAGCTTCCTGAGCAGGGACTGAACGCGTATTCTCTGCATTGCAAGGTGGATTCTTAACCACAGGACCATCAGGGAAGTCCCAAAATCTTAGTACGTTGTAACAAGGTGCCCTGGTTACATTTTTCACCAAACCCAGCAAATTACATAGGGAGTCCTGATTCTCCCCATTTGTCAGAAGACACAGAAGCACAGGGTGGTTGTGAAGCCACATGCTGAAGATCACAGAACTGGGGGACTGATGCCAAAGCCTATGCCCCCTGGAGTAGGAGGAGGCTGACCCAAGTCCCTCAACCTTCCTGAGCTCGATCTTCCCATTCTTGAAATAGGGTGACATCACCTGCTCCTCACTTCCCTTGTGGCTCAGCTGGTAAAAAATCTGCCTGCACTGCGGGAGACCTGGGTTCGATCCCTGAGTTGGGAAGACCCCTGGAGAAGGGAACGGCAACCCACTCCAGTATTTGGACTGGAAAGTTCCATGGACTGTATAGTCCCTGGGGTGGCAAAGAGTCGGACACGACTGAGTGACTTTCACTTTCACTCTTTTCACCTGCTCCTCAGGCAGCCATGATGCTTGAGGGAGAGGACAGACACACAGGGGAGCCTTATATGCTCAAGCTCAGCCGATCAGGGATCAGCACGGGCTGACTCCCACAGGTGCTCCTGCCGATACCTCCAAGTTGTCCTGACAGCATCTGCGCAGGTCTTGGAACTGATTCAGAAACTGCTGATTAAGCTCCTGACCCCAGGAGGCAGCTACACGACATCAGTCAAAGCTGTTTTCCCCCCAGAAGGAACACCCCTCCTAACAGGTCCTCCCTCTGCAGGGAGGGTGCAGCTGGCAGAAAGGGAGGGAGATAGACGTCCCAGTAGCTTCTTCTGCTGACAGATCTCAGGGCTTGTCTGCTCAAAAGGCTTCGCTGGAAATCACCAGCGCTCCTCAGTCAGTGGAGGATGCCCTGTAGGGTAAAACCACCCTGGGCACACTCCAGCCAGACTCTGGCACCTCAGCAAAGAGGCGGATGGTGCCTGGGAGGGGCCCCAGACAGAGGCTAATAGGTCTTTAGATTTGGAGAGATTCTTGAGAAGCCTGGATGACAGTGACGCTGCCCCTGAGAACACCCCACATTTGCAGGGTGTTCTGTGCCTACAGAAAGTCCACACAAGCCTTAGCTCTGCCAGTGTCCCAAACCTAGGGGATTGGTATCGTCACCCTCCATTTTACAGATGAAGAAACTGAGGCTCAGCAAGCCTGGAGGCACCTACAGCCGAGCTATCTGATTCCAAGTCTCGTGCTTCTGTCTCAAGACCTAGTGGTTCTCAACCCTGGTCCTCTCAGATCACTTGAGGAGCTTTAAAATATGTTGATGCCTGAATCTGGCTACAGACTAACTGAAGCAGGACCGCTGGGATAGGCCTGGGACTCATGCTGTGGAGATTCCCCAGGGGATTCTCATCTGTGTGACTGGCGGTGAGAGCTAGGTTTCTCTGCCATCAGTAGGGGGAAGGTATCTTTTCATTCCTGGAGCCAGGTGCAGTACATCCCTCTGGTCAGATGCAATCTCAGGAAGGGGTTGCAGGAACCGTGCAGAGAGACAGCAGGCTCAGCTCTTGAATAACTTCAAGCCCAGGTGTTGGATGAGCCCATGGCCTCCCTAGTGGCCCAGCCCTCACACCATCGCCCCATGCCTGGTTCCCATCACCCTAGACACACAATCACAACTCTTAATTTCAGTTTTTTCTCCTTAGGCACATTCAGGCCAATACAAATCTCTTCATTCCCTACCTTTTCCATGCCAAGTATCCTCTCCAGGCTACAGATGTCTTATTTCTGCCTCCCACCTGGCCCCAACGTAAGCTTTATGTTGGATGTTGTTCCATACCAGTTCAGTCTTTTGCCCAACCGCATGCCCTCATACAAATTTTCAAAACTCACCCTGAAAACCAAGGACTCGTCTTCTCTGCCCGAGTGAAAGCTCTCCCACTCTGATGGCCCACCTCCACCTGCCCAGACCCTGTGGGACACGGAGGCTGGGAGCCCGGGGCCTGGTTCTGGCTCAGTTACTTCCCTGCCTCCCTGTGATGGGGCAAGGGCTTGGCTTTCACCTCTTCCGTGGGGGTGGGAAGGCCAAGTCAGATCAGAGAACTGCAGCCCCAGCCCGGCAGGTGCTGCTGTGTGGGCATTTTAGGTGAATGTGAGAACCGTCTTTGTAGAAGGTGAGTCATGGCCTCGCTCCGTTTAACAAACCGCCCGAGTGCAGCCTGCTCTCCCGCTGCAGATTTCTTGCTTCCTGCTCCGATGAGGTGAGGTAAGCTGTTGTCCTTGGAGAAAGAAGCTGAGGGTGTGCAGTAGGACTCACCCTGAGGAACTGGAGCCTAGGAAGGGGCTGTAGTGGGCAGGGTGGGGTGGCGTCAGGGGTCTCTGGACCCAAGGCTCACCTGAGTCTGCCTGGGGACCACCCCTTCCCTCCTGCTGGCAGCCTTAGCTCAAAGAGACCTGAGCCTGGCATCCTTACTAATCACTAGGAGTTCTTGGGTGAGCCATGTAACCTCTGGAGACTCTGACTCCTCATGCATAACATGGAGACAAAAATAAGTAATTATAGACTTACAGGGAGGATTAAATGAGATAATAGGGGTGGAACCATTTCCTAAATGGTAAGACACTGTACAAAGTCCATTCCTTCCTGCATCAACTTCAGGCACTGAGCCTCTCTGAGCCTCCGTGTCCCCTTCTGAGGCTGCGTCTAAGGGAGGGGTCAGCACTGACGTCATTTGGATCTTTCCTGCAGGTCCCACACCAGCCACAAGCTTCCCGCCGCCTGCCCTTCCTGCGAAGGGGACTGGGTCCGTCCTACCTCCCCACTGGAGTCTGATCTGCCTGTCCTTCCAGCACTGATAGATCTTCTTGGCAAAGCTGCCCCCAAAGATTCCCGCTAATGCTTGTCTGTTCCTGCCTCTTGCAAAGCATGGTGCCCACAGCGCTCCAGGAAGCCTCTAAGTCCTAAACGGCAGCAGCTGCTCCAGTGGACACTGTGCAGGTCCCCTCCGTCCCTTCTGGACTCCAGGAGCCGCGCCCTTCCTAGCGATGCCCTTGGGAGCTTGGGCCCCCACTGGATGAGACCCTTCCAGAGCAGGACCCGACCTTGCTGCCCACCAAGAATCCCACAGCACCCTCCACCACCTCTCATGTCTGGCTGTCCGGGCAGGTTCTAGAATGTCTGTGCCCCAGATCCAAGTAGAAGAAGTGGCTGGTGGGGAAGAAGGGCCAGCAGGAACAACTCCACCTCCAGATGACCACCTCCGGAGCCTGAAGGCCCTCACAGAGAAACTGAGGCTGGAGACCCGCAGGCCTTCCTACCTGGAATGGCAGGCCAGGCTGGAGGAGCAGACGTGGCCCTTCCCCAGGCCGGCAGCCGAGCAGCGGGGCTCTGTGGAGGAGGAACCCTCGCTCCTGGGAACGAGAGCTCTCAGGCCACATCCCCCAGCTAATGGGAGGGCTAACCAGGATGATGGGCTCCCACCCACTAGCAAGCTGGAGGGCTTTGAGAGCATCGACGAAGCTATAGCCTGGCTCAGGAAGGAACTGGTAAGTGGCTGTCCCTTCAGGAATCCCCAGAAAAGAAATGTTTCTCTGTCTCTGTCTCTTCCCCTGCCAATTTCACATCTTCCTATTCAGACAAGGGTGGGCCTCATTATTATGTAGGTCCATGTGTCTATCAGCTTCTAACCACAGGTGCTTATGGAGAGCCTGGGCCCATGTTCGGAAGGTGTCCCCAGCCTTCCTGATGCCACCCCAAAGCCACAGCATTCCACACTGAGCGGTCCAAGAGCTGAGAGGTTCAAGAAATGAGTGAGGTGCTCATTGTCAATTGCTGATCCTCCTAGAGCTAGGTGAAGTCGGGTCTGGCAGGAGAGTCTCATGCCCTCCTTCCTGGACTGTGACTGTGCCTCTTCCTGTCTGAAACCCCGTTATCCTGCCATCTGCCCCTATGATCCTTTATTCGGCAGCCACTGTCCCCATGGCGCTGTGCTGGGCAGTGGGACTGTGTCGCTTGGGCCCAGCCCAGCAGTGCCCTGTGCACATTGAGGGGTGAATAGGGAGATGCCTGGGTGACATGGCTGATCAGGCCTGGCAGGGGTGAAGGCTTTGGGCTGAGCCTCGGAGACTGAGTAGGAACTTGCCAAGAAACCAAGGCTTCCCTGGTGGCTCAGAATGTAAAAGTCCACCTGCATGCAATTCAGGAGACTCGGATTCGATCTCTGGGTCGTAAAGATCCCCTGGAGAAGGGAATTGCAACCCACTCCAGTATTCTTGCCTGGAGAATTCCATGGACAGAGGAGCCTGGTGGACTACAGTCCATGGGGTTGCAAAGAGTCTGAAATGGCTGAGCAACTGGATGAGAGGGCATCCACATGGAGTAAGTGTGAGCCTTGGGCATGCGTTGGGAGCTGGGACCAGCAACTCAGCCCTTTTTCTGCCCATGGTCATGGCAGACTCCAGTCAGTGGTGGCACTCAGCACATGAGAAGGGGTGGGTGTGCAGAGCTGCACTGTTTGGCTCTTCTTAACCACTGTACTATATGGTGTCTTCCAAAGGCAGTTGATTTTGTTCTGTGACTCCTAAAAATGTCAATTCACAGAGATGTCAACAGGCAGTCAACAGAATGTGTAGGGTGGGGCAGGGGGAGAAGCAAAGTTGGTGAGAGTCCAGCCCTTACGCTGTGGCCTCCATGACCTGTGCAACTGCTATTATTGACTCCATTATACAGATGAGTAAACCGAGGCTCACAGGAGTCAGACGACCTGCCCAGAATTATATGACTAGTAAGTGGTCAACTCAGCCTTTACCAGTGAGAGCAGAGCTTTGGGGAGAGAGGCAGTGGGTGAGGGGGCTCCCCCCAGTAGGGCCCTGCCATCGGGCAGGCCTCTTCAGGTGGCAAGTAGAGAAACTCTCAAAGCAGAGACTCTCCAGCTCTAATGGGAGGATTCTAATCTTGTTAAAATGAAGATTCTTATCCTACAGGCATGGAATCCATGATTCTGAATTTCCAACAAGCTCGAAGGTAGTGCTATACTGCTGGTCCACGGACCACACTTTGAGAATCTGAGACTGAAAAGCAGGCAACACTGGGGTCAGAGAACCGAGACAGGACCTCAGAGGGAAGTCCCAGGATCCCCAAGCTCATGCCCTAAGCCCTGTCCCTGCCACATCTACCCTATGGGCTTGGGTTTGCAGAGATAAAATCATAGCACCCCACACTGAGTGGTTTATGAGCTTAATTTGTTCAGAAGACTGTAAGTCTGAGGCCAGAGCGGCCCAAATGCAGATGGGTGGGCAGGCCAACTGAAACACGCAATTCTGCCTGCTTCTAAGATTAAACACTAACAAAGGCAACCTATAAAATCCTTTGACTGACTTGAAAGCAGAGTCTAACATTTGCTCAACATGCCCATTCTCCAGTTTTAAGTCTCAAACATCAGACTTTATGTCATTGTTTTCCTAATTTGTCATCTGTTAACTTGTTGAAGGTGTCATTAAAAACTAACCCACTTAAAAAACAAAGTCATTTCAAAATCGGTTTCAATAACCTTTGTTTTATGTTAAGCCCAGAGTCAAGTTTTCTCTATACCTGGGTGGACTCTCTCTGGCAATTTTTCAGGCTCACTTGCAAATATGTCTTTTCTATTGATGTGGCCAAGGGAACCAGTTAAAAATCTGCAGTTCAGTCAGCTGTGTGGCTGTCTGCCCTACACGATGCCAAACTCAGTTGCTTGGGAGTTTGGGCTCAGTCGTGGGTTTGTGCCCTGAACAGATCTCTGTCTTATCCTGGGACAGTTGATGCAGTGAGTGAGGTGTGTCTGATTCTTTGGGACCCCGTGGTCTAGAGCCTGCCAGGTTCCTCTATCCATGGCATTTCCCAGGCCATAATACTGGAGTGCGTTGCCATTTCCTCCTCCAGGGGATCTTCCTGACCCAGGGAATGAGTGAGGTGCTTGTTGTCAATTGCTGACCCTCCTAGAGGCAGGTGAAGTCGGGTCTGTAAGGATGGGTGGTCCACTCCTGCCTCCTAGGAAGCCAGTTCAAAGGTAGAGTGACTGATTGAATGTTGGTTTATTTCCAAGGCTAGAGAGGATCCTAGCAGCACCGTCAGGGTCTGCCCTCCCTCTCAGCTTTGACTGCAGGGAAAGTTCAGGCACTTCTGACACCCCCAGGGACTTGAAAGTAGTGCTGTTTTCCTTCAGAGGCACTCATTGTGGGTAGAAGGAAGGGGGGAATACTTAAAAACCCTGCTGGCACTATTTCTTCAGCCAGCAAGACCTGACCTTTGGTTCCCCAAGTGTCCAGGAGAGGTACAGCCATGTACCATGTGCCAGCTCTGTACTTGGCAGCTTCACCCCCTGACTCCCCAGGTTCGTTTTCTGGGAAGACAGACTCGGAGCCAGGTGAAATGACCCTCTGTGACTCGGCTTGATCAGGGTTGCTCCCGCTGCCAGAGGTCACAGCCTCCAGCTTTCCACCTCCAGGGTAGCCTCACTAGGTGGCCAAGAGGCCTGGAGTTCGGGGTTGAGGTGGGTGTGGACAACGCTTCAGGAAGGGGTCAGCTAGAAAGGGCATGGTCCTGAAGCTGTGGGACTCAGCCCTCTAGCTACATCACAAACCTCTGACCCCAGAGTTCAGAGCCCAAGAGGAAAAGAGATGCTCCCTTCTGCCTTCTGTCTTCAATCTAAAACATTCCCCTTGCCAGCTTGAAGGATAAAAGAAAGAGAGAAATCATCTCCTTGGCCTGTGCAGGGCCAAAAACTAAAAAAAAAAAAAAAAGAAAAGAAAAACAAAATCCCAGCTTCCTAAGTGCTTGTTTTTGTGGCAAGAACCCCTGAGCATCAACAGGTATTTTTCTCTTAGCCTCACGCAGGTGTGTGATCCCCTCAGACAAAGCCTCCCGCCAAAAAGGTGTTTATGCTTGTTGGAAAAAGGAAAAGAAGCCTGACAGGTTTTAATAACTGTAAGGCCTGCTGTGGCAGGAGTCCTGTAGCCGTGGACTCAGCTGGCCTCTCTGTGGCCACGGCTCGAGTCCAGCTTCCCCAGGTTAACCTTCTCTTGCCTGTGCTGCCCACTTGACAAGCATGTGACCAGGGTGTGCACACACAGTCCTCTGAGGCCAGTGTTATCCATTGTCGCTGAATGACAGTTCAGGCTCACTGAGCATCTTCTGATGGGGATGGAGGTAAGAGGCATGGAGGTGATACCCACATTAACCCTGCCCACCTAGGAAGCATCTTATGGTCCCCAAAGCACTTTAACATGCAGTATCTAAGGTATTTGCTCTTCCCATTTAATGAGAAGACTGAGGCTCAGAACAATGATGAGCCTGAAGGTCAGAGAGTTTAAGTAATTTCTCCAAGGTCTTATGCAAGGGTGTGGCTAAGCCAAAACCTGCATCTCCAGGCTCTGGACCCAGATCTCTTTGCTGTGTACTGGGTACCGGTGCTCACATCAAATATTCAAGTCAATGGGGCCAGGAGTTGTCAAAAAGCCTGCATTTAAAATTCTGCTGATCTCAGAATGGGACCTCTGTTATTAGCAATGTCTTGTAACAACCCCAAAGCAGGGGGATCGGGGGAGCTGTGCCCGGAGCATGATGAAAATAATTAGTTGCTCAGAGCCATCCAGGCTGGGTGCTGGCTGAGATGAGGTTTGATGCCCAAGGGTTTCTAGCTCTAGTGTACCTTTATTCAAGACTCCTCCAGGTAGCTGGGCTTTCTGCCTGTTGTTCCTGAAGGAGGAAGACTGTCCTGTTAATCTGGCCAAACACTGCCCTTTAGTTGTTACTAAAGAATTGATAAAGTGTTTCCCTGGTGGCTCAGCAGTAAAAAAAATCCGCCTGCAATGCAGGAGACAAGGGTTCGATCCCTGGATTGGAAAGATCCCCTGGAGGAGGGCATGACTACCTACTCCAGTATTCTTGCCTGGAGAATTCCATGGACAGAAGACCCTGGCAGCTACAGTCCAGGGGATCACAAAGTGTGGGACACGACTGAGTGACTGAGCATGGGGAGATAGCCAGTGCGGTGTGTAGGTGCTGTGGTAGGAGGAGTCCAACATGGGAGTCTCTCTCAACCTTCACGGCTGGGGGACAGGGCTGAGCTGGGTCTGAGGATGTTGGCATGGGAAGGGTTAGTTCTGAAAGAGGGGACACAGACCCAGCATGGCTGCTTCAAAGGGCTAGGGGCTGAGAATGGGGGTCTGAGGAAGGAGAGAGCAAGGGAGCCAGGAGGACTGATTGTACCTTTGAAGGGTTTTCAGAAGGGGAGAAACCTAACTGCTGGCCTCTTGACTGAAGGGCTGAGTGCAGAGAGTGGGAGGGAGGCAGAGAGGCGGCTGGTGCAGGTGAGAGGTGAGTGCAGGCGTGCTCACCTGCTCCTGGCAGCAGTGCCCCTCTCTCCCCTCTCACTTTCAGGCACAGAATTCCTTTCTTGGGCGTATGGTTTCCAGGGCTCCCTCTTGCGCAGGATGCACTCTTATGAGGTGAGGGAAGGGGGTGAGCATCCCCTTTCCACAGAGGGGGTCACATCACCTGCCAGAGGCCCTCATCTCCTTACAGGCTGGACAGGGACTGTCTGTGTCCATTCTGGCAGCTGCAGGTGGAATTGATAAGCCACAGATATTCGACTAGGTGGTTGATAAGCCACAGATATTCAATTATCCAAGTTCCAGAGGCTAGAAGTCTGGGATCAGGGTCCCAGCATGGTCAGGAAAGGGTCCTTTTCTGAGTTAAAGACTTCTCGCTATGTCCTCACACGATGGAAGGGCCCAGGGGACTCTCATCATGGGGCTTCCCCGATGGCTCAGTGGTAAGGAATCCACTTGCCAATGAAAGACGTGAGTTTGATCCCTGGGTTGGGAAGATCCCCTGGAGAAGGAAATGGCAACCCACTCTAGTATTCTTGCCTGGAAAATCTCATGGACAGAGGAGCCTGGTGGGCTACAGTCCATGGGGTTGTAAAGAGTCAGACACGACTGAGTGACTCAACAACAACAAAAGCCTTCATGAGGGGTCCATATCCCTTGTGACCTCACCATCTCCCAAAAGCCCACCTCCTAATACCAAAACATTGGGCATTAGGGTTTTAACCTATGAATGTGGGGGAGGGGTGGACACAAAGATTCAGATCAAAGCAGACTAGAACCCAGAGGCTCTGGGGACAGACCAGGAGGCCTGAAGAATGCATCACCACATTCTTCTCAAAGGTCAGCCTCACCTGTGTAGGTGGTAATTTGGCCTGGGACCTTCCAAGTTTGACAATCAAAGGCTTTATCATAGAGTATGTAGAGCATGACTCACCACTGGTGATGGAGAGTCCCTGGTGGGGCCTGAAGCAGCTCCTGCTCTCTGTCCCAGCTCCTGAGCTCTACTCTGACTTCCCCTCCCAACAGACGATGGCTCCAGGGGGAGCAGGAGAGCACCCCAGAGTAACCCCTCCAGACAGAGGATGGGAGCCATGGTACCTGCCCCCACCAGCACCCCCCGGCCAGCGACATCAGGAGAACTTGCATCCAGCCTGTACCTGCCCCAGCCCCAAGGCGGGGGGCTGCAGAGCAAGTGGAGGCTGAGAAACACGTTCCACCCTCTCCCCGGGTTGATAGCATCTCTTGGAAATCAATTCACAAACACAGTTTGGTTTCTAGGGGTGTCTGAAATTCTTTAAAAATTTTTCCCAGCATCTGAGATTGCCGACCAGAAGTACACTTCAGTGACAAGCCTTGCTTTCTTTCCTCACAGTGTGATTCTGGCTCTTTCTGAGAGGCCAAGATCAAATAATGAGTCATGTTTTATCCCGGCTTCTAAGTGTGTGTCTGAACAACACTAATTAAAACAGTAACCGAACCTTTAGTTAAATCATGAGACAGGTTACAAAAACTTTTCCCAAGTTTCCAGCATTAAGTCCCATAGAGAAGGGAGCACGTTCTTGAGAGAATGGCTTGGACTTTATACCCAGTCTCTCTTCAGCATCATTCAAAGATTAATCGTAGCTGTTTGGCTGGGCTTCCCAGGTGGCTCAGTGGTAAAGAATCCACTTGCCACTGCAGGAGATGCAGGAGACTTGGGTTCAATCCCTGGGTCGGGAAGATCCCCTGGAGGAGGAAATGGCAACCCACTTCAGTATGCTTGCCTGAAGAAACCCATGGACAGAGGAGCCTGGTGGGCTATAGCCCATGGGGTCACAAAGAGTCAGACACGACTGAGCTGAGCTGAGGCTAGAATAGCTTAGACACCAGCTTTAGAAACAGGGATTGAACAAAATGTCCTTGATCAACTTGGGATTTATTTTTTCCTGTCTGCCTGAATAATGCCCCTTCCAAGAACTGTAGGAAGCAAGTAGATCAGAAGTAATATGCCATGTAAGCTGAGCAATGCCGGTCAAATAAAGGCAAGAATTCCACCATCTAGGTCCTTCTAGGTAGGTATGGAATATGCAGATTGGGCATGGCCTTCTAGTTTTGAGCCTTTATTAAAAAGACAGAGACGCTGGCACTAAAACCTGGTCCCAGTGACGCCACCATCCATGTGGACTTAATGCTCACCCTGGCAAAGGCTCAGCTGTGGGACGTGTGATTTGTAGTCCCCCTCCCAGGGTGGCCTGTGGCCTCTGCGGGATAAAGGTACTTACAGGATTCTCAGAGGCGCGGCCTGTAACTCCAACAATCCTATAATTAGGGCATAGTGAAAGGGTGTGTTCCCACGGGGTCAGAAAGCACATGCACCAAAGCGAGGAGGGGGTGCTGCTGCAGCTGACCCAGGCCCTGTCGCAATCACAGCGCTGCTCTGAGCGCTTGGCTGCAGGCAACTCACGTTTGATTCTGAGTCAGATAAGAATGGCTCTTAGGAGAGCCTGTTTCTTTCTTTCTTCCGGCGGTAGCAAAAAAATTTTATTGTACCAGTCACGGAACTTGGTCTCAGCCAACAGAAACTACCACTGGCTATCGATCTTAAGTCAACCAGATTGAAAGGGGATTTTTAAAATTAATTTTTATTGGAGGAGAGTTGCTTTACAATGTTGTGTTCGTTTCAGGGGGTATACAGCGAAGTGAATCAGCTATATATCTCCATATATCCACTCTTTTAAAAATTATTTTCCTATAGAAGTCATTACAGAGTGTTGAGTAGAGTTCCCTGTGATATACAGTAGGTCCTTATTATCTATTTTATACATAGTATCAATAGTATATATACGTCGATCCCAATCTCCCATTTCATCCTGGCCCTCCTTCCTCCTCAGTATCCTGTATGTTTTGTGGAATTTAGAAAAATGGTAAAGATGATCTTATTTGGAGAGATTGGTTGTTTCTTAAGGTGAAAGGTGAGACTCCAAGGGAGGGAAGGTGTAACTAAAGGTGGTAATTAAGCTGCTTTGCAAGAGAAAGAGCTTCCCAGGTGGCTCAGGTGTAAAGAATCCACTTGCCAATGCTGGACACTCAAGTTTGACCCCTGGGTTGGGAAGATACCCTGAAGAAGGAAATGGCAACCCACTGCAGTGTTCTTGCCTGGACAATCCAAGGGACAGAGGAGCCTGGGGGGCCATAGTCCGTGGGGGGTCACAAAAGAGTCAGATACAACTTAGCAACTAAACAACAACTTCAAGAGGAGGAGGGAGATTGCTCCAGTTTTCTTTGATGAGATGATGGGTGTGATGGACGGTAAGGCTCCAGGGTGGCGGGGATAGAAAGGGAGAATCAAGGAGGGTGGCAGCCAAGGAAACTCAGGAAACAGAAGAATCTGCGTGTGTAAGTGGTTTGCTAGGAGGTTTCTTTGTCCAAGTCTCATGGGTCATTAGTGATTTCCTGGAGAGTTAAAAGAGGAACTGACTACTCCTGCCTCTGGACTGGCAGAAATAAAAACAAGAATTGCAGTAAAATGGTGCGGAGAACAGTATGGAAGTTCATCAAAAACTTAAACATAGAATGACTACATGATCCAGCAATTCCACTTCTTAGTTTACACCCAAAAGAAAGGAAAGCAGGGACTCAGATCCTTGTGTACCTGTGTTCATAGCAGCATTATTCACGAGAGCCAAGAACTGGAAGCAGCCCAGACACCCATTCATCCATGGATGAGCGGATGAGGCACATGTGCTCTCTACACTCAGTGGAATCTAAGTCAGCTTTAGAAAGGAAATCTGACTCATGCTACAACGTGGATGAATCTTGAAAGAATGAAATATGACGGTCACAAACCAGTAAATAAGGTAGTGATTCCACTTACTCAAGGTAAGCAGATAGTCAGATTCACAGAGTGGTAGTGGCCAGGGGCTAAGGGAGGGGAAATGGGGAGTTATTAATTAATGGAGACGGAGCTCCAAGTTTGCAAGATGGAAAGAATTCTGAAGATAGTTGGTGGTGATGGTCGCACAACACTGTAAAAGTATTTAATGCCACTGAACTGCAGACTTCACAATGGTTTACACGGTAAGGTTTTATGCTCTGTGTATTTGAACACAATTGAAAAAATCCTAGCTGCGGGGGGAAAGAGCCTCTTAGCTCTGCACATTTTACTCAGGTTTCTTCAGGGGCTCCTCAGACTTGTTTCTATGTGGATGTGGTTTGATTGCAGAGACGTTAACCTCTTCATTGAGGACTCAGTTTAGGATTTAAGGTATGGAGTCCCCCTTGGAAAACTCCTGTGTGGTCTGCAGAGTAGGTGGGAATGGGGCCAGCACTGCTGCTTTTCCTTGGAGCCCTGGAACAAACACTATTTCTTTAAACATCAGGGAAATCGTGGATTTATATTCAGGACTCATAACAAAGTATGTCTTGCAAGCAAGTCCTAGGATGGGCTGCTCACATGATGATGTGCCCTCAGGACCAAGGCTGTGGAGGAAACAGAATTGCCAGCCCCTTCCACTGTTGGTGCTCCAACAAGGAGAGTGACCAGGTCACCATCCCCACCGGAAGCGCTTTCCTTCCCTCTAGGCAGAGGTGAACACCTCCAAGCTCAGTGGGTGGCAGGTGGCTCCACCAAGGTAGCCTTGTCCAAGGAAGGTGGCCAGGTGCCTTACTATCACCCCTCTTTCAGCTGATTTTTCAACCCTAAATTGTTCTCAGACTCTTGACTAGATCTATTTTTCATAGAAAAATAACCCCTTTCTCCCATCAGGCATCCCCACCTACCACCTCTCACAGAGACTTGCAGACACCTGGTCGAAACTGAAATTCTCCAACTTTAAAGGATATTTTCAGATTGAGGATCCAGTTCCTGAGGCCAGTTTCTGGGTTCACATCTGAGCCATAGGCTTCCTAGCTTTCAAAGATCTTCAAATTACAGGAAACCCCCAAAAGAAGTGGTTCAAGCCAAACTCCCAGAAGCCCATGTTAAATAAAGTAGTGATGTGAGCTGGCATTATCTTTCAGACAAATTGGACCCCCATCTCCTTCAGAAGGGCTTAGGCAGCTCCTAGAATGACCAGTCACCCTCTGGTGAGCCTGCCATCATTAATTTGGCTCTCCTAGACTATTCTGATTGGCAATGCATCTGGGTTGTGATGCCCAAGGATTGAGAAGTAAACGGATGAACTGGATGCTATGAACTTACCATTAAATATTTTGGTGGTGATGGTTATTAAACACTTTGCTGATCTCCAAGCAAGACTTCCTATCTTGGTTTTCCTCATCTATAAAATCTGGATAAAAGATATATGTAGAAGTACATAAAACAATGAAAGAGAGAAAATAGAACAATGAAATGCTGATTGGTGGAGTCACTAATTCTTCTGCAATGCACTTGATTCTAAGCCTGAAGAGCAAAAAGTGAGAAAGTTGGCATTCATTTGCATAACCAGCAGGAAAGTCCCTCTGGAATCTCACAGTTGGTCTTTCTAAATCAGTTTGGCTCCAAGCACTGGCTGAACAACACAGCTGAGTGTGAAGAAACAGAAGTAGGTAAACATTAACCACTTGCAAGCAGAGCAGAGTAAACAGTGAGAAGGAATCAGATCTCATGCCAAGTAAGAGCAGCTGGTGACCTCAGTGACCACGTGTCATTAATGGAAAACACTGCACTAGGAGCCTGAGAAGACCCTGGGATCGAAGCTGCGACACTGAATAGCTCGTTAAAACTCCTGGACTCAACCAAACTGCCACACTGATACCTTGGGGCTGGCTGTGTGGTTCCAACAAAGTTAACCTGTAAGTGAATTTTGGAAACTGTAAATGTGTGGCCAGGTGAGGAGTTATTATCACATTTCTTCCTCAGTAGAAAAAAAAAAAACACTAAATAATATCATGAACCTTCTCCTAGGTCATGAGCACAAAGCGGGTCCCATGCCCCACACTCCAGCTCTACCTGAAGAGGTAGAACTTAGAGGTCAGAGGTTTGAGCTCTGGAGTCTGGCTTCTGAGCGCCTCATCCCAGCTCGGCCAGTTCTGAGCTTTGTGACTTGTCATGAGGACTGACTGCTGAGCCTCTGCCTCTTCATCTAGAAATTGTGAGTGCATGCGTGCATGTTAAGTCACTTCAGGCGTGTCCAACTCTTTCCAACCCTATGAACTGTAGCCCGCCAGGCTGTTCTGTCCATGGGATTCTCCAGCAAGAATACTGAAGGGTTGCCGTGCCCTCCCCCGGGTGATCTTCTCGACCCAGGGATCGAACCCGAGTCTCTTATTTCTCCTACACTAGCAGGTAGCTTCTCTACGACTAACACCATCTGAGAAGCCCAGAAATTGTGAGTAGGATGGTGATATTACTTCCAGAGTTGTAGTGAAGATTAAGTGTTGCATATCAACATACCCAGTTCGTGTTCCTCTCCCCCTAATTCATATGTTGAAGCCCTAGGCCCCAGTGTGAAAGTGTTGGGAGGCAGGGCCTTTGGAGATGATTAGATACTGCGGTCATGGGAGTAGAGCCTTTTGGTGGGATTATTTTCCTTATAGAGGAAAAGAGACCAGAGCACTCTCTCTGCATCACGTGAGGGCACAGTGAGAAGGTGGAAGAACCTGTCAGCCAGGAAAAGGGTCCTCACTGGGAACTGAATCAGCATACCAAGTTCTTGAACTTGGACTTCCCAGCCTGCAGAACCATGAGAAATAAATGTCTGTTGTTTAAGCCACCCAGTTTATGATATTTTGTATGGCGGCCTGGGCTGACTAATACCTACTCAGAAAGCTTAAAACAGTGCCTGGCTCACAGTAAAACATCCAATAAATATTAACACGTATTTATGCTTGGCTCCTTTGAAATAAGAAGTATTGCAAATACTCTTAAATGTTTAAAGAATAAGGTGACACCATACCCACCACCCAGCATATAATATAAAACAGCATCAATAGAGTTGAAGCCCCGAATACCATCCCCAGTCGCAGTCTCTCCTTCCTGCCCAGAGGTAACCAAGCTCCTCAACTTGGTATTTATCATTCCCATGCACGTCTTTATACCCTATTCCATTTGTAAACAATGAGACTGAGCTGGAAATGCTTCGAAGCCAGGACTGACACACATGCCTTCCAGAAGGCTTTGGACACAGTATCTAGCTTAGCGCAAAGGGCTGTGTGACAAGCGTGTCCTCACTTGTCACCTCACTCTGATTTTTCACCTCCCTGACCTGAGAACAGGCTACTCTGTGCTGTGCTTAGTCGTTTCAGTCGTGTCTGACTCTTTGCGACCCCATGGGCTGTAGCCCACCAGGCTCCTCTGTCCGTGGGGATTCTCCAGGCAAGAATACTGGAGTGGGTTGCCATTTCCTCCTCCAGGGGATCTTGCCAACCCAGGGATTGAACCAAGCTCTCCTGTATTGCGGGCATATTCTTTACCGTCTGAGCCACCAGGGACTCCTGGCTACTCTCCCTATGTGGACCCCCAGTGATGTTGCAAGCCATTCGTTAGGTCTGTTAACCGGGGCCTGTGCCGGTAAGGGACTGTGCGGCACCCCAGCTCCCCCTCCGGCTTGGCGCTGACGCCTCCCCTCCCCGCTCTTCCTTTGCAGATGGAGATGCGGCTTCAGGACCAGCAGCTGGCGCGGCAGCTCATGCGCCTGCGCAGTGACATCCACAAGCTGAAGATCGAGCAGACCTGCGACCTCCACCGGCGGATGCTCAACGACGCCACCTACGAGCTCGAGGAGCGGGACGAGCTGTCGGACCTCTTCTGCGACGCTCCTCTCGCCTCCTCCTTCAGTCTTTCTGCGCCACTCAAGCTCATCGGGGTCACCAAGATGAACATCAACTCCCGCAGATTTTCTCTGTGCTGAGAAGCCCTAGACGGGGCGGTAGAGCCAGAACAAGGGTTTGGGAGGTGGACAGCGGGTGTAGGAAGGGAGCTGAGGCCCAGCTACCCTCAATGGGTCTCTCCGGAGGCAGGGTGTCCCCAGGACAAGTGCTCTCGGAGCCCAGCTGTGGAGACCAGTGTCCCCATGCCTGGCCCTGGTTTAATACCCAGAGTCCTGCAGAAAGGCTGCTCCATCCAATGTTCAGTGAGACCTGGGTACCCCACGCACTTGTCTCATCCCCCCACTCAGTAACCCAGTTTCCTGTTTCCTGGAATCACTGGTGCTATGACCTGGGAACCCAAAGTGGGGGGGGCCCAAAGCTGTGATTCTTGCAGAAGGCCTCCCCAAGGACACCAAACCCTGGAAGGGAGGTGATCAGATACGTCTGCGGGGCCCATGACACTGTTACTGTGCTCTGAGGCTCGCTTCACCCCAAGTGGCTGACTCAGCGACCTCAAGAGGGGCCCACCAGCAAAGGAAACTCACAAGGAATAACAGGTGGCACTTGGGGAAGCAGGCCCCACTTGTTGCCAGTGCCCTGGGCAAGGTCTTGGACCTTGGCCCCACAGGTGCCAGGTAAATTGTTTCCAGTATGTGGGGTCCCGCCAGTGTAGCCAGGGTATAACAGGCAAGACTGTTGCCCGCTCTGGCCACATACACCAGTCCCAACCTCCAAAGAACCCCTTTGCTGTCACCCCACAACCTGGGATTGGGAGGGCCTGGGGTGGGCTTTCCCGTGGGGCCAGCAGAGGCCTCCTGGTGGATTCTGACATTGTCACCTCCGTCACCTTCGTGCCCTCCCCAGAAGCTCACCCTGAGCCTCCTCTGAGATTCTGTGCCTGATTTAAACACCTAACTTTAACTGAATCAGACTGTTACTAACCTATGGCCAGCTTGTTTATAACTGTTTGATTTTTGCCCAAATGGTGAACCAGTGGGTAGGTCAAGTTGGACAGAGGTTCAAGGGTTTGGTTTTAAAAGGTTCTCCCTAAGGACATGTAGGAGGGTCAGCAAGGTGAGGACCGAGACCTCCACAGTTTAGGAAGTTAACCTAGTGGAATGCCCTGTGCCTGGGGGTTTTGGGTGTTTGACCCAAAGTCTTTGATCCTTCAAGCCAAGCCCTTGGCCTCCTAGCCAAGCCCTAAAAGAGGCTAGTGGAGGGGAGGCCCCCCCCCCACCTGAGGCTCCTCAGCTTTTTAGTGGCTATAGAATATGGATGTGTTAATTATAATCATTATTAATAATGCCTACATCTATCATGTATCAATGAACTTGAATTCCAAAGATGGTACTAAGGCTTTGCCAAACCATGAACTGCCAACCTATCTACTCTCTGCCTCACTCAACCCTGTCACCTCCCAATTTAAAATTCTGCTTGCCGTCAGCATTCTGTCATTGAAGTGAGGTGTCCTGTTGCTCTGTCTTTCATGCTTCATCTTCCTGTAGAGTTCTATCAAGGCCCATGCATACTTGCACACACACCATGACCCATGCTGGGGAAAGGTTGGTTTCCTCTTGTAGGCTGGAAGTAGGAGTTTGTAAATGATTGGTCCCTGGTTAGACAGAGGATAATTTGGTGTTTCCTTGTGATTTCTAAGAGCTGGAGGGTTTATGCATCCTTCAAAGATGCTACAACCACATAGCCAAGCTCTGTTTCAAGCTGACTCTGAGCAGTGGCAGAAGTCTGAGGCCCCGAGGTCCAATTAGAAGGCCTCTGTGGAAGGCCAGGCTGCCCCACGCCTGTCCTCAACCCAGCGATGCCTTTCCTCAGGGGTTCTGTACAGATGCTGCCAAGCCCTACAGAGGCACGCCTACCAGGCTTCCTCCAGAAGAGCCCTTGAGGTTGTGGGATATCAGGCTGGCCTGTACACATTCACACCCACTCTACAGAAATGTGAACATATACACACCCAACCCACATGGGCAAGTCCATTCCGTATTCTGGAAGAAAAGTGCCAAACTGGTTATTTTCCTTTCTAGAAACCAGTCATTACAGTAACTGAAAAAGCTGGAATCAACCAAAGCTGAGTGATATAGCTGAATGTCATCAGTAGATGAGTCAGCTGGGCAGTTCAGTTGCTCAGTTAACCTAATGATTCCTTTCTCTGAGAGCAAGGCACACACCTTTTGAAACAGGTTAGTTGTCTGAGCTATTGTGCTTAGTTCATCCCAAGAGAATCTCACTTTAGGATAAGGGAGGAGGGGATCAGGAAGAGAAGCACAGGGAAAAGACAGGTGTGTTTTCTTACTCATTGTGCAGCATCTGTTAGCAGGCTTATTTCGAAGGTGAATACAAACAACTGACCAGGTCGGTTCAGCTCTGTGAAGTCCCTGCCTCGTGTGGTCAAGAGATGTCTGAGTCAGTCACAGCCTAACCTTCATCACCTCAGAGCAGCCTTCCAGCTCCACCATGTGTATACAATACTGTTGCAGTTTTACTCATTATCTGCCCATCTCTCTGACACCCCCGAGAACCCCTGGATGTAAAACTCAAAGTCTCCATTGACACTGCCAAGCGGGGCAATGTCTGACACCTTCGTGGGCTCAGCAGTGATCCCAGAGGCCTGGGGATCCCGGGCAGGCTTGAGAAGACCTGAGCCTGCCCCAGGCCTCCTCCCTGTAGCAATACCAAGTGCTATTATGTAATCGATGGACAATTTATAATTTTATTTTTTATGATTGTTTCTATATTGCTGTTAGCAAAAGTGAAATTAAAATATTTCAAAAAGACATCTTTATAAAGAGGAGAAATGTGCTTCCTTTTACCTTGTTCCTGTTACAGCACACACAGGGCCAAGCACTGAATTGAAAGATGGAAAAGAAAAGAGGGAGATCAAGAGGGAGTGGGGAGGAGAGAGGGGAGAGAGGAGGAGCTACAGGATTCACTGTCCTTCCTTCATGATGCCTTCCCTCACGGAGGGCTGCTTGGTAGTGTTGCCATCAGGAGCTTCCCAGCTCAGGATGTGAAATTAATATACCCAGCCATTATTCCTGAATTTGACCAAAGCCAGAGCCAAAGCAAATCCACTCTCTCCTACACTGTGTGCTAAGTTGCTTCAGTCCTGTCTGACTCTTTGCAACCCTATGGACTGTAGCCCTGTAGGCTCCTTTGAGATTCTCCAAGTAAGAATACTGGAGTGGAATGCCATTTCCTCCTCCAGGGGATCTTCCTCCTCCAGGGGATCTTACCACTAGCGCCACCTGGAAAGCCCCTCTCCTGCTTTAAACACTTCAGAGGTGACTGGATTCAGTATACTTGGGTCAAACTCAGAGCACAGCTGGATAGTGGACCCACAGGCCATATATTTCAAATCACAATTCCATCATTCAAGTACGTTGTCTCGCATTACTGTCCCATGTGGAGAATTTGTGTCAAACTCATTCAACATCTCAAGCTGGGTCCTCAAAATGAAGCCCGCATAAGCATCACCTGGAACAGCCGATGCAAGTGCATATTCCCAGGAAATTCCTGGACTCTGCTCAAGGGTCCTGGTGTGCAGCTCTGGCCTAGGGCCTAGGAATCTATTCTAACAAACACCCCCATGAGACCAGCACAGGTGGTCCACAGACACTTAGAGAAACCTTCAAAGGAACAAAGCAGGCAGGGAAGACATGTCTTGATTTACACTGGGATCTACTTCGGGAGACACTTCAGATACTTCGGAGGTAAAACCAGCCCGGCCCACTGATAGCTGGAGACTAAGGATGGCTCTCTGGTCAGCAGCTGGATGGGGGTTGCTGTTTACTGAGATGAGAAAATTTGAGGGGAGCACAAGTCAGGAGGCAGGCAGCATTAACAGTTCCATCTCAGTTCTGTTATATTTAAATGTCTATCAAACATCCAAGCAGGAAGTGAGTAGGTGGTAGGCTCCAAGAACTTGGACTTCAGGAAAAGACCAACGTTGGATGCATAAATTGGGGAGCCTGGATGTGGGTATTTGGGTGATATTAAAAAGCACCATACCCAGATTAAACTCCTCTAGGAAGAAAGTGATGACAGAAGTACAACACCCTAGGGACTCCAGCATCTGGGAGTCCGATAGAGGAGGAACAGTCCAAGGAGACTTAGAAAGAGCAGCTGGTAAAGTACAGGGGGAAAACAGATGAAGGAGGCATGGGGGCCTTAAAGAGGAAAATGTGTCCAGAGTGTTGTCAATATCAACTGCTGTGGAGAAATTAAAGAAAAGGTACACAGAGAGATAAACAGTGGTTTCAAGCAAGACAGAGCCCATTTGTCCTTTATTACAGCGACAATAGCCCTTTCAGATCAGGGGTAGCACAGAAGTCCAGTTGTGTGGGTCGAGGAGAAAACAGAAAGGGAAGAAATGAATTCTTTCAAGTTGGTTTGCTGTGAAGGGATCTGAGAAATAGGAGCTGGACAAAGTCATGAAGTCAGGGAAACAATTTTTGGTTTCCTTGAAACAGTATATAACAAAATAAATGCATAATAGAGTGTTAATTGTACATTAACAGTGTATCATAATAAAAATGTATAATAAAGGTGCTGGCATAATATATAATATAATAAAAGTGGTGACAATGGGAATAATCTGTTAGGAGAGAAGAAATGGATGGTGCAGGAGAGAGAAGAAAGTAATTGTAACAGTGAAGTTCTTAAAAAGGAGAGGAGGGGAGTGTCAGTGTGTAAGTGGGGGGGCCAGGCTGGGAAGGAAGCAAAGACACTCCTTTCATTGTCATGAGAGGGAAGATTGAAGATGAGCGGCTTAAGGGATCTCTGGTGGGAAGAGGAGGAGAGTCCCACTGGATCCTTCCTATTGTCCTTGTAAAATAGGAGAGTGACTTGGAGTTGGTGGAATATTGAAGGTCTGGGAAGAAAGTTTTGAAATAATTATCTCAACAAGTGGGCATGTTCATTTATTAGGAAGAGTAATGGAGCCATCGGGTGGTGTTGGCTCCCCATTTGAGGCTTGTGGTCTTTCAGTGTGATGCAGATCCTGTGAAGGAGGTTGTGTGTGTGTGTGTGTGTTTCCTCCAACAATGGTTAGATGCCACAGCGCACATATAGAGCAGGCAGAGTGGCGAGGGGATGTGCCAGATGGGTACCTGGGAGGATGGGGAAGCAAAAGTTAAAAGTGTTTTGCAAAAGAGCAACCAGTGTTGAATCAAGGAGCCCCAACTGAGTAAGGAAGGAAGAGGGGACATGGAGATAGAGGACTGGAGTGCTAGAGCTTCAGTGCCAGAGCTCTGGGTCCACAGTTGGAGGTCGAGGTGCCATCTGGGACTCCCTGAGTGACAGGGCTGGTGGAGAAAGGCTGGGCTCACCAGAGTGTGGGGACAGTGGAAGTGACAATCTGGGGACGGTGCAGGTTCATCAGACCCAGCCTGATGCTACATTAGCTGCCTGGTGGCTCTGGCGAAGTGTGTGCTGCATGCATAGGTGATGTCTTACTTAGAAAGGGGCCTTTGTGCTAGTCGACAGCATTCCCCTTGGCTTCTCTGCAACAGCGGAGCATCTCTCACTTTCTAACTCTCCCTGTCAAAGCCCCGAATCTGAGATTGTGATGGCTGAGGGAGCACAGCTTTGGCGGCCCCACCAGGATACACAGGCCAAGTACAACCAGGGAGCTATCTGATGGGAATCTGATTGGAACCGCTCAGACACATGGAAGGTGTCAGATGAGGCTATTTTTAAATAACCCTGTTCACAGGCTCAAAGCAAACATTGGTGGAGACAGCTAGGCGGTCTCCGAGGGAAGTTGATTCAGGAAGAGAAACCTCAAACATTGGAGCACTCTGGACAGTAGTCACCCACACTCACGGCAAGGAGATAAGTCCATCGGGGACATTTCCCAACCGGCAGGGACAGGCGCCGATAGTGGGTGGAAATTCCCTGGGAAGTGATCCGGCAAGGCACGGTTCAACTCTGCGGGACTGGAGTGTGTTTATTTCCTAGACCATCTTATCAGATGGGGAGCCCCTCAGTCGTGCTTCTTCCAGCCTCTTCCTCCCGACATGCAGACAGCTGAAGCCTGAGAAAGGGCCCAAGGGACTCTGCCTCCCTCAAGGAAACCCCCTCCTGAGGGCGGCCCGGGCACCAGCCACTGCCCCTTGCGCCTCACCTGGTCAGGGTGCCCCATCTGGTGGAACAAGACTGAGGCAGAACAAGGGCTCCCTCTCCTGTCCCACTGCACCAGTCAGAGTGGGTGGGAAGTGGAATTGTCCCGGCGTCATAAGCTGGGGAGGACTTGAACCAGGGCATCCGGGCTTACAGAACCACTGGAAGAGTCAGGGAGGTGGCTGTTTTAAGACGTGATCCCCAGAGCTGCTCTGGATTCCAGCAGGCAAACTTTGGGGCTTCTGGCAATACCTGGGTAGGTGATTCTCAACAGGTCTTCTGTCTGCCTCTCTGCCTGCTGCCACAACTGGGTTTTTACTCACACAACACCCCCCGCCTGAACAGAAGATATGTGAGTTTCCCACCCCTATCAATTCTTCAGTTCTCTGCAGATACCAACTGGGTGTTCTATGTCTTAATTTTGGCACTGAAAATATCGTTCCCTATATCCCCCACTCCCAACCATAGTGGCCTCTAAGCTCAGCTGTCTACACCTCTCTCTAAGGAAAGACTGAATGTACCATCCTAAAGATGTAGCATGGTGCCCAGAAGGTGAAAAGGGATGCCCTGAAAGCAGGCTTCTGTTAAAATTTTCCAAGCGCTTCTATTTCTAGCAGAGGAGACACAGAGTCTCCCTGAGTGGTCCCTTTCAGAAAAGTGATCAGAGGAACTCACTGACTGTCCCCTGGAGGAGGAGAGCCAGGAGTTTCTGAGCTGTTGGCTGCCTGGGAGGGCTGGGCAAACTTCACCCACACAAGAAGCCTTCTGAAGAAAATGACCTTGATGCCTCTACAGCTTCAAAAGGACCTCTAAGGCTGAATGCCTGGCCCCTTCATAGGAACGCAGATGTGCAGCGAGACATGCATCCCAGGGGCTGGGACATAGGAGGAGGTGACAGCACCGCTTCCAGGGACAAAGCGGAGATCAAGAAGTAGCCTGGGGGAGTGATGAGTCTTAGGGAAGAAGGAAGAGGAGAGAGACTTGCCCTGATGAAATGGGCTAGAATTCAATCATATAACATGTCAGAAGAGCATGGCTTTGTATCAATCCCAAGCTGCAGTGGGGCATACCATATGCCCTCAGAGTCAGGTGGCTTTAGCAATCTGAGTACGACTTTTTTTCTCTCCTGTCCTGCAAACAAAGAAGCAGGCTCTTCCCAGCACCCTCTCTTCCCTGCAGAAGCTTGCCTCCAGAACCGCACAGAGGAGGAGGTCTGAGAAAACAAACCTGAGAAGTTCTTCCCCCAGTACTGTAAATAATTTTTTTTTTTTCCAGATTTTTAACATGGAGTTTGGTGGTTCAGATGGTAAAGAGTCCGCCTGCAATGTGGGAGATCCAGGTTCGATCTCTGGGTCGAGAAGAACCCCTGGAGAAGGGAATGGCAACCCACTCCAGTATTCTTGCCCGGCGAATCCCATGGACAGAGGAGCCTGGTTGGCTACAGTCCATAGGATCGCAAAGAGTCAGGGAGGACTGAGCGGCTAACACTACTCAGTTAAGAAAATCCTAAAATGCCCCCTGCTGGAGAAACAGAGGAATCTACAGAGAAACACGTGGTTTGTTTTCCAAAGACTAGCATCGTCAAGAATTGACACCTTGCTATTTGCATTTGTGATTGTCATCACTTTACATATTTGGTGGAAAATTCAAAGTTCAAATAGTATTTCCATCACTCAAAAACTGAAATCTCTAGTTGGAATACACTGTCACAATTAAATTAAATTCTACCAATACTTTTTAGTATTTACTATGTGCCAGGCAATATGCCAATTCTAGGAAAGCAAGGTGACTAGAAGCTGAAGGTTTATATGGCTGTTTGGTTCTATTCATGCCATCTCAACAGAGAGTCATGTTTTGTGTCAATTTTAGAAATCTGTATGACCTTGGGATAAGCAAAGATCTTTTTATATAAAAACGCAAAAAAACCCAAACCAAAAAATTTTAACAAACTGGACTTTATCAAAATGTAAAACTGATCTTTGAGAAGAGATTGCTTATGGAAAAATAAACCACAAACTGGGAGAAAATATTCTCATTATGTATCTCTGACAAAGAACTTGTAGCCAGAAAATTTAAAAAAGCTTCTTACAACTCAGTAATAAAAAGACAACTAAAATTTTTTAACGTGCAAAAAAATCCAAACACACCCTTCACAGGAAAACAAATGGCCAGGAAGCATGTGAAAAGATGCTCAACACCACCTGTCATCAGGGAAATGAAAACTAAAACCACGATGGTACACCACTTCCCAGGCTTCCTAGGTGGCGCTAGTGGTAAAGAACCTGCCTGCCAATTCACGAGATGCAAGAGATGTGGGTTCAATCCCTGGGTTGGGAAGCTACCCTGGAGGAGGGCATGGCAACTCACTCCAGTATTCTTTCCTGGAGAATCCCCACGGACAGAGGAGCCAGGCAGGCTATAAACCATAGGGTCGCAAAGAGTCAGACATGACTGAAACGACTTAGCACACACGCATACCACTTCACACCCTTGAGAAATACTAAAAAAGACTAGTAACACCCAATGGTGATGATGTCGAGCAAACTCATATGTTGCCCCCAGTAGGCTGAGTTGGTTATTTCTCTGAATCAAGTGCTGGCCGTCCCTACACACGGTTACAATCATCATTACAGAGAAAGCTTTCATATCCACACTGGATTTTATGGTCTGTGACCAGACGTCTTCACAGTACTCCGATTCACTCTTGACTTAGATATTATTGTTGTCTCCATCACTACAGAAAAGGAGACTGAGGCTCAGAAATCAGTGATTTTTTTTTAGGACCACAGAGAAGATGATAGACCTGGGATTCAAGTTCAAGTGCCAAGGAAATTTATTCTCTGAATTTGCTAGCCTCTTGTGCCCCAGGAAATGTAACTCAGGTACTATGCTAATTAATTGAAATCATTGTGAGTAATTAACATATCAATAACAACAGTAACAGATCTAAGAAGTAGAACTAGGCTGTAACATTCATGTTCTTGCTCGGACCAGTCCACGTATGTTTTTCGAACGATAGAATGACTATAACACCAATTGTTGTGTTTAACAATACTTTATTTATGAGTGTTTCATTTCAACAAATACTCTGCGGTTGGGAGGCATTGTTAGGAAGGTGGAGTCAGAAAGGATTAAGACACAGTCCTGGCCTTCCAGGAACTTAAAAGCCAGTGTTAAACCCTGTTCAGCTCAGGACTGTTTTCTCCTGTGTGTGGTCCTCACACCAGCTGTTATTTACTACCAAAATCCCATCAGCTCCTAGTGACTCACAGAATGGGCACAAGGTAGGGCACCATGTCTGGACTGTCTTGTTTTCTAAGAAGTATAATGGCATTTTCCAAAGTCAAATGGAGGAAGGACCTGACAAGTACAAGGGCGCTGATTCTCAGAGTAGGAAAGAACAATTTAAATCAGACCTGGCTTGTGGGATCCAGTACACACAGCACCATTTTTAATAGGGCTGTCAGCCTCCAGCCCGACAGCCCTAGCCTGTTTGAGAACTGGTAATGTTAGAGTTTTGACATGCTTTTTAACATAATTATAAAATCTGATAAGTCAAGCAAACACAGGTCTTTTTTGCCTTTTTTCAAAAATTTTAAAACAACTCTTTTACAAATCATAACAAATACCTCCGATTATAAACATTTCTCTGGGAAGGAGGTGGTGTAGGTAGGGGCACTTCTTCGATATATACCTTTTATTTATACACGTCCTGCCTTTTGAGGGCAGGGGGAAAAAAGCAAATACTGTTATTCTTCTTTTCTGTAATGAGACGCATTCTCATGAAGGACCCCTCGGTTTTGTGCATCTCAATCCTTTTTAAAGTTTTGGCATATTCACTTGTTGAATGAATGACGGTGAGTAAGCTTTCCCTGCCCACACTTGGCTGTCCAAATGAGCCCCTGTATCAACTCTTTTAGCTTCCCAGATGGCTTAGTGGTAAAGAATCTGCCTGCCAATGCAGGAGATGTGGGTTCAATCGCTAAGTTGGGATGATTCCCTGGAGGAAGAAATAGCAACTCAGTCCAGTATTCTTGCCTGGAGAATCCCATGGACAGAGGAGCCTGGTGGGCTACAGTCCATGGGGTCGTGAAGAGTCGGACATGACTGAGCACATACATTACACAGGGTCTTTCACGTGTACCTGTTCATATTTTTGGGCAAGGTTTATGCTCATATTTATGGCCCAAAGCCCTCTCCCAACTTATCAATTTAAATTCAGCTGCAACCTCTCCTCTATAAATGAGTTCCCCATGTGATCTGAAAATATTACTTAGCAGCAGGAATGGTCATGTAAATCAAATGCAAATCAAATCAGCAAAATGTATTCTATCTAATATAAAAATAAACTAACAGAGCTGCTACAGTGACATATCAAGGAATATAAAATGACTGAGAAAATAAATCAATAAATCATTTTAGCAGTTTCAAGTATTGAGCTTTTAAAGTATTCACCATTTTTTGGGGGGGGGTGCTGGCAAGCTGTCACCTGCTAGATGAAACTGTGATTGTCTGAACCATAATTTAACTTACAGAATCATATCAAACTCTTAACCACGGTCCCCATTCGGTTGATATTTGGTAGGTGACTTTAGTCGTAAGTAAACGTCTCAGTATCAATGGCTTCGTTTTGCATGCTGAATCTTCTACTAAACTAAGGAATTTCACTAAAGAATTTCTTAGCCATTATAGTACTGCTTGATATTTCTATTTATTCAATATTTCTGTTACCAACTAAGTCATAAAAGTGTTTATTGAAATGTCCTATTAAAGAACTGGTTTAATTTTATCAACTTATGTTCACCTGCAACCTGTGAAGTTTCGTGAATATCAATCAGCCCTGTGGAAGGAACTTCCATGATGGTTTTTACTTTTGTCATCAAATGTGTATTTATATATAATTTATTGAAAAATGAATAATTTTCTCTTACAATTGATGTTTCATTACTTTAAATATTCTTTATTTTTTTCTTTATACTTATTTATATATGACCTGTATCTTCACTGGACTTCCCTAGTAGCTCAGCTGGTAAAGAATCCGCTTGCAATGTAGGAGACCCAGGTTCAACTCCTGGGTCAGAAAGATCTGCTGGAGAAGGGATAGGCTGCTGCTGCTGCTAAGTGGCTTCAGTCATGTCCGACTCTGCGACCCCATAGACGACAGCCCACCAGGCTCCCCCATCCCTGGGATTCTCCAGGCAAGAACACTGGAGTGGGTTGCCAACACATGCCAATATTCTTGGGCTTCCCTGGGGGCTCAGCTGGTAAAGAATCCACCTGTAATGAGGGAGATCTGGGTTTGATCCCTGGGTTGGGAAGATCCCCTGGAGAAGGGAACAGCTACCCACTCTGGTATTCTGGCCTGAGGAATTCAGTCATGGGGTTGCAAAGAGTCGGACTGGGTGACTTTTAATTTTATATTTTCATTATCTCATCTTTTCTCCTTATCTTCTGCTTCTCTTTCTTACTTGCTATATTTAGGTTTATAAGTGTAACAACTCCATCATTCATTAAAATAATTTTTCAGCTTTAATAACTGAAATATTTCTTTCTTATAAAACAAAACAAAGCTTTGAGGTGTGTTAGAATATTATTTACTTGAATCAAGTCTCTAATTTGTCTGCTAGACAAATTTATTGATACTTAAACCAAGTCTCTTATTTAAAACTTTTTCCGCAAATAATTAATCACTCTCATTTCAGTTTCCTGCTCTAGAGGAATTATCTAAGTTTCACATTTAATTATAAAGTCCTCAGCTGTTTAAACCCCACACTCCTTTCCCTCTGTAGATAATCTAATCACCACTGAATACTCAGAATCACAGAGCCAGACCATCTGTACCCTTGACCTTGGCAATGGGCACTATGAGAATGGACCAGCACTAGGTACCCAGCACCTAGATGTGCCCGTTCTGGGCCTGGATGCCCTCAGACCTGTTCCTCACCCTTTCCCTGCTCTGCTGTGTATCAAAGAGGCAGCCTGCAGCCTGCAAACCCCCTTCTCGCTGTCAGCTGTGTTCAGCCCAATGGGAGGTGCTGGTGGGGATGGAAAGTCAGGTGGAGAAGAGAAACCAGGGTGTTTCTCTTATCCCTCCCTCTGGCAGCATGTCCAGCAGCATCTCCGTCTTGTCTGCAGTTCCAGCGCTGCCACGTAAGCTCCTGGCTCTGGTACCTACCATTGCTTCCTCCTCTCTCTCAGCCCAGGGGTGGAGGGCCTTCCCCCTGCTCTGGACTTACATGGTCCCTGGGTGATTCTGAACCTCTCCATCCCCTGGGGAACCAATTTCCTGCATTAAATCTCCTTTGCTATCCCAGTTAACCTTTGGCTGATGCGTTGCAATTTCAAAGCTCCGTTATAACATCCTGTGGGGAGGCCCTGTCCCCTCTCCCACTGGCCATGGGCTTTCCCTTCAATACCTCCCATATCTTGCAGCTGCCCATTGCCAGCTCTTCCCAGCTCTGATTTCAGCAACATCTTTTATGGTTTGAACTTTCATATGCAGGGAGAAACTACGTCATGGAAAACTGCTCACTCTGCCCATCCCTGCTCTGCCAAGAGCCAGCTGTTGAACACTGACCAACATGCCCCTGGTGGAGATCAGGATGGGTTAGTGCAATGAACACTTGTCCATTGACTGCTGGCAGAGCAGAGGGCTTCTCTGCAGAGGTGGGTGTCCAGCCTTAGAGGAGAGCTGGCCCCACGTGAAGATTACTAGAGAGCCTGGCTAGCTGCTGTGTCTGGGGCAGAGCTATGTTAGGGTGAGGGGAGGGAGGAACTCAGCTCGGGCACAAAATGTTAGGGGCATCAGGAACCTCAGTAATCAAGACAACTGGGATTTTTAACACAATATTTTTTTTCCTTTTTTTTTTTAATTAGTTTTGCCAAACAATGACATGATATCACCATGGGTTTACATATGCTCCCCCTCCAGAACCCCCCTCCCTCCTCCCTCCCCCCAGGAAATCTCGTTGCACCAGCCCCGAGCATCAATCCTGGGCTGGCGATTGATTAGACATATGATAATTAACATGTTTCAATGCCATTCTCCCGTATCATCCCACCCTTTCCCTCATCCACAGAGTTATTTTTAAAGGTCAAAATCAATGCCCCCAAGGTCCATATGAAGAAAATAACAACATTTTCACTGAAGACAAGAATGAACAAGGCTGAGAGCACAATGAAGTGAAGAAGGTTAAATCATGCAATATCCATCTTGGTCAGGTTTTGATCATTTTTTCACATGGACTTTTTTGTATTAATTTTGATTTTTTTTTAAAGTTTGTGACTTTCCACTTGGTAATGATTTCTTGGCTCCAATACCAAAAGCACAGACGACCAAACAAAAACAGATGACGTTCATCAGAAGTAAAGACTTTGGTGAATCCAAGGACATGATCAACAGATGAAAGAGGCTAGGAGAATGGGCGAAAATATTTGCAACTGACATATAAGAGATTAATATCCAGAATATTTAAAGAGCTCCTGTTCTGAAGGCTGCCTTTTCACCTTGCTTTTAGTTTCCTTTGTTGTGCAGAAGCTTTTCATTTTAATTAGGTCCAATTTGTTTATTTGTGCTTTTATTTCCAATATTCTGGGGAATGGGAGAAAATAATAGCAAACGAAGCAACGGACAAACAATTAATCTCAAAAATATACAAGCAACTCCTGCAGCTCCATTCTAGAAAAATAAACGACCCAATCAAAAAGTGGGCCAAAGAACTAAACAGACATTTCTCCAAAGAAGACATCAAAATGGCTAACAAACACATGAAAAGATGCTCACATTATCAGAGAAATGCAAATCAAAACCACAATGAGGTACCACTTTACACCAGTCAGAATGGCTGCCATCCAATAGTCTACAAGCAATAACTGCTGGAGAGGATGTGGAGAAAAGGGAACCCTCTTCCACTGTTGGTGGGAATGCAAACTAGTACAGCCACTATGGAGAACAGTGTGGAGATTCCTTAAAAAACTGCAAATAGACCTGCCATATGACCCAGCAATCCCACTACTGGGCATATACACCGAGGAAACCAGAATTGAAAGAGCCACATGTACCCCAATGTTCATTGCCACATTGTTTACAATAGCCAGGACATGGAAGCAACCTAGATGCCCATCAACTGACGAATGGATAAGAAAGCTGTGGTACATATACACAATGGAATATTACTCAGCCATTAAAAAGAATTCATTTGAATCAGTTCTACTCAGGTGGACGAAACTGGAGCCTATTATACAAACTGAAGTAAGCCAGAAAGAAAAACAAAAATACAGTATACTAATGCATACATATGGAATTTAGAAAGATGGTAATGAGAACCCTGTATGTGAGACAGCAAAAGAAACGCAGATGTATAGAATAGTCTTTTGGACTCTATGGGAAAGGGCAAGGGTGGGATGATATGGGAGTACGGCATTGAAACATGTTAACTATCATATGTGAAATCAATAGCCAGCCCAGGTTTGATGCTCAGGGCTGGTGCACCGGGATGACCCAGAGAGAGGGAATCAGGAGGGAGGTAGGAGGGGGGTTCTGGAAGGGGAACATATGTACACCCATGGCAGATTCATGTCAATGTATGGCAAAACCAACACGATAATGTAAAATAAATAAATAAATAAATACAGTTTTTAAAAAAATAAAATAAAGAGCTCTTAAGACTCAATAACAAAACCCACAACAACCCTTTTTAAAAATGAGCATAGGGCTTAAACTTCTCTGCAAGAAGATATACAAACGGTCAATAAGTACACAGAAAGATGCTCAACATCACTAAATATTAGAAAAATGCAAATCAAAACTGCAGTGAACCACCACCTCATACCTATGGGGGTAACTATTATTAAAAACAGGAAATGGTAAGTGTTGGAGAGGATGTGGAAAAAATTGGAACTCATGCATTGCTTCTGGGAATGTAACCTAGTATGTCACATTCTGTGTAACAGCAGTTAAAACTGCTGTGGAAGACAGTATGGAGGCTCCTCAAAAATTTGAAAATAGAACTGCCGGATGATCCAGAAATTGCACTTCTGGGTGTTTAAAAGAATTTAAAGCAGGGACTCAAACAGATGTTTGTATACTCAGCCTCATTGATAAGAGCTACCATGTGAAGTAAGCCAGGTGTCCATTGATGGAGGAACAGATAATCAAAATGTGGTCTCTCATACAGCGGAATATTATTAAGCCTTTTAAAAGGATGGAAATTCTAGCACATGCTACAATATGGATGAACCCTGAAGACAGCATATCAAGCAAAATAAGCCAGTCACAAAGGGATGAATACTGTGTGATTCCACTTCCTTGAGGTACCTGGAGTAGTCAAACGCATACCTACAGATCGCCAGGGACGGGAAGAAGAAGGAATGGAGCTATAGTTTAGTTTCAGTTTTGCAGGATGAAAAAAGCTGGGATGTGAATGGTGCTGACAGTTACACAACACTGTGAATGTACCTAATGCCAGTGAACTTTACACATAAAAATGGTCAAGACGGCAAATTTCATGTTATGTGTATTTTGCCAAAACCTTTTCTTAATTAGGGGGAAAAAGCAAGGGGCAAACCAGTGTATAGTTGGTTACTCATTTTAAATGGAGGGAAGAGGGATAAGACTCCAGTATTTTATTTGCATAGATATGCATTTTCAAAGCACTGAAGAGATGCATAAGAAACTAAAAATTAACTTTACCTTGCAGGGCTTGGGTGGGAACCAGGCAGATGGAAGGCAAAGGTGGGTGTGACATTTGTCACATGTCTTATAAGAGGTTCCAATTTTACATAAACAAGTCCCAGAAATTCCCAGGTGCTTATGGAGAAGCAGAAATCAGATCTGAAGGTTGCAAAATGGCCATGTGGCCGCCTATGAATGCTAACTCTTTCTAGTGGGGTTTACCTTGACCTGCCATTGATCAGTGCCTTGTTATCTGTCTTATCTCACCTGAAACCCAGCATGAACCTCAGACCAACCAGCAGAGCATTTTCCTCTAGAAACAGCCCAGCTCCCTTGAGAGCAGGGGGCCCTGAAGCCCCTGGGACCCTTCCCTCTGGGGTGAAGGTCCATCTTTCCTCTGGGGTTTCTGTCACTTCCGTGGTTGCTCTTTCAGTGGTGATCTGGATGGGCCAGAAATGCTTGCCAAGCTCTCTGTGTTTCAGGAAGACTCAAGGATGCTCCCCGCTCAGCCTTACTGAGGGGTGACCACTCTAGGCACAGTTGGGGGACCTGAGGACAGACACCTGTGGGGTGAGCTCTCCCTTCACCCTTCGCCTCTCCATCTCCCCTGCTGGGGGAGTTTGCCTCGCCCTGCCCACCTCACCTTGGCCTGGGCCCCCGTCCTACCCCATTCCCATGCAGGAGCCCTGCTTCTTAGTCCCATTCTGCAGTCAGACATGCATGAATGTGAATTCTGGCTCTACTGCTTACGATCTGTGTGACCCTGGGGAAGGTAGTTAACCTACCTGAACCTCCTGCCTAAAACAGGGACACTTAGAAAGGACCATGGACATGCGTGATCTCCTGCTGGGAGGCCATGGTCCACACTGTTTCAGGGGCAGGCATGATTCTGCCTCTTGAGCTGGTTGGTGGCCGCACAGGACTTTGTTTTATAATTACTTCTCAAACTGTACTTTGAACTGTATGCACTTTCCTATAGATACATTCTACCATACAGTTTCCCCCCCTCCAAAAAAAAAGCTTTTTTAAAAAAGTAAAGTTATAGAAACAATATCAGGTACTGAATAGATGCTAGTTTAGTTACCCCTACCCCCATAACATTTCAGTTCTCATCTTTCTTAAAAATCGTTTTGATTCTCAACTATCACAGATCGCTCTCCCTTTCCAGCCAAGCTCCTAAAATGGCTCATGTGAACCTGCCCCTCTGCGCCTCTCTCCCCGTGTCCTTTCTCTGAGCTGTCATGGGTGTTGGGCTATGCCTGGACAGATCTGATCACCTGCTGGGTTTCTGAGGGGCTGGACCACTGCTGGCCACAAGGTCACTGGCAGGAGGAGGGGATGGATCTCCTTCCCCACCACGGGGAGTGCACCTCCCAAGACTAGTCAGCCTCATCCCAGTGCACAAGGGCGCTCCCTGGGCACAGTCGGAGGTGTGAGGTTCTGTAAATGATCCAAAGCAATATCTTGTACCAGTATTGTTTTTGTTGAGTCGCTCAGTCATGTCCAAATCTTTGTGACGCCATAGACTGCAGCATACCAGGCTTCCCTGTCCTACACTATCTCCCTGAGTTTGTGCAAACTCATGTCTATTGAGTTTGTGAAGCCATCCAACCATCTCATCCTCTGCCACCCTCTTCTCCTCCTGCCCTCAATCTTTCCCAGCATCACTGTATTTCCAGTGAGTAGGCTCTTTGCATCTGGTGGCCAAAGTATCGGAGTTTCAGCTTCAGCATCAGTCCTTCCAATGAATATTCAGGGTTGATTTCCTTTAGGATTGACTGGTTTAATCTCCTTGCAGTCCAAGTGATTCTCAAGAGTCTTCTCCAATACCTCAGTTCAAAAGCATCAATTCTTCTGGGAGCAATTCATCCATTTGAGGAAATTCACTGCTTTCTTGCTCCATTCCTGAAGACTCTGCCAGGAGAAAAGCTCCAGGAAAAGAATTCTTATCCACCAATCACCCACTACACACCAGGATCTTCTCATACACCCGCCTATGCAATTTGTCTTCCAGTTCTACAAACTGGGCACCATGATGTCCACATTTTGCAGGTGAGGAAACTGAGGCTCAGAGGAGGTGAGTAACTTGACGTGGGTCACATGGGTGAGAGGGTGGAGTCAGGATTTGCAACCATGACTATGTGTCTCTTTTGGCCCCACCTTTTCTGGGATCATGCTTGCCAGCATTTCTCCAAAATGTTCATGTGCCTGAGAGTTGCCTGGGCTCCTGTTAATTCTGACTCACAGGTCTGTGACCTCAGAGTCTGCTTTTCTGACAAGCTCCCAAGGATGCTGCTGCAGTTGGTGAGCCTCACTTTGAGTAGCAAGACAGGAGAACAGGCAGAATCAAGCATGCATGTAACCCAGGGAGTCACTGGCGTCTCCCTGGTTTAAGGGTGCATCAGCTAAACTGGATGGATTGAATGTTTGTGTCTCCCCAAAATTCATGTTGAATCCTAACCCAGGTTGTGATGGGATGAGGAGGTGGGGCCTCTGGGAGGTGATTAGGTTAAGAGGATGAGCCATCATAGAAGGGAATTAGTGTCCTTATAAAAAGGACCCCCCGAGGGACCCCTTGCCTCCACCACATGAGGACACAGCGAGAAGACGGCCATCTATGAACCAGCCCCAGTGAAAAGCCCTGGGTGGAGATTTTCAGCCTGCCCTTCCAGGATGCGCCTTTCCCACACTTTCTACTGATGCCCCGCTCAGGTGTTTTTGTTCACAGGCATACTTGCAGACTAGTTCAGGGTTCAGGTTGCTCTCTGATCAGAGGTGAGGAACTGGTAACCCCCACTCTCCGTTCGATCTGACTGATTAAGATCTGACTGGTAAAGTATCTACCCCCAATACTTTACTGGTGCCACCCTTTCCAACCTGGTTATTTGTTCTCACTTCCCAACAACAACCAGCATAGCTTCCCTCCTTCCCGCTTGTGAAATAAATTGCACGAAGAATGAGAAGTCAGGGCCTTTCATGTTTCTAAGTTCCTTAGCTACGATTTTTGCTATAAACTACTCCTGTAATAACTGGCCCAGCCAGCCTGACCTGATTTCCCCAATGCAAGCCCATACTTCTCGACAGTGCTTTCTGAGTCTTAACCATGTGCAGAACTTGCTTCTTTCTTCTGGGGTTACACAGCAGGAACGCTGGCGTGGCATCCTTGCAAATCTCTACTGTATGACACGGTGCTGGCACGGAGACGGAGGCCTTGGCTGCTTTGACAGCACATAGAATTCCTGAGCCCGCATATGTTCGACTGATCACCGTCTCCGCTCCATTTGTGTCCCATCACAAGCTGGGGACATTTGCTAAACACAGATTCAGAGCTGCCTACCCTGGGAACTGATGCTGCACGCCTGCACATGGCTTTGGTGTCTGCAAGCACAGGCTCTACCAGGGTTCCCACCAGTGAGACAAAATGTTCAAGGGGCCGAGATTTTAAAACAGTGGGTCTTACTTGACAACAGACCCCCCAGGGGGAACCCTGGACAGGTAAGAATTGTCATCCTTGGATCCATTGACCCACATAAGCACTACAGGACCTCGGGAGCAGGGAGATGAGGAGAGAAGTCAAATGGGCCTGTTGAGATGAGGCCAAACACACCTGGCACCTCGGCGACAGGACAGCATCCAGCCCCCTCTCTGGGAGCGCCACCAGCTTCATAGGCAGTGTTGACCCTGGCAGGAGGGGAGGATGCTATCAGCTCACAAGGTCTGAGCCTCAAGGCAAAGGCAGAGTGGCCGATAAGCTAAGTGGGGCCTGGGAACTGCTCCAGGCATGGGCACACGGCCTACTGTGCTTTGTTCTGGCCGACCACAGCTGGGGCTGTGGACGATTGTCCGGCTCTGGCCTGGTACCCAGGGCAGAGTGGGGAGGGAGGGGAAGATGGCCAGCCTAGCTCCCCAGATGTGCCCCCAAACGTGAGTTGTCTGCATTTTCCTCCGAATGTATACACGAGGATCCCTCACATTGTGGTTCTTTACCCTTTGTGTTAGAGAGGGACTCTGAGAATCTGATGAAAGCCAGCACCTTCTACTCTGAAAAATGTAGCATTTAATGTGCAGCTGAGAGTTTGTTTTTTGACCCCTATTTAATCAATCCCTGGGTCAGGAAGATGCGCTGGAGGAGGGCATGGCAACCCACTCCAGTATTCTTGACTGAAGAATCCCATGGACAGAGGAGCCTGGCGGGGAGTCCCAGAGGAGTCCATGGGGTCTCAAAGAGTTGACATAGGACTGAGTGACTAACACTTTCACTTTCACTTTAGTCACTCACACTCACACTCAAATCCTGACTGAAGGGGTTCAGGGAGCATCTGGGTTGTGAGCGCGAGGACATGCTGGGAGGGCGGTCCACCCAGGGAGGGCATGACAGCTCTGCAGCCCTCCCCACACCCTGCCTCGTGGGTCTCCTCCATCCGGCTCATCCTCCTTAGGTGTTTTATCAGGTTATCGCCTAAAGCCCTCCTTGTCCTGCATGCTCCAAGTGTGCCGTCATACAGGTCCCAGATTCTGGGGCCAGACCTGGGTTCCCTGTCCTTTTCCTGGATGTTCCCATCTCTTTCCAACATGCCCCAAGCCCAGCCCTTCATCACCCGTCCTGCCTCCTGCTGCAGGACCCTCCCCAATCCAGATCCCTCAGACTGGGGGCTTGTTCTCCGGAGACCCACAGTCCCCTTCATATGGGTTTCCTCAGCCTCACTTGCAGCTCAGGCTCTGCACTATGCCAGCTGCTATGGGACACGGGAGGGGCTTTCTTCGCCTTTTCTAAGGGATGCCAGTGCCTTGATTCTTACAGCATTAAGGGTAAGTCAGGCAGTGGAGGTGGACAGAGTATCAGCAGAAGGCCAAAGCTTTCCTTGTAGCTCAGCTGGTAAAGAATATGCCCTCAATGCAGGAGACCCCGGTTCAACTCCTGGATCAGGAAGGTCTCCTGGAGAAGGGATAGGCTACCCGTTCCAGTATTCATCGGCTTCCCTGGTGGCACAGATGATAAAGAATCCATCTGCAATGCTGGAGACCAGGGTTCAATCTCTGGGTTGGGAAGATCCCCTGGAGGAGGGCATGGCAACCCACTCCAGTGTTCTTGCCTGGAGAATCCCCATGGACAGAGGAACCTGGCAGGTTACAGTCCATGGGGTCACAAAGAGTCAGACACGACTGAGCGACAAAGCACTCAAAGATGGAAACTCTCAGTGAGCAGTAACCAGATCAACAGGTTTCCAGATGGCTGCATGGATGAGAGCCCAGCAACCTGTCACCAAAGCAGGAAGAAACACATACTGGGTCTCTGCTGCATCTGGCCCCAGGTAGGGATGGGCTTCCGGGACTCTGAATGCTTCCTTTTCATCCTGCCTATGTCAGGTTCCAGGAAAGGAGAAAGTGAAATGCCATTCTTGGGTCCTTCCCTCAGAGTTCTCCTGAGAACTGTTCTCATGGGGAGGCAGGTGAGCCTCCAGACTTCACAAGAACTAACAACAGGGCACCTGCTCTGCCATAGGCACTGTTTTTTTTTTCTTTCCTTTAATTAATTAATTAATCTAGCTGTGCTAGGTTTTAGTTGCAGCACACGGGATCTTTAGTTGAGGCATCAGGGATCTAGTTCCCTGACCAGGGATGGAAACTGGACACCCCTTGCACTGGGAACATGGAGTCTTAGCCACTGGCCCACCAGAGAAGTCCCAAAGCCAATTATTTTTAGCAAATGCTTTTATCTGTGCAGGGCTTCCCTGATAGCTCAGTTGGTAAAGAATCCACCTGCAATGCAGGAGACCCTGGTTCGATTCCTGGGTTGGGAAGATCCCCTGGAGAAGGGGTAGGCTACCCACTCCAGTGGCTTTCCTTTGCTGCAGCCAGCACAGCAAGTAGGGATTGAAAGTGGCTGATGCACAGTTTGGGGAAAAAAAAAATCTAGAGACAGAATTAAAGTTTTAAAGATAAGACCGGGGGACTCAAGACCTCTTGGATCAAGAGCATCGTTCCGCAGAGCCATATCACTTTTATTTAGTGTCTTGGCAAGTAGAGAGTATCTGTTGTGCTATGATGAAGGCAGGCTCCTGTATCCCTGGTGACGTCTCCCATTTTATTGATTCAGTTCAGTTCAGTCGCTCCGTCGTGTCCTACTCTTTGCGATCCCATGGACTGCAGCATGCCAGGCCTCCCTGTCCATCACCAACTCCTGGAGTTTACTCAAGCTCATGCCCATTGAGTCAGTGACGCTATCCAACCAGCTCATCCTCTGTCATCCCCTTCTCCTCCCATCTTCAATCTTTCCCAGCATCAGGGTCTTTTCAAATGAGTCAGTTCTTCGCCTCAGGTGGGTAAAGTATTGGAGTTTCAGCTTCAACATCAGTTCTTCCAGTGGATATGTAGGACTGATTTCCTTTAGGAGGGACTGGCTCAATCTCCTTGCAGTCCAAGGGACTCTCAGAGCCTTCTCCAACACCACAGTTCAAAAGCATCAATTCTTCGGCACTCAGCTTTCTTTAGTCCAACACTCACATCCATACATGACCACTGGAAAAACCATAGCTTTGTCTAGACGGACCTTTGTTGGCAAAGTAATGTCTCTGCTTTTTAATATGCTGTCTAGCCTGATCATAACTTTTCTTCCAAGGAGCAAGCGTCTTTTAATTTCATGGCTGCAGTCATCATCTGCAGTGATTTTGGAGCCCCCCAAAATAAAGTCTGTCATTGTTTACACTGTTCCCCCATCTATTTGCCATGAAGTGATGGGACCAGATGCCATAATCTTAGTTTTCTGAATGTTGAGCTTTAAGCCAACTTTTTCACTCTCCTCTTTCACTTTCATCAAGAGGCTCTTTAGTTCTTCTTTGCTTTCTGCCATAAGGGTGGTGTCATCTGCATATCTGAGGTTATTGATATTTCTCCCGGCAATGTTGATTCCAGCTTGTGCTTCATCCAGTCCGTTATTTCTCATGAAGTATTCTGCATATAAGTTAAATAAGCAGGGTGACAATATACAGCCTTGACGTACTCCTTTTCCTGTTTGGAACCAGTCTGTTGTCCCATGTCCAGTTCTAACTGTTGCTTCTTAACCTGCATACAGATTTCTCAGGAGGCAGGAAAGGTAGTCTGGTATTCCCATTTCTTGAAGAATTTTCCACAGTTTGCTGTGATCCACACAGTCAAAGGCTTTGGCATAGTCAATAAAGGGGAAGTAGATGTTTTTCTGGAACTCTCTTGCTTTCTCGATGATCCAGAGGATGTTGGCAATTTGATCTCTGGTTATTGATTACTTTAAACTATCTTCGTTATTTTCTTGTACAAGGGCTATCACCTAGCTGGAGGTCATAGACCCACATATGCCTTGGAAAAACATCTTAGTGTGTGCACAAGCAGTGTTATGAACTTGCGCTGACCCACCGTTCCAAGGTCCACAGTGTTTTACCTTAGCTTTATTTATTTATTTATTTTTTTACATCCATGAGTCTTTTATTGGTCATTTATATGCCACATAGCAGCATCACCAAAAACAAAACAGCTGTTTCCACCTGAAAGCGCCCCCTGTCTCTTAATTTGCCTTTTTGCTTCTCTCCCAACTCTGTAGATCCACACAGATGAAGACAGCTTTACTGGAAACAGGTTTAGGGGGAGAAAAATATCAATCAGGAGACAAGAAAGGTATTGGTATATCCCTCCCCAATACAAAAATATTAGTCAGCAATTACTATACCAACTGCCAGTTTCACATATAGTCTCCCTTTAAGCCTAAGATTATCCCATTTTAAGGGGTGGAGAAAACAAGTTCCAAGAGAATTCAACCTTGTCTGAAACTAGCCCACGTGCCATACAGCACACACTACGGGCACAGTTTCAGTACTACTATTCCTCCTCTTACGACCACCAAGACCAGGGTTTAGATCCGATGGGAAAGGGAACGGGAGGGTTTACCTTAGCTTTAGCAGGGCATGACAACTCCAACTGATCAACCCGATGTGCTTTTATTTGGGTTATGCTGTATTGGTATATTTTGCTTTTATTCTTTTCCCATGGTGATTTTCTCATGGCTTAGCCAGAGCAACAGGTGGCAGACTATTAACCCCTGTACCCTTCTGGCTCACCTGGTAAAGAATCCACCTGCAGTGTGGGAGATCTGTGTTTGATCCCTGGTTTGGAAGATCTCCTGGAGAAGGGAAAGGCTACCCACTCCAGTACTCTGACCTGGACTGTATAGTCCATGGGGTGGCAGAGTCGGACACGACTGAGCAACTTTCACTTTTCACTTTATCTGTGTATATGAGAATTCCATTGTTCTATTAACCTAGGAAAGCCCTTCCCTGGTGGCTCAGTAGTAAAAAAAAAAAAAAAAATCTATCTGCAATGCAGGAGACACAGTGTCCATCCCTGGGTCAGGAAGATCCCCCTGAAGAGGAAATGGCAATCCACTCCAGTATTCTTGTCTGGGAAATCCCATGGACCAAACAGAGGAGGCTGGTGGGCTACAGTCCATGGTGTTGCAAAAGAGTCACAACTTAGCAACTAAACAACAGTAACTCAGGAACTTCTGAAAGAATACCTTGGATCAGGAAAAAAAAAGATAGTAAATATGAACCCAACTTTTAAGTGAAAAAGGGGAGAAATGCTAAAACCAGTGTTTTAAAATGTCTACAGGGGATAGGAGAGGTATAAGTGACATATGTTTTTAATTATGAAGTCAGTCTGGGTTCCCTGATATTTGTTGTGAAAAATGATATTAAATAGCAAAACAGAAACACTCACTAAAATCAGTATTATTATTATTTATCTGTGCAAAGAAATCTTCCCAGGGAGTTGTAAACCATCTTTAAACAGAAGTGTTGAAAACAGTTTGCATACAATTAAACAAAATTCAGTATGAACAGGGACATTTTTTAATCTTTTACTAAAACAGAGAGATTCTTAAAAATCATTTCTCCCTTTCAAACAGAATCCCATCTGTTTCAAGACTGAATAAATACATCAGCACAGCAGTTCATTTCCAGAGTTTATTTCCAAACATTGCAAAATTAGTATCAAAGCATATGGAAGATATTTAGTAAAAATTTCCCCACCACAAACTCTATGACTTAAGGAGAAAACTAGAAATTGTCAAACTGTTGTAATACATATATTCTACCTCTTTCACTGACTGGAAATGTGCAATTCAGCTGCACATATTCCTCAGCAAGACAACCAAATAATTTTGCTTTAATATGAATGTGCTGAGTAATTTTAAGCAAAGCATTTTTTCATTAAGGTATTTTGATAATAGTTTATTTAAAGGAGAAGAAGGACTGCAAATATTGATTCATCTTTCATTAGAGTCTTAATGTCTCATCAGTGAAGTGAGGAAACACTGCCAGGCCTATTTCTGATGAGCAAAAACTACACAAGAGAAGGAAAGTGTGGGCAGGGAGGGGAGGGTAGGTGGCCTGTGAGAATGGGTGGTCCCTGAGCACAGTTGTGGGGTTGTGGCAATTTTGTTTTTTATCATTTTTATTGGAGTATAGTTGATTTACAATGTTGTGTTAATTTCAGGTATACAGCAAAGTGAATCAGTTATACATATATATATATTCACTCATTTAAGGTTCTTTTCCCATAAAGGTCATTACAGAGTATTGAGTAGGGCTCCCTGTAATATACAGTAGATCCTTATTAGTCACCTACTTTACATATAGTAGTGCGTATATGTTAATCCCAATCTCCCAATTTATCCCTCCTCCTCTTATCCCCCAGTTGGTTTTCTTATACCCCATAAATTACATGTTTACAGATATGCTTTCATGCTACTTTTTCAGGAAATGTTGAACTGTGGTCTTGTTTCTAGTCCCCTGATTGAAAGGACAGCCTTGGAATTCAGGAAGCTGCAGCCTGGCTCATGCCATTTCTCACAGGTGCGGAAGTGGAGACTCAAGACAGGAACTGACTTGGTCAAGATCCACAACCTCAGGCAAAGGACAGCCAGAATTCATTTCTCCTCTAGGTGCACAGCTGTTCACCAAATCAAACACCCCTCTAAAATCAGATTTTCACATTTTGTACTTATTTGGAAGACTTGTGGATTTCCAGTGTGCCAGACGGGCTCATGTTCAAGTACAAAAGTGTCATCAAGGAAAGAAGGGAAACATTTAAAGGGTCACTGCCTATTTGCTAGGTGATTGGTCTCCTTTAGGTCCTTGGATTATGAATCCTGGCAGACCCAGCACTGTTGGCAGTGCCCTAGGGGACAGGGGTGGAGGCAGAGCATAGACAGCTCTCCCCCGACCCCCACAGTGGGCAAGTGCATACCTTTGAACAGCACATGAATGCCCCTGTGGAGTGATGATGGGAACACAGGCCTCCTTCCTTTTCCATCTTCCATCTGCATTTAAGTATTTGTTGCTTAGTCACTAAGTCAGGTCCAACTCTTACAACCTGATGTACTGTAGCCTGCCAGGCTCCTCTGTCCATGGGATTTCCCAGGACAGAAGTTGCCAGGAAGAATACTGGAGTAGGTTGCCATTTCCTCCTCCAGGGGATTTTCCAGGGATTGACCCAGTGATCGAACCCACGTCTCCCGCGTTGCAGGCAGATTGTTTACCGCTGAGCCACCTGAGAAGTCCTCCAAAGGATTAGTGGAGCTTTTTTGAAAGCTCATCTAAGAGTGGATAGAAAGGCTCTTGCAAGGAAGTCATCTTTAGAAGATCACATTTGGAATTGGTCTAAATTTGGGGGCCCAGAGCTGGAAGGGAATAACCCATGCTCCTTTGAGATTCCCATCTCCATCAATTGAGTCCACCTGAAAGCATGGGGCCCCCAAACCTGTACATTTAGACAAGCTCCAGAAAAGTCTGACATGGAAGGTAAAGATCAAAGTCCCAGTCACCAACCCCTAGCTCACCAGCAGGAAGGTAATCAAAGTAAGAGATGCTCCTCTTGACCAGTTAGATCATCTCTGATATTCTTGGTTTCCTACCAGTAGTGTATCTTCTTAGAGAAAAATAAACTGGAAGTGATCATTTTTGACAGGTTAAAATCTCTTGAACATTGTGAACATGGGATTAATACACAGACATTTTTTAGGCTCTGATGGGATAGTAAAGAATTCTTTTAAATTGGGAGATTATCTTTGATAGTCCTTATAAAGTAATCTTTGGTCTTAGTCAAGGGAATGATAGAGTCTTAGGAGTGATATTTAAATTAAGTTTAATTTTATACAAATGTCACATATCTTCCCGGAAGTGGTCACTTTATCTTAATTAAGGAAACAGAAATGATTGTGACTTAAGTCTTCATTCTGTGATTTGGACAAGTTTAGGCAAACAGCAAAGATTCAGAAGGGCTACCACCAAACCTACAGCATTGAGGAGATGCTAAAGCCAAGTCAGTTCTCCATGTGGCAGTTCAATATGAGCTGCAAAAGTTCAATCCAATTAGTCTTTCAGCCCTACATCATCTAGATTCCTTGGGTCTGGAGCCTCAGGGTGGTTATAGCTTTCCCTGGACAGCCACCCAGGACTCACGAGCTCTTCCTCTGGCCCCTTCAGTTGGCCTGGGCAACTCTGCTCTCAGAACCGTGGAAGGTCAACATCGTCGTCACCAGCTCCGGGAGGTCAAAATCGTGCTTCCATCCCCAGTCCTTCCGAGCGTTGCTATCATCGAAGTTCATGGGCCAACTATCCGCTAGGATAAGACATGGAAAAGCAGCTTAAGTTATTCAGGCTCTAGGTTTGCAAAAAGGTCTAGAACACTTCAAATAAAGGTCAACATCCCATGAAGGAAACGATCTCTTTGAAACCTCCCTTGAGCAGAGCAGAGCAGAGCAGCTATTACAGGCGCATACGTCGCCTTCTCAGACTAGAAGCTTGTACCTCCTGCCAGGCACTGTGAGTTGTCACCTACTAGGAGAGTCTTGTAAGGTGGGACTGCCATGCTCAGATGGCACTCACACAGGGGCACAGTCATAGCCTTTGAGAACCCAGGGCTGCTCTCTTACTATGTCTGTTTGTTTGATGTTTAAACTGGCAAATGGCGAAATGCCGACAAGCTGTTTGTTTGGACAGCTCTAGTCCACCCACTTTGGACATCATTTCCCAAAACTGTGCCATCTGCCAGCTCTGGTGCAACAGCAGCTCCTTCTTCAGAAGGTGTTGGGCTCCTGGGAAAGGCACTGAGCTCTCCTTCTCCTCCACGGTTTATGTCCTCAAGGACTCATGGGGGCGGACTGAAGCTTAACTTTGGTTCTGAGGGGAATGCAGCGGGGTACCAACCTATGGCCTGTCGGACAGGATCCACACTGTAGGTGACCTGGAATTCTGGGACATGCTTGAGCACCTCCTGGGCCAGCTCTGCGGGGGTGAAGCTCATGGCGTTGATGTTGTAGGTTCTCATGGACAGGGACTCTGCTGGGGCCTCCATGACCTCCAGGGTGGCCCGGAGGCAGTCGTCAATGTACATCATTGGCAGCCTCGTGTCCGGTTTCAGGTTGCACTCAAATCTGCCATTCTTGACAGCTTCATGGAAAATCTGGACCGCGTAGTCTGAAAGAGAAGCTTATCTGAGGGTCATCTTATAACAAAAATTATGAGTGAGCCTCTTGGATTAAGGCAGTAATTCCCAGATGGGCTTAAAAATCACTAAAGATCCCCAAAAAGGTTTTATTAAGGTGAGTTATAGGAGGAGCCTGGCGGGCTACAGTTCATGGGGCTGCAAAGAGTTGGACATGATGAGCAACTGAGCACATATACACACACAGCAATATCTACTATATCAGAAATTAGCAACATCTACCATATCAGAAATTAACTGGGAACTTTTAAAAAATATTTCTACACTTAAAAATGATAATAAGCCTACACATTCATATGTATGATATTATATATGAAAAAAGAACATAGATTCCAAGTAAGAGAAAATTTAGTGAGAAGAATGGTATGCTTTCCATTTTGAAAATCTCTTTATTCCCTGGCTTAATGGGAACCAGTAAGAACCTCAGCTTCTGTATTCAGTCTGCTATGCTACATACATCGGGCAGTCTGTGAGAAACTCCACTGAATACTTGAAAAGGACAGTGAAAAGGGCAAATAATATCTTAATATTAATATGAAAATTGTTTTTACCTCCTGGATCCCTTGAGGGGGTCTGATTCAAGGATCCCCAGGGATTCCTAGTGCCTTCCTGGAGAAGTACTACATTAGGCAAGTTTTTTAAAAGTAACCAAACCCAAAGGCTCTTTTAAAATCCCTTAAAAAAAAAAATCCCTCAAATTTTTATGGCTGAGTCCCTTTGCAGCTCACCTGAAACTAACACAACAGTTTTAATCAGTTATATCCCAATACAAAATAAGAAGTTAAAAAAAATTTTTAAATAATAAAATTTCAATTGAAGATATTCAAAGAAATGGAAAGATAGCTCATGCTTTTGATTGAAAGAATTACAATAGTACTGTTAAAATGGCCATACTACTCAAAGCACTCTGCAGATTTAATGTGATCCCTGTTAAATTACCTATGACATTTTTCACAGATCTAGAACAAATAATTCTAAAATTTATATGGGACCACAAGAGACCCAGAATTGCCAAAGCAATCCTGAGGAAAAAGAACAAAACTGGAGTATAAGCCTCTCAGACTTCAGACAATACTACAAAGCTATAGTAAAAATCCCTCAGATGTTGTTAAGTATCTTTTACGTTATACCTTAGAACCCCTCATATGGGAAGGATCTCTGATGTGGGAGTTACTGAACATAAGGCATACTCAAGTCCAAAACGATAACAATATGGAAAACTGTATGGAGGTGCCTCAAAAAACTAAATATAGTCATATTGCTCTCCAAGATCCACCGCAGAGGAGAAGGGCATTGAAGCATGTTAATTGTCATGTGTCTAATCAATCACCAGCCCAGGATTGATGCCCGGGACTGGTGCAGCGAGATTTCCCGGGGGGGAGGGAGGAGGGAGGGGGTTCCGGAGGGGAAGCATATGTAAACCCATGGTGATATCATGACATTGTATGGCAAAAACAAGTAAAAATAAATAAATAAATAAAATTTTAGTCTTCCAAAAAAAAAAAAAAACTAAATATAGAACTACCATATGACCCTGCAATTCTACTCCTGGGTACATAGTCAGAGAAAAAGAAGACACTAAGTTAAAGATACACTCAGTCCAACATTCACTGCAGCTTTATTTACTATAACTAAGACACGGAAGCAATGTCGATGTCCATCAACAGATGAATGGATAAAGATTTGGCTAATGTACACAACGGAATACTACTCACTCATAAAAAAGAATAAAAATTTTGCAATTTACAACAACATGGATGAACTTGGAAGGTAATATGCTTAGTGAAATTAGTCAGTTTGATTCTGGCACTGTGGGTGGTAAATTCCATTGGATTTATAGCATTGGTTGAGCTGCCCTGAAGATTAAGTCAGTAGGGTTCAATGAGCTTTTCAGATGCACTTTTCAGAAAGGATGCAAAGACTCCAGCCATGCTGAAATGACAGCAGATCCATCCCCACTTCCCCAGGCAAATAGAAAGCTGATCTTACATAAAAAGGAAATCAAAAACAAGCCTACCAGTTGTTCCACCTCCAGGCTGGGAGTCAGCAGAAATGATCCCGGGATATCTCAGGCATCGGAAATCTAATCCATACCGGTAATAATAATACTACAAGAAAGAGAAAATTTAACTTTAAAAAGAATCTTTTAAATCAGGTGGAGCAATGCAAAGAATTAACAGCCTTTTCCTCAAACATCTCCCCATACCATCTTAAAATCCTCCCCGAGGAAATGAAGACCCTAGAATTGCCATGTTTCTTTAACAAATAACCCTGAAGTTTGTTACCTTCCAAGAATCGCCATTCTGGTGATAACATCATTAGACAACACAGTAAATAATAGATCAGCTGACAGTGGGGAGTTTCTGTCTTTCTTTGGAAGGAAGACCCTGCTCATTGTCCTGAACAAATCTCCATGATCCTGTCCTCCAAGGCAGTGGTGTGAGAGCACAGGGAAAGAAGGTCATTGTGATACATCAGCTGAAGGGTCAGACACCGGCTAAAACACCCTTTTATGGACATTTTAGTCAAGTGGTTAGGACCCTGCACTTTCAATGCTGACAGCCCAGGTTCAATCCCTGGTTGGAAAACTAAAATCCCATAAGCATAAGCTATGAGGCACGACAAAAAAAAAGATGTGTTATACAGTATAAAGATTAGGTGTATTAAATAAAAAAACCAAAAGGACACTTGAAGTTATTTTAAAGTTATCTCTGATAATAGTAATATCAGGAGCCTGAAAGAACAGTGCAGGACAAATAAGATGGGCAGCAAATGAAGAAGGGGTACTACTCAAGGGGCATGTTTGAAGTGCTGAATGTTAGCACAGGGCTGAGGATTCTGCTGGAGCTATGGGTACTGGCCGCTTGGCAAACACAGTCAGTCCCAAGCATTTCTGGGGGCAGAGATTGGAGGAGGGAGGAAATCCTCCCCAAGGATGAATTAGCAGGTGTTTGAGACAAAAACAGAAAAGGAAACACTGAGTCACCTTGCGGAGCGATGCTTACCTCGCCCATAAGCTCAGCGTGGACCTTGGACACCCCATAGATAGTCCTGGGTCTCTGGATGCAGAGGTCAGGGGTCGGGTTCCGTGGAGAAGTAGGTCCGAACGCCCCGATGGTGCTTGGCACAAACAATCGCAGACCGTGCTCAGCAGCCACGTCCAGGACATTGTGCAGCCCTGAAACGAGCAGCCATCGTAACCTGGGAAACCTCTTTGCAAGGACTGGGGAATCCGGCAAACAGGGCATCCTGGGCCCAACCCAGAGACTCACCAGTGATGTTCACGGCTCTGGCCAGGGACACGTTTGCTTCTCCTACTGCGCTGAGCAAGGCGCTGTAATGAAACAGCCAGGTGATGCGGTTGTTCACCACAATCTCCCGAAGATTCTTGTAATCCAGGATGTCAGAATAAATAAATGGGCCTGCAAGGAGCATTGAATCAGGCAAGTGAAGGAGTTCAGGGCTTGAAAACTTTAACGGGTTTTCCCGTTGATTTTGAATTCCATTGCTACCAACTTGGTAACAACTGTTTGGACACAACTCAGCATTTTTCTTATGCAGAATACAAAGCCCAACCTCCAGGCATTTCCCTGATAGCTCAGATGGTAAAGAATCTGCCTCTAATGCAGGGGACCTGGGTTGGATCCCTGGGTCGGGAAGATTCCCTGGAGAAGGGAATGGCTACCCACTTTAGTATTCTTGCCTGGAGAATTCCATGGACAGAGGAGCCTGGCAGGCTACAGTGCCATGAGGTCACGGAGTCAGACATGACTGAGCTACTAACAGACACTCTCCATGGTTAACAACACCTAAGTCTTTTTTTTCCTTTACATTATTGTGTTGGTTTTGCCATACATTGACATGAATCTGCCATGGGTATACATGTGTTCCCCTCCAAAACACCCCTCCCACCTCCCTCCCGATTCTGTCTCTCTGGGTCATCCCGGTGCACCAGCTCTGAGCACCCTGTATCAAGCATCAAACCTGGGCTGGCGATTGATTTCACATATGATAATTCACATGTTTCAATGCCATTCTCCCATATCATCCCACCCTTGCCCTCTTCCACAGAGTCCACGAGTCTGTTCTATACATCTGTGTTCCTTTTGCTGTCTCGCATGCAAGGGTTCTCCTTACCATCTTTCTAAATTCCATATATATGTGTTAGTATACTGTATTGTTGTTTTTCCTTCTGGCTTACTTCACTCTGGATAATAGGCTCCAGTTCTGTCCACCTGAGTAGAACTGATTCAAATGAATTTTTTTTTAATGCTGAGTAATATTCCATTGTGTATATGTACCAGAGCTTTCTCATCCATTCATCAGTTGATGGGCATCTAGGTTGCTTCCATGTCCTGGCTATTGTAAACAATGTGGCGATGAACATTGGGGTACACGTGTCTCTTTCAATTCTGGTTTCCTTGGCAACATCTAAGTCTTACACAGGACTTACACCTGCTGAGCACTATTCTAAGGGCTTTCTGTACAGGAAATCCCCTACATAGGAACAAGTTCATCCTGAGAGCACGTTCATAAGTTCTATTTGTTCATGTGCGTGTTGCTCAGTCGTATCCAACTCTTTGCGACCCCATGGACTGTAGCCCACCAGGCTCCTCTATCCATGGAATTCCCCAGGCAAGAATACTGGAGTGGGTAGTCATTCCCTTCTCCAGAGGAACTTCCAAACCCAGGGATAAGTCCAACAAAGTTAGCCTAGGGACCCAACTAACACAATCGGCTATATAGTACTACACTGTAATAGGTTTACAGAACTTTTAATGCAAATAATACATACATAAAAAACAAACAAAAAATAAAACATTTTTAATCTGACAGTCTAGCACCTTGAGAAGTACAATGGTACAGTACAGCAGCTGGCATACAGAGGCTGGCATGCACCTTCACATCTTTGAAAGTTTGCAGCTTAAAAGTTCAGATGTAGGGAACTTACTGCATATTGAACTCCTAAACAAATTTTGAGGTAAGTATTTCGTTGAGGAGGAGGAAACTGAGGCCAAGAGAGGTTAAGTAACTTGCCAGAATCAAACAGAATTAAGATTAAGAACTGGGATGAAAACCAGGGTAGCTGGCTTGAGTCAATGCTGTTCATGCCAAACCTGCAGGCACCTGGTGATTTCACATTGCTTAAATAAACTGCATATGTTAAAGGAATACATAAAATGGGTTTACAAAAGCCAAAAACCCACCATGATACAAATGACCCACAAATTTATGCAATGCCAATTTTCCCCACTTTTAGCACATTAATGCTGTTCCCTAAGGTGAACCACAAAAGACTGACATGGAACCAGGAAGGACTAGGAGATGTTATAAAGATATTTTTGATGAGGAAGTGATCTAGGAAGCCAGCGCCATCTTCCCTGGAGTGTCTTGATGGATGGATCCAGATCTCCCAGACATCTTGTATTCAACCCAACGAAATGAGTTTTAATTTCTGACCTGACCTCTAGAGCTTTAATTTCTTAAGTAACTATTTTATGTAGGTTACAGCAACAATAAGAATGCAATGTACACATTTATCCAATAAAATATGTTCACGGGAATTTCAAAAAAATAAAAAATACATAAAAACATCTTTGAGGTGGTAAACAACTCAACTATAGGAGCCTGAGATCCATGTGTGTGCACAGGTGTTTAAAAGCAAGTTCATGCTGAAATAGGAGGGTTAATTTCTCCAAAACTTAAAGTTCCTTTTCCTCATTTCATAACTTGATTTTTGTGTGCTTTCTCTCTGAGTTAAGTTCACTAAAAACTCTGAAAGGTAGGAATCCAAATTTTTATCCCACAGGTATGGCTGCAGATTATATCCAAAGATATTACTCCACGACTTTACATCAAGGTCTAATGAACGCCCCTGTCCTTGGATCACCTGAACAAGTAGTGACTATACCAATGATGGTTTACAGAACTAATGAGGACAAAAACACGAAACTTTTTTCTCTTTTTTGGCTACACCCCCACAGCATGCAGGATCTTAGTTCCCTGACTAACCCATGCCCTCTGCATTGGAAACGTGGAGTCTTAACCACTGGATGACCAGGGAAATCCAAAAGCAGGAAACATTTTTAAGTAGCACAAATGTGCCTCAAATACTCCTCCTCCTTTAATTCACAAGCCTAGTTATGAGTGATGACATGAATCCTACGAGCTGCCTCTCCAACTCTTCTTACCACTAAGGAAGACGTGTTCTGGGGGCTTCCGAATGTCAGACAGAATCACATTGTCCTTCCCGAATCGTTTCCTAAAGGGAAAATTAAACATACGAGATGGTACATTTGAGGACACCCCAGGTCCTATAAAAACCATCCTGCCCAGAGGAACTGCCACGTACTGCCTGCATCCAAATCCTGCCTTTCTATATGAGCCTTTCTTCCTCTCCATCCTCAAATAGCACCCCTGCAGTTCCAGCCACACTTGGGGCTGCATCTCCTGTTTATACCTTACCCATCATTGTCCGTGGACCTCCCGGTGCCCCGGACTCCTTCCCTCTTCCCCCCTGTTCTTCTCTCTTTTCCTTTTATCCCACTTCTCTAAATCCCACCTTGTTCCTTTCTGGTTTTCACATGTTCTTCTTTCTGTCCCCAAACATCAAAAAACTGACTGACTCATTTGGAGGCAGGTCTTACTTTGCCTAACCTAGAAAAGGCAGAGGGCAAAGGACCAGCATGGGGGACACTGAGTCAAGGACTTGAGACAATGTCTGTGATACTAAGAGGCACAATGAAATGTATTCCAAACTGTCATTTAGATACAATATCACAAAAGAGTCAGGAGCGAGAGGGGAGAGGAGAGATTCAGTGGTTAAACAGGAGCAAAGATAAGCTTCACATACCCCCAAACTCAGATTTTAAATTTCAACTTTGAGAGCTCTTACCTCAGAAAGCTAGCAAGCCCCACTCCAAGCTGGCCAAGACCCCCTGGATAAAGAAGAAAAATGTGAAACTTTAATTTAAATTGAACCAGTTCAATTATTCCTAGGATGTAATAACAGAATAAAACTCTACTGATAATCTTAGCTAATTAGGTAAAGCCCCAGGATGGCCTGATGAAACTAAATCACCTTCTCTGAGCTAGGTCAGAGATGAGTACAAATAAGATGAATTTCAGAGACAGAACATTCTCCAGCAGAGGGGTGGCTGAGGGGAAGTCAGAGAACAGGCAAGAACCGTCACAGGAGAGCAAGAGCATCTCCCAGACAGGAACTCATTGCCAGCTTTGGCTTTGTTATATGACGGGCTATGAAGCTTTTCTCCTACAGGTACCAGAACACTTAAAGTCACATATAATAGTTTTCTTTTTCTTTTTAAGATACTTTTTATTTTGTATTGGGGTATAGCCAATTAACAATGTTCTGATAGTTTCAGGTGAACAGCAAGGGGATTCATCCATACATATACATGTATCCATTCTCCCCCAAACTCCCCTCCCATCCAGGCTGCCACATGACATTGAGCAGTGTTCCATGTGTCATACAGTAGGTCCTTGTTGGTTATCCATTTTAAATATAGCAGTGTGTACACGCTGATCCCGAACTGTCCCTTTCCCTCATCCTTCCCACCCTACCCTGATAACCATAAGTTTGTTATCTAAGTCTATGAGTCTGTTCCTGTTGTGTAAGTAAGTTTATTTTTGCATATATAATATTGGATATCAACCTCTAATGGGATTATCCAGAGCACCCTCCTCCATTAGACCTGCAGCAGAATAGGAATGGAGAAAGACGGCAAAAATTAAGAAGTCACCAGAAAAAAGAGTAGATAACTAGGTGGGTTAGGAGATGCTAAGAATATTAAAAACAAATGATTACAGCATCTTAATCTGGATGCTTACAAATGCCATTAGTGGACATGGGAGAGGTGGGGGTCTAGGAACACATTTAGGGGAATACAACCCTAAATTCCATGTCGGGAAAAAGTAATCAGGCAGGAAGATACAGACCGTGGGATTTCCTGTAATCACATGTAAACATGTGCCTGAAACCAATGCACTACAGTAACACCTGGAAGGTGCTTTGTTGATGGCGAGAGGAGGGAATCAAAGACACAGACAAGACGCTGGGAGAGTCAGGGAGGGCAGTGCTAGCGAGCAGACCTCACTCGAAGCCCATTTACCGCAGAGGAGGAGGAGGAGGTGGTGAAAGAAATATGCACACACGGAAGAATGTAAGATGGATGGATAACGATGTGAAGGCAAGGCATGAAATCCTGGCAAAAAGACAACAAAATGTGCTAATCAAGTCAGCGGTGGGCTTGGGTCAGCTGGGAGGACTTGTGGGCAGACGGTCAAATTTGCAGTGAGCCGATGCAGAACCGGGTGTTGGGTGGACACGAGGCGAGAGGGCTTGGCGAGCCAGTCTGTGGACAATGAGATGTGGGCTCCATGAGGTCATGGCGAGAAGTTCCCTGAGCCCCAGGCAGGCCCTGGCTATCTTCTCTGCCTTCAAGACACAAATGTGCAGTAACTGCCTGGCCTGAGGAGCCTGGCCAAGGAAAGATGCGCCAGACTCCAGTGCCCACGTTTGCTCTACACACCTTGGATCTCGAGCAGGAAAGGAGAACCAAGTCCCAGAATAGCTTTCTTATCCCCAGGTTCCCAGGTCCTTTCTTCAGATGACTGAAGATTTGGGCAGGGAAACCAAGCCCTGTCAACAGCGACAAAATAAGGACCAGGGATTTGCACAATTCAGAAGGAAGCCAAGAGCAGAAAGGGAGTTTCTGAAGAATACATGTTACCTGGTGGTATGTTAGACATTCCAAAAACGAATATACAGCCACACAAAGAAAATAATGAAGTCACAAAGGCGAGAGAAAGAAAAGAAAAACCCAACCTGTAATTAAGACACGCTGCTGATCTGCTTCCAAGAATGAAGTGGAGTGGAAGTTGGCATCCATTGGAATCTGCCGAGGGGAGGTGCCCAGAAACCGACTGGGTAGGACAGGAGCCCGGCAGCCACAGGCTGGGCTCTGCAGCATCCCGCAGGCAACCTGCCGCAACATCCGAACAACTGCCATGGTCTCTGTGACACACCTATAACACATAAGGAGCAGAGTTCAGAAAAGACACACGCACCCCAGTGTTCATGCCGCACTATTTATAGTAACCAAGACACGGAAGCAATCCAAGTGTCCATCAACAGATGAATGGATAAAGAAGATGTGGTTCACATATGTATATACAATGGAATATTACTCAGCCATAAAAAAGAATGAAGGGCTTCCCAGGTGGCGCTAGTAGTAAAGAACCCACTTCCCAATGCAGGAGACTGAAGAGATGCAGGTTCAATCCCTGTATCAGGAAGGTCCCCTGGAGAAGGGCATGGCAACCCACTCCAGTATTCTTGCCTAGAGAATGGACAGAGGACAGAGGAGCCTGGTGGGTGACAGTCCATAGGGTCGCACAGAGCCAGACATGACTGAAGCAACTTAGCACTCAGAAAAGGATGAAACAATGCCATTTGCAGAAACATGGATGGACCTAGAGATTATCATCCTCTGTGAAGTCAGTCAGAAAAAGAAAGACAACTATTGTATGATATCATATGTGGAATCTAAGATATGATACCAAAAAACTTATCTACAAAACAAAAACAGATTCACAGCTACAGAGAACAGACGTGAAGTTGTCAAGCAGGAGCCGGTAAGGAAGGGAAGGAATTGGGATTAGCATAGGAAAACATCCTAAGGAAAAACCGGAATGAATTTTTTGGCCAACATGATATGCTACTTAGGATGGATAAACAACAAGCTCCTTCTGTATAGCAACTATATTCAATATTTTATGATAAACCATAACGAAAAATAAACCATAATGAAATATATATATATATATACACATGCGTATATGTATATATGTATGTATAACTGCATCACTTGCTATATAGCAGAAATTAACACATTATAAATCAACTATACTTCAATAAAATTTTAATAAACAAACAAAAAAGCAGAGTTCAGCATGTAAGTGCTTACCTTCCAGACCCCTCAAAACACAAACCATTTAACCACGACTAACACTAAGATTGCCAGCTCCCAAGCAAAGCCATGTCCTGGATTCATGAACCAACCTAAAGAGAACTGCTGAGTGCGGGGACAGGGAGCCAATCTGGAGATGACCGTGAGGCCAGCCCCGCGGAAAGGGATAAACGTTGCTCATGCAAAGTTCAGGCAAACAAAGGCTGGCTGAGGTTCAGAGCTGGAGCCACACAGTGCTGACGACAACGGGCTCTAAAGTCGCAGTGGAGGCTTCTGTGTACAGAGCCGTCCATGCCAGGAACACCAAGTCACAGATCCAAGCGAAAGCCTCCGGTCTTCACAACCATTACCACCTGTCCACGTACCACTGAAGCGCAAATAGGTCCCGGACTAAATAACACAGCGCCCTGTAAAACTCAGATTTTAACATCTGAGTGCTAACTCAGACATTACCTTAAGATGATCCAGACTAGAAAAGCAGATGGTTAAGGTAAAAAGGCTCCCAGCAATACTGAGTAAGCCGTGACTAATTTCTGTTTCACTGCCATCTCTTAAGAGAGGATAATTTAGAAAGCCATTTGCTCCCCTCTTTCCAGATCATGCATATTTTATTGCAGCCCAGCTCCTCTTCCTTGCCAACTTTACCCAAGGTGAGCATGTCACAAGAGTAGATCAGAGTGCAGGGCTTACTCTACTGGTTCCAACCGCAACCTTCCTGCCCACCCTCCCAAGGTCAGGTCTTTGCTCTCTGAACACTGCCCTGTGGCCTCCACCTCTGTCAGCTCTCAGATTTCCAACAGCACTGGTAGGTAAAACTTCAGACAATGTATGTTAGTTTAGCAATGTGGACAATTCATGGCTGAGTTGGTTCTTATTCTACAACTATTACTAGCTAACGTGTAATGCTCAATACAGGCCACAGGCCCATGAACGCCTTCCTGCATTACAGCATTTAACCAGCACAACCACCCAGCTCAGGGAACCCAGTTCCTAACCATCAAGCAGCACTACAGTCCCTATTATGGGATGGCTTTGATTAACAATGCATATACATTAAAAACAAAACCAATAAGCCCTCCACCCATCTACAGCTTGTAGCTTTTCCAAGTCAAGATTGTTATCTTGCCATTTCCAAGTTCAGTTGAATGCGTTTAAGGAAGCAGCTCTCACATTTTCTGGTCTCAGAACTCCTTTTGTTGTTGTTCAAGTTGCTAAATCGTGTCCAACTCTTTGTGACCCATGGACTGTAGCATACCAAGTTCCTCTATCGAGTGTTAATATAAATGTATTTTATGAAAATATATTTTCTAAAACAAAAAAACATACTGAGCAGAGTGCCACTGTTTTACATTTACTCATCTCTTTGATGTTTTCCTTAATAGAAAAACAACTGGATTTTTGCACCTGCTTCTAACTCAATCTGTTGCTTTGATTGAAGTAAAAGACTCACAAAGCAAAGCAATGAGGAAAAGGGAGCAGTGTCTTAAAAGCCTTCTCAGATAATTCTGGATACTCACCTTTGATATCCAGAACTCAACACATGGTAGTTTCTTTAAAAGTTAGCTACAACACAGAATCCGAAGGCATTATCATCATGCTTTTGTACCTGTAACATGAGAACCCACTAGTATATCTAATGGTTCGAATGGATCTTTTATTCCTGTATGGTTTTACAATTCCATGCGTTGGTCTTTTGGAAAATATTCGTTCAGTGAGTTATGCAGAGGTTCTAACTGCTAACGCACTTGACTGTACAATTCCTCAGAGTTATACTAGCTAATGTTGCTGATCTCATCAGAAAATTCCTAGGTATTGGGAAGCTGTCAAGTTTACAACGGTGGATACAAGTTAACCTGCAACAGATGCTATTTTTCCTTGACAGGCTCGCTAGGTTTATTTATTTATTTATTTATTTAAGAAAATGTTTGTCAGTTATCCAGATATGAATAGTCATAGTTTGTCAGTCATTCTTTCAGGTAAAACTAGTACCCTATGAAAAAATAAGTGACCAGTTCAGCTCACAATTTAATCACACAAAATAATCTCAAAACAACCATTGTATTTTGATACACAACAAGTACACCCATTTACCACATGATAGGCTAAAAAGATACATCTCAAGGCTCAAGGTTAATAAAAATTAATCACTTTTTACTGTTTCATAATGGGCATTCTAATGTAAAGGGCTTCCTAGTGGCTCAGTGGTAAAGAATCTGCCTGCCAACGCAGGAGACACGGGTTGGATCCTTGGGTTGGGAAGAGCCCCTGGAGAAGGAAATGGCAACCCACTCCAGTATTCTTGCCTGAAAATCCCATGGAGAGAAGAGCCTGGCAGGCTACAGTCCACAGGATTGCAAAAGAGGCAGACCCAACTCAGGGACTAAACAACAAGAGCAACAACAATCCTAAGTTTTCTACTTTTTATTTTTTTACTGGAAAGCATATGGCAGTAAGAATACCATGACTTCTAGTACCAAGTGGTACCACTGACTTGATTCCTGCAAAGGGACCAGTACTTTTAGCCACTACGGCTGGTGCACTGTCAGTGAAAATGCAGGATAAACCATGAAATTCAAAAAAATAATACTATACCAACGACTTTGGCACTATTTGTGTTTGCTGTCAAACATTTACTAAAAAGATAGCCTTTGATGATTGGTTTGGCGTTGATAGTGTATGAAGACAAACAGAATGGTAAGTCCAGCCATGACCACAGATTCTTCCACTTGTAAGATAAACACTTCTCCTGTCAGTCTTCATGTTTGCAGGTAAGTCTTTGACAAGTTACTGTATTATCAGGTAGTGGCTGTGCTGAGTTTTTTCCATGCTTTTTCATCCAAACAAGGCTTTACTGTTTCTCCAGCCACTGCAATTTGATAACCTATCTTGTTATACTTCAATAGTTTTTTCTTTTCTATTTTGGAAAGCTGTAACAAATAATGTTTGGCTTTTAAAGCGATCATCTTTTTTTTTTTTTTTTTGAGGCAAGGAAGAGACTTTATTTATTTATTTATTTTTTATTATTGTTTTTGCCATACATCGTCATGATATCACCATGGGTTTACATATGCTTCCCCTCCGGGTCCCCCCTCCCTCCTCCCTCCCCCCCGGGAAATCTCGCTGCACCAGCCCCGAGCATCAATCCTGGGCTGGTGATTGATTAGACACATGACAATTAACATGCTTCAATGCCCTTCTCCCATATCATCCCACCCTTACCCTCATCCACAAAGTCCACGAGTCTATTCTATACATCTGCGTTCCTTTTGCTGTCTCGTATGTTGGGTTCTCGCTACTGTCTTTCTAAATTCCATATATATGTGTTAATATACTGTATTGTTGTTTTTGTAAAGCGATCATCTTATCTACACTTCAGAACAGTTGTTCTCAGAATAATGCGATTGCCACCAAAATATTATTCAAAACATTCTGTGGCATCAGACACACAAGTTAAATTTCTAACATCTGTAAAACCTGAGGAAAGCGTTCATATTTTCATGTATTATTTAATTTTGTACATTTATCTGGAGAAAAATTCCTCTTTCCATGATTCAGAGAACTCTTATGTCATTTATCTTCAGCATTTATACACATAGATAGTATAACTCTGAGTTGAAAAAAATCAAGTCCTCTAACAGCCCTCCTTTTAAGCCAACGATGTATCCTTAAATAAAAAAAAAATAAATTGAAATAAACTTTTTGTTATTTTTCCATATAGGCAAAAGCTCAACTTAGAATTTCAAAGCAATGACATATTGATATTAAAAGAAAATGGGCTCCAAAGATAGTAGCAGATATAACAGCATGTAGCTAATAAAAATGCACAGAAGTGATAAGAACAAATGGAGTTTATCTCGGAAAATGCACGTATTTATACTTCAAGCCTGCTATCCTTAGAAGATTCTAGAAACACAAAAGTACACAAGCACACACCCCATTAGATCAGCAGAAAAGCTCATTATAAGCCATGTGGCCTCCGGAAGATTACACCACATATCAGAGAGAGAAACAATGAAAAAGGCAAAAAAATTTCAGAGTATTACTTTAAAAATAGCCTTGACCTCATGGACCTTACAGAGGTCTCAGGATATCCCAGGGTTCCCCAGATTACACTTGAGAATAACTGTTCTAGAGTAAGACTTGCTTTGCCAAGATAGTTATCAAACTTACAAACGGAAACCATCCGTGATGACTGCAGAGCAGATGAAAGTCCATAGACTTCCTCCCCTAAGCACTTTGCTTACTTTAATTCCAAAGGATGAAAAAGAGACAGGCCAACAGACTTTCCCCCTTAAATAATTGCACATCTCCCCAGCGCAAGCCTTGCTGGGGTGGTTGTTACACAAATCTTCACATCTCCAGGCATCTACCTTTCTGCCCTACCCACAGCAGAGCTCAAGAAAGCAGTGGCATCATGAAGAGGGTGAGAGAGATGCAGACTCTGAGCCCAACTGGCTGTGATTGTTGGGACATGGAGCAATTGGTAAGGAATGGAGCAATTGGTAAGGAATGGAGAAGAATAACAAGGACCTCTAATTTGTGCAAGAGCTTCCTGGAGGAGCAGATCAGGTAAGAAGACAAACGAGCTTGGTTTTGGACATGTTGGTTTTAGGTTTCAGGGGCCAGTAAGCCTGCCTCTCCCGGGAGCCGTGAGTCCCACTGAGCAGTTCCTAATGCATGTGAGAATTCAAACACCATGTCAAACAGGTAGGCAGGAAAGAGAAGTATCTGGGGTTTGTCTACACCACACTAAATAGAATGTCCCCTGTTTTCAGAGAACATTATTTCCATTTCTTGGGAAAAAAAACTTTAATTCAATTGTGATTTCTCTGGAGGCAGATAATTCTATTTCAAAAATATTAAAAGAAACTCTAACTTGGAATATTGAAAACCAAAAAAATAGATCTTTTTCCTGAGGATGCATCATCAGTTTCCCTTAACGTTCTTGCTTTCTTGTGATCTTCCCAAATCTCTAGCTCTAATCATTCTCAGCCACATAGATAGTAAATAAAAATGTATTAGGTCATGTCTCCAGCACATTCAGTATGAAGCTACAAGTATCCAGCTCCCAACAGATGAATGAATAAAGAAAATGTGGTATATACATGTGATGGAATATTACTTAGCCTTGAAAAAGGAGATCCTGTCAAATGCTACAACACGGATGAACCTGGAGGACATTATGTTGACTGAAATAAGCTGGCCATGAAGGGACAAATACAGTATGATTCCATCCATATGAGTTACACAAGTTATCTAAAGTAGTCAAAAAGCATAGAAACAGGAAGTAGAAATTTAGTCGCCAAGGGGATGAGAGAAACATAGAGGGGATATGAGTGCTTAATTAACAGGCACAGCTTTTATTTTGCAGGATAAAAAAAGTTTTAAAGATCCATTGCACAACACTGAGAATATACTTGACAGTACTGAATTGTACTCTTAAAAATGGTAAGAGGGTAAATTTTATGTTATGTGATTAAAAACCATAATTTACCAAATTTTAAAAAATCCAGCCTCAAGAAATGGTCAGTGCATACATATATCACTGGGGAGCTAGAAACTTCACCCAGTTTAGATCAATGCTGCCCCAGAGACCCACGAAACCCCCAGCCAGTCCAAACTCCCAAGCCCTTGGTCCCACTAATCCCCTTGCATGGTTGTTTGCCCTCTGCTTATAAACCTGCTGAAACCTAGCATTCTCATGCAGCCTTCACCTTTCCTTCCAATCTCAGGAGTCTCCAGAGTGTTTATAGTGCCCCAAACCTACGTCCCCTACCCCTCCTAGCAGGCCTTCTTGATCCACACTCAGTGAAACTGCTTTCACCAAAGGTCAGTCATTGCCCAGTTGACAACTTCCTGGCCCTAGGAACCTCTCCCAGGGCTGACCATGCCCATCTTTTTCTCCCCCGAGTTCTCCCACCTCTCACTCCGCTTTAAGGATCAATAACACTTATAAAACAGATTTGCAAGGCAGTCTTGGCTTTATAGCCCCCCCGGTTCATTAAATCATAAAAAATTCATAAAAATAAATGTGTCCCTTTATTTGGGGGGGGGGGGGCGGTCTGCACCTTGTGGCATTCTGGATCTTAGTTCTCCCATCAAGGACTGAACCTGTGCCCTTGGCAGTGGAGACACGGATGCTTAACAACTGGACCACCAGAGAAGTCCCCAAACGTGTACTCTTCATAGAAATGATCCAAGGGGAATATCTGGCAGTTCAACTACTGAGCGCTGAAGAAGCATCTGCTTTCCTGAACTCTTAATTAAGCCTCACAGTAACTCTGAAGCTGGGATCTTTTCTCCATTTTGCAGAATGAATTGACCCGCCCAAGGTCAGGCACATAATAATTATCAAAAGGAAAGGGGTTGCAAACCAGGTCCGTTGAGTCTCAAACCCTCCTGCCAGTACCTCAACTCTTCCCTGCCAAGAGAAAACATAGGTACCTAAGAGAGGGGACAAAGAGGACGCATCCTCGTAGTGGCGAAGGGGCCACCTTCCCTGCTGCCCCTCCTCCCCTCCAGCTCGGCTCCTCCTCCTCGAAGCTTCCCAAGAGAACACTACTAACTAGCACCCGGGGTTCAAGGCCAGACACCGCCCTCCCTCCAGCGAAAGCCAGCGTACACTACCTCGCCAAGCTCAAGTTTCCCCATCCTTAGAAAGGAGACACCACATGCTGACAGTATTTAATAAAAGCAATTTACAAAAGCACTTGGCAAACTGCTAAAAACTCCATCAACCAGCTGGTAAAGTCTAGATTTAACATGGGGATGATCTGAAAGCCAGAAAGGGTCGGGGGAAAAAATCCTGGAGCTCCCGGCGTGAGCTACAGAGGCTCTCAGAGACAGACCTGGCCCTGCCGAACCGGAGCCCCGCACCTTACCCCCACTGCACATTGGCCGAGGAGAGGGAACCCCAAAAGACGTGGAGACAAGAGCCGTTCGAGGATCTCCAGCCTTAGCCTCCCACTTTCCTATGGAAAAGTTGTGGGGAGCCCACCTTCCAGGGAAGATGACTGGATAAACCGGTTTTAGGAGAAAAACCGCTCCTGGCAGGGGGTGCCCTTTCGAAACTTAGGAAGGGCCGGGAGCGCGCCTGCCGATCCCAGTAGTACCCCGACCCTGCCTTGGCCTCCCAGTTCCGCAGCGACGGCTGGGGACTCGCGATCTCCCTGGGGAGCTCTGAGTCTGGGGGCGCCCGAACTTGTCACACCTATCGGGCCAGTGGAGGGGCAAGGGGGTCAGGCAATCCCTCGGCGTCAGCCTCCGTTTCAAAAAGGCTTAATTCCCAGGATCAGCCGCTGGGGAACATCCAGCCCCACCGCACTGACCTTCCGAGGCAGCCGCCCAGAGAGGCTGCGCCGCTGCGGCGCTGGAGACGCACGTGGCACGGAGACTCAGCGCGCAGAGCAGAAACCCCAGTTGGCCCTGAGCGCACCGCGCCTTTATCCTCTCTGCGCGCAAACCCGCCCCCAGACGCACCAATCTGCTTCTTCGGGCCTGGCAGCCTTACGTCAGCGTAGGGTTACCGCGGGGGAGGGCACCGGTTGCCATGGTGACCGACTTGGCTGCGCGAGCCCCTCTAGCGGGCTCCGCCTCCCACCTTTTTTTAGGAGAGGTCGCCCACTGCCAGCCGAGCTTTCGAATCCAGCGAGGGGCGTCCCGGGTTGCGTCAGAGCTAGACCGCAGGTCTTGGCGTCGGACTGTGCAGGTGAGGGTAGCTCAAGAGCCTCCCACCCCAGGGCACCTTGCCCTTCCGGAGCCCCAGGGCCCAAGCTCATTCTGGCGATGAGCAGAGGACTAGGGGAAGAAGGCGGGACGCAGAAAGGACTAGCGAAGTATATACCTGGGGACCGGAGTCAGGAGATACGGAAGGAAAAGACCTTGAGCGACTCATTTCATCTTGGTTTTCCACATGGGAAACTGCTGCGAAATTGGATGACCTCAAAGGCCATGGGACCAGCAGAGTCGGCATCAGCGAGGAGCTTGTTCAGTTCTCCCTGCTCGCAGGGTGGGAAAAGCCTTCCTGTGAAGTATGTCACTCTCTACCTCTCTCTTTTCGGATTGATCGAAGGGATTGTAACCTCAAATGAAACACTTAAGGCGTCATTTGTAATGTAAGCTGTACATTTGGGATCATGTCTGTCTTTTTATCTCCAGTGGCACAATGCCTAGCTCAATAAGGTATTTGTTGAAAAAAGAAATAGTTTTCCGTTTAGAATTTGGATTAGACTTTTGCTGTTTGGAGGCTCCCCTGGTTGCTCAGTGGTAAAGATTCTGCCTGAAGTGCAGGAGACCCGGGTTCCATGCCTGGGTTGGGAAGATCCCCTGGAAAAGGAAATGGCAACCCACTTTGGTATTCTTGCCTGGGGAATCACGACTGAAGCAACCTAGCACAACAACTTTGCTGTTTAGCATTTTACCTCTGATAGTTTTTATTTTTAGTTCAGTTTATCAACATACTTAGCAGCTGCACCCACTGTGTATCATGGACTATGCTTGTTAAAGATGCAGGAGTCCTGTGTAGGTTGCTGCCTAGACAGCGGGAAAACAACATTTCAGTTCAGTTCAGTCGCTCAGTCGTGTCCAACTCTTTGTGATCCCAGGGACTGCAGCATGCTAGGCCTCCTTGTCCATCACCAGTTCCCGGAGTTTACTCAAACTCATATGCATTGAGTTGGTGATACCATCCAACCATCTCATCCTCTGTCATCCCCTTCTCCTCCGGCCTTCAATCTTTCCCAGCATCAGGGTCTTTTCAAATGAGTCAGTTCTTCGCGTCAGGTGGCCAAAGTATTGGGGTTTCAGCTTTAGCGTCAGTCCTTCCAATGAATATTAAGGACTGATTTCCTTTAGGATGGCCTGGTTGGATCTCCTTGCAGTCCAAGGGACTCTCAAGAGTCTTCTCCAACACCACGCTTCAAAAGCATCCATTCTTCAGCACTCAGCTTTTTTATAGTCTAAGTCTCACATCCATGCATGACTACTGGAAAAACCATGGCTTTGATTAGATGGACCTTTGTTGGCAAAATAATCTCTCTGATTTTTAATATGCTGTCTAGGCTGGTCATAACTTTTCTTCCAAGGAGCAGGTGTTTTTTAATTTCATGGCTGCAGGCACCATCTGCAGTGATTTTGGAGCCCAAAATAATAAAATCTGTCACTGTTTCCCCCTCTATTTGCCATGAAGAGATGGGACCAGATGCCATGATCTTTGTTTTCTGAATGTTGCATTTTAAGCCAACTTTTTCACTCTCCTCTTTCACTTTTATCAAGAGGCTCTTTAGTTCTTTGCTTTCTGCCGTAAGGGTGGTGTCATCTGCATATCTGAGGTTATTGATATTTGTCCCGGCAATCTTGATTCGAACTTGTGCTGTATCCAGCTAGGCATTTCTCATGATGTACTCTGCATATAAGTTAAATGAGCAGGGTGACAATATACAGCCTTGATGATTTGGAATCAGTCTGTTGTTCCATGTCCAGTTCTAACTGTTGCTTCTTGACCTTGTTAGAAATGCACATTTGAGGCTGCACCTCAGATTTGCTGAGTCAGAATCTCTGCATTGGGGCTCTTGCGAGAACTGTGGTTTCACAAGCTCTCTAGATGATATGTGCTAAAGTTGAGAAGCACTGATCTGGGGCAGCAGTTCTCACTTTGCTGCAGATTAGAATCAGGGGGGAGTGACTGAAGTAAATCGGTTACGTTGTGGTGCTGAAGGGGGAGGGGCCACAGGAAGTCCAGGTAGGAGTATTTTTTAAAGCTTCTTGAGTAATCCCCAGGTGCTGTCAAGGTGATAACCACGGTTATACCCTAGAGGTATACCTCCAAGTGTGGCCCCTGGAGAAAGCAGCCCCCAGCCAGACCTACTGAAATCTCAGTCTGCATTTCTAAGGGGCTCTCCAAGTAGTTTCTATGCATGTGAGGGTTTTAGAAAAATATCTGTAAGGCCTCCACCAACATTAAGAATCTATGATTTTGTGAAGTATGTCTTTCTCTTTAATAGACTCTTAAAAATACCCCATTTCTTTACCTTTTTTTCTTTGACATGATCTTCATTATGGGTCTTTAGTGAACTTGAATTTTGAAATTTTAATTAGACTTTTGGCCTCTCAAGAGACCTAGGAGATTATCAAGGCCATTGTGCCTGTCTGACAGAGGTGCAGCCCCACCTAAACAGGTGAAGAAATTTCCAAGAGACCAGAGGGGCCCTCAAAACTGACTCAGCCAGTGGGTCACTGCCCTTTCTAATACACCAAATCACATCATGAGGAGTTACTTTTGGTTCTCCACAAATGGTGTGGTGAGGTTGGAGATGATACTGAGCTTGCTTTGAGGGGCTGTAGACAGGGATGTTTCAGAGTGGAGCAGCCCACTGAAGATGCTGCTAGTTTGGGAGGGGAAAGTGAGGAAGCGTACAGTCAACCTTTGCTCCTGGGGACAGGGCAAGAAGAAAGGGTGATTCCCAAGGGATTGAAAGGTGAGTGGTTTCTGGGGTGGATGAAAAATGTTGTCTGCCGTATCAGTCAATGAAGGATATTGCAGTCACCAAGCCAGCGGCCACGGACAGGTGCCTGGACTGTTCACCCTGAGGGGACCCAAGATGGTGAAAAGCAGGATGCTGGCCCCAGATAGCTGAGGTGCAAATCAAAGGAATGATTTCAATGAACTCTTGGGTCTTCCCATACTTAGAAAAGCACTAAATTCTTTAACTTGATGTTTGGCTTTTTTTTTTGTTTTTTAAATAAACAGTAGTCTTTTGATGTTCTGACTACTTGGCTTTTGTTGCAAGACTTTTATATACCCTGGCTTCTCCCTTACCTCTTTGGAGCAATCTGAGGCTGACTTCTGGGCTTAAGTCCTCAGAAAATTTGCCAAATAAAACATGATTCTCAACTCTTAGGCTGTGCATTTCTTTTAGTCCACAGTTCTGATGACTACGAAGGGACCCAAACAGACTTCTGTCCTTCACCTGAACTTGATGAGGACCTGGAGCTTGATGCCAGCAGAGGCCTCTTGGGCCCATCCGTCTCTTCAGAGGAATGGGTGAGTGTCTCCAGAGGAATCTGGGTGAGTGTCTCCTGGTTCTTGAATCTCTTGTTATTGGCTGATGATCCTAAGTTTTATTCAGTGGTATTTAAATTCTCTGGAGGAGTCAGTTACCCTTGCAACTTAGTTTTAAGAAGAGGTACTTGGGTTATCCTCAGAGAAAGACACTGGGAAGATTTTTGCTCAGTTTAAACATCGAGAGGTTCATCCCCAGTTGAAAGACTGGGACGACTTTGCTCAATTGAAAGTCACTGGGTAGGGTTGGACTGGGTAATTAAGCGGAAGACTCGCATCACTTTTCCTTGAATTGGTAGTTGGAAGTTTGAATAGAGTTTGTTGAAATAAAAGTGATCTCAACAAACCAACCCTGGTATGGGAAACAAAGCTTTCAAAAGAAAAAGGAACGATAGATTCAGTTCAGTTCAGTCCCCCAGTCATGTCTGACTCTTTGCAACCCCGTGGACTGTAGCATGCCAGGCTTCCCTGTCCGTCTCCAACTCCTAGAGTTTACTCAAACCCATATCCATTGAGTCGGTGATGCCATCCAACCATCTCATCCTCTGTCATGCCCTTTCCTCTTGCCTTCAATCTTTCCCAGCATCAGGGTCTTTTCAAATGAGTCAGTTCATCACATCAGGTGGCCAAAGGATTGGAGTTTCAGCTTCAGTATCAGTCCTTCCAATGAATATTAAGGACTGATTTCCTTTAGGATGGACTGGTTGGATCTCCTTGCAGTCCAAGAGATTCTCAAGAGTCTTCTCCAACACCACAGTTCAAAAGCATCAATTCTTCTGCCCTCAGCTTTCTTTATAGTCCAACTCTCACATCCATACATGACTACTGCAAAAATCATAGCTTTGACTAGATGGACCTTTGTTGGCAAAGTAATGTCTCTGCTTTTTAATATGCTATCAGACTGATCACAACTTTTCTTCCAAGGAGCAGGTGTCTTTTAATTTCATGGCTGCAATCACCATCTGCAGTGATTTTGGAACCCCCCAAAATAAAGTCTGACACTGTTTCCCCATCTAATTCCCATGAAGTGATGGGACCAGATGCCATGATCTTAGTTTTCTGAATGTTGAGCTTTAAGCCAACTTTTTCACTCTCTTTCACTTTCATCAAGAGGCTCTTAGTTCTTTGCTTTCTGCCATAAGGATGGTGTCATCTGCATATCTGAGGTTATTGATATTTGTCCCGGCAATCTTGATTCCAACTTGTGCTTCATCCAGCCCAGCATTTCTCATAATGTACTCTGCACAGAAGTTAAATAAGCAGGGTGACAATATACAGCCTTGACAATATACTCCTTTCCCAATTTGGAACCAGTCTGTTGTTCCATGTCCAGTCCTAACTGTTGCTTCTTGACCTGCATACAGATTTCTCAAGAGGCAGGTAAAGTGGTCTGATATTCTCATCTCTTGAATTTTCCACAGTTTGTTGATCCACACAGTCAAAGGCTTTGGCATAGTCAATAAAGCAGAAATAGATGTCTTCTGGAACTCTCTTGCTTTTTTGATGATCCAGTGGATGTTGGCAATTTGATCTCTGGCTCCTCTGCCTTTTCTAAATGCACCTGATATATGAAACCCTAAAGTTCTGGAGTAAAGAACTCTTAAATTCTGCTTTAGTTGGAAATCTTCTCACTAATATAGAAAAGCAAATTAACAAAAATATCGTTGTGCAGTCTTTGAATATTTAGGTGACAGACCAGTTCTTTGGGGGAACTAAAAGCAACCGTCTTTGTCTTGCAAATCTCTATAAATGGAGCCCACAGGACCTGAGGCTGAGCCTAATTAGCTCCACCGGGTAGAAGGTGAAACAAAGAAGGGGAGAAAAAAAGGAAAAAGTTGCCTTTTATAATTCAAACCACTGGGAAGGCTCCCTCAGTCAAAATCTAATTCTTAGCCTGTTTCAGAGTTTATTAAGAACAGATTAAATCTGAGTGCTAAACCCTAGTGGGAAAGAATATGAAAAAGAATGTTTACATATTAAAAAGAGAACAAATACAAATCTTAAAAGTCTTTCCCAGTAACAGTAAAATCTTAGTCATCTGAGCAAATAAATTTTAACTTATTCTAGCTATTTTAAATATCTAGTAATATTATATTGTAATAGTTGATTCGTAACTAAGTGTTACAATGAAGCTATGAGAGCTCTAGTTTTGTCTCTGTGTACATTTTATGAGTTGTTTCTATCTCTGGAAAATATCATCAAAATTAGATTTATATAAGAGTCCTAATTAGTTGACTTAAAAGTAAGCACTTACAAGCTGACCTGAATATGTCTAAATACAAGAGAAACTGGCCAGAATGAATTTCAGGTTCACGTGATCTAGGAAATATTCAGTGATCTGGTATTAAAACTAGCTTAAGCTTACTGACTTAATCAATATAGACATGTTTTATTTCTACTGTACCAAGGCTTACTGAAGATCAATATGTTCATGTTATTTCTGTTAGTTTGTGAACAACAACAAGAAAAAATTAACTTGGTATGGTAATATTTTCATAAGTTACAAAATAAAGGTAAGTAAGAGATGAGTTTTCAGGTGAACTCTTTAGGAATAATTATATCTTGGTTATATTAAATGATAAAACCTTTTTTGTAAATTACTAAATAAAACAGAAATAAAGGCCAAACCTAAATATAAAAGGTAAACCTTTTAAAGTAATTATAGAGTGAGTTCAGATCCTTCGCTCAGTTGTGTCCTACTCTTTGTGACCCCATGGACTGCAGCATGCCAGGCTTCCCTGTCCATCACCCACTCCGGCTCCTTGCTCAAACTCATGTCCATCGAGTTGGTGATGCCATCCAACAATCTCATCCTCTGTCATCCTCTTCTTCTCGTGCCTTCAGTCTTTCCCAGCATCAGGGTCTTTTCAAATGAGTCAGTTTTTTGCATCAGGTGGCCAAAATATTGGAGTTTCAGCTTCAGCATCAGTCCTTCCAATAAATATTAAGGACTGATTTCCTTTAAGATGGACTGGTTGTATCTCCTTGCAGTCCAAGGGACTCGCAAGAGTCTTCTCCACCACCACACTTCAAAAGCATTCATTCTTCGGCACTCTGCTTTCTTTATAGTCCACCTCTCACATCCATACATAGAGTATCCAGTCATAGAGTTCAGTTCAGTTCAGTTCAGTTCAGTCACTCAGTCATGTCCGACTCTTTGTGACCCCATGAATTGCAGCATGCCAGGCCTCCCTGTCCATCACCAACTCCCGGAGTCCACCCAAACCCATGTTCATCGAGTCAGTGATGCCATCCAGCCATCTCATCCTCTGTCATCCCCTTCTCCTCCTGCCCTCAATCCTTCCCAGCATTAGGGTCTTTTCCAGTGAGTCAACTCTTTGCATGAGTTGGCCAAAGTATTGGAGTTTCAGTTTCAACATCAGTCCTTCCAATGAACACCCAGGACTGATCTCCTTTAGGATGGACTGGTTGGATCTTCTTATAGTCCAAGGGACTCTCAAGAGTCTTCTCCAACACCACAGTTTAAAAGCATCAATTCTTTGGCACTCAGCTTTCTTCACCGTCCAACTCTCACATCCATACATGACTATTGGAAAAACCATAGCCTTGACTAGAAGGACCTTTGTTGGCAAAGTAATGTCTCTGCTTTTCAGTATGCTATCTAGGTTGGACATAACCTTCCTTCCAAGGAGTAAGCATCTTTTAATTTCATGGCTGCAATCACCATCTGCAGTGATTTTGGAGCCCCAAAAAATAAAGTCTGATACTGTTTCCACTGTTTCCCAATCTATTTCCCATGAAGTGATGGGACCAGATGCCATGATCTTAGTTTTCTGAATGTTGAGCTTTAAGCCAACTTTTTCACTCTCCTCTTTCACTTTCATCAAGAGGCTCTTTAGTTCTTTTCTTTCAGCCATAAGGGTGGTGTCATCTGCATATCTGAGGTTATTGGTATTTCTCCCGTCAATCTTGATTACAGCTTGTGTTTCTTCCAGCCCAGTGTTTCTCATGAGGTACTCTGCATACAAGTTAAATAAGCAAGGTGACAATATACAGCCTTGACCTACTCCTTTTCCTATTTGGAACCAGTCTGTCGTTCCATGTCCAGTTCTAACTGTTGCTTCCTGCCCTGCATATAGTTTTCTCAAGAGGCTGATTAGATGGTCTGGTATTCCCATCCCTTTCAGAATTTTCCACAGTTTATTTTGATCCACACAGTCAAAGGCTTTGGCATAGCCAATAAAGCAGAAGTAGATGTTTTTCTGGAACTCTCTTGCTTTTTCGATAATCCAGCAGATGTTGGCAATTTGATCTCTGGTTCCTCTGCCTTTTCTAAAACCAGCTTGAACATCTGGAAGTTCACGGTTCACATACTGTTGAAACCTGGCTTGGAGAATTTTGAGCATCACTTTACTAGCATGTGAGATGAGTGCAATTGTGCAGTAGTTCTGGCATTCCTTGGCATTGCCTTTCTTTGGGATTGGAATGAAAACTGACCTTTTCCAGTCCTGTGGCCACTGCTGAGTTTTCCAAATTTGCTGGCATATTGAGGGCAGCACTTTCACAGCATCATCTTTTAGGATTTGAAATAGCTCAACTGGAATTCCATCACCTCCACTAGCTTTGTTCGTACTGATGCTTTCTAAGGCCCACTTGACTTCACATTCCAGGATGTCTGGCTCTAGGTGAGTGATCGCACCATCATGATTATCTGGGTCATGAAGATCTTTTTTGTACAGTTCTTCTGTGTATTCTTGCCACCTCTTCTTAATATCTTTTGCTTCTGTTAGGTCTGTACCTTTTCTGTCCTTTATTGAGCCCATCTTTGTGTGAAATGTTCCCTTAGTATCTCTAATTTTCTTGAAGAGATCTCTAGTCTTTCTCATTCTATTGTTTTCCTCTGTTTCTTTGCATTGATCACTGAGAAAGGCTTTCTTATCTTTCCTTGCTATTCTTTGGAACTCTGCATTCAGATGGGAATATCTTTCCTTTTCTCCTTTGCTTTTTACTTCTCTTCTTTTCACAGCTATTTGTAAGGCCTCTTCAGGCAGCCATTTTGCTTTTTTGCATTTCTTTTCTATGGGGATGGTCTTAATCCCTGTCTCCTGTACAATGTCAGGAACCTTCGTCCATAGTTTATCAGGCACTCTGTCTATCAGATCTAGTCCCTTTAATCTATTTCTCACTTCCACTGTATAATCATAAGGGATTTGATTTAGGTCATACCTGAATGGTCTAGTGGTAGTCCCTACTTTCTTCAATTTAAGTCTGCATTTGGCAATAAGGAGTTCATGATTTGAGCCACAGTCAGCTCCCAGTCTTGTTTTTGCTGACTGTATAGAGCTCCTTCATCTTTGGCTGCAAAGAATATAATCAGTCTGATTTCGGTGTTGACCATCTGGTGATGTCCACGTATAGAGTCTTCTCATGTGCTGTTGGAAGAGAGTGTTTGCTATGACTCTGTTAGCCTTTGCCCTGCTTCATCCTGTACTCCAAAGCCAAATTTGTCTGTTATTCCAGGTGTTTCTTGACTTCCTACTTTTGCATTCCAGTCCCCTATAATGAAAAGCACATCTTTTTTGGGTGTTAGTTCTAAAAGGTCTTATAGGTCTTCATTGAACCATTCAACTTCATCATCTTCAGCCTTACTGGTTGGGGCATAGGCTTGGATTACCGTGATATTGAATGGTTTGCCTTGGAAACGAACAGAGATCATTCTGTCATTTTTGAGATTGCATCCAAGTACTGCATTTCAGGCTCTTTTGTTGACTATGATGGCTACTCCATTTCTTCTACTGAATTCCTGCCCACAGTAGTAGATATAATGGTCATCTGAGTTAAATTCACCCATTCCAGTCCATCTCAGTTCGCTGATTCCTAGAATGTCAACATTCACTCTTGTCATCTCATTTGACCACTTCCAATTTGCCCTGATTCATGGACCTAACATTCCAGGTTTATGCAATATTGCTCTTTACAGTATCGTACCTTGCTTCTATCACCAGTCATACCCACAACTGGGTACTGTTTTTGCTTTGGCTCCATCCCTTCATTCTTTCTGGAATTATTTCTCCACTGATCTCCTGTATCATATTGGGCACCTACCAACCCGAGGAGTTCATCTTTCAGTGTCCTATCTTTTTGCCTTTTTATATTGTTCATGGGGTTCTCAAGGCAAGAATACTGGAGTGGTTTGCCATTCCCTTCTCCAGTGGACCACATTCTGTCAGGCCTCTCCACCATGACCCAACCATCTTGGGTGGCCCCACACGGCATGGCTTAGTTTCACTGAGTTAGACTAGGCTGTGGTCCATGTGATCAGATTGGCTGGTTTTCTGTTTTTATGGTTTCAGTGTGTCTGCCCTCTGACGCCCTCTTGCAACACCTACCGTCTTACTTGGGTTTCTCTTACCTTGGACGTGGGGTATCTCTTCACGGCTGCTCCAGCAAAGCCCAGCCGCTGCTCCTTACCCTGAACAAGGGGTCTCTCCTCATGGCTCTCCCTTCTGACCTTGAATGTGGAGTAGCTCCTCTCGGCCCTCCTGTGCCCATGCAGCCGCAGCTCCTTGGATGCTGGTTGCTCCTCTCCATCGCTGCCCCTGACCTCATAGAGTAGTAATCTATTATTGGGAATCCCTTTTGAGATTACCCTACTCATTTTAGAAAACAGAAAACTGATGAAGTAAATTGCTCAAGGTCATAACTAAGATTAGAATGCAGTTCCTTTCCCTCCTAATCCAGTACTCTGTCTCTCGTACTATTTGTCATATATCAAAATTTCGTACTGATGTGTGTGTTGGTTTGATACTTTCATTTATTAAAATGAGTAAGATGAAAGGGCAATAGTGAAACCATGTCAGAACTTCCTTCATTTATCAGTGTTGTGACTTCATTGCTGAATTAGCTAACGGTTTCTGAATACTGGAAAAATGATTCCTCAATTTTTTTGTGCTATTTAGGGTGTAATGCCTCAGACATGCACACTTTTGAGTCTGACTCTCTTATTAACACAATCTCTGTCAACATCTTAACCAGAAATTGGCACACTTTTTCTGTGTAGGGCAAGAGAGTAATATGTTAGGCTTTATGGGTCTCAAATACCTGTGTCACGTTTTCTTCATTTGTTTCTATAACCCTTTGAAAATGTAGCAACTCTTGATTTACAGCATGGTGTGAGTATTTAAACCATGACTGATTTCAGCCTACCAGCATGATGTCACACTGCATTTGGATTTGGGGAGAGATGTACTGTACCACATGGCAATATTTCCTTAGGTAATATTTCCACCATAAAGATAAGGCTACAGTAACTAATTTCAAGAGCAAACAGAGTAAAATAAAATCTAGTAAAATACTTAGGAAGTGGTGAATTTGGTTATTAATTACCTTTGTAATTTCATTTATTGTTAAGTTCATGTAATTTGATTTTTAATAATGCCTGTATTTAACAAGCAGCTTACAAAATTCCTGGAAAATTAATAGTCAGCTTCAGCCCTGGTAAGTTGGCTCAGACTGGCTCCAGCAATGACAGTTGATGATGTTATTCCAAAGGGAGGCTTCCAGCAGATAGGTTCACGCCATCATTGCTCTATTATTATAATACAATGCTCTGTATTATAATACTCAAAAAAATTAAGTACATTATAATACTCAAAATGGATTAGAGTTCTGAAATGTAAAGGCAGGATAGGTTTCATGTCTTTTCTGCCTTTTTTCAAAAAACTTAACTTGAAAGGAATTTCCAGTGTTGGAAACATACTTTGTTGAATGGCTTCCTGGAGTTCTGAGAAAGAGCATGTTACTCTGGATCTTGAACTTAAATACAGAAGAGAGCATTCTCATATTGCTCTAATGACTTTGTAATAATTCTGTTATATTTTGAGGTTTATTTTAAAGTAAATCTAAACAGCCTGGTCACATAATCAGCCTCTTTGTGTGGTAAAGATTAATTATATGAATCCCAGCATTTTTTTTTTTAACTTGTGGTCAAATGTGTAAACCTTAAAATTCATCATTTTAAGCATTTTAAATGTACAGTTCTCATAAAGTATATTTTCACTGTTGTGCAGACATTACCACTATCTGTCTCCTGAAGTTTATTGTCCCAAACTGAGACTCTGTAGCCATTAAATAGTAAGTTCTCATTACGCCCTCCCCAGCACCCTGACAACTATCATTCAACAACTTTCTGTCGGGACTTCCCTGGTGGTCCAGTGGCTAAGACTCTGAGCTCCCAATGCAGGGGAGCCAGGTTTGATCCCTGGTTGGGGAACTAGACTCCACATGCCCCAACGAAGACCCAACACAGCCAAATAAATAAATAAAAGTAAATATTAAAAAAAAAACAACTTTCTGTTTCTATGAATTTGACCACTTTAGTGCCTGCTATAAGTGGAATTATACATTATTTGTCCTTTGTGACTTACTTCACTTAGCATAATGTTTTTAAGGTTTATCTGTGTGTTGCAGCATGTCAGAATTTCTTTCCTTTTTTTAAAAAGAATAAATAATATTCCATTATATGTGTATATCATATTTTATTTATCCATTTATTAATGGAAATTAGGGTTGTTTCCACCTTTTAGCTCTTGTGAATAATGCTATACTGTGAAAAGCCCCAAGTTTAGTTAGAAAAATTCACTTATGATCATGGATACTGTTACCTATGGCATAAACGCACCAGACAAAAATTCACTTATTGAAAGAATGTATATGGATATTTTTAGCTTAGTGAGGGTCAATTAGATATTCTAATAAGGCTTGGTTTGCAGACACTGTGGCATTCCTTCCGTGTTTGAAAATGGAGCTATTTATCTTTTTGTAAGATTTAAATACAATATGATCAATATTATAATGGCAGTCTAATCTCTCCCATGAGCTTCCCCAGGGGCTCAGCAATAAATAATCCATCTGCCAATGCAGGAGATACAGACATCCGTTCGATCCCTGGGTCAGGAAGATCCCCTGAAGAAGGAAATGGTAACCCACTTCAAAATTACTGCCTGGGAAATCTCATGGACAGAGGAGCCTGGCAGGCTACTACGGTCCATGGGGTCACAAAGAGTTGGACCCAACTTAGCTATTAAACAATGTGTTTTGGTTATGTCTCTCTAAAATAGTTTCTCCAGATGTTTGGTAACTTGAGTTTTGCTAAGTTAAATTAAATGATGGGAATTCATTGAATTATCCAAGTAAGTTCAAGATAAAATACCTGAATGTTAATTGCTAAACAAGTCTAAATTTACTTACCTTGTCTCCTTATGAGTGTGTGTGTGTGTAAGTTGCCTCAGTTGTGTCTGACTCTTTGAGACGCTACGGACAGTAGCTCCTTAGGAAGGGGAAACTGAAGATGTGTGGGTTTATTAGATACACATCTGGTACCACACTGAAGAAAGAAATTGTTATTTGTTTCTAGAGGTTGTGGAATATTCCACCTAGGAAATGCTGGTATGGGGAAGACTACAATTACTTGGTGTTTGACAGTTTTTGCTAGAGATTAAGATTTTTAAGGGTTAGAATTGTAATATGTAATTGAAGCTACTAAAGATGGAAATATTTCATTATGGAAAGAAAACAGGACGTGGCATTCTCAGCAAAATAAGGTATGAAGAATGGAAAGACATTTTGTTAAGGGAAAACAATGATTGTGCCCTAGACTTAGGTATGTGTTTGTTTTGGAGGTGGAAAAACAAACTAAAAAGGATACAGAAAGTTGTGAATAGTTTGTAGAAAGAGAGCCCTATAAAGGAGTTTTGTAGGTGGTCTGGCTAAGACTAGATTAAATTTAGTTAGATAAGTGGATTTTGTTACAAAAGTAGGCTGATGCAAGACTAGATTTTTGTTCCTTTCTCTGTTAAGAGAACAAAGTTTTCTTGGAATATAGCTTTTGGTAACAGATCATGAGTTTGTTTGCCTTTAAGATATTTGTATTTGAAATCTTTTGTCACTTTAAGTGACTAAGTTGCTTCACAAGGACCTGTGATCCTATTGGACCAAGTGTTTGAAAGCTATTTGATATTTTTTGACAAACTTCCTACCTGAATAGCAAATTGTAACTAAGGTTCTTCTGACCTCCAGCTCACTCTGGAATGCTTCAGAGGAACCTGGGGGGCAACTCAGAGGGGAAAATTAAAATAATTAGGCTTATTTGATATGTTAAATTACTTGAGAAGAATTGTCCAGTGATTGGAGATAAACCTTATATTGTATGGATAAATAACATTAATAGAGAGATTCTAAAATTTATATGAAATTCCTAAAAATGTGACATGTACTGGTATAATGTCGAGTCATATTCCAGTTATCTTAAAATGCTGTATGTCACAGAAATATCCAAGTTTCTTGTCAATTGGCCTATAATCAGATCTTTAACCATGCTATTTAAGTCTTTTGTGGTCTATAGACAATCATTGTTTTACTCTTTTTATAAAATGAAGATCTTCACGAAAATTCATAACAGATTTCTTGATAAATGTTTCTGATAAGTTATGATCATACTGCTCAACTGTGTAAGAAATTATAAAACTCTCATAGGAAACTCGACAGCTTCATCCAGATCAACAGGAATTAATTACATAGAACTGAATGAATTGATAAAGATGATTTATAATTCTACAATTTTTTCTGAAATATACCAGCTTTTAATCTTTGTTTACCAGAAAATCCTTTACTCTTAGGCTATGACTTACTACAAGTTGGTAAACTGCCCCTTGGTAAACAAAGGTGAAACATTATTTTTCTCTTTACCTGATCCTTCCAGAATTTGGCTTCTCCATCTGACTTGATAGTTTCTTGTAATCAGATTACTACTTGTACATTGTTTTAATTGGCTCTTTATTTTCAGTGTGTTTATAGTTTGTCTCTCTCTCTCTACTGGCATATGACTTTATTAATGTTATCCATCTGTATTACTTATATCCTGTCTGTTTTATAAGATTGTTGTCTCTCGCATTGCCCAATGTGTATCCAGGGCTCCAACAAAAAGAGATGTCTTTAGAGAGTTCATCATATATATAACTGTACATAGAATAATTGTAATTGTGAAACTCTAGGTATGAGAAGCCGAGAAGGCAATGGCACCCCACTCCAGTACTCTTGCCTGGAAAATCCCATGGATGGAGGAGCCTGGTGGGCTGCAGTCCATGGGGTCGCTAGGAGTCGGACACGACTAAGCAACTTCACTTTTCACCTTCATGCATTGGAGAAAGAAATGGCAACCCACTCCAGTGTTCTTGCCTGGAGAATCCCAGGGATGGGGGAGCCTGGTGGGCTGCCATCTGTGGGGTCGCACAGAGTTGGACATGACTGAAGCGACTTAGCAGCAGCAGCAGGTATGAGAAGACGCAACAAGGGAAAACATTTCCTGAATCAGACCAAGAAGACAGGCAATCTAGAGAATTTTAGGTTATCAATAGGGGCTGATCCAGAACAGATCAGCACACCAGATGGCCTAGCAATAGAATCTTCACCTGATTAAGAATAAAACTTCTTAGCACCATGAGACAAGGTTGGTCATGAAATGCCTCTCAAATGTTAGTTGAATTAATGACCAATGTGAGGCACTGTTGATGAAAAGTACTGCCTTCCTTATCAGTAAACAAAGGATGTTGGCAGCCACCAACCCAGCAGCCACAGCCGCTGCCTGGACTGTTCACCCTGAGGGGATTCAGGATGCAGACAAGCAGGATACTGGCCATAGATACTTCAGGTGCATAATGAAGGAATGATTTCAGAGAGGCCAGACTCTGGCACCTCACCAAACACAACAAACCTCTAAATTCATTAACTTGAGATGTTTCCTTTTCTTTAACAATAATCTTTTGATGTTCTGACTACCTAGTCTGGGGCTTCCCTTGTGGCTCAGCTGGTAAAGAATCTGCCTGCAGTGTGGGAGGATTCGATCCCTGGGTTGGGAAGATTCCCTGGAGAAGGGAATGGCTACCCACTCCAGTGTTCTGGCCTGGAGAATTCCTTGGAGTATATAGTTCCATGGGGTCGCAAAGAGTCAGACATGACTGAGCAACTTTCAATTCAGTTCACCTGGTTGTTTTTGCAAAACCCCTGCATTCCTGGCCCCTCCCCTTTAACTCTTCAGCACAGTCCCTCATACCAATTTCTCTATTTTTAATTCTTTTCCATGACTTGCCCCTTTAAATTGTGGGAAGGCAGGTATGGTTTCAAGCCCAGGAGTCTGGGTGAATATGCTGCTCCCCAGGAGCCACAGTGTCAGGTTGTTGTTGGGCCATATGGCTAGAAGGCGCAAGGATTTCTTGATGCCCAAGTCTGGTTTCTTCTGCAGCCAGAACTTTAGTGGAAGTCCCGTTTAGAGGTTGTAAATGAGGGTGGAGTGTGCCACAAGAAACACCAAATGCTTGGGTCTCGTTTGGTCTGATTCATTCAGTGACTTTTTATCTAGAATGGGGGGGGGGCCTTGTGTCCAGAGTCCTTATCTGTTTCACATATAGAGACAGCAACTCATCTTTCGATCCTGCTCTCATGTAGGTCATTACAGAGTGTTGAGAGAACTGGCCGGATGTGCCTATGTGCTTGTCTATTAGCTACTGTACATGTGACAGTTTGATACTGTTCATCTCAACGTCCTAATTTATTCCTGGCCCACTTCATTCTCCTCTGGAAATCAGAAGCTTGTTCTTCTGTGGCTCAGTCTGTTTATCAGTTCCTTCCTGAATCAATGCACGATATGCATTTTTAGATACTTGGGACTGCTTGTGATAGTGTTCTTTTTGATTCTGACTCACTTCACGTAGTAGGATTATCCCTGGGTTTACCGACGTTCCTGTAAAGGGCATTCTTTCATTCATTTTCATGGCTGAGTCATCTTCCATTGTCTTCCTAGATGACTTCTTTCTGCATTCATCTGTCTGTGGACATTCTGTGGGCTGCCATGTCCTCTGCGTCGGAAGTGGTGCTGCGGGGCCCACGTGGGTCATTTGTCTCTTTGAAAGCTGGGTTTCTGCAAATATACCCCTAGAGGTGGGTCTGCCCCCCCATGCGCTTGTCTCATTTTTTTCACGTGGAACATACAGTTCTTGTGATAGGACTGCGTGTGTTTCCAGGGCCCTGTCGGTTGCAGGTGTACAGCATCTTCCCCCATCTCTACCTGGATCTCTCCTCCTCTTGGCTTTCTTTGCCTCTGTAGGTTATTCCAGAGTGCCTGCTTCACCACCCTCACTCTGCAGGAGGTCCCTGAATCCCTGTTTTCTCTGCATTAGTGGGTATGCGTTTCTCCCAGCCATCTCCTCCACGCCCGCAACCCTCTTTTTCCATTGCTGACGACCATCCGTTTTGTGTTCTAGATCTGTGTGTCACTTTCACTTTTGGAGCACAGTCGTTGCTGGGTGTGGACGTCTCTCCATTTCACCTATAAGTGATAGTGGTCGTCTTTCTGACCTCCCTGAGGTCACTGTTAGGTGCAGAAGTTCCTGTGGATAGCATTATGTCCTTCCTTTTCCCGGCCGCAACAAATTCCCTCTTGTGTGTGCATCACTTCTGTCTCCATTTATCTGGCCATGCCCATCTGGTTTGCTTCCGATTTCGGGATATTGTAAATACTGCTGCGGTGCACGGGTCCTCTGGAATTCTTGTTTTCAAACCACACACTCTTTTTTTTATTATTATTAGTTTTGCCAAACAATGACATGATATCACCATGGGTTTACATATGCTCCCCCTCCAGAACCCCCCTCCCTCCTCCCTCCCCCCAGGAAATCTCTTTGCACCAGCCCCGAGCATCAATCCTGGGCTGGCGATTGATTAGACATATGATAATTAACATGTTTCAATGCCATTCTCCCATATCATCCCACCCTTTCCCTCATCCACAGAGTCCACGAGTCAATTCTATACATCTGCGTTCCTTTTGCTGTCTCGCATGCTGGGTTCTCGTTACCGTCTTTCTAAATTCCATATATATGCGTTAATATACTGTATTGTTGTTTTTGCTTCTGGCTTACTTCACTCTGGATAATGGGCTCCAGTTTCGTCCATCTGAGTAGAACTGATTCAAATGAATTTTTTTTTAATGCTGAGTAATATTCCATTGTGTATATGTACCACAGCTTTCTTATCCATTAGTCGGTTGATGGGCATCTAGGTTGCTTCCATGTCCTGGCTATTGTAAATAAAGCAGCGATGAACATTGGGGTACACGTGGCTCTTTCATTTCTGGTTTCCTCGGTGTATATGCCCAGCAGTGGGATTGCTGGGTCATATGGCAGGTCTATTTGCAGTTTTTTAAGGAATCTCCACACTGTTTTCCATAGTGGCTGTACTAGTTTGCAATCCCACCAACAGTGTAAGAGGGTTCCCTTTTCTCCACATCCTCTCCAGCATTTATTGCTTGCAGATTTTTGGATGGCAGCCATTCTGAGCGGTGTAAAGTGATAGCTCATTGTGGTTTTGATTTGCATTTCTCTGATAATGAGTGATGTTGAGCATCTTTTCATGTGTTTGTTAGCCATTTTGATGTCTTCTTTGGAGAAATGTCTGTTAAGTTCTTTGGCCCACTTTTTGATTGGGTCGTTTACTTTTCTAGAATGGAGCTGCAGGAGTTGCTTGTATATTTTTGAGATTAATTGTTTGTCTGTTGCTTCATTGGCTATTATTTTCTCCCATTCTGAAGGCTGTCTTTTCACCTTGCTTATAGTTTCCTTTGCTGTGCAGAAGCTTTTAATTTTAATTAGGTCCCATTTGTTTATTCGTGCTTTTATTTCCAATATTCTGGGAGGTGGGTCATGTAGGATCCCGCTTTCGTTTATGTCAGAGAGTGTTTTCCCAATGTTATCCTCTAGGAGTTTTATAGATTCTGGTCTTATGCTTAGATCTTTGATCCATTTTGAGTTTATCTTTGTGTATGGTGTTAGAAAGTGTTCTAGTTTCATTCTTTTACAAGTGGCTGTCCAGTTTTCCCAGCACCACTTGTTAAAGAGGTTGTCTTTTCTCCATTGTATATTCTTGCCTCCTTTGTCAAAGATAAGGTGTCCATAGATGTGTGGATTTATCTCTGGGCTTTCTATTTTGTTCCATTGATCTATATTTCTGTCTTTGTGCCAGTACCATACTGTCTTAATGACTGTGGATTTGTAGTATAACCTAAAGTCAGGTAGGTTGATTCCTCCAGTTCCAGTCTTCTTTCACAAGATTGCTTTGGCTATACGAGGTTTTTTGTATTTCCATACAAATTGTGAAATTATTTGTTCTAATTCTCTAAAAAGGACCTCTGGTAGCTTGATAGGAATTGCATTGAATCTATAGATTGCTTTGGGTAGTATACTCATTTTCACTATATTGATTCTTCCAATCCACGAACACGGCACATTTCTCCATCTGTTTGTGTCCTCTTTGATTTCTTTCATCAGTGTTTTATAGTTTTCTATATACAAGTCTTTTGTTTCTTTAGGTAGAAATACTCCTAAGTATTTTATTCTTTTTGTTTCGATGGTGAATGGAATTGTTTCCATAATTTCTCTTTCTGTTTTCTCATTGTTAGTGTATAGAAATGCCAGGGATTTCTGTGTGTTGATTTTGTATCCTGAAACTTTGCTATATTCACTGATTACCTCTAGTAATTTTCTAGTAGAATCTTTAGGGTTTTCAATGTAGAGGATCATGTCATCTGCAAACAGAGAGAGTTTTACTTCTTCTTTTCCAATCTGGATTCCTTTGATTTCTTTATCTGCTCTGATTGCTGTGGCCAAGACTTCCAAAACTATGTTGAAAAGTAGTGGTGAGAGTGGACACCCTTGTCTTGTTCCTGACTTCAGGGGGAATGCTTTCAGTTTTTCACCATTGAGGATAATGTTTGCTGTGGGTTTGTCATATATAGCTTTTATTATGTTGAGGAATGTTCCTTCTATTCCTGCTTTTTGGAGGGTTTTTATCATAAATGGATGTTGAATTTTGTCAAAGGCTTTCTCTGCATCCATTGAGATAATCATGTGATTTTTATTTTTCAATTTGTTAATGCAAACCACACACTCTTTAGAGGGGAACTGCCCTATCGTTCGGTTGCTCATTGTCTGAATTTCTTTCAAAGGCCCCTGCATCCTGTTGTCTTTAGTCATTCTTCCCCACCACACCCTGGGAGGGGCCCCCCCTTCCCTCCACCTCACTCTTAGCTTTTCTCATCTGTTGATCTGATAATGGCTATTTCAGCAGTGCCTGGTGTTCCCTCTTCCTGGTTTGCTTTGAATGTCTCTAGTAAGTCGCTGTCCTGAACATCATTTTAGGTGTTTTTTTGGTTTGTTTTTTTAAATGGTGGGAGTGGCAGTTGCCTGGTGATCATTTCTTCTTCCTACTTTCCCCTGTTTGTTTTTCCATGACTAATTCCTTGAAGTGTTGGGAAGACAGGTTATTGTTTCAAGCTCAGTAGCCCCCATGAATATTAAGTTCTGCGAATCAGTAGTGTTCAGGTTGTTGCTGGGCCATGGGGCTAGAAGGCAGAGGATTTCTTCATCCCTGGCTCTGGTTTCTAAAGCAGTCAGAGCTTCTGGAAGTCATGTTTTGGGATTGTGAAGGATGGTGAAATGTACCAGACTGAATGCCAAATGCCTGGGTCTGGTTTCTGTTTTACGCCTTCCCCCCAACCCCAACCCGGAGTTGGAGTAACACTGGTATACAGTACTGTGGGACTCCAATCTTTCTCAGTTTCACAGTTCCATGAGACAGCTACTCAACTACTCACTGATTTTTTTCTCATGTATGTTATTCCTGAGTCTTGTCAGAACCGGCTTCGTGTCCGTAGGTCCTGGTTGATTATCTACAGTGTATGTGATAGTTTGTTTCTTCATTTCAACCTGTATAGTGGATCCCTTAGCCCCTTCATTCTCCTTCGTTAATCAGAAATTTTTCTGTTTCTGTGTCTCTTGGTCATTTCCTGCATGTATTCATGATGTGCATTTCAGATTCATGGGATAGCTTATGATATTATTCTTTGACTTTGACTGACTTCACTGGAAAAGGTCAGTTTTCATTCCAGTCCCAAAGAAAGGCAATGCCAAAGAATGCTCAAACTACCTCACAATTGCATCATCTCACACGCAAGTAAAATAATGCTCAAAATTCTCCAAGCCAGGCTTCAACAGTACATGAACCATGAACTGCCAGATGTTCAAGCTGGTTTTAGAAAAGGCAGAGGAACCAGAGATCAAATTGCCAACATCCACTGGATCATCAGAAAAGCAAGAGAGTTCCAGAAAAACATCTACTTCTGCTTTATTGACTATGCCAAAGCCTTTGACTGTGTGGATCACAACAAACTGTGGAAAATTCTGAAAGAGATGGGACTGCCAGACCACCTGACCTGCCTCTTGAGAAATCTGTATGCAGGTCAAGAAGCAACAGCTAGAACTGGACATGGAACAACAGACTGGTTCCAAATTGGGAAAGGAGTACATCAAGGCTGTATATTGTCACCCTGCTTATTTAACTTCTATGCAGAGTACATCATGAGAAGAATTGGGCTGGATGAAGCACAAGCTGGAATCAAGATTGCCAGGAGAAATATCAATAACCTCAGATATGCAGATGATACCACCCTTATGGCAGAAAGCAAAGAACTAAAGAGCCTCTTGATGAAAGTGAAAGAAGAAAGTGAAAAAGTTGGCTTAAAGCTCAACATTCAGAAAACTAAGATCATGGCATCCAGTGCCATCACTTCATGGCAGATAGATGGGAAAACATGAAACAGTTTTCCACTGTTTCGAGTGGAAACAGTGTCAGACTTTATTTTCTTGGGTTCCAAAATCACAGCAGATGGTGACTGCAGCCATGAAATTAAGACTCTTACTCCTTGGAAGAAAAATTATGACCAACCTAGACATTAAAAAGCAGAGACATTCCTTTGCCAACAAAGGTCCATTTAATCAAAGCTATTGTTTTTCCAGTAGTCATGTATGGTTGTGAGAGTTGGACTATAAAGCAAGCTGAGAGCAGAAGAATTGGTGCTTTTGAACTGTGGTGTTGGAGAAGACTGTTGAGAGTCCCTTGAACTGCAAGGAGATCCAACCAGGCCATTCTAAAGGAAATCAGGCCTGAATATTCATTGGAAGGACTGATGCTGAAGCTGAAACTCCAATCCTTTGGCCACCTGATGTGCAGAACTGACTCATTTGAAAAGACCCTGATGGTGGCAAAGATTGAAGGTGGGAGGAGAAGGGGATGACAGAGGATGAGATGGTTGGATGGCATCACCGACTCAATGGACATGAGTCTGGGTAAACTCTGGGAGTTGGTGATGGACAGGGAAGCCTCGCGGGCTGCAGTCCGTGGGGTCACAAAGAGTGAGACACGACTGAGCGGCTGAACGGAGCTGGCTTCACTTAGGATGATTAGCTGTAGGAGTAACTGTGGTCCTGCAAGTGGCATTCTCTCATTCTTCTTCATGGCTGACTCACCTTCCCTTGTGTTCACACTTCTTGTTTCTGGACTCACCTGTCCAGGGACATTCTGTGTGCTGCCATGGGCTCTGTGTTGTAAATGGTGCTGTAGAGCCCGCCTTAGGTCACATGTCTCTGAAATTTGGGGTTCTCCGAATACACTCTTAAGAGGTGAGTCTGCCCAATCACTCTGTGGCTGAATTTTCACCTTTTCAGGGCACGTCTCTGCTGTTCTTCATAGTAGTGGTTACCATTTACATCCCAGCTGCACCTTAAATTAGTTCCCCTTTTCTCCACTGCCTCTCCACCATTTATTCTTCCCTCTTTTTTGTGTGTGCTGACTTTTCGGTGATGGCTTTTCATATGGAACCAACCAGTTTATTCCTTTTCAAATTAAATTGTCCTGTGTATGGATCCACGATATTGAGCATGTTTCATGGACCCTTTATAACTAGTAACAAGGAAACTAGCATTGACCAGTTGTAATTAGTTTCCAAGTCTTCTCCTTTTGCAAAAAATTACTTTTGATTTGTTGTATGAAAATAGTTTGATAGCAGGTATCATTTAGTCTAGTAGTCATTTTGAATCAAAAGGAATAGGTTTTAAGCTCCTCCTGTTGGAAACAGCCACAAGAAGGCAGCATTTCTTCACACACAACTCTGGTACCATGCTAATGAAAGCCTTACGGTTAGTCTCACTATCTGATTCTACATTAGGTTGAATATACCAGCTGGAACCCCCGCCAGCTTATGTCCTATTTTTTTTTTTTTTTTTTTAGATTTCTCATTTATTGTAGTACATTTATTGTTGTGGATGTTGTAGGTAGACAGGATCTCCTTTCGTTATACACATATACCTACCTGTTCAACTTTTGCCTTCTTTTCACATATAAGTCATCACACAGCGTTGTTACCTCCTTTCCTAGCTGGCTGTCTGTTCTTTGCTGACAATCTTATGTATCAGCGTGATGCATTGCTCCCAACCTCCCAATGTATCCCATCCTACCTTCCCCCCTTGGTGACCGTGTTTGTGCGTCTGTGCATCTCTTTCATAGATTAGTAGGTTGGTATCAATTTTTCCATTTCACATACAACTGATTACGATGTTTGTCTTTTTCTGACTTACCTCAACTCAGTACTGTCTACCATATTGTCTCCCAATTCATAGGTTATACAAATAGCATTCTTTCTTTTTCATGGCAGAGTCCTATTATATTGTAGAAATGTGTCACTTCCTTATCCATTCGTCGATGGACATTTGGTTTGCTTTTGTGTTTGGGTTACTGTAAATAGTGCTACAGTGCATGCTTGAGTGCACTTGTATTTTGAATTCTTATTTTCTCCTCTTATTCTCTTGGGAATGTGCCTGTCTGTTCATATGGTACCTCTGTTTTCACCATTTAGACACCCTTTCATAATGTTCTCTATAGTGTTTGTTATCAATTACATCCCACCAGCATTATAGGAGGGTTCCCTTTTCCTAAGCTCCTCACTATAGCGTTTACTGTCAGCAGCCTTTTTTATAATCGCTATTTTGACTGGTGTGAGGTGATATGTGTAATTTTCATTTTGCATGTCTCTGATAATTCACCATAATTGAGCGCCTTTCATGGAATTTCTTTTCACTACATACTGAATAAATAGTATTTTCAGGTGTCTACTCCTTCTTAGGAGATACCTGTGAAGTTTAGGTGGAAAGGTCACGATGTCTGCACGGACCTGCAGATGCTCCACCAAAACAACAGTGGTGGTGCACACACCCTCTCTCACACACACACACACTCAAGGGTGTTCAAGCCTATGATGACTGATAAAGTATTCCACCTGGGTGAACAGTATGTGGGAGATCACTGCACTATTTGCAACTTTTCTACTGATGTAAATTTTTTCAAAACATAAAGTCCAAAAATGTATGAAGTGTCAAGTGTTAGTCGCTCAGTCCTGACCAACTTTGTGACCCTATGGACTGTAGGCCACCAGGCTCCTCTGTCTTTGGGATTCTCCAGGCAAGACAGTGGAGTGGGTTGTCATTCTCTTCTCCAGGGGATGTTCCTGACCCAGGAACCAAACCCAGGTCTCCCGCATTTCAGGCAGATTCTTTACCATCTGAGCTACCCACGTATATAGCAATTTTAATTAAGACACTGCAAAAACCTTTATAAATATTTGGGAAAAAAGTCAGCCTATAGATTTAATTTCTTGCATTTGAATGTATTCAAATTTTATTACCACTGTCTATAGATATTTAACACTAGCATTTGTGCCACGGTCCTCTTAGGCAGAGGGGGATCGTAACACACAAATCTTACACACTAAAAATAACTGTACCATGTTCAACAAGACTGTTTTTTGATTCAGTAAACCAAGCTTGACAGAGCAGCCAATTCAAGAGAAATGATTCCAGCACATAAGTGAACTTACCACTTAAGGGAACATTACAGATTATACTAAAATGTTACACAGACTTACGAAAGTTCATCATTCTCCCCTAGATGCAGACAGGTTCACCAGGTAGAAACCTGTACATTACAGCACTCTGAGGTTTTTGCAAAGCATACATTATAGATACATTTTCTATACAGTGCAATTTTTATTGTGTAAGACATGAGTAATAGTGCACTTAAATCCAACAGTCACATTCAAATATATCAAGAGTAAACTTCAAGTACCTGGTTATTGAAGAAATACATACTGTTACTATTTTTTTAAATAACTTGTGCAAGTACAAGATTTTCAGTGTAGATGATAACGTATCTATAAGGATTCTAAACAAGAGAACTCGAGTATTTGTATAGAATAATCCACCTCTCCAAAAATATGTGCATTTGGAAAACTGAAGCAAATGTCTTGGGCTGACAGACACGGGCAGTGTTACACAACTTTTTATCAGAAATCACACGTATAATATGTATACTCACAGATGATTAAAGAGAACTGCTCTAGAAGACAGTGAGCTCTCATCAGGAACCTTTTCCAGGACAATGTAGTGTCCACACTGGGTCCTGTTATCTTTCATTATTAACTAAGCATAAATGACAGTTCTGCACTGTGGTTCAAGTATAAGACATCAGTTTTTTTGTGTTTTTTTGAGGGGATTTAGATAACAAGTTCAGACTTTCTGAAACCTAGTGTAGAGTTTCAGAAGGTCTCTTCTGGGCTGCTGGTTGAAAGGAAGAAAATGTTGTGGATGGCAGATTATAAGGACTAAATGAAAATAGTAGAAGAAACCAAAAATTAGAAAATAACCATTTCCTATTACCTGAGAGTAAATATGAGTGTAGCAACCAGTCTTTTACAGTTCTTTGTTGAGATGGTGAATTACACAAAAATACTACTTACAATAACTTAGTGTACATGCTCTGGGGTCGGGGGTGGGTGGGTGGAGTCTGTGTCATGTTTGAGAATAAAATGACTCATCTATGTTGTCCTGAGGTATAGGATAACCTGGATCAGATGGACTGAATGACTTCATTCTCTGGAAAATTTCAAAGCTTCCAGAACAGAGGACTGACTATTCCAAACATTGCCTATTTATTTATTTTTTTGGTCCAGGAAATACCTCTCTGATAAAGGGTGCTCATAATAGACTTGTGTTATTTTAATTCATAAAATCTGGATATGGGCAGATACCAAAACTGTGCCTCAGGTGAAGGTCTGACAGTACGTGAGTGAACCTGATGCGCTAGCTAGGAATGACAGTTAAAGTAGCTGCTCTCGAAACCAGGAAACTGAGAGTTACATCTTTAAGCGGTTCTCTTTGTAATGCAGCACGATGTTCCTCTTGTTTTTCACTTCAAGTGACAATTATTGGTCAGATCTTTTCCATGATATTGAATTTCTTTTCCTTTAATTTAAGAAAGACTGAATCAAAGACTAAAATCTCACTTAATTTCATCCTTTAAAATGAAAAGCAGTGACTTATCTATCACCTCTACAAAATCAGGCTGCAGAGTTCAAAGAAAAGTTTTAAAATAAGATACATACAAAAGTAAGTATGTATCTTAAATGATTACTGTCTTCCAAAGTTTTCCCCAAAATTACTTTAAAATCTTGTTTCAAAGGCCTAATTTTTCTTAGGTTTAAAACAAGCTATAAACTTATCTTATTTCTATCAGGTTTTATAATTTCTACTTATTTTCTTCCCATTTAATAAAATCAAAACAAAAAATCTGAAACAATTACTGACAAGTCTTAAACCACCCAAAAAGCTTCAGCATTTTGATATAACCAAACTATTTCTTCTGATTTAAAAAAAAAATTGTTAATTTAAATCTAAATATCCCTGTACTGCAGCAGTCCTTTGTATTAAACTATTCTTTGTGGGGGGCTTACTTTTTTGCACTCCAAAAATGGAAACCAGCCTTCACAATGAATTAATACAGAAGATGCATAATGTACATGAACTTGATTATACCTCAGTTAATGCTTGTATGGGGCAACCTGCATTCTCACTAATTGAGCCACTCTTCTCTTCATTATGAAAGTTTTTAAAGCCGCCTTTATCAAAGACAGTTCTCCAGACTTAACCTTCAGTAAGTATCTTATTAATATATCCACTGTAATTATTCTTTTCACCCAAGGGATGAGTAATTTAATAGTATTACTAAAAACCCTCTTCAAAATTATATTGATAAAACACTTGTCTTTGTCAGAATTCTCAAGTTTGGGAAAACCTTAGTATTTACATTATTAGAGGACTCCTTTGAAAGTGCACTGATACGAAAGTTTGTTTTTACGCCCTGTAAACAGAACTATAGTTTGGACAATCCCTAATTATAAATTAACACTAAAACACAAACTTGTCCAAACTGCTTATGATTGCTGTCTCAGTAAGAAAAAGAAAAAGAAATGGAAACACTATGTTATCATCATACTCTGGCTCACACGTGAAATGTTCATCAGGAAGACAGGTATAAGCTGATGGCATACAGTTTCTCCATGACCAAGCCTAAAAAAAAGCCCTCTAATGTTTCCACCCACAGAAACCTTATGGCCAATGGCCAATCAACATTACTACTGAGAGTTGTTTCTTTTAGAAAAAAAAAAAAGTCACTAAAAATTCTCTAGTTTTCCTTATGAGTTAGTTAACTGAGAAGAAAAAGGCTCCTTCTTCAATTTTGAGGATCCATTAAAAAAGCCAGAGTGTTTCCTTTTTTAAAAAATTAACAGAGACATTTCACACAGCACACAAATACCTATAGCAAGAAAGTACACCTTTGCTCCTTCTCTCATTAGCCTTCCTTTAGGTGAGGACTTGAATGCCCCAAGATTCTTAACTATAGTCAAGAAAACAGGCCAGGAGTCAAACAGCTTAGAGGAGAAAGACAAATTTACCAAAAAGAAAGCTCTGACTGTAGATTAGCTGTCTAGCCTGTTGCTCTGAGTCTGAGGAAACAGGGGGAAAAAGATGTCTTGACAACTCTTTTGGAGATGGAAGTATTTGCCGCTTTCTGCAGCTTCTGCATGTGGCCATAGATTTTGCTAGAGTTGATTTTGGAAAACTAAAATTTTAACTCGATACATAACTCTAAAGCTGGGTTCAGTTTTGGTGTGTTTTACAATGAAATGGTTATATATAGATGGGACTGAAATGATATTAAAGATTACCCTTCAGCTGTCCTTTCAAGGGAAAACTACAATTGAAAGTATTTGTTAAAACGGGCAGTGCCACAAAGTAGAAATGTACATGGAAAGCACCTATTCACGAACTGTCAAGAGTCACAGGCGAAAACCAGCCTATAGCATAAAGTCATCATGGTTTCTGTAACACTGAAAACATTTCAAATTGGCTGCTGAAGTTTACAACATACCTGCATCATGTTCATAAACTTCCACTTAAATTATATTTGTCTAATGGACAAACCAGCAGAGTCAAGATAAATTTTTAAAAGGCTCAAGGGAGTAAGAAAATCTTAACCTCAGTATTAGCAAACTTAGAATATTTAAAAACAAAACAATTAAGCACACACTTCCGTACATAAACCAGTGCAATAAGAACTTCAGACAAGGGCAGTGCATCTCTGGTTTAAGGTAACCGTATCTGTAGCTAAATTATAACAAATTAACATCTATTCTAAATGATGGTTTAATGTTACATCCAGCATTTGACACATTTAAAACGTATGCCCAAAACCCTGAAGAACCAATTCGACACCACTGACACCTCATCAGTAACAAATTTCTCCTTTCTTTTTTTTTCTCCTTTATTTCCAAATTGCACATACTTTTAGTGTCTACGATTAAAATAAATTTACTTCTTCTTAATGTAAATACCAGAGGACTTTAGCTGTTGCCCTCGTAAAAATAATTTACCTTGAATAAATATTCAGCTTTTGCTTTCTTGACAAACCAGAACGAGGAGACGAATTCAGTTTTTGTCAGTCCAAAACTGTTTTAAAAGAAGAAGGGCTATTTTATGTGGCAAAGATATTGGAAATGGCATGTTAAACACAAAAGTCTTGGTTTACCAGCAATTTCAGGTTTGAAAAATATTTCTATATTGGGAGTGCTTAAAAAGTCTGGTCCTTTTTTAAACTAACAAATATTCCCTAAAGAGATTAGTCGTATCCTTCACTGGTCTGGAGCACTGTTTGCAAAGTAGATACAGAGAAAAACTTACAATGAAATGGCGTATAACACAAATGGCATTAAATAGGTCACCCGTTTCACATAAAATGACTAGCACCTCCTTCCTGCTCCCAAAGTGAAGAGCCCCAACAGGCCGCGTGTAACATGAGTAATTATAGTAAGTTTTATTCATAAAGTATTGAGGAGTCCATTACATTAGAAGGTTCTCACTTCTAAAGCCTTATGTTCAAGGCTGAACGTGTGACGGTGAACTGACGGCAGAGGAGACAGAGGTGGGCTGTAGTCTGCACAGTCCTGTGAGGGCTGCAGTTTTCAGGGGCTCTCCTGCACCCCATCCCCAGTCTCCAGTTCTGCCAACTGCCTCCTAAGGAGATTTACTTTTGCTTGTAATTCCTTGTTGTATTCTATGATGTTAACCATTTCTTCATATGCTTCATCCAAATACTTGGAAGATCTGTTCCAGCGTAAAAAAATACCTATTGAATCCACAAAAGAAGAACAGAAGGGAAAATGATACACACCATGGATTAGCATTATACTTGTTGTGGTTAATACATAATCCCACGTATTATAACCCTTTTCTTTTTTCACAATTCACATCTGTTTTTTATTATACTCTAAAATGTAGAGCAATCTGAGGTACTGAAAGAGTACAGTTGAATAGTGTACAAGAAGTCACTATGTACATGCTTGTTATTCAAAAAACCCTGTAATATTATGAAATAGATCAAAATGCAGTTCTGATTATATTCAGGAATACAAACTAATCATTTACAATGCCATAAACTTCACAGTTTCACAATACAAATATTCTTTTTTTAAACAATTACAGAACTTTATCCAGAACTGTAAGACCTCCTATAGGTATGAAGTCATTTTCAGTGAGAAAGTGTCAGCAAAAGCAGAACCACATAAATTGTTTAAAAAGCTGAGTCTTCAGCACTTTCTCCCTCTGTCTCGTAACAGACCGTCTTCCAATTCTGTAGGCAACTGGTTCTTCCCCCAGATAACATTAATTATCCTTTTATTATGGATAAAAAGACATTTTCTCCTATACATACATATATGTTAATGATATCAGCTCAAAGCGATGCTTAAAGACATTCAAGTCAGGAGGTACAGATACTTCCAGACTCCTGCACGCATACACCAGTAGCTACTTACCGGTAGCTGGTAAGTTCATAAAGATTTTATGAGTTGTTAGAACACTTTCCATAAACCAAACTGCCATGCACCCTAGAGAATCCTTCTGCATGTGTCCAAATACTACTTAAATTCTTATCAAGGAGGGAAGAGAGAAACACAGACTAAAGACCGACCTTGCTGATTTTTCTATTGAGTGTATTTTTAAAATCCTGTTCTTCAATATAGGAATTACTTACTTTTAATGGTTAACTTCGGTGCAGATATAAACAGCAGAGAGACATTTTAAGGCCACAATGGTGTCTATTCTACAATCCACATACTTACCATGAGAATATTTTTATCCAACTTAGAATTTCATCCAGTTCTAAGTTGAGGAGGCACTGAACATACAGGGAAATCTTGTCCTTAATGGAACAGCAGGAATGCATCCATAAAAAAAAAAAAATTTCTTCTATCACGTAATCCCTGAACTTTCAATGAGGTTTTGTAAAAATCAGTTAACCTGTCCTTCAGGAGCCATCTGGCTCTCAAGTTTGCCTTTCCTCCCAAATAACTAGTTTCTCATTTCTGTTATTAAACATGACAGTGGCTTTTAGGTAAACTGTCCCAGAATTCCTGAACAAGAAGTATAACTGTCCTCTCTCATTTAAGTGGTCACTTCTCCTGCACCTGTGACTGACTACACAAGTAAGGAGAAACCCTGAGCCGAGGCTCAGAGCCCCGGGAGACTCTAAGGCTGAGGCCACTTTCCCACCATGCTAAACACGGGACACCTCGACTGATAAGATTAGAAGCGTAAGCTGCGGTGGGAGGAGGCAGCTAATGACAAATATCCCATGCGGAACAAGCCATGGGAGCTGACAGCCAGAGAAGTGATGGAAATAGGTTCCGTGTCAAACCCAGAAAAGAAAGCAACCTGAGACCCCTTCACACATACAGTGGGCAGACAGTTTCCACAAAAGACTTGCCCTTGAGAGTCTCACACAGGAGAACACGGTGAAATAACGGATGTGGATGGTACTTCAGTTTACCAAACAGCTGCCATTCCTGTGTGTATGCCCTTGTTGTTTCACATAAAGATGATGGAAAATGTACTTACCACCTTCAAATTGATTAAAAAGAAATTAAATGATATGGGTAATGAATAGATAACATATTTTAGATAGGTTTTTGGTAATTTATTAAAAAAATAAGCTTTAGTAGTTAAGGTATGCAAAAAATTGACTCATTGGAAAAGACTGATGCTGGGAAAGATTGAGGGCAGGAGAAGGGGCAACAGAGGATGAGCTGGTTGGATGGCATCACCGACTCGATGGACATGAGTCTGAGCAAGCCCCGGGAGCTGGTGACGGACAAGGAAGCCTGGCCTGCTGCAGTCCGTGGGGTTGCAAAGAGGCAGACACGACTGAGCGACTGAACTGACTGTACTGAGTGTTTAAGGAGATAAGCTTCAGTATCTGAAAGCAGTGCAGGTAGAAACTCTTCTTTAGATATGAAAATCAGGTCTGGATTATTGTTCCACTTAAACAAGACACCTGCATTACTGCCTTGATGGATGACATTATGTACATTTTATGGAATCTTACCAAAATGGACTAGCTCATTAACGCTTCAACAGCGTTTAACAGAAGAGTCTATCCTAAAGACTAGCTAATAAAGGGAACAGAAACCATCTCCTAAGAGCTTACAATTTATTCCTGTCCCAGCTATCAGGGTCAGACATGACTGAAGCGACTTAGCATGCATGCACGCACTGGAGAAGGAAATGGCAACCCACTCCAGTGTTCTTGCCTGGAGAATCCCAGGGACGGGGGAGCCTGCTGGGCTGCCGTCTGTGGGGTCGCACAGAGTTGGACACGACTGAAGCCACTTAGCAGTAGCAGCAGCAGCTATCCATCATTTTTTTACACAAAAAGTAATGTACTTTCCCTCACTCCCATTAAGATGACCTATCAAAGATGGGGGGAAAAACAGGAAATAAGTATTGATGAAGATGTGAAGAAACTGTAACCCCAGTCCACTGCTGATGGGGTTGTAAAATGGTACAACTGTTGTGGAAAACAGTATGGCTGTTCTTCAGAACATCAAACATAGAATTACTGTATGATCCAGCAATTCCAGCATCAGAAGCAGGGTCCTGAGGAGAGATTTGCGTGCCTGTGCACCAAAAGGTAGAGGCAACCCAGGTGTCTTCTGACATATGAATGAATAAGCAAAATGTATACACACAATGACAAATTACTCAGCCTTAAAAAGGAAATCCCATCACACACCACTACATGGGTAAGGCTTGAGCACAATAATTATGTTCAGTGAAATAACGCAGTCACAAAAGGACAAATAATACTATATGGTTCCACTTAGATGACGCAGCAGGAGTAAGCAGAATGGTGGTTGTCTGGGGCTGGACAGGAACATGAGAGGCTGCTGTTCGATGGGTACGGAGTCGTCAAGTTACAAGAGGAAAAGTTTTGGAGACCTGTTTCACAACAACGTGATATGCTTGACCATCTCTGTGTACAATTAGGTATTATGTTGGTAAATTTTGTGTTTTTCTCACAATAAAAAGAAGTAATGTACCTTCTTATCTTGAGAAAATACCTGACATAAACAGCAGTATCCGTGCACTCGTGTACCCACAGGCAGTCAGGAGAACATCCTGGACTATCAACAAAGGGTTTGCAAAGGATGCATGACTTACCCTCCCACAGCTGAAGACTCTGTGGAGCAACAGAAGGCCAGATGACAAGATTGTTGGCTTCAAAGAGAGGGTTGGTGAACTTACTCAGTTCACTGGGCCGGTTGACCCAGGACCACAGAGACATCGTTTTCTGCTGCAGCTTCAACTTACATCTGATCAAGAAAGAAAATTGCCGTTAAACCAATTAATTTATGACAACCACTGTTAAATGCTCCTTCTAATAGGACCATTTCTTTTCTCTGTACATTGGAAGGCAGAAGACAAGATTTTTAGCAGAGGAACAAAATGTTGTCAAACAGAAATATCTGTCAGCAATTTTAACTGTCAACAATTACCTAAATTGAAGAAACAGAAAATCTCAACAGACCTATAGCAAGTAAATAAATCTGACTCCATATTGGATCTGTTTCTTTTCATTTTTGTATTCTATTCCTTTTGCTACAAGTTAATCACTAAAAGGATGTTGTTTATAGCTTGAGGTATACATAATGGCCAATCTCTGGGAACCCTGCCTACATGTCTGAATGCTAAGCTAAAATATATTTGTTTTGCTCACAGGAAACATCCTTACCAGGCCCACCAATGAATGGCCGCAGGAAAGAAGGTAATACATCCCCTCCCAAATCTGGCGGGAACCAGGAACTATTTCAAACAACTTACTTTTTTTAACTTTACCTCCTTACCTCCTCCCCCTCATTGTTTTATAAAAGTACCTAGCATCCAAACCCAGCAAGACACTTCTTTGGGACACTAATACACCATCTTCCTGATCTGTTGGCTTTCCTAATAAAGTTGCCATTCTTTGCCCTGACAACTTGTCTCAATTTATTGGCCTGTGGTGCAACAAGCAGTACAGTAAGACATTTCAACTTGCACAAGTTAATCCTATCTCAACTCGTACTGTCATCAAAGAAAACACTCAGAGCAAATACCGTTGGGATACAGAACAGTATAAAATATAAATACACCAATCAGTCAAACTGATCATGTGAATTGTGTGGCTGCAGTTAACTTTAGCCAAAACACAATGAGAGAAAACTATGGTGACAGAATTTTCTAGAGCAAATAGTTCTAAATTTTTCCCTACAAGAATCTATAAGAAAATCTAATGTTGAAATATTTGCCAATTCAGCTTTAAAGTAAAAGAAAAAAATGTATTGCTTGAATTTTAAACTGATAAAGATTCAGTGATTCCATTCTTTTATCAAGTCTGTTAATTGTTTACGTTTATTATTCAACTACGAAATGCCAGCTACCAGTCAAGAGACAAATCCTATCTCTCACCCAGATGAAGCCCTTAGGTTGTACCCAAATGAGAAGATGACCAGTTAAGCATCTTTTCATGATCATTCTGATATGAATCTTCTAATTAAGCCTATTCACTTGATGGCATCTAGGTTATGAAGTGAGACTGGCACTCCGGGCCTGAGGACAGTTTCTTGGTATAAGCGATACAGTCGAGAACAGGAGCAGGAAGATCTGTACTGTGGCCATATTTCTGGTGACCAACTGTCTGGGTGTCCCTGTCTGGGTGTCCCTGGACAATCGTTAACTTCTCTGGATATGACCTTTTACGCTATAAAACTGCATGGAAGGTAGAATTAGATTATAGGTTTAAACTTCTTATAGGTGTCAGATACTATGTTCTTATAAAAGGAAAGTAACATTTTAATGGTTGCTTAATTTACTCAAAGCTTTTTAATCAGTGTATGGACTCATTTTGGTCTAACAGAACAAAGTCTAGGACATGCTCTCATCTAGCATGTGACAGGCTCATAATAAACTTGCAGCATCTGGACTCATACAGAAGAACTCTCAGTTATACTAACTGTAACCACCAACATCTTTTAAATATTGATAACGTTAACATAGAAGCAAATCCTCATCTCTTTTAGGAAATAACATAGAAGCAAATCCTCATCTCTTTTAGGAAATAACCGAAACAAGTGAAAGTGGCCCCCACCTGAGCAGTGTGCCCACCTTTCATTTTCATTGTTTCCCAGAAATGTTCCAAACTGTGAGGCGTAAGCATGCTCAAAGAGCATGATGAGGAAATTCTCATTAAATTCAAAAGAACAAGGGAACTGACGAAGTATCTGCCACACACAGTCCAAGAAGAGAAGAAACACGGGTGACTCCCACTTCTGCTTGCTATTACAGTAGGCTGACTGTGCGCAGCGCTGCTGGAATGGGTGACCAGCCTAAGAGAAAAGGTGGAAACGTGGTGGTCATGTCCTAGCGAGACCACATCATGGCACGTTATTAACAAATTTCACACAGTTGCAACAAAATATTACATAGAACATCATATAATTTGGGTGACTGCTCTTTAATGATTTCTTAGTTTGAGACAATCTTCAACTAAGGAAAAAGACAAAATTTCCAAATATCGGGTTGACCAAAAAGTTTGGAAAAACTCAAAACATTTTGGCCATCCCAGAACTTAACAAGGCTACAACCCACTCCAGTATTCTTTCCTGGGAAATCCCGTAGACAGAGAAGCCTGTAGCAAGTGGGCTACAGTCCATGGGATCACAAAGAGTCGGGCACGGCTGCGCACACACACAAATCATACGCATTTGTTTGCTATGCTCACAAGGAATGCAGCTGTGCAAGATCACCAAATACTCAGGATGGTCCGACTTAAAGGACCGCTGTTAGGGTGGGTAGACATGGTAAACACAGCGGCATTAACACATAATAAATCTGAATTATAACTGGAAGGGCTAGGAGAGAGAGAATTCTATTTTCAAATTATATCTAAACATTTGCTTTCAATCACAATAAGTGACACAGTGCACAAACACTTGAATTAATCTCTAGCTTGGAGGATTTCCATCTATTTTAATTATCTATTTATCCTTTATTTTAGCTGCCCTTCAGCATTTCATAGGCCAGCGCTGTGCTGTGTCCAAGGAGTAAACAGCTGAACCTGGCAAGGTTCTCTGAACTCAAATAAGTCACTGTATTTGGGTCTAGTTCGGGAAACACAAGTGTGACAAAAATGGATCAATTTTATCTGTGGAGGAAGTTAAGGTCCCAAAGACTTCATGAAAGCAACACTGAGCTGGATCTTACAGGATGAGAAGGACTCCAATCTGGCTGGGGAAGAAGTCAGGATGGAGCCAGGTGAGACAGAAAGCGATGAAGCACACGCTTCCTACTTACAAGCCCCCGCTCCTCCTCACATGCTTGTTTACAGTGCCCTTTACCTCTAAGAAGACTAAGCTCTGTGAGACGAGACCGTGCTTTACACTCTTTGTGTTTCCCTGTAGGTAACAAAAGACAACTAACAAGCGTTTGGTAGGGGTATAAAGTGCCAAATGAACAATACGAGCAAAGAGGGAAGCAAAAATGGAGAGGCGGTGAAGATCACAGATGTTTACTAAGAGGAAGACCGATGAACTGTCCCTCAGAAAAGTAAACATCTGCATCAATCAAAATTTCATATATCCATTCCCACAAACCAGGATCAAACATCAGTTATGAGCAGTTCCTCTGTGGACAAAACAGCTTTTCTCACCTGAAGCCACTCTCTTTCTATTAAGGCCTCAAAGCCACGGATGGTCCTGCTTCTTGGTTCCAAGATGATCTGGGCCAGGGAGGTAACCTGGAGTGTGGAATCAGTTCCCTCTGTTCCATGGATCAGTATGGATGCTCCTTCCCTGTAAGGAAAATCCAGAGAACAAATGAGACACTCCCAACACTGTCAACTGACTGTTAATAAACATTTCTTGAGAGTAACAGATGAAAGCCTTTTGCATTCTGGTAGGTTCAGATCTAAATAAGGTACATGAAGAGAGCTTCCCTTGGGGAAAATATGAAAGTATAGTAAGTCCCAAATTTCACAGGGCAAGAACTCTCTGAAACTTCCTTATTTTTCAGTTTAAGAAAACAGAAATTATTAGATTCACAACTTAAGGATTTGTATAGAAAAAATAGGTCCTTGAGTACTTGAAAAATCTGTGTCATGGATGAATGTACATGGATGTATGTACATAGTTCACATTAACTTAACAAGCATTAACAATTAAATGCCAGACTCTTCACATACACTTCACAGACGCTGAATGGCACTGACTATCTTATAAAATAATGTGACCATAAGATGGGCTTCCCTGGTGGCTCAGTGGTAAAGGATCTGCCTGCCAAGGCAGGAGATGCAGGTTCAATCCTTAGGTTGGGAAGACCCCCTAGAGAAGGAAATGGCAACCCATCCCATTATTCTCGCCTGGGAAGTGCCACGGACAGAGGACTCTGGTGTGCTACAGTCCATGGGGTTGCAAAGGACTGGACACGACTTAAGCGACTAAACAACGACGATGAACATAAGTTATAGAACAGACACAAATGGTAACCCGATACATAAGCACAGGTCTGGATGGAAGCAAGTCTAGTTGGCAGGAGCTCCCCACCCCAGAACCCTGATATCATTTACCTGTCAAGACACTGCGCTGCCAGACAGGCAGTTGTCAGAATCTCTTTGATGTGAGTCAGCCAGTTGGAAGCCTCCAATTTACTGAGCCATCGGTCCATGTTTTGTGTTTGGTCATTACAAGATTCCACGAGTTTGATTAAGCTCTCCTGAAGAATATGATACCTTTGAGAAATGAGAAAAAGTAAAGAAGAAAAGAAGATAACAGAAGACAGAACAATGATGGAAGAAACCAAATAAAAAACTCAGCCTCCAATATATCCAAGAGCAAGAGAAGCTCAAAATACTCTAAAAACATTTACCATGCTATGTAATAACTTATAGGGTTAAGGATTATAAAACTAATGTTTAAAATTATCTGACTGCGCACTTTGTGACTAGTCACAGACAGCACCCATTACATCTGCACCCTACTCCCAGGGGCTCACTCTGGACACCTATGCTGTCAGAGAGAGCCCAAGGCCAGCTCCGATCACATCATTTCATTAGTTCCGACTCCCACCCCCTCACCCTGCCAGAGCAATTATAAACCATTAACTGCAAGCATAAATGAGATGATACAGATGGAGGAATCAAGGTGTGGAAGGTAAGTGGGTATGGGGCAAATTAAATGTCTCAGTATTTTTGACTTAGGAAAATGTAGCTGTCTGTAGCATCTCTTTTCAGGAAGTTTGGTGACCGCTGATCTAAAGTAGAGGAGATCTCATGGTGATGAAATTTCAGAGCTAAGAGAGAAAAAAATGCTATTTGGTTAAAACTCACTTGTGAGCATCTACCATGAGTTTTCTGCTTATCTTACCAACCCCAAGGGCAAGATACCCAGCCAATTTTTGACTCAAGCTAATAGGAAGGTTCCTTTGAAAACTTGTGATCTTCCAACAGCTAAGGGCTCACCCACTCTAATTAGCTTCAAATAAGAGTCCATGACTGTCTCCTGAATCTTTTACCTCTCAATGGACTTGTGAATCCGCCTCCACTGGGGATAATGAGCTTCTTGCTCAAAGCCGCCTCCTTTGGCTCTAGCCTGCTGGGCTACATTCAGAGGTCGGGTATCGATGATGTAGCCGCGCTTTCCTGCCCTGAGGGTGGCATTTATTAGTTTCTCGTCTTCTTTGCACCGTCTCCCATTTGTGCCAGTGAGCGGCTGACCACTTCGCATAATAACCTACAAGGACAACAGAGTCTAAAATTTAGTAGTAGCTGCTTTGAAAGTTTCTGAAAACAGAAATGAATTAAGCTAGCTTAAGATTGTCTCAAAAAACAATTGTGTGTCATTTCAGAGATGAACTCGATCCTGAAACAAAGAAATATTTCTATGTATTAACAACAGTTTAAAAACAGTAAAACAAAAATAAGACTTGGCATTCTTACATGATTTTTCTTCCCACTGTCTCAAAATACTTTCACATAATAAAGTTCCTCTTTAAGATCAAAGATTATAGTTCACTTAGTCAGTGAATTAATCATCCAGTAGATCCAGGCCTGTAATTAAGACAATAATAATGGCCTAGACACCAGGAAACTTTTGCTTCAGCTACATAAACTTAGAGTTGGCAGATTTTATCAAGAATTATAAAGAGAAAAGGAACAGTGGTAAAATTAAAAAGGTTATACACTATTAATCTTGCTTTGGAAATCATTTTCAATGTCTTGAAAGCTACTTATTATCTATTCTTTATTCTCCAGTGGCTCTCTTTCAATACTCCAGGACTTAACCACTCATCTCCAAAGACCAACAACTATATACTGGGTCAGAAAGTTCCTTTGGGTTTTTCCAAAAGATCTTACTTATTTGATACTTTTTTCGAGACAGCAACATCTGTTATACTGATCTCTTCCCTGGGAATGGTCTGGAATTATTTTAATCTCATCCCATAATATATACTGTTATCTTAACTACTTTGAAATTGAACATAATGAAGGAAGGTCACCCAGAATGGCGAATTCTCAGACTGTGCTTACCATGTAACTGAACAATAATGTATTTTGTATGAGTTGTTAAAATGCTTTATGGTGAACCCTAGTGAAGAGAAATACTGCTCAGAAAGCAAGATAGGTGACCTAATTAAAAAAAAATCTCTTTATCCTAAATATCTACAATTCAAGGGGGAAAGGAAAATAGCTATAACTTATTCACTAATTTACTACTGGATGCAAAATGAGAAGCAGAGTTTACTGACTGAGAGGAAACATGAGGAGAAAAATAAATTTAGAAAATATTTAGGAAATGAATACACAGTGAACACCTGCCTATTCAGTGCTCGACTCCGGTATTTACTTAAGTTATGACTAAGGACACGTGTCACTCGTCTCCCTTTTGAAAATGAAAACAGTCTGCTCAATCTACCTTACACAGGGAAACCTGGTGAGAATCACTAAAGTATCGCAGGGACTCCCCTGGCAGTCCAGTGGCTAGGACGCTGAGCGCCCACCGCACAGGGTGCACATTCAATCCCTGGTTGGGAGAATGGAGCCCTGCGTGCCACAAGGCACAGCCAGGGCTGTGGAAAAAATGTGTCATACCATTATCAGTCAGAGACATTTATTTTCTACCAAAGAGTGTCATTTTCAGTATCAGATAATGTTCCCTTTGTCCTGAATCCTGAAGATAAACCTGCCTGGGCTTTTCTAAGGCTAAGCCGCATTACGGAGAGAATTCAGTCATATCCTGATCACAGAAAACATTCTACTGATTCCCGAAAGTTTAAACAAAAGTAAAATTCCTGGCAGAAGAGACCAATCACTTCAATGAACAAGTACACAGAAAAGGGGACCAGTTCTAAGAACCTCAAACCAAATCTTCCAGTCAACCACGGAGCAGTATTTACTGTTCACTTACCATTCCATTCTTTTTATGAAAATAGCTGAGAACTGGGAAACGGCCTCCATGGCGGAATGTGGCTACTTTCCTAAGTGCATCATCGTCGATGGCTTTGGGCACTATGACAGCTGGTGGGTAAGAGGGGCACACAGCAAATTCCTTATTGACATAGCTTAACCTCCATTCACTGATCTGAAAGACACAAAATATTTTAAAGCTAAGCAGTATCTCAATCTCACAAAATAATCTAAAAACTGCTATTAAAGGAGCTTAGAGATTCATTTTCATAAAATGAAGATACCATCTCACAGGAGTTTAACAGGAGGACACCCAGCCCTTCCTTAAATACTTTCAGAAAACACAAGCTCCATTCTTCAGAGCCAGCTTCTCACAGTGCTAGGTATCACTAGCTCCTAAAAAGTTCTTCCTCATATTGAGCAACATTTATTGCTCTGTAACTTCTTCTATTTTTTTTTTTTTTACCATGATTTCAGTACAAGTTCCCTATTTCACAAGGCAGCCAATGGAATGTATGAAAGATAGCTGATTCTCCTTTAGTTTTCTATTATCCAAATTAAATATATTAATTACATTCATGAACATCATCTCATTCATTCTTGTCTGGGTACCAATGGTACCCTTAAAGTACAGCAACAGGAACTACAGCAACTATAGCAACAACTCCAGATAATGCTTAACCAGAACAGAACAGTGCTGCTATCTTCATCAAATCCCTTGCTCATTTCTGCTGTTTAACAAGGGAGAAAAAATGAGGAACGACTGTCAGCATCGTTCTTCAAGCAATAACAGCTTAATACTAAGAAAGATTAGACTCATGAGTCAGTGAAATAATTTCAAACTCAGCAAGCTAAGGATCAAAAGTACACAATATAAAACTAACAAATGGCAACTTATTTCTAACATGAAAAATGAAAACAACTTAAAGACTGTAAAAAGCTTTTGTGCATGAAAGTTTTGATATTTTCCTGTAAATCAGAGTTGGCCTAATATACTGGCTATGGACTGTAGTACCAGGAGGATAAGCCAAAGCATGTTTAATACACTACGCTCGTGGTCCTGCTCACTTGTGTCTGACTCTTTGCAACCCTATGGACCATTGCCTGCCAAGTTCCTCTGTCCATGGAACAGAGTACTTCCTACTGTGTCAAAAGTGAGTACTTTCTACTCCAGGGGATCTTTCCAACCCTGGGACTGAACTTGAGTCTTCTATGTCTCCTGCACTGCAGGTGGATTCTTTACCACTGAGCCACTGAGGAAGCACCTTGATATACTATAAGTGTATTTGAAAAAACACTTTAGAAGATGCAGAATCATTTTTAATTAAATTTTTTCACTGTTCAAATTTATGCACATTATTAATTTAAAAGATGCTTTCTAAAAGATTCAATTATTTTTCAAAAAAAAGAAGCATCCCTAGTTTCTAGAAAGTTCTTCCTTATATTGAGGAAGATTTATTGCTCAATAACTTCCTCTAATTTTTTTTAACCATGATTTCAGTACAAGTTCCCTATTTCACACAGCAGCCTATGAAATATATGAAAGATAGATGATTCTCCTTTAGTTTTCTATTATCCAAATTAAATATATTAATTATTCACATTCATTCTTGTCTGGGTACCATTTACTTGAGAATCTTGGTTTCCCTTGATCCTTTGCCCCTTTAATGTAACTTTTATCAAATTCCATGTAAAATCCCACTGGGCTTTTAATAAGATGCCACTGACTGTACAGACTGATTTAGTAACAATAACATTTTTATAATAGCTAATTTCCTTGTCTATGGGCACAGCATCCCTCCACTTTTAAATCTTTCTTAATTTTTTTCAATAAAGTTATAAAATTCTCTCAATAAACACCCTGCATATCTTTTCCTAGGAACTTTATATTTTTAAGGCATTTTAGTTGTATGTCTTCAAATTTGTGTCTGGTGTAGAGAAATGCATACAATTTCAAGATTCTTTTCAGTTTCCTATGTACAGAAACAGATAATCAACAATAGCAATTTTGTTTCTTTCATTTCAATCCTTATACCTTTACTTTCCCTTCTTGACTTCCTCAGCTAGGCGTAGTGATGGTGGGCAAATCTTTGTCTCACTCTTGAACTTACAAGGGAATAATGAAAGACTTGCTTTTTGTATGTTTTTACTTTTGTAGTTACCCTTTATTAGATTAAATAAATTCCCTTCAAATCCAACTCTAAGAGCTTTTATCATGAACAGATGTTTAATTTATTCAAACTGTTTCTTCTCTTCTAATTTTGTTTTACCATATATGTAATTTGTCTTTTCTCTTTGGCTAATTTTGTGATAACTCTCTGCCTTACTGCTCAATAGTAGAACTCAGTATGTCTAAGATTTCCTTTTCATTATTTCATGTGGTGTTTGCTGGGATACCTTAATCTAAGGCTTTGTGACTTTCTGATTTTGAAGATGATAGTCTCCACTATCATCTATCTCAACATTGCCTTTCTTACAACTTCTCTATTATCTTCTTGAATTTCCATTTACTAAATATTGAACCTTCTCCTTTTACCATCCATGCATGCATCTAACTTCTCTATCATTTTTTCCATCCTCCTTCTTTCTCTGTCTTGTTTGAGTATCTATATTCCAGATCACTAGATTCTCATATTTAGTTATCTCTAATCAGCTACTTGAACTTTTACATCAATTTATTCTTTTCTCTTCTTTTAAATCAACTTTACTGAGATTTTACTTTTTATATGAAAAATAAACTAGATCCATTTAGAGTACACAATTTCATGATTCTTGAAGGCTGTACCCACTCATAAAACACCACAATCAATCATCTTTCACAAAAATTCCTAGTACATTTTTACAGTCTATACCTCTCCATCCATACTCAACACTGGGAATCACCAATCTGCTTTCATTCTCTTTTAGTGTTTTACCTAAAAAATCTTTGCCTAGTCAAGGGGTCATAAAGATTTTCTCCTGTACTTTCTTCAAGAAGCTTTATACCTTTAGCTCTTATGTTCTGGTCTATATTTTGAGGGTTTTTTTTTTGTGAAATAAAGGTTTAGCTCTATCTTTTTTACATCCAATTGTTCCAATGCCATTAGTTGAAAAAACTATCCTTTATCTAGAGAACTGTCTAAGTACCTTTGGCAAAAACTGATCCCAGATGCAAGAGTTCTTTTTTAACCCTTCTATTCTGTTCCATGTATCACTATGTCTATCCTTATGCCAATATACCCACATTTTCTTGATTACTGCAGCCTGATAGTAAGTTCTGTAAATCATTCAGGGTTTCCCCCCACCCCCTAAAGCTGTTGTGGCTATTCTAGTAACTTTGCAGTTCCATAAAAATCTCAGGATAATTTTGACAATTTCCACAAAGACACCTGCTGAAATTTTGATAGGAAAATAAATAAATAAATAAATCAGCTTGGAGAGAATTAGCAAACTACACCTACTGGGGTCAGCAAACTACATTCCACCATTCAAATCTAGTCCCCTGCTTGTTTTGTAAATGCAGGCATAGCTTGGAGACAGTGCAGGCTTGGTTCCAGACCACTGCAATGAAGTGAATAGTCTCCTAACGCGAGTCACACATTTTTTGCTTTCCCAATGCCTGTATAAGTTATGTTTACTCTATACTATAGTTTATTAAGTTTGCAACAGCATTATGTCTTTAAAAATTAAAATGTACCTATCTTAATTTTAAATATTTTATTGCTAAAAAATGCTAACCATCATCTGAGCTTTTAGTGAGTCGTAATCCTTCTGCTGGTGAAGGATGCAAAATATTGAGAATTACCAAAGCACAAGAGAGATGTGAAATGACCAAAAGCTGTTGGAAAAAATGGCACTTAAAGACTTGCTCGACATAGGATTGCTACAAACATTCAATCTGTAAACAAAATGCAATATCTAGGAAATACAATAAGACGAAACACAGTAATTCAGGCATTCCTATAAAACACCTTTGGAACGCAGCACCACTAATTCACTGACGCATGATATTTTCATGACACAACAGAGTGGGGTACCTGCAGCAAAGACTTCACGCCCCACAAAGCCTAACATATTCACGGCTGTGTCCCTTACACAACCCAGCCCACTACTAGCCGCACTGTCTTCCAATCCCCATTTATTTAGATGTCCTTTAACTTCTCTCAGCCATGTTCTGGGTCTCTCAGTGTACAGACCCTGCCCTTTGGCCAACTTTCTTACTAGGTACTCTCTCCACTGTAAGACTGTGCTGTGCAGTGCTGAGTCGCTCAGTCGTGTCACTAGTTAGTTTCTGAACACTTATACCAAGCAATCTTGCTAAACTTACTAGTTCTAGTTATTTTATTGATTTCTGCTCTTATTTTTTATTATTTCATTCTTTCAAGTTACTTTGCTCATTTTTTCCCCCTAGTTTCTTAACCTGGAGCTTAAGTTGGTGAATTTATTAGACCTTTTTTCCTATTTCACATAAGTGCTTTAACACTGTGTCTCTCTAAATACTGCTTTAGTTGTATTCTCAGATTTTGGTATTATCATTCGGCTAAAAAATATTTCCTAATTTCCATTCTGATTTACAGACTGTTAACAAGTATTTCCTTTAATCTAGAAATACTCTGGGTATTCCTCAATACCTTGCGTGTTGGTCACTCAGTTGTGTCCGACTCTGTGACCCCATGGACTATAGTAGCTCGCCAGGCTTCTCTGTCCATGGAATTCTCTAGGCAAGAATACCGAAGTGGGTTGCCGTTCCCTTCTCCAGGAGATCTTCCCAACCCAGGATTGAACCCAGGTCTCCTGCATTGCAGGCAGATTCTTTTATCATCTGAGCCACCAGTGCTGACTGATTTCTAATATAATTCCTCTGTGGTCAGAGATTATATTCTGTATGGTTTCAATCCTCTGAAATTTATTTAACAGCCCAGCACATGTTCTCTCTTAGATAATACCGTGTGCTCTTGCATACTGTTTATTCTGCAGAAGTCAGGAGTAGTATTCAATGAATATCATAGAGTGCTGTTCAGATTCTAATTGTTTCGTTGTTTTGTTTTAGTCTAGTTGTTCTGTTACTTGCTGAGAGTGCAGTTTAAACAATCTACTATGACTGCAGAACTTTCTTTATTTTCATCATTTAGGCTATAAGAATATATATCATTATACTGTCCTGATCAATTTTATCATTATGGAATGATCTCATTATTTCATAATATTCTGTGTCTTGAAGTTTTTCATTTTAATCTGAAATTAATAAAGCAACTTCTTTTTTATACTCATTATTTTCATGGAAATTTTTCTCCACTCATTTATTTTCAATCTGTCTCTTTATATTCCAAATACATCTCTTCCAAAAAACTGCAGAGGGAGGAACACTCCCAAATTCATTCTACAAGGCCACCTGATACCAAAACCAAACAAAAAGAGAAAACTACAGGCCAAAATCACTGATGAACATAGATGCAAAAATCTTCAACAAAATACTAGCAAACCAAACCTAACAACACATTTAAAGGATTATACACCATGATTAAGTGGGATTTATCCTAGGGATGCAAGGATTCTTCAATATATGCCAATCAAACAATGTAATACACCATATTAACAAACAGAAGAATAAAAACCACAGAATCATCCCAACAGATGCAGAAAAGCCAACAAAATTCAACATTCATTTATGATAAAAAAAAAAAAACTCTTCAGAAAGTGGGCATAGAGAGACCTACGTCAACTTAATAAAGGCCATATATGAGAAACCCACAACAAATATCATTCTCAATGGTGAAAATGGAAAAGTATTTCCTCTAAGATCAGAAACAAGACAGAATGCCCACTCTCGCCACTGTTTTTCAACATAGTCTTGGAAGTCCTAGCCACAGTAATCAGAGAAAAATAAAAGGAATAAAAATTGGAAGAGAACAAGTAAACTGTCACTGTTTGCAGAAGACATGACACTATACACAGAAAATCCTAAAGAGGCCACCAGAAAACTACTACAGCTAAGCAAAGAATTTAGTAAAGTTGCTGGATATAAAATAAATACACAAAAAGCATTTGCATTCCTATACACTAACAATAAAAGATCAGAAAGAGAAATTAAGGAAATAATCCCACTTAACACTGCAACAAAAAGAATAAAATACCTAGGAATAACCTACCTAAGAAGGCAAAACACCCATATGCAGAAAATTATATTAATGAAAGAAATCAAAGATGACACAAACGGAGAGATATATACCATGTTCTTAGACTGGAAGAAACAATATTTTTAAAATGACTATACTACCCAAAACAATCTAAAGATTCATTGCAATTCCTATCAAATTACCAGTGGCATTTTTCACAGAACTAGAACAGAAAGTTTTACAATTTTTATAGAAACACAAAAGACCCTGAATAGCCAAAGCAATCTTGAGAAAGAAAAACAGAGCTGGAGGAATCAGGCTTCTTGACATCAGTCTATACTACAAAGTTACAGTAATCAACAGGGTATGGTCCTGGCACAAAAACATAAATATAAACCAATGGAACTCCAGGCACAGAAAGCCCAGAGATAAACCCATGTGCATCTGGTCACTCGACTTATGACAAAGGAGGCAAGAATATACGATGGAGAAAAAGCAGCCTCTTCAAAAAGTGGTGCTGGGAAAATTGGACAGCCACATGTAAAAGGACGAAACTAGAACACTACCTAATACCATTCACGAAAATAAACTCAGAATGGATAGAAGACCTTAATGTAAGGCCAGACACTATAAAATTCTTAAAGGAAAATACAGGCACAACACTTTCTGACATAATTTGCAGCAATATCTTTTTGGATTCATCTCTTATGGTAATGAAAATAAAAACAAAAGTAAACAAATGGGCCCTAGTGAAACTTGGAAGTTTTTGCACAGAAAAGGAAACCATGAACAAGATGAAAAGAGAGCCCTCAGAGTAGGAGAAAATATTTGCAAATGCAGCTCAGTATCGAAAAAAAAAAATTAACAACCCAATCAAAAAATGGACACAAGACCTAAATAGCTCTTTCTCCAAAGAAGATATACTGATGGCCAACCAACACATGAAAAGATACTCAACATCACTAATTATCAGAGAAATACAAATCCAAACTATAGTGAGATATTTTTACCTCATACCTATCAGAATGGCCATCATCTATAAATGATGATGAGGATGTGGAGAAAAGGAAACCCTCTTGCACTGTTGCTGGAAATAAACACTGGTACAGCTGTTATGGAGAACAACGTGAAGGTTCCTTAAAAAACTCAAAAAAACTACAATATGACCCAGAAATCCCACTTACTTCTTTCTCTGGTACTTATCCAGAGAAAACCATAATTCAAAAAGACACATGTAGGTCTTTCCTGGTGGTCCAGTGGTGAAGAAATCTGCTTACCAATGCAGCGGGCACGGATTTGACCCCTCGTCTGGGAAGACTCCATACGCCACAGGGCAACTAAACCCACGGGCCACATCTCCTGAAGCCCCTGTGCCCTGGAGCCCGTGGGCCACAGCAAGAGAAGCCGCTGCAACGGGAAACCCACACACTGCAGCTGAAGAGCAGCTGCCACTCACCACAACCAGAGGAAGCCCACAGGCAGCAACAAAGACCAAGCACGGCCAAAAACAACTTTTTAAAAAAGACACATGTACCCCAATATTCACCGAATCACTATTTACAATAGCCAGGACATGGAAGCAACCCGAATGTTGCTGACAACCTCTGTCTTTTAATTGGAGTGTTAAGCTCAGTAATACCAAATATTGATATTGCTGGATTTTAGTCTAGCATTTATTTTGTTTGCCCCTTTATTTTTTTTATTGCTATTTCTTCTTTCCCACTTTCTTCTGAACTACTTTTTAGAACTGCATTTTAATACATTAACTTTAAATCATATCTCTTAACATTTTTAAGTGATTGCTCAGACCACCTTTCCTGCCTCCTGAGAAATCTGTATGTAGGTCAAGAAGCAACAGTTAGAACTGGACATGGAACAACAGAGTGGTTCCAAATTGGGAAAGGAGAATGTCAAGGCTGTATATTGTCACCCTGTTTATTTAACTTCTATGCAGAGTACATCATGCAAAATGCCAGGCTGGATGAAGCACAAGCTGGAATCAAGTTTGCTGGGAGAAATATCAATAACCTTAGATATGCAGATGACACCACCTTCATGACAGAAAGCGAAGAAGAACTAAAGTGCCTCTTGATGAAAGTGAAAAGAGGAGAATGAAAAAGCTGGCTTAAAAAACTCAACATTCAAACAACAAAGATCATAGCATTTGGTCCCATCACTTCATGGCAAATAGGTGGGGAAACAATAGAACGAATGACAGACTTTATTTTGGGGGGCTAAAAAATCACTGCAGATGGTGACTGCCGCCATGAAATTAAATGATGCTTGCTCCTTGGAAGAAAAGCTATGACCAACCTAGACAGCATATTAAAAAGCAGAGACATTACTTTGCCAACACAGATCCGTCTAGTCAAAGCTATGATTTTTCCAGTAGTCATGTACGGATGTGAGAGTTGGACCATAAAGAAAGCTGAGAACCAGAACTGATGTTCTTGAACTGTGAGAAGACTCGTGAGAGTTCATTGGACTGGAAGGAGATCAAACCAGTCAATCCTGAAGGAAATAAACCCTGAATATTCACCAGAAGGACTGACACTGAAGCTGAAACTCCAATATTTTGGACACCTGAAGCAAAGAGCCAACTCATTGGAAAAGACCCTGATGCTGGGAAAGACGGAAGGTAGGAGGAGAAGGGAACACAGAGAATGAGATGGTTGGGTCGCATCACAGACTCAATGGACATGAGTTTGAGCAAGCTCCGCGAGTTGGTGGTGGACAGGGAAGCCTGGCGTGCTGCAGTCCATGGGGTCGCAAAGAGTCGGACACGATTGAGCCAATGAACTGAACTGACTCTATGATTACTTTTACTGAACTGAAGTGACAAGGACGATGGTTCAGTTTCAACGAGGGGTGATTTTGCCGCAAGGGAACATTTGTTAATGAGTGGAGACAATTGGGGGTTGGAGAAGCCCACTGCTGACATCTAGTGGTAGACCAGGGATACTGCCAAACACCCTACAATGCACAGGACAGCTTCTCACAGCAAAGAATTATTCAGCCCAAAGGTCGCCAGTGCCAAATTTGAGAAACTCTGCTCCAGGGATTATAATATATACTGTTAATTTAAACATTAGCCCATGTTATGTAATATGTAAAAACCCTGAAACTGTATAGGTCTATGTATCCACTCAGCCACCTCACACCCATTTTTAATGACATAGTTTCCATGTGTAACGTGTCTACACACACCATAAACACCACAAAGGCAATACTGTAGTTTTTGTTTTAAATAATCATACATATTTTAAAGACATTAAAAAGAAAAAAATAGCTTGTTATATTTAATTATACCATTTCCAATATTCTTCAATTATTTTGAATATTAAGGTTTCCCTCTGGTATTATTTCCCTTTAGTCTGAATAACTTCTTTTAACATTTCTTATAGTGAAGGTCTCTTAGTGACAAATTCTTAGTTTCTTTTTATCTGAAACTGTTGTCTCACCTTCTTCCTTAGGAGATATTTCCACCAGATACAGAATTCAGGGTTGACAAGTTTTTTACTTTTCAGCACTTTTTAATAAGTTTTGTTGGGACTTCCCTGCTGGTCCAGTGGTTAAGAATCTGCCTTGCAATGACGCAGGGGTCAAGGGTTTTATCCCTGGTGAGGGAAGAAGCTGCAGAGCAACTAAGCTGGGCCACTGCAACTACTTAGCCCACATGCTTCGGAGCCCGTGGACCACAGCAAAGCCTGCGCATGATGCAGCAACGAGCCCGCGTGCCACAACTAGGACCCGACACGGCCACATAAATTCTTTAAAAATAAATGAAATTCAAAATACAGAAGTTTATCATCTAGTCTCCATAAATTCCGATGAGTAGCCCATGGTCATCTGAATTATCTCTGTATGTAATGTGTTGTTTTTAACTGGCAACTTTCAAGAACTTCATTTTTCCATTGCTCTTTGACAATTCGACTAGGATGTGCCTAGCATGATTTTTCTCATATTCATCCTGTTTGGGGCTTGCTGAACTTTTTGAACTTATAAAATTAACCAAATTTTTAGCTCTTGAACATGATTTCTTTAAATATTTTTTCCTACCTATTATCTATTCTCTCCTGGATCTGTCATTATACATATACTAGCCATTTTGTTTTACAGGTTTCTGAGGCTCTTTTTTCCCATAATTTCTCATCTCATTTCTCCAAATAATTTCTATTGCTCTAGCTTCAATTTCACTGATTCTGTCCTGTCATCTCCTCTCTGCTATTTAACCAAGTGAACATTTTATTTCAGATATGTATTTTCAAAAATGCTGAGAGGTTCATCTGACTCTTTTTAGCATTTCTATTTCTCTGTTAAGATTTCCTGTCTTGTCTCTCATTTGAAATATATTTACCTTTGTGGGAAATCAAGCAATTTAAGCAGCTGCTCTAAAGACCTTGAATGATCAAACATCCCAGCATCTGAGGCCATCTTGGGACTGGCACCTGCTGGCTGTCTTCTTTTCTTTTTTTGATAGTCTTTTTTTCTTGAGAATGCGTCATAATATCCTGACTCAACTTTGGATTATATCCTATATTCACTGTGAATTTTATGTTGCAGAAAAATCTGCATTCCATTAAACACCTTTGAAGAGTGTTTTACAAGGAATTAGCTTGTTCAGAAAAACCACAAACTTCTTAACATCAGAGATGCATGGCAACTCATATCTTAGTTCTGACTGCCCCCAGTCCGCCCCAAGCAATGGTTCAAGAGTCAGCCAGAGACTCAGGATCGCACACAGAATCAAGGATCCCCTCCTCTGGCTCTCTGGATCCCCAAGCCCTTCCCCTGGTTCCTCCCACCAGAAAGTGGGCTTTCCATTAGAATGTTAGCTGTCCAGCACCATCAATGCCATTAACTGTGCTGACTTCAGGACAAGGCCTCGGAAAAAGGAAATTTACTCTGCCATTCACTTCCTCTAAGTTTTTCCTCCCCTCCCTCTAAAATACACTGCTTTCTGTTCACTCACCAGAGCTTCAAGTTTTTCTATTTTATTCATAGTTTGTCACTGATATCTGCAGGAGATCTTGTCAGAGAGGGGCTACTCATTATCTTATCATTGTCTTTTTTTGTATATAATTTCTAAAGTGGTAAATTGGGGAAGTACAGATACATACTGTATATGTGTACTTCAGCAAAGTATCTGAAATAGTATTTTATTATATCTTAGAATAAAAGTATGTTAAAAGGGGAGGAATTCTTACAGATCATTTGTCCAACACTTTGATTTTGTAGACATGGAAACAAAGTCCCAGAAAGTCAAGCAGCCAACATTAATATCTGGGATGCAATGTAAATACTTTGAGAGATAGTTTGAGTACTCTGTCTTCTCAATACCACATATCTCTTTTGGATATAACAGAGAAGTACGGACTGGCTAATACTATTCAGAAAGTTTTGTAGATGATCAAAAAACTTTCCTCAAGGAATACTGATGAAGTGATACATGTCTACCTGATGGAGGATTTCAGTGATATATAGAAAGACTTGTCATACCTTCGTCTTGTCCTGCATAAATGCACACATTCCTATATTTATCAACTTGACAAATACCTACTGCTTGCAAACCATGTACTAAGAATGCAGTAGGGAACAAGAATGACATGGTTCCCAGCCTCCTAAAGTGTGTATTCCAGCAGCTTGTATTCTAGTTCAGGAGACAATAAACAATGAAAAGAAGCTTTCACACTGGTGACCCCCTCCTACTTGAAACTTGCTCTTCCCTTGGCTTTGTCCTCCACGCGTCCTTACATGGTTAGTCCTTGGCCCCAACTGACATTAGATGTTTTCCCTCAGTAATCTCAACTTCTGCCTATGATTCTCACAATGTACACAATGTATACACTGAAGACTCTCAATTTTTCATTTTTAACACAGATCTCTCCAGCTCTAAACTATCTCTTATACATATTCAATGATGTGTGTACCACAAAGGCCCTTCAAATTTGCCATCTTCAAAAGTGAACTCAACTCATTCCCTGTCACACACATTTCTATCTTTCTCATCTCAGTAGTAAAACCTAGATGTTACTACCTGTTTTACCTCTTACATCCAATGAGTGGGTCACTAACTCTTTTTAATTCCACCCCCTGAGACTTTCTGCACTATAACCCCTCTGTCACTGATCCAATCATTATTTCAGTAGCCTCCTAAGCAGTTTCTCAGCATTGTGCATCAGAATTGATTTGCTCTAACACAAATCTAATAATGTCATTTCTTCTGTGCCTTCATTAGTAATTTAATTCTCAAAGAGGCCAATGCAACTTTGGGCTACCTTAATAGTTCCAATCTACACTAAATGTTATGAGCACTATATTTTATGAGAATCAGTGACAAACTGAAGGTCTTGCCGAGAAAAGCAATCAAGACAGGGTGTGGCCCTGAGTTCAGTGGTATGAGAAAAGGCTGAAGTAAATACTCATATTTAATCTATAGAAAAGAAAACTTAGTGGGGACATAAAACTTCTTAACTTGAAGAACGATTTACAGTAGAGGAATAAGACAACGTGAGTACCACAGGCCACATCGGAAACATGGGGTCTAAGCACAGGGATGTCAGCTCCGTATCAGGATGGTAACCGACTGGGACCATGTGTGATGCTGCGAGTCCTCCTGCTCTAGAGATTGCAAGCAGAAGCTGGACAATCTCATCACGGATGTCGTCAGCACACAGGGTTTCTGACCAGAAGAGGAGACTGGTCTGAACGCTGGCTTGCTGAATGTAGACTTAGAGTGGTTCACTTCTGGCACCTAACTACAAAATGAATGATTTACACTGATAGCTTTTGGATAACCAGGAAAATCATCCAGACATCTCCCCTCCTGATCAAGTTTGGACTGCCGTTTTTCACCTAGGAAGTAACTAAGGATTCCTCTAGGGTAGCCATCAGGTAGTAGTTAATTGATATGAAAGAAAAGCACCATGCATTTGAGAATGTTTACTGTGTACTTTTTAATGCTATAAAAACCTTGAAAATAAATGTAAATACAGGTAGCTATCCACAAGCTATATAAAAATGCTCTATATGCAAGAATATAAAGTTCCCCTTCCTTTTTCACTTTGCTGCTATGGACGTCTTTGTTCTTTAAACTACATGGCATCTGGTCCCTACTTCTTGATCCTCTCAGGACCCATTTACAGAGGTATAGTAGAAAAAGTTAAAAAAAAATTATTTTTGAAGACCAAAAGCATCTACTTCTTGCACAACTCTAGGTTCTTTCTTAATGAGATAGAGCCCATTTCTCTTTTCAGGTATTTGTACATTCTGGCCAGCCAAGAGTGAAGGGGATGACACACTCAATGCAAGACACAAATGTTTCTCTTTTGGTTCAATCAAAAAACCGTTGTAAGTAAAATCCCACTCAGAGATTGGTTCAAGACGGCACAGTAAGAGGACACGTGCTCAGCTCCTCCTGAGTGAGCACTGCAATCACAATTGTTAAACAGCCATCAAGAGGGCTGGAATCCACCATAACAGATACCCCATGTTCAGGGACAAAGAGAAGTACACTGGTCTTGTAACCCAAATTATGAAGTCACAGAAGCCATCCCACAGAAAGAAACTGATGTACATGGTTTTCCAGTGCTCGCCAGGGTACACAGTGAGTTCAACAGACTTTTAGGGGGATGGCTCAGAACCTAACTACTACATGTAGAACTGCTTCTATGGGACACTTTTAAAACACCCCCAAATTAAAACAGGTCAGGACTATGTTTATGAATCTACTAGAAGGAAAATTACTTAAGCTGCAGCACTGAGACCAACTACGCAAATCTTTGAACAGCAGAGGCTGTAGCACTAATAGCGAATAAATGCTCCTTTTACTTGTCAAAGGGAAGCGATCATTTTCACCAGTAAAGTGCTGGGTTATTTCTCATTACCCATTAATTCTCTCAAAAGTGACTCACAGCTGAAGAGTAGAGTTCAAACTCTTGCTCAGGGAGGAAAGAATGCCAGCCATCTTCTATCACTTCAAACATGGGCCGGTAAAAGAAAGGGTACATCAGAGTGATGGAATCCAGGGTAGATAATGCCTAAGGGAAAAAAGAAGTAGAGAAAGAAAAAAGGAATGTGTCACAATTCCAAACATTTTCTAACTGCCAAATTAATATTCATCAAATACGGCCTAAAATGATGGACAGCTAACACATTTCTCTAACATTCAATTTATCACTAGATACAATTATACCTTATTTTCAGCCTCTAACACGGTGTCTGGCACATAACACTCAATTAGCATTTGCTGAATGAACAAAAGGACAAAACAATATGCTCACCTATTCCAGAATAAAAATGAAAAAAACCTCTTTTGAGACCATTTAACAAGGCCTAATGAAAAGGTGCAAATACTTCTGGGGTTAGAGAACAGGCTGCAGTTAGTCAGTAAGGCCTGGGTTCAAAATCCAGTTATTAAATACATATGTAAATTACTTAAAATCAGAGTTTCTGAGCAATTGTAAAAAAGCTTAGGAGCCAAAGAGTCAGACTGCTGGACTCAAACTCCAAATGCCAGCGCCAACAATGGCATTACGCAACACGGCCACTCCACGCCTCAGGTGTCAGCGGAGGAGAGTTATTTCGCAGGGCGGCGCCCAGGGCTGTGGAGGCAGTAAGAGGATGTGTGCAGCAGGGCCAGAATAGCACCTGACATAAACAAACTCTAGTTTCAGCTGCTATACGCTCCACGCAGCCTCCATCGGTGTGAAATCCCCTCCGTCCCCAGAGTGATCAGATGCCCTCATACCTTCATGCTACACTAACCCATTCTCAAACCAGGGCAGTAACTCCATGGTCCCAAAGTGAGCCTACAGGTCGTCTGAAGCACAACGCCAAGGAATCCTGACTAGATGAGGAACGGAGGGATGGAACATCCCCTGTCACCCGGCAGTCTCATCCTCCTGACAGGGAAGTTTTAGAAAGCATTTCTATGGCTAGAAAAACTAAGGCACCAAAATCAATTAGCACAATTCAAACTGCTGTAATTTCGGATACACTTAGCTGAGCTCAACATTCAGAAAACTAAGATCATGGCATGCAATCCCATCACTTCATGGCAGATAGATGGGGAAACAGTGGAAACAGTGGCTGACTATTTTTCCGGGCTCCAAAATCAATGCAGATGGTGACTGCAGCAATGAAATTAAAAGACGCTTACTCCTTGGAAGGAAAGTATGACCAACCTAGACAGCATATTAAAAAGCAGAGACATTTCTTTGCCAACAAAGGGCTGTATAGTGAAGGCTATGGTTTTTCCAGTGGTCACATATGGATGTGAGACTTGGACTATAAAGAAAGCTGAGTGCCAAAGAATTGATGCTTTTGAACTGTGATGTTGGAGAAGACTCTTGAGAATCTCTTGGACTGCAAGGAGATCCAACCAGTCCATCCTAAAGGAGATCAGTCCTGAGTGTTCACTGGAAGGACTGGTGTTCAAGCTGAAACTCCAATACTTTGGCCACCTGATGCAAAGAGTTGACTCACTGGAAAAGACCCTGATGCTGGGAAAGACTGAGGGCAGGAGAAGAAGGGGACGACAGAGGATGATATGGCTGGATGGCATCATCGACTCGATGGACATGGGTTTGGGGGGACTCCGGGAGCTGGTGATGGACAAGGAGGCCTGGCGTGCTGCAGTCCATGGGGTCACAAAGAGTTGGACACGACTGAGTGACTGAACTGAACTGAACAGCTGGGCAGGGGAGGGGCTCAACATCATGCTACCATCCCCAAGCTCTCAGAGTAAAGCTACCTCCTTCTAAGTCACAGAAAGATCAGGTCAGTAGAACATTTATTTAATTTTTAAATTTTATTATTTTACTACTTAAAAAATATTCTTTGCAATATTAAATTTTTTTTCAGCTTTACTGTGGTATAAATTGATAAATAAAATTTAAACTATTTCTAACGTACAATGTGATGATTTGATACACAAACACATTGTAAAAGAGTTTCCCCCTTGAGTTAATTAACACAGCCATCACCTCACATATTTACCTTCTGTTGTTGCTTTTGAGAACATTTAAGTTCTACTCTCTTGGCAAATTTCAGTTACATAATATAGTGTTAACAACTATAGTATATGTTATACATTAGATTCTCAGGTCTTATAACTGAATGTCTGTAACTTTTACCAGCGTCTCCCTATATCACCCCCCACCTACCAGCTCCGGGAAATCACTTTTCTACTCCCTGTTTCTATGTGTTTCCCTTTTTTTGAGATTCCACATAAAAGTGATACCATGTAATATCTGTCTTTCTCTGTCTGGCTTACCTCACTTAGCACAATGCCCTCTAGTTTCATCCATTGTTTGTTCATACAGTTGTCTGAACTGGCAGGATTGCTTTCTTTTTGATGGCTGAATAATATTCCATTTGTGTGTGTATATATGTGTGTGTGTGTACATGTATGCACGCAGTGTGTGTATAATTTTCTTCATTCATCCATCCATCCACAGACATTTAGGTTTTTAGATACTTTGAATATTATGAATAATGCTGCAGTGAACACGGGAGTACAGATATCTCTTTAAAACAATCATTTTGTTTCCTTCAGATATACACTGAGAAGTGGGACTGCTGGATCAATGAAAGATCCTTTTTTAATTTCTTGGGGAACCTCCATATTATATTAAGAGTAACTGGTACAATCATTATTTAAAATCCATGTTCACAAACATTCCAGCAGACAACAAACACTCAGACTTGTCATGATTACATTTCATGTAGCTAGAGACAGAACTTTTCCTTTAAACACATTAATGCGCAAAGAAATAAAGTCATTTCAGCCCTAAAAGACAACGGAAACTACACAGAAAAAGTGGTTCATCAGACTTCCTACTATAATTTAGAAAACTGCACACTTGCCAGTTATTCTTCCAATGGGGTTCTACTTAGGGTAGCAGATTTTGAGTATATGAATTTTGATAACAAAGAATAGCTCAACCATGCTTTATAAGAATTTACTTATTACTACCAAATTATATCAAGACATACAGAGGGACAGAGGAAAACTGGATGTCAGGACAAGGCTAGAGACGAGTACACTCTGCATATATACTATGCTGTGAAAACAATCAACAGAGCATTCACTTTCTAAGGTCAAAGTACAAGAGTGGCTCAGAATTTGCAGCTTCTTTTCAGCCATAAGGGCTTCTCCATAATCAGTCAGCTTCTACAGAGTTTTACATAATATTTAATACGTACAGCTAAATAAGCAACTGATTAGTGTCAAATGCTAATGAAGCTACTAAGTAAATGCCATCAGAGTGGGTAATCGGCTTTTTTGCCCTGTTTCTTCACCACAGGCAATTTCACTAACATCCACTAGCTATCTTACAAGTTATAAAAGGGATAAGAAAAAACAATGTGCATGGGTCAGTGAAAATCCGACCCTACAACTGAAAAAAAATGACATGCTCAACTGAAGTGGGTGAGCGGCATTACTTGGCCCAAAGAGCAGGACAGCATTTCCCTTCAACAGCCTAGAAGGTACAGTGTGATTCTCACTCATGTCAACAAATTCAGCCAAGTCAACAGTCCTATGTTATTTTCAAATGATGAATATGTAACACAAAGAGTTCAGCTTATCTTCCCATTTTCATGAGAAAAATTTAGCAAAAGCAGAAAGAAAAATACTACATGCCATTTTCTCAGTACCATAAGTTCTTCTATTTCTGTTTTTGTTTAAAAGCCAAAGGAAATCCTAGTTACAGATTGAAGCCTTTCTGCCTCCTTTTAATAGTTAAGCCATTTACACTGCATACAAAGCCCATATTAGGCACTCAAAGACAGAAGGAAAAAAAAACTCAATGTGACTCTATAATTATCTAGAAAATACTATAAACATAAAATTAACTGCTGTAATTTAGTGGTAATGATTTAAAACAAAGCAATTTTAAAAACGAGTACATACCAAAACAGTTGGTTAAAGTGGGAAAGAAAATACTGTGAGCTATTCAATTTAAACACTAAATTATCCAAGTAAAATTTCTATTATTTGTAATCTGGACATATGTTCAATATCATTTCTATAAATATAAAATGAACACATCCTATCTCAAGCAAACATGATATATGGAAATTTACATTTACTAAAAAACAAAAGACTACAATCATTGGTGATAATTACTTGCTTTATAAAAGAAATAAGGTTTTCAAAAGTCTCAACATTTATAAACACACAGTGTAATATTATTCAGCCTTAAAAGGGAAGGAAGTCCTGTCACATGCTACAACATAGATGAACCCAGAAGAATAAGTAACATTAAAAACTGCTCTAAGTCAATAAAATCTTTTTACATTCCTGTAACAGTGATTCAGGGTAAGTCTTTGCATTCAGTCTTCCAGATTTGAGTCACAGAACATGACTCAAATGATAGTTATCTAAAAAGGAAACACAAGAGTTACAGTGAATCAGAAAATAAAGTTCCTTCTTTTATCACATTTTGTTTCCAAACACTTACCTCAATGGAACTGGCTATATTCAAACATTCTTCCATTCCAGGAATATCCAACTGAATAATTCGAAAATCCTTACATTTTATGATGATGGTACCCAGGGGTCCCACAAATCTATAAAAAAAAAAAACACCATAAATTATGCTTAGGGACAGATATACTCCCAACTCAAAGTATATGATTATTTCTTCAAAAAGAGGTGTTTGGTCGTAATCACCAGCTATACAGGCAGACCTCATTTTATTGAGCCTCCCAGATAGTGTGTTTTTAAAAGACTGAACGTTTGTTGCAGCTCTGTGTCCAGCAAGTCCATTGGCACCATGTTTCTAATAGCGTTTGCTCACTTCGTCTCTCTCCATCACATTTTGGTAACTGTTACAATATTCCAAGCCTTATTATTGTTGTTGCTATTTTGTTGTACTTGTCACAGTGCTTTGTGATCAGTGATCTTTGATATTACTACTGTAACTGTTTGGGGGCACCAGTAACCATGCCCATATATGACAGCAAACTTAACTGATAAATAAGTGTCTTCTGACTGCTCCACCAACTGGCTGTTTCCCCATCTCTCTCCCTCTCCTCAAGCCTCCCTATCTCCTTAGACACAACAATATTGAAATTAAGCCAATTAATAACTCTATAATGCCCTTTTAGAGTTCAAATGAAAGGAAGAATCACACATCTCACGTTTACATCAAAAGCTAAAAAACGATTAAGCTTAGTAAGGAAGCCATGTCAGTTGAAATAGGCCAAAAGTTAGGCCTCTTATGCCAAATAGTTAGCAAGTTGTCAAAGCCAAGGGAAGTCCTTGAAGGAAATTAAAACTGCTACTCTAGTGAAAATAAGAATGATAAGAAAACAAAAAAAGCCTAAGTGCTGATAGAAAGTTTTAAGATCAATCAGCCATAAAGTTACCTTAAGTCAAAGCCTAACCCAGAGCAAGGCCTAACTCTAATTCTCTAAAGATGGAGACAGGAAAGAAACCTACGAAAGAAAAGTCTGAAGCAAGCAGAGGTTTGTTCATGAGATTTAAGGAAAGAAGCTGTCTCCACCACATAAAAGGAAGGCAGCAAGTGCTGATGTAGACGCAGCAGCAAGTTCTCCAGATAATGTTAAGGTAATTCATGAAGGTGGCGCACTAAACAACAGATTTTCAACATAGACAAAACAGCCTAGGGCCTTCCTAGTGGCTCAGGGGTAAAGAATCCACCCGCCAACGCAGGAGACACGGGTTCAATACCTGGGCCAGGAAGATCCCCCATGCTGTGACGCAACTAAGCCCATGCACCGCAACTACTGGCCCTGGGCTCTGGAGCCCGGGAGCCACAACTGGAGCTACTGGAGCCCAGGCACCCTGGAGCCTGAACTCCACAGCAAGGCAAGCCACCGCAAGGAGAAGCCCATGCTCCGCAATCAAGAGCAGCCCCTGCTCGCTGCAACTGGAGAAAAGCGCAGCCAACAAGGAAGACCCAGCACCACCACAGATCAAGAAAACTTTTCAAAAAAACAGCCTTTTATTGGAAGAAGATGGCATCTAGGCCTTTCACAGTTAGAAAGAAGTCAATGCCTGGCTTCAAAGATTTAAGGGCAGATACACTCTCTTCTGAGGGGATAATGTAGGTGGTGAATTAAAGCTGATGCCAATGTTCATTTACCATTTCCAAAGTCCTAGGGCCCTGAAAAATTATGTTAAATCTACTCTGCCTGTGCTCCATAAATGGAATGACAAAGCCTGGATGACAGCACATCTGTTTACAACAGGGTTTACTGAATATGTTAAGCTCACTGTTGAGATCCACTGTCCAGAAAGATTCTTTTCAAAACACTACTACTCACTGACAAGGCACCTGGTCACCTACTATCTGATGGAGACATACAATGACATACACGTTGTTTTCACGCCGGTCAACACAATGCCCATTCTGGAGACTGGGGATCTGACTTGATTTTCAAATCTAATTACTTAGGAGATACATTTCATCAGACCATAGCTGCCATACATAGTGACTCTTCTAATGGAACTGGGCAAAGTAAATTGAAAACCTCTGGAAAGGATTCACCATTCTACATGCCATTAAGAATATTCCTGCTTCACAGGAAGAGGTCAAAATATTAACATTAACAGGAGTTTGGAAGAAGTTGATTCTAACCCTGATGGATGATGTTGAGGGGTTCAAGACTTCACTGGAGGAAGTCACTGCAGACATGGTGGAAATAGCAAGAGAAATAGAAGTAGCATGTGAAGGCGTGAATGAACTGCTGTAGTCTCATGAAACTTTAATGCATAAGGAGTTGAACAAAGTGTTTTCTTGAAATGGAGTCTACCCCTGGTAAAGACTGTTGAAATGACAACAAGGAAATCTGAATATTACATAAGCTTAGCTGATAAAGCAGCAAGAAGGTTTGAGAAGACTGATTCTAATTTTGAGAAAAGTTCTACTGTGGGGAAAAATACTATCAAACAGCACTGCACACTTCAGAAAGGTTGTTCATGAAAGGAAAGAGTCAATCAATGTGGCAAACTTCACTCTTGTCTTATTTTAAGAAACTGTCAGAGCCACCTCAACCTTCATCACCCACCACTCTGATCAGTCAGGGTTCATCAGCAGTGAGGCAAGACCCTCCAGTGGCAAAAAGACTACAACTTGCTGAAGGCTCAGACAATGACTGGCATTTTGTTTAGCAATAAAGTATTTTAAAATTAAAATATATATATTTTTCAAATATACTGCTATTGCACAGTTAACAGACTATAGTACAGTGTATCACAACTTTTATATGCATTGGGAAACCAAAAAATTCACGTGATTTACTGAGGTAGTCTCCAGACTACCAAACGACCAACGCTTCTGCTGTGTGCCTGTATTCAACTTCCTTCTCCCTTATTCGTTTAATGAAGGAAGAATCATGCCTCCATAATTAAAATCTGAGCCATGAATTACTTAAAATACATATATTAAAATGTTTTTAATATATAAAGTCAGTCACACTAGGCCAATTCATTTAGTGGAGATTATTAGGAGTCTTCAAAGAATAAGAAAAATAAATCTCTAGTTGATGTATTAAGTGTTTGTATAGAGATATTTCTGAAACATAGGAAAACTGTTCATTTCAGATTTTACTTCCTTCCAAATTTGCAACAGTTGATTTGAAAAATAAGTATCCTTTTTTTCCAGTCTTTAAAACCTATTAACTTCCAATATCTATTCTAAGTCGAGGAAAACTTCAGAGTAAATGCCATATCTAATCACAAATTTTGTTATCAGTAAGTTTTGAATAAATTTATTTTACCTTAGTTGGGATTCTTGTCATCCTTTTCTTGTTGTTTTCTTTTGTCTAAACCTGTTGATAGTTCTGATTTTCCTTTTGCTTTGCCACCAATTGCCCCAATTCTTTCACATTAATACTTGTGAATATTCCCTAAACTATGACTTCTTATACTGATCCAGAATTGGTAATTTTATTTATACTGTGCGTAGTTTAGGAAGAAAATTCCTACAGCTACTCTTCCTGAATTCTCTTAATACCCCCGTGCCCAGCATCACTGCACTATGAATTTGGATAAGTGAAAGTTACCAACATGGGTCAAATCCTAGCAAAGAAAATTCCATCAGATATCCACAACTGATCAACACAGTGGAATGCCTCTTATAAAGTATATTTTGAAAATTCATATTCTTGTCACTTCCACTTCTGGCAAAGTTTGATTGCACGGACCATATTTACCCTACTACCTGATACCACTAAAATAAGGAGGCAAAACATAAGGAAGAACTGTTTTCAAGATGCTGAATATCAAACAACAATTTTTAAGTCAAAGATCTCTGGGAGATAAGAAACAAGATGAGTTTCATGATTGCCCCAATGTACTGTTTTGAGATTTTCCAAGTTATAGTGAAGGGAGAGAAGAACTGGGTGGGGCTGATAGTCTGAGAGGATCATCTACATTAGGAAAGAAGGAAATTAATGAAGGAAATTTGGGTCTCAACTTAGTGACCTCAGATTCCACTCTACTAGCAATATACCAGCAAGTTGAATCCAAAGCAGAAAATACTGAGTAACAAAGATAAGAGAGGAAAAAACTAATGAAAGAGACAAGAGAAGACTGTAGAGAAAAACAAAGGAAAAATGACTGCTTCAAAAGATCGTGTAAGAGTGATAATCTTCTAGGCAGACTGATCAGGAAAAAAGAAAGTCACAATCTAACAATGTCAGAAATGAGAGAGGTTACAATCACAAAGACTCCACAGACACTAAAAAGCACTAAGGGAATATCAGGAAAAATTTTATGCCAATAAATTCAACAATGTAAATGATATGGACAAATTCCAAAGAAGACACAAACTGCTAAAAATCATTCAAGAACAAATAACCTGGTTAATTCTTTATCTGACAAATTAACTGAAATTTTCATTAAAATGTTTCCCACCAAGAAAACTCCAGTCCTGGGTGGCTTCACTGATGAATTCCATAAAATATTTAAGGAAAAAATACTATCAAGTCAAGAAAATGTCTTCCAGAAAACTGAAGAAGAGACATTTACTTCTCAATTCACACCTGAAGTCTGGCATTTTCCTAATACAAAAACCAAAGACATGACAAGACAACTACAGACCAACAGCCCTCATAAACTAGATAAAAAATTTCTAAACAAAACATTAGCAAGTTAAATCTAACAATACATAAAAGGATCAGTTCAGTTCAGTCACTCAGTCGTGTCCGACTCTTTGCAACCCCATGAACCGCAGCACGCCAGGCCTCCCTGTCCATCACCAACTTCCGGAGTTTATTCACTCATGTCCATTGAGTCGGTGATGCCATCCAACCATCTCATCCTCTGTCGCCCCCTTTTCCTCCTGCCCTCAATCTTTCCCAGCATCAGGGTCTTTTCCAATGAGTCAGCTCTTTGCATCAGGTGGCCAAAGTACTGGAGTTTCAGCTTCAGCATCAGTCCTTCCAATGAACACCCAGGACTGATCTTCTTTAGGATGGACTGGTTGGATCTCCTTGCAGTCCAAGGGACTCCCATGAGTCTTCTCCAACACCACAGTTCAAAAGCATCAATTCTTCTCCCCTCAGCTTTCTTTTACAGTTCAACTCTCACATCCATACATGACTACTGGAAAAACCATAGCATTGACTAGACGGACCTTTGTTGGCAAAGTAATGTCTCTGCTTTTTGATATGCTGTCTAGGTTGATCATAACTTTCCTTCCAAGGAGTAAGTGTCTTTTAATTTCATGGCTGCAATCACCATTTGCAGTGATTTTGGAGCCCAGAAAAATAGTCAGCCACTGTTTCCCCATTTATCTGACATGAAGTGATGGGACCAGATACCATGATCTTAGTTTTCTGAATGTTGAGATTTAAGCCAACTTTTTCAGTCTCCTAATTTACTTTCATCAAGAGGCTCTTTAGTTCTTCTTCACTTTCTGCAGTAAGGGCAGTGTCATCTGCATATCTGAGGTTATTGATATTTCTCCCAGCAATCTTGATTCCAGCTTGTGCTTCCTCTAGCTCAGCGTTTCTCATGATGTACTCTGCATACAAGTTAAATAAGCAATGTGACAATATACAGCCTTGATGTATTCCTTTTCCTATTTGGAATCAGTCTGTTGCTCCATGCCCAGTTCTAACTGTTGCTTCCTGTCAGATTTCCCAAGAGACAGGTCAGATGGTCTGGTATTCCCATCTCTTTCAGAATTTTCCACAGTTTGTTGTGATCCACACAGTCAAAGGCTTTGGCATAGTCAATAAAGCAGAAATAGATGTTTTTCAGGAACTCTCTTGCTTTTTTGATGATCCATTGGATGTTGGCAATTTGATCTCTGGTTCCTCTGCCTTTTCTAAAATCAGCTTGAATATCTGGAAGTTCATGGTTCACATATTGCCATAAAAGTATAATCATGAGTAACTGAGGTTTATTCCAGAAATGCATGGCAGTTTTAACAAAGTAAGTTTCTATATTAAACAGAAAAAGAAAAACCATACACTCATCTCAACAGATATAGAAAATGCATGACAAAATCCAACAGCCATTCAAGATTTTAAAATGAAACAAAACAACCCAATTCTCAGCCAACTAAGAACAGAAGTGAACTTCTTCAACCTAAAAAACAGCATTTACCAAAAGCAACTCTACCACTAAGAGTATACTTAATGGTAAAAGGCTGAATGCTTTCTCACTAACACCAGGAATAGTACCAAGATTTCACTCTCACCACTTGTATTCAACACTGTGGAACCAGGGGCTTCCATGGTGGTCCAGTGGTTAAGAATCTTCCTTTCAATGCGGGGGACACTAGTTCGATCCCTGGTCTGGGAAGATCTCGCATGCTGTGGGACAAATAAGCCCGTGCACCACCACTGCTGAGCCCATGCTCTACGGCCTGTGAGCTGCGCTGCTGAGCCCCAGTGGGGCAACTGCTGAAGGCCGAGCGCCCTGGAGCCTTGTGTTCTGCAAAAAGAGAAGCCACCACAGTGAGAAGCCTGTGAGCTGCACTGAAGAGTCGGCCCCTCTAGCTGCACTAGAGAAAGCCCGTGAGCAGCAACAAAGACCCAGGACAGCCAGAAAAAATTTTTTAAGATTTTTCAAAATAAAAACATTGTACTACCAGTTATAGCCAGTGCTACAAGGCAAGAAAACAAGTGGCATATAGGCTGAAATGGAAGAAATAACACTGTTTTTAGTTGTAGATAACAACTGCCTATTTAGAAAATCTGAAGAAAATTATTTAAAAAAAAAGCTATTTGAGTAAATGAATTTAGTGGAGCTGAAGGATACAAAAATATACAAAAACCAATAGCTTGCGTATCAATGGCAGGCTAGTAAGCAAATTATTTGCTCTCTCTCAAAATTAGCTGGCTTCCCAAGTGGCTCAGTAGCAAAGAACTGACCTGCCAAGGAGACTAAAGAGCAACCTCTGGGTCAGGAAGATCCCCTGGAGAAGGAAATGGCAACTCACTCCTGTATTCTTGCCTGGAGAATTCCATGGGCAGAGGAGTCTAGTGGGCCTACAGTTCATGGGGTTGCAAGAGTGGGACATGACTAAACAAGAACAAAACCACAATAACCAAAGAAATTAGCTAACCTTGAGAGTGGCAAGCCCTAAGATGACAATGTATCATAAAATACAGAAAGATAAAAACTTCATTAATACAAGTAAGTAATAGGAAGTAGAAATTTTAAAAAAACCACTTGAAATAGCATCAAAATATGAAATACATAGGAGAAATTCTAACAGATGATGTAAAAGACCTAGAGTGAAAAATATAATACATTGCTGAAAAATATTTGAGACCTAAATAGGATAAATGGAGCAACAGACTTGTTCATAAGTCAGAATACTCAATATTAAGATGTCAGATATTAGTTCCCACCAAGTTCATTTATCATCAGATTCACCACAATCTGGATCAAAATCACAACCGGCTGGGACTTCCCTAGTAATCCAGTGGTTAAGAATCTGCCTGCCAGGGCAGGGGCTATGAGTTCAATCCTGGTCCAGGAAGATCCCCACATGCCATGGGACAGCTAGGCCTGCGTGCCACGACTACTTAAGTGAACAGTAACTGCAGCCATGAAATCAAGAGATGCTTGCTTCTTGGAAGGAAAGCTATGACAAACCTAGTCAACATATTAAAAAGCAGAGACGTCACTTTGCTAACAAAGGAACATATACTCAAAGCTATGGTTTTTCTAATAGTCACATACAGATGTGACAACTAGACCGTAAAGAAGGCTGAGTACTGAAGAACTGATGCTTTCAAACTGTGGTGCTGGAGAAGACACTTGAGAGTCCTCCGGTGAGCAAGATCAATCCAGTCCCTCCTAAAGGAAATCAGTCCTTAATATTCGTTGGAAGGCCTGATACTGAAGCTGAAGCACCAATACTTTGGCCACCTGATGTGAAAAGCCAAGTCATAGGAAAAGTCTCTGATGCTGGGAAAGAATGAAGGCAAAAGGAGAAGGGGGTGATAAAGGATGAGATGGTTAGATAGCATCATTGACTCAATGGACATGAATTTGAGCACACTCTGGGAGGGTGCTGAAGGACAGGGGAGCCTGGTGTGCTACGGTGCGTGGGGTCCCAGAGAGATGAACATGACTTAAGGACAGAACAACAGCAACACATTAAAAGGATCATACTCCACGCTCAAGTGAAGTTTATCCCAAGAATGCACGCATTCTTCAAAATACACAAATCCATCAATTTGACATACGATGTTAACAAATGCAAGAATAAAAATCATATGGTCATTTCAGTAGATCTGAAAAAAGCTTTTTGACAAAATTTAACACCCATTTATGATAAAAACTCCAGAAAATGGGCACAGAGGGAAACCACCTCAACATAATAAAGACCATATATGACAAACCCACAGCAAACATCATTCTCAATGGTGAAAAACAGAAATGAAAGCATTTTCCCTAAGACCATGAACAAGACAAGATGTCCACTCTCACCACTCTTATTCAACACAGTTTTGGAAGTCCTGGCTCCAGCAATCAGAGAAGAAAAAGAAATAAAAGGAATACAAGTTGGAAAAGAAGAAGTAAAACTGTCACTGTTTGCAAATGAAATGTTACTATACACAGAAAATCCTGAGGAGTCCACCAGAAAACTACTGGACTTCATCAATGAGTTTGATAAGTTTCAACATACAAACTTAACACATAGGGCTTCCCTGGTGGTCCAATGGTTAAGAATCCACCTGCAACGCAGGTGCCACAGGTTCCACCCCTGGTCCAGGAAGACCCCATGTATCATGGAGTGACTAAGCCTGTGCACCGCAACTGCCAAGCCAGCACTCTAGAGACCTCAAGCCGCAACGCTCGAGTCCACGCAGTGCGACAACTGATCCCCAGGGGCCTAGAGCATAAGCTCCAAAACAAGAGAGGGAACTGCAATGAGAAGCCCACACACTGCAATTAGAGAGAGCCCAAATGCAGCAATAAAGACCCAGTGCAGTCAAAAATAAATAATGAATGCACGGAAAGTGAGATTAAGGAAAAAATCCCATTTATCATCATGATAAAGGAATAAAATACCCACGAATAAATCTGCCTAAGGAAAGAAAAGACCTGTACTCAGAAAACTATACAACACTGATGAAAGAAATGAAAGAGGACAGAAATAAGTGAAAAAATATACCATGACTAATCCTGAAGAATCAATGCTCTTGAACTGTGGTGTTGAAGACTCCTGAGAGTCCCCTGGACTGCAAGGAGATCAAACCAGTCAATCCTGAATATTCAGGAAATCATGCCTGAATATTCATTGGAAGGACTGATGGTAAAGCTGAAACTCCAATACTTTGGCTACTTGATGGGAAGAACTGACTCATTTGAAAAGACCCTGATGCTGGGAAAGACTGAAGCAAGGAGAAGGGCATGACAGAGGATGAGATGGTTGGATGGTATCATCGACTCAATGGACACGGGTTTGAGCAAGCTCTGGGAGTTGGTGATGGACAGGGAAGCCTGGCGTGCTGCAGTCCATGGGGTTGTAGAGTCAGACTCGACTGAGCAACTGATCTGAACGGATACTACCCAAAGCCATCTATAGATTCAATGCAATTTCTATCAAAATTAATGGCAGTCTTCAGATAATCAGAACAAAAAAACTTACCATTTATAAGGAAACACAAAAGACCCTGAATAGCCAAAGCAAAGTTAAGAAAAAAAAAACAGAGTTGGAGGAATCAGGCTCTGCAATTTCAAACTACGTTACAAAGCTACAGTAATCAACAGTACGGCACTGGCACAAAAACAGAAATATAGACCAACAAAACAGGACATAAAGCCCAGAGACAAACCTATGCACCTCTGTCACCTGATTTATAACAAAGGAGGCAAGAATATACAATGGAGAAAAAAAACAGCCTCTTCAGGAAGTGGTGCTGGGAAATTTGGACAGCTGGAATCAAACTAGAATACTCCTTAACACCATACACAAAAATAAACTTAAAATGGATTAAAGACCTGAATGTAAGATCAGATACTACAAAACTCTTAGATGAAAACAGGGGGAAAAAAATCACTCTTTGACATGAATCACAGTAAGATCTTTTTTGACCCACCTTCTAGAATGAAAATAAAAACAAAAAATAAATGAGACCTAATTAAACTTAAAAGCTTTGGCACAACAAAGGAAATCATAAACAAGAAGAAAAGACAACCCTCGAAATGCGAGAACATTTTTTGCAAACAAAGCACTGACAATGGATTAATCTCCTCATATACAAATAGCTAATGAAGCTCTCTCTCTATATATATATATAAAATAATCCAATCAAAATGGGCAGAAGACCTAAACAGACATCTCTCCAAAGAAGACATACTGATAGCTAACAAACACAAGAAAAGATGCACAACATCACTAATTATTAGAGAAACAGAAATCAAAACTACAATAAGGTGTCACACCTCACATCAGCCAAAATGGCCATCTTCAAAAAAATCTACAAACAATAATGGTGGAGAAGATGTGCAGAACAGGAACCCCGCTACAGTGTTGGTGGGAATGTAAATTGCCATAGCCACTGTAGAGAACAGTATGGAGGCTCCTTAAGAAACTAAATACAGATCTACCATATGACCCAAGAATCCCACTCTTAGGCATATATCCTGAGAAAAACATAACCCCAAAAATGTTAAGTACCCCAAGGTTCATGCAGATGCAACACTATTTACAACAGCCAGTACATGGAAGCAACCAAGATGACCGTCGAGAGAGAACTGTATAAAGATGATGTGGCACAAATAAACAAGGGAATGTTACTCAGCCACAAGAAGGGATGAAACTGAGTCAGTTCTATTAAGGTGGATGAACCTAGCTAGAGCCTGTCACACAGACTGAACTGAGTCAGAAACAGAAAACAAACATTGTATATTAATGCATATATAGGGAATCTAAAAAAATGGTATTGCTGAACTATTTGCAGGGCAGGAACAGAGGCACAGACATAGAGAATGGACTCGTGGACACAGCCGGGAGGGTGTGAAAGGGGGACAAATTGAGAGAGCAGCATCGGACACACACATGCTATCGTGTGTCAAAGCAGCCAGCAGGAAGCTGCTCCACAGCACCGGGAGCGCAGCTCAGCGCTGCTCTGTGATGACCTAGAGGGTGAGTGAGGGGCTCAACAGCGAGGGGCATGGGTATACACATGGCCAATTCACGCTGTACAGCAGAAACTAACACAACGTTGTAAAGCAATTATATTCCAATAAACAAAAAAATAAATACTAAACAAAAAATAAATAAAATTCACAAGGAGGCGTTCTCTGGTGGCCCAGGGGTTAGGATGTCGTGCTTTCACCGCAGCAAGTGCAGCTTCAGTCCCCGGTCGGGGAACTAAGACCCTACCAGCTGCAGAGCGTACCCAAAACCAAATAAATAAGTCAACTTTTAAAAACTCACATGGAAATGTAAATGACTTCCAATAACCAAACAAGTATGAGTCAGAACAAAACTGGATATCTAACACTGTATAATTTAAAGATCCTTTAACATCGTGGCAGCAATGGCATCAAACAGACAACAAATAGAGAAGAAAGTCTAGAAATACATTCACTTAAATGTGGACAAAGGAGGGCAAAACAATTCACTAAAGAAAGGGCAGGCTTTTCAAGAGATGATGCCACAACAATGAGATAGCTATACGGAAAAAAAGATTTTGGGTGTTTATAGGAACCATACACAAAACCAACTAAAAATGGATCATATATCCAAAACCCTAAAACTATAAATCTCTAAAGGAAAACATGGGAGAAAATCTTTGCGACCTTTGGTTAGGCAAAGATTTCTTAGGTAAGATATCATGAGCCCAGTCTATAAAAGAACTATAAATTGTATGTCTTTAAACTTTTAAATGTTTGCTCTCTGAAAGACACAATTTAACAGAATAAAAAGGCAAACCACAGACTGAGAGAAAACATTTGTGAATCTTATATTTGATAAAGGACTTGTATCACAATACACTTAAAAACAAACAAAAACCTCACAACTCAGTAAAAGCAAGGGACTCTGGAAGACAGTGGAATCAGAAGAAATAAGAATCTCTCTTGCCCCCTGGCCAACAACTGCACTGCCAGAATCTCTCTGATGTAACTACTCTGGAACTCTCATGTCTATAAAACTTCTAGGGAAAGACTTGGATAACAAACTGCAGTCAGTTTTGGATAAATTCAGCTCTTAATAAAAGAGCAGCTGCCCATTCCCCACCCTAGCCAAGTGGCACACAGCTGTGTACATGTTCCTGGAGCAACACTTTAAGGGAGCCAAGATGGGGAGAGGACCCTGTTCTTCCAACACCAGAGATCTGTACCATGATCTCTGACTGCTGGTTCTGATCACAGAGGTGCAACGAGGCAGGCGGCCACTGTCGCTGCAATTCCTGCCATTGTCGTAAGCTGCCCCCACCTCCAAATGATGACTTCGAGTGGATTTAGACAGTCGGCTCTCTCCTCACTTCTCTTCATTCTTCACTTTTCCTCTTTTAGAAACCAGACATTAAAGATCAGGACATTTGAAAAACAACTGTACATTTAGGGAAAATTGAGAAGTAACTGTGACTGAACAAACCCAGGCTTAGAAAAGACCTGAGAAAATCTTAACTTTATACCTCAAGCTGATCTTTGGCATACTGACATCCCATAAAAGTCAAAAAGCAAAAATAGTCAACAAAAGAAACCCCCCAAAACAAAAGACAACGAATCCCAAGGAGGAGGGAAAATCTGATCTCCAGAGGTACTACATTATTAGGTTCAAATGCCAGTGCTGAGCAGAGGAAAAAAAAAATCACAAAGCAGAGAAATAAACAGGGGAGCAGGGCCTGTTCAAAAGGTGAAAATAAATCAACAGAAACTGTCTCTGAGAAAGACTCGATGGAAGATGATGTATTAGACAAAGACTAAAATAACAGTCTTAAAGATGCTCAGAAAGCTAAAGGAAAATGTGGGTGAAGTCAAGAATATAATGTGTGAACGAAACAGAAACATTGCTAAAGAGATAAAAAACCTAAAAAGAAACCAAAAAATTCTGGAGCTTAAAAGTTTTAAGAACTGAAATGATAAGTTCACAAGAGGGATTCAAAAGCAGATTCCCAAGAGGCGGAAGAAAAAAAATTAGCAAACTTGGAGATTCGAAGAGAAGACAATGTCAATTATCAAGTGTGAAGAACAGAGAGAAACAAGACTAAAGAGAAATGGACAGAACCTAAGGGGCCTGTGAGACACCACCAACACACACACAGTGGGAGTTACAGAGAGAAAAGACAGAGAAAAGGGCGGAGAGAACGTCTGAATAGACAATGGCTGAAAGCTTCTCAAATCTGATGAAGGACGTGAATACAAACAAGAAGCTCAGTGAAGTCCAAGTAAGAGTAACAAGAGACCCACAACAAGAACTCAAGAACTTGGGACCCAGAAGACAGTTGGCTGATATATTCAAAGTGTTAAAGGAAAAACTGTCAACTACACATCTGATAATCTGCAAAACTGTCCTTCAAAAGTGAGGGAGAAATTAAGGCATTCCCAGATAAACAAACGCTGAGGGAGTCTCTGACCACCAGACTTGCTCCATAGCAAACGCTCAAGGGAGTCCGGCAAAGTGAAATGAAAGGGCACTAGACAGTAACTTGAAGCTGTATGAAGAGATAAGACTTCAAAAAGGTACATACATGGGCAATTATAAAGGTAGTATTACTGTAACTATGGCCTGTAACTGCATGTGTTTTTTTGTACATGATTAAGAGACTAATAACATTTTAAAGAAATATATTATGCCCTCAGGCTCAAAGCATAAAGATATAATTTTATGACATGTATGGAAAGGGATGGGGACAGAGCTATAAAAGAGTAGACTTTTTGTATTTTTTGAAGTAAAGTTGGTATAAATTCAAATTAGAGTATTTTAACTGTAGGATGTTAAATTTAATCCCCATGGTAACCATAAAGAAAACAGCTATAAATAAACACAAAAGTAAATGAAAAAATTTTAAACATTTCATTACCATAAAATCAACTATACACAATGAAAGATATTAACGCAGGAGATGAGGGACCAAAAAAGCTTTAAGGCATATACAGAATATCACAATAACAAATAATTAACCTAAATGCAAGAAGATTAAACTCTTCAATTAAAGGACAGATATCGACAGAATGGATAAAAACATATGATCCAACTATATACTCTATTAAGAGACACATTTGTGATCCAAAGATATAGACAAGTTGAAATTGAAAGGATGGTGGAAAAAGATAGTCCAAGCAAACAACAACCAAAAGACAGCAAGGAAAGACTTTACTAATATTAGAAAAAATAGTTCATAAATCAAAAATGGTTATGAGAGACAAGGGTCATTATCTACTAGTAAAAGGCTCAACACAACAGAAAAGTATAACAGTTATAAACATTTGCACATCTAATGAAAATCAAATATATGAAGCAAAATCTGACAGAAGTAAATGGAGAAGTAGTTCTACAATAATAGATACCTTAATACCTCACTCACAATAATGGACAGAACAAACAGATACATATAAGGAAACAGGACTTAATACAATAAATTAACTAGACCTAGCAGATACACACACGCTACCCACAGGATATACACACACACAGAAAATTTTCTAGGATAGACTGTATATTAGGCCACAAATCAAGTCTCAAGAAATTTAAAAAGACAGATAGGGGCTTTTCTGGCAGTCCAGTGATTAAGACTTTGCCCTTCCATCGCAGGGATCACGGGTTCAATCCCTGGTGGGGGAACTAAGATCCTGCATACCACAGAGCATGGTCAAAAAAAAAGATAGACATTATACAAAGTGTCTTCGCTGACCATATGGGATGAAGTCAGAAATCAGTAACAAAACCCAAGCCTCAGTAAATTTAAGAAAACCGAAATCATACCAAGCATCTTTTCCAACCACAATGCTATGAGATTAGGTATCAATTACAGAAGAAAAAAAACTGTAAAAAAAAAAAAATACAAACATATGGAGGCTAAACAATAGCCTTGTAAATAACTAAGAGATCACTGATGGAATCAAAGAGGAAATTAAAAAGTACTGAGAAACAAATGACCACAAAAACACAACGACCCAAAACCTATGGGCTGTAGAAAAAGCAGTTTTAAGAGGGAATTTTATAGAATACAACCCTACCTCAATAAAAATATCAAATAAACATCCTAGCCTTACACCTAAAGCAATTAAAAAAGGAAGAACCCCCTCCTCAAAAAAAAAGTTAGTAGAAGGAAAGAAATCATAAAGATTATGGCAGAAATAAACGGAAAAGAAATGAAGAAAACAACAACAAAGATTAATAAAACTGAAAGCTGTTTTTTTGAGAAGATAAATGAAATAGATAAACCATCAGCTAGACTCCTTAAAAAAAAAGGAATAAGACTCAAATCAGTAAACTTAGAAATATGAAAAAGGAGATTACAACTGACACTGCAAAATACAAAGAATCATAAGAGACTACTTTGAGCAACTATATGCCAATGTGGACAACTTGGAAGAAGTGTATAAATTCTTAGAAAAGTACAACCTTCTAAGACTGAACCAGAAAGAGAAAATAAGAACAGATCAACCATAAGCACTGAAATCAAAAGTATGATCAGGACTTCCCTGGTGGTCCAGGGGTCAAGACTCACACTCCCAATGCAGGTAGCCAGGGGTTTGATCTCTTATCAAGAACTAGATCCTACATGCTGCAACTAAGACCCAACTGAGACAAATTAATAATTAAAAAAAAAACCTATGATCAAAAATCTTCCAACAAACAAAAGCACAAGGTCAGATTACTTCCCAGGAGAATTCTCTTAATATCAAACATTTAAAGAAGAGCTAACACCTACCCTTCTTAAGCTCTTCCCAAAAATTGCAGACAAAAGAAAACTTCCAAACTCATTCTAGTAGGCCACCATTCCCTTGACACAGAAACCAAAGTTGTCACACACAAGAAAGAAAATTACAGGCCAGTATCACTGATGAACATAGATGCAAAAATTCTCAACAAAATACTAGCAAATAGAATCCACATCACATTAAAAAGGATCATACACCATGATCAAGTGGGGTTTATCTCATGGTTACAAGGATTCTTCAATATACATGAATCAATCCAAGTGACATACTATATTAACAAATTGAAAGATAAAACCCATATGATGATATTTTGATAGATGCAGGGAAAGAAAAAATTAAACACCCAGTTATGATTAAAACTCTCTAGAAAGTGGGCATAGAGGGAGTCTACCTCAACATAACAAACGCCATATACAACAAATCCACAGCAAACAACTTGCTCAATGGTGAAAAACTAAAGGCATTTCACCTAAGATGAGGAAAGACACAAGAGTGTGGACTCTTGCCACTATTATAACATAGTCTTGGAAGTCCTAGCCGTGGTAATCAAAGAGAAAGAAATAAAAAGAATACAAGCTGCAAAAGAAGTACATCTGTCACTGTTTGCAAACGACATGATACTATACATAGAAAATCCTAAAGATGCCACCAGAAAACTACTAGAGCTAATCAATGAATTTAATAGAGTCACAGGGTACAAAATTAATACACAGAAATCCGTTGCATTCTTATACACTAAGATGAAAGCTCACAAAGAGAAATTAAGGAAACAATCCCATTTATCATTGCAACAAAAAGAATAAAATACCTAGGAATAAATCTACCTAAGGAGACAAAAGCCTATACACAAAAAAGTATAAGACAATCATGAAAGAAATCAAAGATGATACAAACAGATGGAGACACAGCACATGTTATTGGATTAGACGAATCCTGGGAAAATGACTATACTACCCAAAGCAATCTACACATTCAATTCAGTTGCTATCAAATTACCAATGTCATTTTTCGCAGATCTAGAACAGAAAATGTTACAATTTGTATGGAAACCCTGAAGAGCCAAAGCAATCTTGACAGAGAAAAACAGAGCTGGAGTAATCAAGCCTCCTGACTTCAGACTACACTACAAAGCTCTAATAATCACCAGAGTACAGTAATAGCACAAAAACACAAATATCAGTGTAGATAAATAGGAAACCCAGAGATAAACCCATGCAGCTATGGGCACCTTGTCTTTGACAAAGGAGGCAAAAATACACAAGGGAGGAAAAACCTTCTCTTCAATAAATGGTGTTGGAAAAACTGGACGGCTACACGTCAAAGAAAGAAATGAAGACACTTTCTAAAACCCTACTCAAAATCAAAATGGATTGAAGAAGTAAATGTAAGGCCAGACATTGTAAAACTCTTAGAGGAAAAAAAAAAGCAGAACACTCTTTGACATAAACCACAGCACGATCCCCTTGACACACACCTTCCAGACTAACGAAAATAAAAACAAAAATAATCAAATAGGATATAATTAAACTTAAAAGCTTTTGCACATCAAAGGAAACCATAAACAAGGCAAAAAGACAATTCTCAGAATGGGAGAAAATAACTGCAAGCAAAGCAACTGACAAAGCCTTAATCCCCAAAATATACAAGCAGCTTATAAAGCTCAGTTTCAAAAAAAAACAACCCAATAAAAAAATGGGCAAAAAATTTAAATAGATGTCTCTCCAAAGAAGACATACAGATGGCTAACAAACACATGAAAAGATGCTCAACATCACTCACCATTAGAGAAAAGCAAATCAAAACTGTAATGAGGTATTACCACATACCAGTGAGAATGGCCATGATCAAAAAATCTACTGACCATAAATGGAGAGGATGTTGATGCCCTGGTGATGGGAATGTAAATTGATACAACCACTATGGAAAACAGTATGGAGGCTCTTTAAGAAACTAGGAATAAAACTACCATACGACCCAGCAATCCCCCCACTGGGCATATACACCAAGAAAATCGTAATTCAAAAAAACACACGTACCCCAGGGTTCACTGCAGCACTGTCTGCAATAGCCAGGACACAGAAGCAACCTAGATGTCCACCAACAGATCAACGAACAAAGAAGATGTGTTCTTTGTTACTATTCTGTCATAAAAAGGAATGAAATTAGGTCATTTGTAGTGATGTGGATGAATCTAGAGTCTGTCATACTGAGTGAAGTTAAGTCAGAAAAGAGAAAAACAAATATTACATATTAATGCATATATACAGACTCCAGAAAAATGGTACCTATTCGAAGGGCAGGAATAGAGATGCTGATTTAGAGACTGAATTTTGGGACACAGCAGGGGGAGAAAGAGGGTGGGACAGACTGAGAGTACAACTGACATATATGCACCACCAGTGTCCAACAGACAGCGGGCAGAAAGCTGCAAAGCAGCACAAGGAGCTCACCTTGGTGCTCTGCCAAGACCTAGAGGGGTAGGATGGGGGTGGGAGGAAGACTCAGAGGTAGGGGATATACAGATACTTACAGCTGATTTACGTTGTTGTTCAGCAGTAATTAACACAATATTGTAAAGCAATTATACTCCAATTAAAAACTCTCAAATTATAAAAATTAATATATTTTTAAATAACCAACAGAGCAAAGAACAAATCACAAGGGAAATTTTAAAGTACAGACAGAAACGTGAAAACAAAAACACAATATTACAAAACTTATGGGATGCAGCCAAAGCTTTATATATTACATATACATATATGCATAAAACCACCTGATGTATGAAAAATCAGTCAAGGATAGGTTGTTAGATGATTGTTTTAGGAAAACTGGCTTGCTGTGTGGAGGAAAAAAAGTTGGATTCTTATCACACTTGAAATGAATGTAGAATCCAAATGGATTAAAGATCTAAAAATGAAGGGTAAAACTATAAAGCTAATATGGAAGAAAATCTAGGAGGAGATCCTAGTAATCCTGAAATAAGGAAAACTTAAGTAACACTTAAAAAGCACAAACCACAAAATATCGATACATTTTGCATTAAAATCAAAGACTTCTCTTTAACAAAGGGCATCACCCAAGAGTCAACAAATGCATTGAGATATATGGAGAAGATATTTGTAATGTCTAAGTGAAAAATTAATATCTACAGAATATATAAGGAACTGGCCAGAAAAAAAAAGGAAAAACCCAGTTTTGAAAAGTGGGCCAAGGAAATTCACAGGCAGTCCACAGAAAGGCGAAAAAAACTTAATGATTTGGTAACAAATCATCGCCCTTCTACTATGTATTTTCTGCCAGCAACCAGAATCATCTTCTAGAAGTCTATCAATGGCTACACTTTCAAGGTTTCAGCTCTCCAAGGCTCCCCATGAAAACCATCACAGCACGCATCTCAGGCCCTACACGATGTGGCCACCGCTGACCCCGCCAACCACAGTTTCTGCGGTCTCCCAATCCCCCTGGCCTGCGCCCCGTGCTCACTGCCCTCCTGCCACACTGGCCTTTCTTCTTCCTCCTACATGCCAGCCATGCTCCTGTCTCACACTCTATTAAGAAATACTTAAACTCACTGGTCATGAGAGAAGCACAAATTAAAACAAAAGAGACACCATTTCCCAGTCATCATATTGGCCAAAACTTGAAGCACACCAATACCAAATGTTGGTAGGAACATGGGAGAAACAGGAATCACAGTGGGAGGGCAAAGTGGAATAGGCATTTTGGAGAGCCATCCGGCATTCTCTGTGAGGTGACCCGCGCATCTGCTTTCCGGCTAGCCCACCCTAGGCACCGTCTCAGAGAAACTCAGCTGAAGACTCTAAAGGGACCTGAGTGAGGACGTTTGCCGGAGTTGTTTGTGGTTGTAGGGAGCTGGAGATTATCTAGAGGGTGAGATAAATAAACCATTGTAGGCACTCTGGATGGCGGGCTACGTCAGTGGGGTCACAGTCAGACAGAACTGAGCAACTACGCCCAGCCCAGCACAGGCACTTTGGAATTTAACACTGCAGTCAGAAGCGGTGAGACAGATGGACATACAGCAATATGAAGAGACCTTGGAAACAAGTACTGTATTGAGATGTTGAGAAACAGAACAAGATCTACGACATAATCCTACTTCGGTAAAATAAACTCACACACGCACGTGTGTGCACACCCACACACACCAGCGCTCTTGTCGTTTATAGTGATACACATATATCTGAGGACAAGTCCCAACACTTGACATCGTTGCCTGTAGCGCTTGAGGACAAAGTGGAAAGAGTGAAAATTAGGGCTGAAGAAGACTTAAAAAAAAAAAAAGACTCTGAAGTGAACCAATCATGAAAATGATGAGTCGTCAACCGAGTAGGAGTAACTCAACTTTCTACCATAAAAATAAAAAATAAGTATAATTGTAAAACTCGTGTACAACCTTGTCTGCGGAAGGGATTAAATAAAATTCTGTGTGCACGGTACACGAGCGTATTCCACAAGCGTGTCCAACAGTCAGATGTAAGTTAACAGTGGACAGGAGAGGGCCTTTCTTCCTCACGTGAAAACACTGCGGTCCGGGGAGGTTAAGCAGTGCGCCCAAGGACACCCAGCTAGGCACAGGCAGAACTGAGGAGTCAGTTTGACTCGGCTCTTCCTCTCACATCCCATTTACAAACTCACGGCAGCTAAACCTTCGAAATACATCCAGGACTTCCCTGGTGGTTCAGTGGTTGAGAAGCGGCCTTCCGCTGCAGGGGACACGGTTTCCATACCTGGTCTGGGAAGAGTCCGAGCGCCACAGAGCAAGTAAGCCTAAGCGCTACAACTACCGCAGCCCATGTGCGCTGGAGCTCAAGCTCCACCACGGAAGCCACGGCGAGGAGAAGCCAGGGCAGCGCAACCAAGGGCAGCCCCCGCTCTCTGAAAGCCCAGGGGCGACAATGAAGACCCAGTACAGCCCAGACTTAAACCAATTACAATACACCTCAGACCTGACCACTGTTGATCACACTACTTCTGCTTCCACTCGTAAGTTACCATCATCTTTTACCTGAACTACCCAACAGTCTACCTGGGTCTTCTGCTTCTACTCTTGCCCTTCCACCATCCGCTTTCTGCCAATGACCAGAATCATCTTCTAAAAGTCTATCAACGGCTACACTTTCATGCTTTCGGCTCTCCAAGGCTTCCCATGAAAACCAACACAGTGGCATCTCAGGCCCTACATGATGTGGCCACTGCTAATCCCTCCAACCACAGTTTCTGTGGGCTCCCAGCACCCCTAGTCCCGTACCCTGTGCTCACTGCCCTCCTGCCACACTGGCCTCTTTGTTCTTTCTCCTACGTGCCAGCCACGCTCCTGTCTCAAGTCTCTGCGCTCGCATTCCCTTTGGCTGGAGCTTGGCTGGAATGCTCCTTCCTCTGAGTCAGTGCAGGTTTCCTCCCTTCATTAATTCAAGTCACTTGTCCTCTCTAAATTCCTTCTAAACACACTGCCTCCAGGCATTCTCCATCCTCACATCTTCTTTTTTTCCCTTCCTGGCACTTATTACCTGACGCTGTTATATATTTATTTGTTGACTGATTTGAATGTCCATCTCCTCCCCATGATACAGGCTCCTCATCTGTCTCAGCCACCACTGCATGGCCACAGCCCAGGCAGTGCTCACCACAGAGAAGACACAAGGAAATCACTCTTTTCTGAAAGCAACAACTCAACAAACTTGGATCTTACCACCTAGCTCATGCTCTTTCCATTTCATCATGCTGCTTCCCAGGTCAAAGTGTGCACAATTTGACATTTCTCTACAAACAGATTAAAAGGTCCTTATCTTAAACATTCATTTAAGCCCAACCAGGCCCAGCATGTGGTAACTCCTAGGTAAATATGAAATGACAAAACAGAAAACAAACCACAGAAAGAGATAAAAAAAGAAAGAAAAGAGCTGATGGCATGGAGAAACTCTAATTTGTATTCTGTCACAACTCTGCACTCAGCGATTAAGTCTTTTATTTCCTAAGTGCCTATCTGCCTGTGCCACAGATAGGAGCTTTGAAGGAGATAAAAATTAACCAAATTCCTGCCCTGGCTTCAAGGAACTAACACATATGTAATTATCAAAACACAAATTTTAACAAATATTTATGAAAGAGGTATAAAGAGCTATAGGATTTCAAGGGGAGGGGAATTACCTCTAGTTGTGTCAAAGGGGTGGCAGACTGAAATGATTAAACTGAATACTGATAGATGAGTAACGGCTGGATGATAGCCTATAAACCTCCTCCAAGGCAAGAGCTATATTTTATTCATTGTGCTGTCTTTAATGTTTCACAAAATGTCGGAAACATAAGGCATTTAACGAATGTTTAACAACTTTGGGAGGAGCAAGCATTCCAGGCAGAAGGAAGAGCGTCAGTCAAGTACGCAGGACATGGATGAATCAAAATGAAAAGTGAGGACTGACTGGTAAAAAGGGTTCAGGAAAGAGAATGGCAAGAACTGAACAGGGAAAAGTAGATTAGGGCCAGAACAAGGATTGCCATACATGACAGACGAAGGGGTCTTCCCTGGTGGCTCGGCTATAAAGAATCTGCCTGCAGTGCAGGAGATGAGGGCTAGATTCCCAGTCTTGAAGATCTCAGGAGAAGGAAATGGCAACCCACTCCAGTATTCTTGCCTGAGAAATCTCATGGACAGGGGAGATTACAACTCTTCACGGGGTTGTAAGAGTCGGGCTTGACTAAGTGACTAAACCACCACCACCACCACCACCACCACGAAGGCAAAGAGGGAACACTGAAACACTTTTACACAGGAGAGGGTGATCTCAGGAGTCAAACAAGAGTCTGCTGCTTGAAAATAAATCTATCATCACTTCACTCATATTGTTTAACTTTTCCTATGAGAAATAATTTTCTTTTAAGGCATAACCACTTTGGGAATCTTCTTCACCTCCAAATTCTCCCAAAAAAGCTACTGTCATTCATTTACACCTCACTGTAAGTTGGATGACCAACTTACCTTCTGGCTAAAGTACACAAAACCATTGGAGAAATGGTAATTTTGACTACAGATGAACTATAACTTTTAGCCTCTTGAGACACTACCCTGGAAAGAGAGCCTGGGGTGCGGAAAAAAAAAAGTCAATTAATTAATACCTTTAAGAGCCTATTCTGTTCTTTACAAAAGCACAAGAGAGTAAAGAAAAGACATTCTAATCTTCCAAAATGGGAAGTCTTAAATCGATGACCCAGAAGGTAAGAAACAAGGAGAAATATGATAAACTGAATATTTCAGAGAGGAGGAGGAGAGGAATGGGGTTTGTGGAATTTAGACACTATATACTGAATTCTTTCAGTTTTCTTCAAAAGTTGCAAGTAAAGACTTCGTAATCACATTCACTCACAACTTCATGAACTATGACGGGCAATTAACATTCAAGGAATATGATGGTGCAAGGGAAGGAAATTTAAAATGAGAACGTTGCAAATCCATCCAAATAGTGTTATGTACCAAAAACGGTAATCACGGTGACAACTAAACGGTAACCCAATCAGACTGAATGGAGACCTGGTATCTCAAGTGGATGGTTTCAGCTTTCTAAAGCTCAAATCCTCAGTCTAGGCCAGAGCGAGGGTCGCTCAGCTGACTGGTTGGGCGAGGGGACACAAGGAAAACGCTAGGACGGGTTTCCGCAGACAAGCATCTGAGTTGCGCGCAGAACAGGGGATGGATGGGACCGGCACTCACCGCTTGTCGATGGCGTCGATGTTTGAATGGAGAAGCCACAGCTCCTCCGTGTTGTCCTGCCGGGAGGAGAGGATCAGGTGGTGGCCGGTCAGACACAAGGTCCCCTCGACGGCCGGGTAGAAGGGTCGGTGCAGCACCACATTATCCACCCGAGGGGTCTTGATGAGCTCCGCAAACTCCATGTTCTCCAGCGGCCGGAGCCAGGGGGCTGCGGAGTCCCAGGGGTGCAAAACGACTCCACCGCTTCTGGGCTGAAGGCACCGACCTGGCGCCCAGCGGGCAGCAGGGGCGGACCCGGGCGGGGAGGCCGCGCCCCGCCCCAGGCCGGGGTGGGCGCGGCGAGGCCTCTGGCCACTGTCACCGGCCCGGGGAAGGCCCGGGCTGGGCCAGGCTGGGCGCCTCCCCCGCGCCTCTAAGCGACCTCGGGCCCAGGACTTGGGCGAAAAGAACGCTCTGCGACAGGCCCAGCCGCTGCCGCCTCCACCTTGAGACCTGGCTTCGGGTCGCCAGGCTGAGAGAAGGAGGAGGCCGCCCTAGGGCCACTTTCCAAGTCCAAGACGCTGAGGACTCCTGGCGGAAGCAGCTACGCACAGCGGGCTCTCGAAGCAACTCCGGGCGGAAGCGAAGGGCTGAAAACAGGAAAGACGGGCCAGTCCGACCCAGAAAGCGGTCCCCACCTAGGTGCGAAGAAAATGTCTCCGGAAGCACAGCAGGAATCGAAGATTTGTGTTCCTGTCAGAAAAAGCTCTGCCTGCATGCCCACGGCTGCGCCCGCTACTCCTACAAATATTCCATATGAGAAAACGCAGGAGAAAAAGGAACGACGAGAGGAGGACCCTGACCTGCCTGCCTCCTCTTGAGCAGGAATCCCTATTCAGCGAGTGGGAATGCCGTACCTTTTGGCGATTTTCATCGTTTCGCCGTGAAGCGATAACCTTTGGGATCGAGGCGGTGACTGTGACCCCGAGGAAGGGACCTGATGCAAGGGAGGAGCCCGCTGGACACGCAGAATCACGGAGGGCGAGCGCAAACGTGCTGTGACCTTGAGTAAGAAAGAGGAAAAGCACCCAAACGCCTCTGAGAAAACCTAGATAGAAATAAACACAACGCTCAGAAAAGGGAGTAATTAATCCTCAGGTCAGTTCACTCAGTCGTGTCCGACTCTTTGCAACCCCATGGACCGCAGCACGCCAGGCCTCCCTGTCCATCACCAACTCCCAGAGCCCACCCAAACCCATGTCCACTGAGTCGGTGATGCCATCCAGCCATCTCATGCTCTGTCGTCCCCTTCTGCCGCCCTCAATCTTTCCCAGCATCAGGGTCTTTTCAAATGAGTCAGCTCTTCGCATCAACTGGCCAAAGTATTGGAGTTTCAGCTTCAACATCAGTCCTTCCAAGGAACACCCAGGACTGAACTCCTTTAGGATGGACTGGTTGGATCTCCTTGCAGTCAAGAGTCTTCTCCAACACCACAGTTCAAAAGCATCAGTTCTTCAGCGCTCAGCTTTCTTTATAGTCCAACTCTCACATCCTTACATGACTACTGGAAAAACCATGGCCTTGAATACATGAACCTTTGTCTGCTTTTCAAATGCTGTCTAAGTTGGCCATAACTTTCCTTCCTTCCAAGGAGCAAGTGTCTTTTAATTTCATTGCTGCAGTCACCATCTGCAATGATTTTGGAGCCCCCCAAAATAAAGTCTGACACTGTTTCCACTGTTTCTCCATCTATTTGCCATGGAGTGATGGGACTGGATGCCATGATCTTAGTTTTCTGAATGTTGAGCCAACTTTTTCACTCTCCTCTTTCACTTTCATCAAGAGGCTCTTTAGTTCTTCTCTTTCTGCCATGAGGGTGGTGTCATCTGCATATCTGAGGTTATTGATATTTCTCCCTGCAGTCTTGATTCCAGCTTATGCTTCATCCAGCCTAGTGTTTCTCAAGGTGTACTCTGCATATAAGTTAAATAAGCAGGGTGACAATATACAACCTTGATGCACTCCTTTCCCAATTTGGAACCAGTCTGTTGTTCCATGTCCAGTTCTAACTGTTGCTTCCTGACCTGCATACAGATTTCTCAAGAGGCAGGTCGGGTGGTCTGGTATTCCCATCTCTTGAAGAATTTTCCATAGTTTGTTGTGATCCACACAGTCAAAGGCTTTAGCATAATCAATAAAGCAGAAGTAGATGTTTTTCTGGAACTCTCTTGCTTTTTCGATGATCCAGTGGATGTTGGCAATTTAATCTCTGGTTCCTCTGCCTTTTCTAAAACCAGCCTGAACATCTGGAAGTTCACAGTTCACATACTGTTGAAGCCTGGCTTGGAGAATTTTGACCATTACTTTACTAGCATGTGAGATGAGTGCAATTGTGTGGTAGTTTGAGCATTCTTTGGCATTGCCTTTCTTAGGGATTGGAGTGAAAACTGACCTTTTCCAGTTGTGTGGCCACTGCTGAGTTTTCCAAATTCACTGGCATATTGAGTGCAACACTTTCACAGCACCATCTTTTAGGATATGAAATAGATCAACTGGAATTCCATCACCTCCACTAACTTTGTTTATAGTGATGCTTCCTAAGGCCCACTTGACTTCACATTCCAGGATGTCTGGCTCTAATGAATGATCACACCATTGTGATTATCTGGATCATGAATTAATCCTATTCCATATGTAAACCCAAGTGACTTCATAAAACACAGTGAATCTGTAGCAGACACCCAAACTATGCCAGAAAATGTTAGTTTAAAATGAGGAGACACCAGGCGCAGGGAAATTACTGGAAATTTCTGGCATAGTTCTGGTGTCTGACAGTAATTCAGTTATATTGTATTTAATGAGGACCAAAGCAGTAATGACCAAAGCCCGATGCCTTGAATTTCATAGACCTAGGCTGAAGTCGCTTCTGCTACAGATTCACTGTGTTTTAAGAAGTCACTTGAGTTTATGCATGGAAAAGGAATGTGAAAGACAACAGAAAATTATCCGCAAGAGTGAAGAATTGGGAAAGGTTTTATGGAAAAGGTATCATTTGAGAGGGGTGTAGCCTAGACACCTGTCCAGCTTAATGAGGTCTCTTAGGTAGGGAAAAACTCTTCACATAAGGCGTGACCTTTTCTTTTCAGTTTTCCTGAGGGGGAAGCCTATGAAAAGACTGTTCTGAAATTACATTAAAAATGTTTAACATTCCATAAAGGTATAAAATCTTGATGATGAACAAAAAACTGTCAAAATCATATTGTGTTGTTATTATGAAATACTGGAAACTATTAGAAAATTACATCTCCTCTGGGTTGAGCTCGAAGCATGGAAAGAATTTTAGATCTGAACCGTTGGTCCTCTAAGGGTCAAATCTAAAAGGGAAAGAGGTGTCTACTATATTCCACTGAAACCTTGGGACCCTGGGATATTTTCATATCTCTAGAGCCTGATAAGGCTGGGAGACAAGACTGGAGTGATCTGTCACTGAAGGACCTAAAAGGGATGTACCAGGAAATGATTCCTTCTTTGACTGTAGTACCTAGCCCCTTCTGACTGGCAAAACAATCTCAAATCACGGTGGGCCATTGTGAACCTAGATCACACCAGTGCACCTAAGAATGGAAAATCTGCGTGGAAAGAGGTCTCAAAAGCTTCCAACTTGTGAAACTGTGCTTCAGGGTGCTTCAAACTCACAAGGCCTCTGGGGATGTAAAAATGCACCCACCTTCAAAAAACCAGCCCCAGTAGGTCAGGGATAAAAATTCCAAACGGGGCCCACTTTTAGGAAGCTGATTTCAAACCTACACTTTACTCACACTCTTTCAGCCAAAGCACAGGGAGACAAGTTCTACATCCCCAATGATTACAGGAAGGCAAATCAAAACTGTGACGAGGTTGCCTCTGACAGCTGTCAAAAGGGTTATTGTGAACAAGTTTCCAAGGAGAAAATGCTGGACATAGCTTGAAGCAAAGGGAACCCTCCTGCACTGTTGGGGAAAATGTAAATAGGTAGAGCCAGATGGAGAAGCGTACGGAGGTTGGTTAATAAACCAGAAAGAGTGCCACCAGACCATCTAGACATACCACCTCTGGGCACCGGTCCTCCAGAAATCGGAATTGGAAAACATGCTTGCACAACAACACTCATGGCACCGCTATTTACAAATGGCAAAATGGGAAAACAACCAAGTGACCAATGACAGATGAAGGAATAAAACTCCTGGTATCAGAATAGAATGGAATTATTACTCAGCTATGAAAACGAAAAAGTAATGCCATTTGCAGCAATGTGGATAAACCTAGAGATGGTCACACTAATGAAATAATCCATACAGTAAAGGACAAATATTGCATTATTTCACTATAGCTGAAATCTAAAAATACTGAGCAATGAACTGATGTTTAGAAGGGAGAGAGACTCTGGACCAAAACCCCAAAATTTTAGGATTAGGAAAGGGCAAATTCAGGGGCCATATCAAACTTTGGGCTGAACGTATACAAGCTCCTATTTATAAAATAAAGGATCAACAAGAACCTACTTAGATCAGAGGGAACTCTACTGAACACTCTGTCAAAAGCTACCTGGGAAGAGAATCTAAAAGAGAATAAGTATGTGTATATAGGTGCATCCTCTTGCTGTAAAAATGTAATTAAAACAACACAGTAAAGCAACACTTTCTTTTTTGACTCTAAGTTGAGTGTGGGCTCTGTTGTGATCCCCTTCACCAGAGCCTACCTGGATCCTCTGTCCATTGAATTTTCACCACAAGAATACTGCAGTGAGTTGCCATTTCCTTCTCCATGGGATGTCCCCGACCCAAGGATTGAATCTGGGACAATACCCCCTCAAAAATAAAAAGGAAATAAAGAAAAACACTCCAAACAGACAGAAGTGCCTACTATGTTCTGTTGCAACCTCAGGAACCTGAACTGTCGTGATATCTCTGGAGCCTGAGAAGACTCGGGGACAAGCCTGTGGGACTGCGGGAGCAAGTAATCCCATTCTTTGATTTGGAATGTCTGGTCTTGTCTGAAAAGTGGGAAAGTGTTAGTCGTTCAGTCATGTCTGACTCCGTCCAGCGCTATGGACTGTAGCCCACCAGGCTCCTCTGTCTATGGGAGTCTTCAGGCAAGAATACTGGAGTGGGTTGCCATTCCATTCGCCAGGGGTCTTGTCTGAATGGCACCACAATCTCCAGATCTGGGGGGCCATCCTGCACCTAAAACGTACCTGGTGCACCCAAAAGGATGTGAACGTCTGCGTTCAAAGAGGTCTGAAAAGACCCCAGATGGCCAGTTAAGGTGGGGTAGGCATCCCACCCTCCATCCAGCCTCTTTCCTTAGAGTCACCCCCTTCTTAGAATAGCACCCTCAGGACCTCGAATTTACAGTAGCTGAGGTTAATCTAGGGTTGAAGTGTGAGGAGGAAGAAGGGATGAGATGAAAGCCCTCCGGTGGCTGTGCTGCCTCATTCCGGTCTCATTCACAACCCAGGAGCACCGCTTCCCCGAAGCCCCGGAGGCAGGCGTAGCCACACCTGCATGAGCAAGTGCTGCCGCCTTGTGGCCACTTGCATAACAACAGCAGCTTTAGAACCTGTGCTTCAGGACGCTTCAAACGCATAAGGGCTGTGGGGATGGAAACGACACCTGCCCTCAAGAAATGGGCCCAGGTAGGTCAAAAATAAACAAACGCCATGGGGCTCACATTCAGGAAGCCAGTTTCCAACCTACATTTTCAGTTCAGTTCAGTCGCTCAGTCGTGTCTGACTCTGCGACCCCGTGGACTGCAGCACGCCAGGCCTCCCTGTCCATGGCCAACTCATGGAGTTCACTCAAACTCATGTCCATTGAGTCGGTGATGCCATCCAACCATCTCATCCTCTGTCGTCCCCTTCTCCTCTCACCTTCAACCTTTCCCAGCATCAGGGTCTTTTCCAATGACTCAGTTCTTTGCATCAGGTGGCCACAGTATTGGAGTTTCAGCTTCAACATCAGTCCTTCCAATGAATATTCAGGACTGATCTCCTTTAGGATGGATTGGTTGGATCTCCGTGCAGTCCAAGGGACTCTCAAGAGTCTTCTCCAACACCACAGTTCAAAAGCATCAATTCTTTGGTGCTCAGCTTTCTTCACAGTCCAACTCTCACATCCATACATGACCACTGGAAAAACCATAGCTATGACTAGATGGGTCTTTATTGGCAAAGTAATATCTCTGCTTTTTAATATGCTGTCTAGTTTGGTCATAGCTTTTTTTCCAAGGAGCAAGTGTCTTTTAATTTCATGGTTGCAGTTACCATCTGCAGTGATTTTGGAGTCCCCCAAAATAAAGTCTGTCACTGTTTCTATTGTCTCCCCATCTATTTCCCATGAAGTGATGGGACTGGATGCCATGATCTTAGCATAGTGACTTAGCACTTTACTCATACTCTTTTCAACCAAAGCACAGGTAAACAAGTTCTTTATCCCTGATGATTACAAAAGGGCAAATCAAAACTCCAATGAGGTTGGCCCTGAAAGCAGTCAGAAGGGTCATCGTGAACAAGTTTCCAAGGAGAAAATGCTGGACACAGCCTGGAGCAAAGGGAACGCTCCTACACTGTTGGGGGAAAAGTACAACGGTAGAGCCGGATAAAGAGGAGTACAGAGGTTGGTTAATAAACCAGAAAGATGCCACCAGACCATCTAGACATACCGCTGCTGAGCAGAGGTCCTGCAGAAACCCAAACTGGAAAACATGCTTGCACAACAACACTCACAGAACCACTATTTGCAGTTGGCACACTGGAAAAACAACCAAACACCTGGCAACAGATGAAAGGATAAACTCAAGGTATCAGTATACAATGGAATTATTATTCAGCTATGAAAATGAATGCTAAAGAAGCTGAAGTTGAATGGGTCTATGAAGACCTACAATATGTTCTAGAATTAACACCTTCTGGGCTCTGAAGGATAGGTACTCTCAAAGAATTTCCAACACAGGACATCGAAAATAACAATTTCACCAGCCATGAGCAAGGCAAAAGACGAGTTCATCTGGTAAATCCTACTCCCACCCTTGAGAGTTTTAAAAGGCCTGTGATAACCTGCTAAACTCATGAAGTCTAAGACACAATCCAAATAAAAACTACGTGAGGGATCGACTTGCTCCAGTGTGAAAGGCCCTCATCAAAAGTCTAGGGAGAGAAAATTTAAACAAACAAACAAAAAAGGCAGGAAAGAAGAAACAGTAGAGAGGCTGATTAGAAAAGGGGAAGCCTTTTATGTTGCATCTGGCACGTAAATGGTAACAGCCACGAAAAGAATGGGAGAGGAGTGTCCTGAAAAGGTGAAAACTCAGCAACCAGGTGATGTGGCACACCCAGCTCCAGGGGTATATTTGGAGAAACCCAGCTTTCAGAGACAAGTGACTCACGCGGGCACTGCAGCACCATTTGCAGCACAGGGGGCATTGCCGTGTTTGGCACACAGAATGTCCACAGACACACGAGTCCAGAAAGAAGTGATCCGTGAACATGATGGAAAGGAACTCAGCCACGAAGAGGTATGAAAGAATGCCCTTTGCAGGAACGTCGTTATATCTAGGGATAACCCTATTAAGTGAAGTCAGTCAGAATCAGAAAGAGCACTATCAAAGTCATCGCAAATATCTAAAAATGCACATCACGAACTGATTCAGGAGAAAGCAAACAGACTGAGCAACGGAGAAACAAACTTCTGATTGCCAAAGGAGAATGAAGGAGGCCTGGGAGAAATTATGATGTTGAGATGAACAAAATCAAACAGTCGCCTACACAGGAGATAATCAACCAACACTTAGGCACATCTGGCCAGTTCTCTCAACACTCTGTAATGACCTCCGTGAGAGCAGAAGCCAGAGATGAGTAGCTATCTCTCCATGTAAAACTCCTCAGGACTCTGGAGTCTTATAGGACATGTAATATTGTACCAAGGCCCCTCTCATTCTGGATAAAAAGTCATTGAATGAAACAGACCGAACGAGACCCAGGCATTTGGTGCTTCTTGTGGCACACTCCACCCTTGTTTACAACCCCCAAACGGGACTTCCACTAAAGCTCCGGCTGCAGAAGAAACCAGACTTGGGCATCAAGAAACCCTTGTATCTTCTAGCCATATGGCCCAACAACAACCTGACACTGTGGCTTCTGGCAGCCTTCCAATCACAAGGACGCCTGGGCTTGACATTGTACCTGTCCTCCAGCAATTTAAAGAGGCAGGTCATGGAAAGGAATATCAAACAGGGCAAACTCTGAAGGATCATAAAGGCAAACACTACGGCTCCAGTAATTAAACAAAAAGGCACCCGAAATGATGCTCAGCGAGGTGAATATTAGACATATGCAAATCAGACTCTGGCCAGGGATCACCTGGCACCACTCAAAATGGCCATGAGCACAACATCGACAGACAAGAAAAGCTACGAGTGAGGTCAAGGAAAGGGGACCCTCCCAGGGTGCTGGTGGGGAACAGCCACTGCAGATACCGGTATCAGGGGCCTTGACAAGTCAGAAAGCCAGCCGCCAAAGGAAGGGGCAGTCCCCCACCACATGGAATACAGTTTGAAAACCCGGATTCCAAAAGACACGTGCATCCAGACGGACACCCCACATTACGTACACTAGCTGGACACAGAAGCATACCAAATGGGCATGGACAGATGACTGGAGAAAGAGGTGGGGCACACGGAAGATGGAATATGGCCCAGTCAGGAAAAAGAAGGACCTGATCACATCCCCAGGAACCTATGCACCTAGAGATGATCTTAGGGAGGAAACAAGAAAGACAAACCCTAACGTCGTGTGGTATCTCTTAGAGGCATGGAGACAGTGATGCCCATGAAAGGCTGCTTCACAGAAGTGAAATCCACCTACGGATTGAGAACACAAACTGGTGGCTGTCAGTGAAGGGAAAATGTAGCAGGAAGGGTCTATTTGGAGGTGGGGTCAAACTGATAGCCACCAACACACACAAACTAGCCATTCAACTAGCACCTCTTGCAGAGCAAGGCTGATGAACTCCACACTATGTAATAACCTACACGAGAAAAGAAACCAAAGATGAACAGACTTGGGTAGGTGGAGAACGGAAGATGCTGTACACCTACCACAAACACGGCTTTGAAACACATGGTACTCCAAGAAAAAGCTGTATGTTCCATTTGGAGAAAATACAAACTTAAGGAGACACAGGTTCCTGGGGCCTTCTTCTGACACAGGGCACCCTAATTTGCAAGGAGAGAACAGGAATGTGTCCAAGGCTCTGCTTATCTTAGAAACAGGAGCAGGAATGGAAAGTGTGGCAGCCTTGTGGACATGCCCCCCAGTAGCAACCTTCAACCTATAGCTATGTTGGTGCCCCAACCACTAACGCTGAAGAAGCTGAAGTTGACTGGTTCTATGAAGACCTACAAGACCTTCTAGAGCTTATACCAAAAAAAGATGTCCTTTTCATCATAGGGAATTGGAATGCAAAAGTAGGAAGTCAAGAGATACCTGGAGTAACAGGCAAGTTTGGCCTTGGAGTACAGAATGAAGCAGGGCAAAGGCTAACAGAGTTTTGCCAAGAGACTGCGCTAGTCATAACAAACACCCTCTTCCAACAACACAGGAGACAACTCTACACATGGACATCACTAGATGGTCAATACCAAAGACAAACTGATTATATTCTTCGTAGCCGAAATGGAGACACTCTATACGGTCTGCAAAAACACGACCAGGAGCTGACTGTGGCTTAGTTCATGAAATCCTTATCGCAAAATTCAGACCTAAATTGAAGAATGTAGAGAAAACCATTAGGCCATTCAGGTATGACCTAAATCAAATCCCTTTATGATTATACAGTGGAAGGTTAGATTCAAGGCATTAGATCTGATAGACAGAGTGCCTGAAGAACTGTGGATGGAGGTTTGTAACATTGTACAGGAGGTGGTGATCCAAACCATCCCCAAGGAAATGCAAAAAGGCAAAATGGTTGTCTGAGGATGCCTTACACATAGCTGAGAAAATAAGAGAACGGAAAGACAAAGGAGAAAAGGAAAAATAGAACCATGTGCATGCAGAGTTCCAGAAAATAGCATGGAGAGATAAGTGAACAAGGTAAAGAAACAGAGGAAAACAATAGAATGGGAAAGACTAGAGATCTCTTCAAGAAAATTAGAGATACCAAGGGAACATTTCATGCACAGACGGGCACAAGAAAGGACAGAAATGGTAGGGACCTAACAGAAGCAGAAGATATTTAGAAGAGGTGGCAAGAAGATACAGAACTATACAAAAAAGATCATGAGCCAGATAACCACGATGGCGTGATCACTCACCTAGAGTCAGACATCCCGGTGTGTGAAGTCCAGTGGGCCTTAGGAAGCATCACTACGAACGAAGCTAGTGGAGGACATGGAATTCCAGCTGTGCTATGTCAAATCTTAAAAGACGACGCTGTTAAAGTGCGGCAGTCCACGGGACCTTAGGGACTGAACAACGATAATGACATGAACAGTAGATGGCAGGAGAGTTCAACAGTAATGAGATAGGCTTTCGTTCTATTAAAATAATTAAGTGAAGCTGCGGTTAAACAAGTTATTATCCAAACTGCCTGGAAGTAAGGGTCTCGGAGGATTCTCATAAGCAAATAAGATGGCGTCATTTATAATGTATATAAAACATCAACACCTCATAGATAATGTGTTCATCATCTTATGTGATACTTGAAACATCTAGACATTATTCTATCAGCTAGTCAACTAGCATGCATGAAGTGTCTACCTGCTTATTGCCACTATGGAGAATGGAAACAATAACTCTGACATGGCCCTTGTCTGCAAAGAATAATGTCTGCTCTATGGAGGACAATGCATCCCGCACAATAAATGAACAAAGAAAGACAGTAAGTGCTAAATGATGACATATACTACAAAGAATGCCACTGATGAAAGAGTAAAGTTATGTCTGTGTTGTTTCACTTTTGTTTTACTTCCTTAAAGCAAATGAACGTTATCAGTCAACAATTATATGGTAACATGGTCATCTGTTAATTGTGTGAAAATAAACAAAAGCATTTTGAGAGAATTGATAGGCTATGAGGAATTTATTAAAAGTGTATATTAAAAAAGGAAAAAAAATGATGCTTCCTTTAAAAACTGCATATGTTATATTTTATTATTATTATTTGTAAATTGTTTGCTACACATCTTTTCTATCTATCAGTAGTATTCATAGAAGGGAAAAAATGAAGTACAGATCTACTTCTCTGGTGTTGTGTTTCTCCAATCGGCCTTGAGTAGTTAGTAGAAATGAAGATGGTCTGAGGATAGCAATGTTGGTAAACAACAGACAGAAGTAGTAGGAGCATCTCAGTGGTGTTAACCACTGATGATCAGCTAGTCTCCATGTGTTGATTGGAATGAGCTGATAACCTTGCGCTGTGTTTTCCCTGTGTTCTGCGTCCATTCATTCTCCAAGCAAATCAGTCACTAAGCTGTTGATGGTGTCTCTGGAAGCTCTTGAATTCCCCCACTTCTCTCCATCCCCAGGGCAACTGCCCTAGTTTGTTACTTGACAGAAGAAGCTCTCAGTTGGTCACGTTTCTTCTAGAGGAGTTCTCCTCCAGTCTATTGTCCACTTGGCAGCTGAAGTCCGCTCTGCTGTTCTAAATTTTTTTCTTAATTTGTTAAGTCCCTTCACGATTTAGTCCCTTAGGCAGCTATCATCATTGCAGACCTCATGTCTCATATTTCTCTCCACTCAACATACCCATCCCCGACCCTCCTTCCTTGCAATTTTCACACCAACCATCTTTAAACAGCTTGCTGTAAGGTCTTGAGATTTTTTGCACCAAGAGGAAATGCAGAACAGGGACCAGCATCATCAGCATTCCCTGAGAAGCCATTAAAAATTCTATTCCAGGGGCTTCCCTGGTGGCTCTGCAGGAAAAAATTTGACTGTCAAGGGACTGTCAAAAAAGTCTTCTCCAGCACCACAATTTGAAAGCGTCAGTTCTTTAATAAGGAAGAATAAATCTGACTCTGTATGAGATCTGTTTCTTTTACTTTGTTTTCCATTGCTTTTGCTACAAGAATGCTGCCTAGAGCCTGAAATACAACCCCAGTCTCAAGGATCTGACCTTTAAGGTGTAATATTTTCCCATTCATATAGAGGTAAAAAGTTGGGGAACAAAGAAGAGCGGTTTGACTTGCTGGGGGTTTATAGGAACATTGTGAGCAAGCCTGTGGGGGCAGCTCCAAGAACAAAGGGTTCCAGCACCGAGAAGTAAACAGCAAGCAACCATAGACCCATCCTTTTTAGTATAAGAGAAGGCTGGATTTTAACTCAGGAAAGATGGTTCTTTGAGATACTAGGTCACCGTCATCTAGGTCTTCTGGCTTTTCTAATACAGTTTTCTGTATTAGTCTCATTTCTTGACTTACAGGCTTGTCATGAAGTCAGCAAAGACTCGGACACCATCTAGCAACTGAACAACACGAGGCCAGCAGTATGAGCTTGGACTCGGGAACACAGTGGCCTCAGTACAGACAGGCTGCATTCATGGCAGCTGCGAATGTCAAGAGCGAATATTCCCAAGAGCAAAGCAGAACTGCGTCAACTTTTGCAGATGTCACCTAGTGTCATTTCCACTGCCCTCTGTGGATCTTAAACAGTCCTAAAACCCACTCGGTTTTGAGGGGAGAGGACACAGGCTCCATCTCTCAACAGGAGCAGTGGCAGAAAACGTCTGCCATAGGGACCCAGCTGACAGTGGGAAACAGACATGTATGAACTTCCCCTGCGCACATGGGCAGCTGGAGAGAGGAACAAAGAGAATACTTGGAAAGTCAGGATACTGAAAAAGAACTGATCTATTCATAGCCATAATGAAGTGAACTAAGAATCTGCAATTACATATAATTTGATGTAGTTAAAAGAAAGAGACATGTCTAAAATAAAGGCATAATTAAGAAGTAGGAATATTTACTAGGTGGGACTGTCAACAATACAAATTTAGTGCTTACTGTAGGGTTTATTTTATTGTCACTGAACCTAAATTGGGATCACTGTCCAATTACGTAGGGAGGAAAGCCTGCTTTCAGCTCTTAAATCCACCCCTCCCTAGGCACCCATTCTTTCTTTCCCCACATTATTTAGGGGAAGCTTTGTATACAATTTAAAATGTGACATATACTTTTTTAAACTTTTTATTTTATGTTGGAGTATAGCCTATTAACAATGTTGCGGTAGTTTCAGGTGAACAGCAAGGGGATCCAGCCATACATACACATGTATCCATTCTCCCCCAAACTCCCCTCCCATCCAGGCTGCCACAAGGCACTGAGCAGCTTCCGCGTGCTCTACAGTCGGACACTGTTGGTTGTCCATTTTAAATGCATCAGAGAGTACATGTCCATCCCAAACTCCCTATGCCTTCCCCACCTTTTTCCCCCTGGCAATCGTAAGTTCATTCTCTAAGTCTGTGAGTGACATCTAGTTTTGTTTTCAACCCTTTATTTAACAGACTGTGACATCCTTTCCTTTCTCATCTTACTCTGCTTTTCTCGCCATCATTTTTTCTCAGAGATGACCACCTTATGAGGACCTACAAGTATCACCCCGAAGATGACTCAGTAATTACAAACAGAACAGCACGCCTTCATACTGGGGCGAGCTGGTGATGGTCACGTGACCAAGTGTTGACAGTGCAACACCCCGACATTCCGTACCTCCTGATATGAGGCAAGGTCGGGTTCACAGCGTCACCTGGGATGTGTTCTTGCCAGACACACTTAACTCAAATCTGCTGCTGCTGCTGCTAAGTCGCTTCAGTCGTGTCTGACTCTGTGTGACCCCATAGATGGCAGCCCACCAGGCTCCTCTGTGACCAAGAATACTGGAGTGGGTTGCCATTTCTTTTTCCAAGGGAAGTCCCTGGAATTTCTTTTCCAGATGGTAAAACTGTTCCAAAATTGATCATGGTAATGTTTGCAGAGCCCTTGAATATACTAAAACCTAGTGGTTTGTACAGTTTAAATGAGTGAATTGTATGGTATGTGAACCACATCTCAACAAAACTCTTACAAGGAGACAGAGAGAGAGGGAGAAGCTGTTGGTAAAGGCAGAGATGCAAATTAATGTAGGGTTAGTACTTAACCTGCATTAAGCCATGTTTCAGAGAATATGGTCTAAACCTGCATGTCCAGCAGAAATTTCAGGGATAATAGAAATCATCTGTGCTGTCCAATAGGGTAACCACTAACCACATGTGACTATGGAGCAATGGAGAAGTGGCTAGAGAGATTAAGGAATTAAATTTTCAAATCTGATGGTGTTTGCATCATGGATTGTTCTGTTCTAAGGAAACAAATCTCCTACCAAAACACAGAACAATACTCATGATTTTTACTTGTTCATACACTATAGGAAAGATCTTACAACTAACCAGAAAAATGGAATCAGTGTACTAGTTGCCAACAAGGGATAACTTGTTCGGTAATTCATCTTCAAGATGCTCTTAAAGATCTGAAAACTCCTAAAGTCCAGAAGTTGCCTTAAGTCACAGCAGGAACTGACAGCTATTCCCCATTCTGCTTTCCATGCCTCCCGCTATGGACTGAATGTGTCCCCCATATCTTCCATGCTGCGTTCTAAAGCCCATTGTGATAGTGTTTGAAGGTGGGCCTTTGGAAGGTGATTAGGTTGTGAGGGTGAAGCCCTCAAAAATAGGATTAGTGCCCTTACAAGAGAGGCCCCAGAGAGCTTCCAAGTTTTTTCCATTACATGAGGTCACAGCAAAAACACACCGGCCATGAACCTGGAGGAGGGCCCTCCCATGACTAGACTACCACCCTGATCTTGGGTTTCCAGGACCGTGGGCAATAAAGAAACTGTCTGCTACTTATAAGCCACCAAGTCTGTGGTATTTTGTTATAGGAGCCTGAAAGGACTAAGATAGCATGAGAAGGAAATTCCCCTCACCAACCGCTCGTTGTAACTGTGACAGGAAAACCAGATTCTGATCCAGCAACACCGTCTCTCAAACAGCTCTAACATAGATGGGTCTCTGCTGTCAACCAACACATACGCATTGGAAGCAGACCTTGAATGAAAGATCAGGTGGTAATAGATAAACCTTCATCATGAGCTAGGTGCTATTTTTAAACCTAATTAAGAGCCCTTAAATTGTTTTTTAAAATCTCCATTAATTTATGAAATCTATAATACTAGCCAATCCATGTTGTACCAGATGCGAGAACAAATTACATCTCAATACAGCTTCCAGAATGGTTCGAAAATGCATGTGGGAATCACCAGGACAGCCTGTCTGCCCAGGGAGTTAGCAAAGGCAATTGGAAAGTCAAATTCAATACAGTTCCTATTTTGATGAGTTTTAGCAGTTAAAAAGAACATAAATAAGCAAGATAAAGAATCTTGAAGACTCCTCAAAGAGTAAAAAAGTTTAAAAATGATGCCGAAATACTTAATGCTTTAAAAATGCTGGCCCTTTAAGAAAAACTCTTCGGCCAAGGGAAATAAAATGGGATGGGGAGGGAGGTGAGAGGGGGGTTCAGGATGGGGAACACATTGCACACCCGTGGCGGATTTAAGTCAATGTATGGCAAAACTAATACAGTGTTATAATTAGCCTCCAATTAAAATAAATTAATTTATATTAAAAAAATAAATAAAAAATAAATAAAATGTACAATTTGTTGGAGTCAGGTTGCAAATTATATACTGTAACCACCTATATATACATATGTATTTCAAATAGTTTAAAGAAATCAGTCTTCTAGAAACTGAAGCAACCACTAGCTCCCTTTTTGGAAAGGGAGATTTCCAATATGAAGACTTAAAGTTAACACAGTTATTAAAACATGGATTAAAAGGTATATTTTTATAAACTAATGTGCATATACTTAACATCTATAGCTATAAACTTAAAAATGGTTAACATGATTTAGAAAAAGATATATATTACCCTTATAGTAAAAAAAGGTATATATTATCCTAATTAGTAAAAAATTTAAACAATGTCTAAATAAATCCTTAATAAAAATATAAAAAGTACTTCTGATCTCTAATACTAAACCAATACTCTCTAAAAAGTTTTTGGATCAGAAAAGAAAAAAAAAGTAAGAGTTTAATAACAACAATTCCTTTTGATAAATTACAAGGAATAAATAAATGCAAATCAGCATTTGGTCAACAACTACTCATCAGATAATGGTTCCACAAACCCTGTATTCACATTTTAAGAGTTTTAATATTATTTAGTACAAGAAAGTTATATAAAAATCTATATTTCAAATTCACCTAATACTACTAATCAAATACGAATTTTGGTTTTAAAAAGTTATGCTTCTGGTTTCATCATAATGTGCAATATAATTTAAATATAACATCTTAGTTATGCAATTATTATCCTACACAAGCTTGACTAAATAGGATATCCTAAATTTCTTATACTTGTCAGGTTATCATTACTTGCATGGTATATTTAAGACAGTAAATACAAGTAAGAGTATTTCATGAGAGTTACAACTAATGGCTTCATATAAAACCCTGCAAGTGATTCAAACCAATGGACTCACTCCACCTTTTCTGCCTGGATAAGGTTTACAGTGTTGCATTTCTGACAAGTTTTTAATAATAACCATGATTATGTGTTTTTTAATGTCAACAGATCCCTAATTGACCTGAGACCTTAAGTTCCAACTGAGAAGACTGGAGAGTCATCTCTATGTATCTGGAAATTTCCCAAAGGAAAAAATTTAAATTTATAAGAAAAAAAAAAAAGAAACTAAGTTCATGATCATATGGTTTTGGCTTATGTTATTGCTGCCTTATAAACACATACATCTTTATGATATTCACAAAGAGTGTAAAAATTGATTATAAACATTGCTTAATAATGTTCTTGATAAGATGGATTATTTGTATTAAGAGTTTCAAAGGGTTAATAGCTCTGGCCTTTAAACATTGTTTGGGTACAAGGCTATTGGGAGCAAGGCATGGAGAAACTGCGAGTAAGATGTGATGGGCTCCAAAAGCCTGCAGACAGAGGCCTCTGCCGCAGTGGGACAGCACCTGTACTGGACAGTCCTGGGCCATCACAGCGGAGGGCGCTGCCTGTGAGGGGCAAGGTGTCCACCTGGAGAGCGGTACCCCACTCTTTGCAATGAGTAAATGAACAATGCCTGGCTGATCCAGCGGTGGACTGCGAGCTCCCAGCCTCGCTGCGGTTCCCTGCGCTCCTCAGTGGCAGGGGATGCACTGGGTGCTGTGCCTGGCGCATACCTTGGGGTGTGCTCTGGCCTCTCCTACGATCTGCCAACGTTTGTACAGACTCAGTTTAGGTCTTGGGTACTCCCCACTTTCTGCAAATTCCTAATGGTGGTAATATTACCTTCAGGACTGGTTACTATAAAATATATTAGGTCAAGACAATGGACACTTCTTGTTTTTTGATACCTTTGCTTTTATCTTAATAAATTGATAGTTTCTGTTTTTAAATTAATAGACTCTTTATCTCCCTCCTAATCCTTTTACCCTACCCTCACCAACTCTGAAGTTTTCCCTATTATTTACATTTTTTATTAGTGGGGTACATTTGTTGATTACCAGTACTGAAGCATTGTTAACAACTAAATTCACAGTTTACATTAGTGTTCACTCTTAATTAAGTCAGTTCAGTTCAGTCACTCAGTCGTGTCTGACTCTTTGCAACTCCACGGACTGCAGCATGCCAGGCTTCCCTGTCCATCACCAACACCAAGCTTGCTCAAACTCATGTCCATCAAGTCAGTGATGTCATCCAACCATCTCATCCTCTTTCCTCCCCTTCTCCTGTCTTCAATCTTTCCCAGCAGCAGAGTCTTTTCTAATGACTCAGTTTCAATGAAGTTTCAGCTTCAGTATCAGTCCTTCCAATGAATATTCAGGATCGATTTCCTTTAGGATGACTGGTTGGATCTCTTTGCAGCCCAAGGGACCCTCAAGAGTCTTCTCCAACACCACAGTTCAAAAGCATCAATTCTTTGGCACTCAGCTTTCTTTATAGTCCAACTCTCACATCCATCCATACTACTGGAAAAACAATAGCCTTAACTAGATGGACCTTTGTTGACGAAGTAATGTCTCTGCTTTTTAATATGCTGTCTAGGTTGGTCATAGCTTTTTTTCCAAGGAGCAAGCTTCTTTTAATTTCATTGCTGCAATCACCATCCATAGTGATTTTGGAGCCCAAGAAAACAAAATCTGTAACTGTTTCCATTGTTTCCCCATCTATTTGCCATAAAGTGATGGGACAAGATGCCATGATCTTTGTTTTTTGAATGTTGTTTTAAGCCAGCTTTCCCCCTTTCCTCTTTCACTTTCATTCAGAGGCTCTTTAGTTCCTCTTCACTTTCTGCCATAAGGGTGGTGTCAACTGCATATCTGAGGTTATTGTTATTTCTCCCAGCAATCTTGATACCAATTTCATCCAGCTCAGCATTTTGAATGATGTACTCTGCATAGAAGTTAAATAAGCAGGGTGACAATATACAGCCTTGACGTACTCCTTTCCCAATTTGAAACCTGTCTGTTGTTCCATGTCCAGTTCTAACTGTTGCTTCCTGACCTGCATACAGATTTATCAAGAGGCAGGTCAGGTGGTCTGGTATTCCCATCTCTTGAAGAATTTTCCAGTTTGTTATGATCTACACAGTCAAAGGCTTTGGCATAATCAATAAAGCAGATGTAGAGGTTTTTCTGGAATTCTCTTGCTTTTTATATGTTGGCAAATTGATCTCTGGTTCCTCTACCTTTTATAAAACCAGCTTGAACATCTGGAAGTTCATGGTTCACATACTGTTGAAGCCTGGCTTGGAGAATTTTGAGCATCACTTTGCTACCATGTGAGTTGAATACAATTGTGTGGTAGTCTGAGCATTCTTTGGCATTGCCTTTCTTTGGGATTGGAATGAAAACTGACCTTTTCCAGTCCTGTGGCCACTCCTGAGTTTTCCAGTTTGTTGGCATATTGAGTGCCACACTTTCACAGCATCATCTTTTAGGATTTGAAATAGCTCAGCTGGAATTCTATCACCTCCACTAGCTTTGTTCGTAGTGATGCTTCCTAAGGCACACTTGACTTTTGCATTCCAGGATGTTTGGCTCTAAGCGAGTGATCACACCATCATGGTTATCTGGTCATGAAGATCTCTTTTGTATAGTTGTTCTGTGTATTCTTGCCACCTTTTCTTCATATCTTCTGCTTCTGTTAGGTCCATACCATTTCTGTCCTTTATTGGACATATGTCCATCATTATTGTATTATACGGAATACTTTCAGTGCCCTAGAAGCTCCATTCCTCTACTTTTTTAGTTCAGTTTTAATTGCAGTTGATAATCTGTCTGTTTTTTTTTTTCAGAACTCCCACTATCTTTGGTTTTCCCCCAAATGGTTACTAGGTGGTGCCCAGACACTCGATATACATACCCTGACTCTGGGAACATCCACAGGTTAGGAAGGCAAGAATTAACACCTGGGAGCTTCCCTGGTGACTTAGTAAAGAATCCACCTGACAATGCAGATTCGATCCCTCGATTGGAAAGATTCCGTTGGAGAAGGGACTGGCTAGCCACTCTGGTATTCTTGCCTGGGAAATCCCATGGACAGAGGAAGCTGGCGGGTTACTCTGCATCCATGGGGTCGCAGAGTATCATTCATGATTGAGCAACTAACACTTTCATTTCACTTTCAGAAAAAAACCGGTGTGGAAATCATATTAAATGTTCATTTATATAAATACTTGTCTCACCTCAACCAGCATAGCCCTAGAATATCTATAAAGGTGTGGCAAAGACATCAAGCAGCCCTGCTGAGGCCATGTCAATTAGGTTCCCTGAACTTATGAAGTATGTCCTTCCAAGTCGGTGCAGATTCACTGGGTGAAAGCCCCCCTTGTCGCAGGGTACCCCTTTATCCTGTTGCAAACAGATTAGTACAGTATATTGTTCATTCCATCCTGGAGAATACCTTCAGTGCAACCCACTGACATGCCTCTCTTTATGGAACAAGGTCTTTCAGCTGTCAGGCGGGCTGCTGGGGCCAGTTTATAGCAGCGGTATTCACAACAGCTAAGAAGCAGAAGCAACCCGGTGCTTCTGATATAAACAAAAACATATTCAGAATGGCTTTAAGACTTAAGTATAAGACAGATCACCAGAGAACTCCTAGAACACAGACAAAACATCCTCTGACAAATCACAGCAATGTTTTCTTAGGTCAGTCTCCCAAGGCAACAGAAATGAAAGCAAAAATAAACAAATGAGACTAATCAAACATAAGTTTTTGCACAAAGGAGATTATAAACAAAACAAAAAGACAACTTATGGATTCGGAGGAATTATCAATATTTGCAAATGATGTTGCCAACAGGGCTTCATTTCTAAATTTACCAATAGTTCATACAACTCAATAACAAAAGACAGATTACCGCCCAATCAAAAAATGGGTGTAAGATATAAATAGACATTTCTTCAAAGACGACATACAGATGGCCAACAGGCACATGAACAGATGCTCATTGCTGATAATTACTAGAGAAATGCAAATCAAAACTACAATAGGGTACCACCTCCCACTGGTCAGAATGGCTGGTGACCTCTTTTTTCTTATCTGTGAAGTTGGGACTGGTGGAATAACAGTATCTACCTTATAAGATTTGGGGAAGCAGGGAGGAAAGGATGGGGAGTTACATGGGTACAGGGCTTCAGTTTTGCACGCTAAGAGTTCTGGAGATGGACGGTGAAGATGGATGCGCAACAATGTGAATGTACTTAATGCCACAAAATTGTACCCTTGAAAACAGTTCATTTGGCAAATTCTATGTTACATGTATTTTACAATTTAAAATAATTTATAAACCCAAAAAATGGGGGGATAAGAAGCTCATTTCTACATGGTGCCTGGAAACACACCCCTAGGCTGTTTGACTTCCAGCAGGAGATGGGGACTGGTGTTCATTTCACAGCATTAGATAGTGAGGGTCAGATGCTGGGCTTGCCCTCTGGGCTTCAGTTTCCTCACCCAAAAACTGAAGTCACTGTGAGAAGTAGAAATAAAGCAGATACAACTGTTAGACATGGAGGCCCAGCCTTAACGGGCTTCCCCGGTGGCTCAGTGGTAAAGAATCCGCTTGCCAATGCAGGAGACAGAGATTCAATCCCTGGGTTGGGAAGATTCCCTGGAGGAGGAAATGACAGCCCTTGCCTGCAGAATCCCCATGAACAGAGGAGCCTGAGGGGCTAGAGTCCACGGGGGTTGCAAAGAGTCAGACATGGCTTAACGACTAAACAACGAACAGCAACAATCCAGCCTTAATAAACGGTGCTCGCTGTCGCTAGCCTGGAAGCTACCGGGGAACTGGCACCTCAGGCTCGGCAGGGTGGTATCCAGATGCCCCCTCATTTCGGGGGCTGAAACTTGGCTTCCAGTGCAAACCAGAGGCGCAGAAATTTTGCAGCAACGCCAACAAGAAGGGACAGAATTGTGGCCAGTTTCTCTGGAGGGGTTAAAAACTCACCAAGTTCCAATGGAGGGCAGGGCATGACAGCTTGACTTGTCTTTGAAGCACATGTTTAGATTCCACAAGAGGCGTGGGGTTGCATCCGGAACACGGTCACCGTGGGACTTTCAACATGTCTTCCCTCGGACTGATCCTTCCAGCTCCAGGCCTCCACTGCTGTTTGTCTGGTGCTCTAAGTTCTTCCCCAGTAGGGCTGCCTTAAATGAAGAGGGCAGGATTAGGCAAGGGGAAAGTGGTCTCCACAGGCCTGAGGGCGGTCGGGGGCCGGAAGGAGTGCGCATCAGTGGCCACGATGCTCACCCTTCTCTCCTTCTCTGAGAGGCTCTTCCCAGCCCAGCACTGCTCCCTGCTTCTCTACAGCAGGACCCAGTTTCCTGATAGAAAAGCCTTCCTTCGGTTTTTGAATGGCCGTCAGCAGCTGGCCACCTCCCACAAAGGGAAAGCGAAAGTTGCTCAGTCCTGTTTGACTCTTTGTGACCCCATGGGCTATGCAGTCCATGGAATTCTCCAGGCTAGAATATTCGAGTGGGTAGCCTATTCCTTCTCCAGCAGATCTTCCCGAGCCAGGAATCAAACTCGGGTCTCCTGCATTGCAGGTAGGTTCTTTACCAGCTGAGCTACCACAGAATCCCCCCACAAAGGGAGGTGGACAGCAAATTGTTTAAGATTTAAGACCCAGGCGGACCTATTATAATTAACACCTGGGGTGGCTCATTTTTTAACACGTCCCTGTCCATATACAAGAAAGTTACTTTTAGGAACAATTATATTTCATTATGCAGAAGGCAATGGCAACCCACTCCAGTACTCTTGCCTGGAAAATCCCATGGACAAATTTAGAACATAGTTCAGGTATGAACTAAATTTTCACTTGCCAACAGAAAACATTAGATCTTGCAGTTCCGTATTTCACTGTTTAAAAATTTTTGTTGTTGTTGATACAATTGAATATGACATTGCAGTATACACTTCTCAAGTGGCGAAGTGGTAAAGAATCCTCCTGCTGATGCAGGAGAGACTGGAGTTGGATTCATGGCTCAGGAAGATTTCCTGGAGGAGGAAATGGCAACCCATTCCCATATTCTTTCCTGGGAAATCCCATAGACAGAGGAACCAGGCAGGCTGTAGGCCATGGGGTCACAAAGAGTCAGACAGCAAACACATGGACTATGAGATACTCACCAGGACGAATTTAGTTAACATGCATTACCACGCATGGTTACAATTTTTTTTTTCTTGTGAGGAGAACTTTTAAGATCTACTCTCTTAGCCACCTTCAAGTATATCAACAGTATTATTAACTAGAGTCACCACGTTGTACCTTACAGGATGTATTTATTTTATAGCTGGAACTGTTTTAAATTTTACACACAGTCAAAACCTCCAAGTTGGTATCATGTAGAATGACAAATGTGAAATAACTCAAGGCCATGCCTTTGTGCAATCCCTGTGTTATCATGGGTTATTTTGAATTGGCTATTAAAACAGGTGCTGGAGACAGTTACTGCTCAATAATTAAACCCGAAGCTCAAGGGGACATCCAATGGTTAAGACTCTGTCCTATGTTAGAGGCACTGAGTATCATCCCTGATCACCCAGGCACACCCTGTGGCCAAAAAGCAAAAACAACAGCCCCTCCTCCCTCCCCTCCCCTCCCCCACAAGCTTTCAACCTTTCTGTATCAAATGGAACTTACCCTGGACTGAAAGTGCATGAAGCTGAACCCACCAAGCAGGAACTTCAGCACAACAGGGAGTTCTCTGGATAAACTTTCAGATAGAATACAATTATTAATGGGTAAATAGGAAACGTATCAAGTTGAAGCTTACATATGTACTAATAAAACACCATCTTACCTGCCAGAAGTTGTTTAGAACTTGAAACAATGAGAGTTTTGGGGGTTTTCTTTGTGGAAGTGGGAGGATTTTATCACTGACGCTGTTTGGAATTACTGGCACAGAGTGATCTAAAAAAAAAATGAAGTGACTTTTAGTCTGTATCATTGTGTTGAATTCTCCACAAACAGAGCATCCCTTGCTGCCTGTACCAGAAAAGGCTGCTCCCCAGCTCTCCCCTTTGCAGCTGATTTTAAAAGGCCACCTCAGGGCTGTGAGACTGCACAGTTCAGTTCGGTTCAGTCACTCAGTCGTGTCCAACTCTTTGTGACCCCATAAACCGCAGCACGCCAGGCCTGCCTGTCCACCACCAACTCCCGGAGTTCACCCAAACCCATGTCCATTGAGCTGGTGATGCCATCCAATCATCTCATCCTCTTTCATCCCCTTCTCCTCCTGCCCTCAATCTTTACCAACATCAGGGTCTTTTCAAATGAGTCAGCTCTTTGCATCAAGTGGCCAAAGTATTGGAGTTTCAGCTTCAACATCAGTCCTTCCAAAGAACACCCAGGACTGATCTCATTTATGATGGACTGGTTGGATCTCCTTGTAGTCCAAGGGACTCTCAAGAGTCTTCTCCAGCACCACAGTTCAAAAGCATCAATTCTTCTGCCCTCAGCTTTCTTTATAGTCCAGCTCTCACATCCATACATGACCACTGGAAAAACCATAGCCTTGACTAGATGGACCTTTGTTGGCAAAGTAATATCTCTGCTTTTTAATATGCTGTCTAGGTTTGTCATAACTTTCCTTCCAAGGAGTAGGCATCTTTTAATTTCATGGCTGCAGTCACCATCTGCAGTGATTTTGGAGCCCAGAAAAATAAAGTCAGCCACTGTTTCCACTGTTTCCCCATCTATTTGCCATGAAGTGATGGGATTGGATGCCATGATCTCAACATTTTCTGAATGTTGAACTTTAAGACAACTTTGTCACTCTCCTATTTCACTTTCATCAAGAGGCTCTTTAGTTCTTCTTTACTTTCTGCCATAAGTGTGGTGTCATCTGTATATCTGAGGTTATTGATATTTCTCCCAGCAATCTTGATTCCAGGTTGTGCTTCTTCCAGCCCAGTGTTTCTCATGATGTACTCTGCATACAAGTTAAATAAGCAGGGTGACAATATACAGACTTGACGTACTCCTTTTCCTATTTGGAATCAGTCTGTTGTTCCATGTCCAGTTCTGACTGTTGCTTCCTGACCTGCATACAGATTTCTCAAGAGGCAGGTCAGATGTTCTGGTATTCCCATCCCTTTCAGAATTTTCCACAGTTTATTGTGATCCACACAGTCAAAGGCTTTGGCATAGTCAATAAAGCAGAAATAGATGTTTTTCTGCAACTCTCTTGCTTTTTCAATGATCCAACGGATGTTGGCAATTTGATTTTTGGTTCCTCTGCCTTTTCTAAAACCAGCTTGAACATCTGGAAGTTCATGGTTCACATATTGCTGTAGCCTGGCTTGGAGAATTTTGAGCATCACTTTACTAGCATATGAGATAAATGCAATTGTGCCGAACTTTGAGCATTCTTTGACATTGCCTTTCTTTGGGATAGGAATGAAAACTGACTTTTTCCAGTCCTGTGGCCACTGCTGAGTTTTCCAAATTTGCTGGTATATTGAGTGCAGCACTATCACAGCATCATCTTTTAGGATATGAAATAGCTCAACTGGAATTCCTTCACCTCCACTAGCTTTGTTCATAGTGATGCTTCCTAAGGCCCACTTGTCTTCACATTCCAGGATGTCTGGCTCTAGGTGAGTGATCATACTATCATGATTATCTGGGTCATGAAGATCTATTTTGTACAGTTCTTCTGTGTCTTCTTTCCACCTCTTCTTAATGTCTTCTGCTTCTGTTAGGTCCATACCATTTCTGTCATTTATTGAGGCCATCTTTGCATGAAATGTTCCCTCGGTTCTAATTTTCTTAAAGAGATCTCTTTCCTATTCTATTGTCTTCCTCTATTTCTTTGCATTGATGGCTGAGGAAGGCTTTTTTCTCTCTCCTTGCTATTCTTTGGAACTCTGCGTTCAAATGGGTATATCTTTCCTTTTCTTCTGTGCTTTTTGCTTCCCTTCTTTTCACAGCTATTTGTAAGGCCTCCTCAGACAACCTTTTGCTTTTTTACATTTCTTTTTCTTGAGGGATGGTTTTGATTCCCATCTCCTGTACAATATCATGTCCATAGTTCATCAGGCACTCTCTCTATCAGATCTAGTCCCTTAAATCTATTTCTCACTTCCACTATATAGTCATAAGGGATTTGATTTAGGTCATACCTGAATGGTCTAGTGATTTTCTCCACTTTCTTCATTTCAGTCTGAATTTGGCAGTAAGGAGTTCATGATCTGAGCCACAGTCAGTTCCGGTCTTGTTTTTGCTTACTGCATAGAGCTTCTTCATCTTTGGCTGCAAAGAATATAATCAATCTGATTTCGATGTCAACCACCTGGTGCTGTCCATGTGTAGAGTCATCTCTTGTGTTGTTGGAAGAGGGTGTTTGCTATGACCAGTGCGTTCTCTTGGCAGAACTCTACTAGCCTTTGCCCTGCTTCATCCTGTACTCCAAGGCCAAATTTGCCTGATACTCCAGGTGTTTCTTGACTGCCTACTTTCACATTCCAGTCCCCTATAATGAAAAGGACATCTTTTTTGACTGTTAGTTCTAAAAGATCTTGCAGGTCTTCATAGAACTGTTCAACTTCAGCTTCTTCAGCATTACTGGTTGGGGCATAGGCTTGGATTACCGTGATATTGAATGGTTTGCCTTGGAAATGAACAGAGATCATTCTGTCGTTTTTGAGATTGCACCCAAGTACTGCATTTCGGACTCTTGTGTTGACCATGATGGCTAGTCCATTTCTTCTAAGGGATTCCTGCCCACAGTAGTAGATGTAATGGTCATCGGAGGTAAATTCACCCATTCCAGTCCATCTTAGTTCGCTGATTCCTAGGATGTCGACATTCACTCTTGCCATCTCCTGTTTGACCATTGCCAATTTGCCTTGGTTCACAGACCTACCATTCCAGGTTCCTATGCAATATTGCTCTTTACAGCATCGAACATTGCTTCTATTACCAGTCCCATCCACAACTGGGTGGTGTTTTTGCTTTGGCTCCATCCTTTCATTCTTTCTGGAGATATTTCTCCACTGATCTCCAGTAGCACATCAGGCACCTACTGATTTGGGGAATTCATCTTTCAGCATCCTATTTTTTGCCTTTTTATACTGTTCATGGGGTGCTCAAGGCAAGAATACTGAAGTGGTTTGCCATTCCCTTCTCCAGTGGACCACATTCTGGCAGACCTCTCCACCATGACCCGTCGGTCTTGGGGGCCCCACACGGCATGGCTTAGTTTCATTGAGTTAGACAAGGATATGGTCCATGTGATCAGATCTGACTTCAATTAAATGAACGGTCTCCAGGTGAGCGCTTTTATTTTAGGTATAGGACCTCTCAGTGGGGCAGGGGAAATGAATAGTAAGTCACTACATCCCTTTTCTCAAATATCACTGCTGAGGATTTTTAGAGCTTGTTTTATAAATTGAGAATTTGGGAGCAAGACAGGACAACAGTTTTTTCAAGCTGCAGACAGTGTTTGGCACGCCCTCTTGTGGACAGTTTGAAAATAGAAAGATCAGATCCTGTATCAATTTTAACGTTAACAGCTTAATCCTGTCGCGAAAAGTACATCACTGGAAAAGACCCCAGTGAGGTCTGGGAAAGATTGAAGGCAAAAGGAGAAGTGGGGTGCAGAGGATGAGACGGTTAGATAGCATCACTGACTCAATGAACATGAACTTGAGCAAACTCCTGGAGATAGTGGAGGACAGAAGAACCTGTGGCAAAGAATCCAACATGACTTAGCGACTGAACAATAATTTACATTGGGTATTACGTGCCCTGCTCTGGCTAAACCTTTTACCTGTATTATCTCCTCCTTACAACTGATTGTAAATTAGGCATCTGATTCCGATTTTACCAATTGTAGCAGTAATTCAGAGAGGCCACGTACATTCATCACACAGCTAACAAGTGGTAAAAGTATGATTGAAACTAGTTTTGTCTCATTCCAGAGCCTGAGCCCTTACCCACCATGGACTGACTTGCTACCACCTACACAGCTGAGAGCCTGGAGTCTTGAAGAGTGCCTACCCCAAACCGTGCTTCTCTAACTATATACTTGCCCAGTGGTGGTTGTTTTTGATGTTCACTTAAAGGTTGTGATTTGCTCTCCAATAATCGCTGTGGCTTGGTTTGTCACTCTTTTCTTCTATTTTTGTTGCTTTCGTGTCTTAACATGTTCTGGCCAGTTCACGGCAATGGCTTTCTGTCCAACAATAGTAACTCTCAGACTTCAAAGAACATTAGCAATACACCTCATCTCTGATGCCCTGGCCATCTTGGAGCCACAGAACTGAAGCAAGCTGGTTCTGGGAGTAGCTCGGGGTTATCCAATTTAGTGGATTCACAAGGTGGGCATCTTGAAAATCCATGGAGGAAGTTTTGGCTGTCACATGATTGGAGGTGCTGGAAGTTCAAGACACTGGATATTTACCATGCCCAGGACAGGTCACTCAGGAAGTTTACCCAGACTCCGCGAGACTTTCCAGCATCCTGCCAGACATTGTGAGTTAGAACGTCTGCTTCAACCTGTGATGGGATTTCAAGATTTGGGGTGCCTTTTCTGTGATATTTCATCCCTTCCACATCCCATGTCACCATGAGGAATTATTCTGATGCACTTACACATTAGGCCTGGATGATTTGCAAAGTCCTCCTTTCTTATTTTCCTCTGCAATTTATAATCAAGCTCAACATCTTATCCCTACTTAACTTAAGGTAATCTCCTCTTTCTCCAGCCATGTGCAAATAAGTCAGCTCTGTTAATACTTAGCACTAACTTTTGTCCCTTTGTCTAACTGTTCTTCAGCTTTCTCATTTTCTGTCTTTCTAGGAAATGGCTCCTAATCTTTGATTTTTTTTTTTTTTAACCACTCTGCGAGACCTGTGGGATCTTAGCTCTCTGACTAGAGATTGAACCCAAGCCCTGGCAGTAAGAATGCCAAGTCCTAATCTCTAAACCGCCAGGGAATTATCATCTTTGACTTTTCTTAAATCTAAGCTTAGTCATTGTAAGTCAGAGCAATCAATCATTTCCTAATGTCTCACGATATAGTTCTGTTTTAAAAATATAGTGTATTAATACAAACTTTGAGGTATAGGAAGACCAACAGGCCAAGAGATGAATGCCATTGAATTGACAGTTTGTTGCTCACAGTTCCCAAGAAGAGGGGTACAACACGGCATGGGGAGGGGCACACAGGGAAGCATCAGGGTGGGCTAAGAGGCAGAGGAACAAGGAGAAAATAAGGGCTAGTCTTCATCGTGGTTTCTATGGAAAAAGAACAAGTGAATAGGGGAAGTGGGCTTAGGATTTGGCCAGTGTGGATAATTTCAGTGGGCTCTGTTATCTGGTTCTGGTGTGACTGGGGCAAGGGAACTGTGGTCTGTTGGGAATGTGAGCGCCTGATAAAGGAGGTGGCTGGATGGTGGGCTCTGGACTGGTTGGTGTGAATTTTAAAATCCTGCTCTCAGGACTTCCCTGGCAGTCCAGTGGTTAGGGCTCTGACCTTCCACTGCAGGAGACAAGGGTTTGATCCCTGGTCAGGGACCTAACATCCTGCATGACTGTGGCATGGCCAAAAAAAAAAAAAAAAAGCAAATCCTGATCTTGGGCAAGTTGCTTACTATCTCTAGGAATAATATCTCTAGCAGCCCTGGGAGGTCCAGTCTCTCCAGGCGCAAGAATGCCCCAGATGCCAAAGCATCAGAATACAGACAACAAAAGACACGTTTAGTATACTGCCCAAACCCTTTTACCGATTAACATGCATATTATTTTGTTACAACCTATTCACTTGAATTTCCCGCTTAGGTTACAGTTGGGCATCAGAGTGGTTTTTCAACATTATGTCTGTAGGTGGTTATAGCTAAGATTTTCACAAAGAGGTTACCAATGTTTATTTCAAAACAGGAGGTAGGATCAAATGAGACTGGGAGCCACAGATGTTTTACAGATGAGGAAACCGAGGCCCGGGGACCCCAGGGGACTCTCCCACAGTGGGTTGTAAGACGTGCTGGTTTCAGGCTCAATCTCCAGGATTCCCAGGACTTTCTTTGGCATGAAACAGCCTTGACTGGGGCTTCCCTGGTGGCTCAGATGGTAAGTAATCTGCCTGCAATGTGGGGGACCTGGGTTCGATCCCTGGGTTGGGAAGCTCCCCTGGAGAAAGGCATGGCAACCCACTCCAGTGTTCTTGCCTTTGAAATCCCCATGGACAGAGGAGCCTGGCAGGCTACAGTCCATGTGGTCACAGAATCGGACACGACTGAGCAGCTAAGCACACAGCATAGCCTCGACTAAAAGCTCTAAATAGACGGTGTGAACGTGCTCTGCAGATGCCCTCAGTGAGTACTGAGGCTAACTGGCTAGTGTGAAGGCCACCTCTAAAAGTTACAGCAAAAATGTGCCAAAAATGTGCCAAAATAAAGTCGGTATTTCATTTTTTATAATCCTGGGGAGACAGGACACCTATGTTTCATTGGCTGTATCCTCTCTGCCTTTCTCTCGCTTCCTCTTCTTCTGTGTTGGTCGGATAGAAGCAGTGGTCCACTCTGCCTTTCTGACCATCGTAACAGGGCAGCTTCTCCGTGGTCTTTCCTGACCAGCCCGCAATGGGACCAGCATGGTCTCCCAAAGACTTCCCGGGTCTGTTGAAACCTGATGCCAGTGCTCCTCACATCTTCCTGCCAGCTGTCTGGGGAACCGGCGAAAACGCAGAGCTGCTGCCTCTAACCCGTTCCTGGGCGAGGCTAAGGCCCCGCACACGGGGAACACGCTCAGTAGAGCAGGTCAGCGAGACTCTCGCGGGAGATCTGGGGGTAGTCCTCAAAGGCATCTGAAAAACTTTCCAAGGGTTCTGGAAGGGGAACATATGTATACCCATGGCAGATTCATGTCAATGTATGGCAAAACCAACACAATAAAGAAAAATTTAAAAATAAATAAATAAATAAAATAATAAAAGAAAAGAAAAATACGGCTTTCCAGTCTCATTGCAGAACTGTGCTGTCATAATCTCTAAAGGCAGAGCCTGGAATAAGACTTTTGATTTTTACTTTTGTTTTCTATTTTTTGGCCACCCCAGGCAGCATGCATGAACTTAGTTCCTTGACTAGGGATCAAACCCATGCCCTTTGCAGTGGAAACGCAGTACCCCAACCACTGAACCTCCAGGGAAGTCCAAGGAATAAAAATTTTTAGAAACTCTCCAGACCACTCTGATAACTAACCAGGTTTGATAACCCTCTCCCCTCAACCACCACCCTAAAATGTTGACCTAACATTTATGGATACCATGCAGACATTGTCACAATCTGGAATTGGCTTTAGAAGTAAGAACCTTACAGGCTGCTGCAAACCTAGAGAGACTGTGATGTATTTTCAGGTTGAATTTCAAGAACTATACCTTCCCATGCAGTTACCGGACCAAACCAGATGGGAAAATGGTCTAAAACAATCTTGTGATGTTAATAACTTCTTTGCATGTATTTATACATTTCTTGGGGACGATCAAGGTAGTTGCCAGAACCCAAATCAAAACATTCACTGCATTAGAATTTAAAACTTAGGGCACTGATGTATATCTCACCAGAGACTCATATCTGCATAATTATGAGTGGCCTGCACTTTCTTGGCTCCATCTCTGTCTTAAAGGCTTGATGTCGTCCTGGCCTCCGCCCAGTCTTACAGAGGGCAATTCTTTTTTTTTTTTTTTTTCGCATTCAGCAAACATTTATTGGGTTCCAACTTTTCTGACTACTACTGCGGCAGTCCTGGGGGTTAATGATTAACAAGGCGCAGCCCTGGCTATGGGGCTCTTACAGTCCAGTTCAGGGCTCAACAAACTACAGGCCAAGGGGCACATCCAGCCTGATTTTGTAAATGAAATTTCATTGGAACAAAGTCACACCCACTTATCTACATGTTTCTTATGGCTGTTAAAAAAAAAAAAAACCTAGCGTTGCTGAGATGTAGCCCACATACCACAAGATTCACCCTTTTAAACTTTGCAATTCAGCGATCTGTCGTATGTTCACAGAGTTGTGCGACCATCAGGATTACTTAATTTTAGATCACTTTCGGCACCCTCAAAAGAAACTCCGTGCTCTTCAGCAATCACCTACCCCTTCTCCTTCCCACCAGCCTGTGGAAACCACTCATAAACTTTATGCCTCGATTGATTTGCTTATTCTGGACATTTCATGTAAACCGAACCATAGACTATGCAGGCTTTTAGGCCTGGCTTTTTTTCACTCAGGGTCGTTTTCAAGGTTCATCCATGTCGCTCAGCACCTCTTTCTACGGCTCTCTGGAGGCTTCTGCCCTGTATTAGCAGAGTTACCTAGCTGGAATTGAGACTGTATGGCCAGCAAAGCCTAAAATATTTGCCAACACTGATTACATTTTATCAAAGAGTTTGTGACCCATGGTCTAAGGTGAGGGGAAAAAGGCATTTTAGAATCTTAGAGTTGGAGCGAAGTTTATCAGCCAGCAAGTGGCATGCCTCCGACTCTGGAATCTCTTCATTAGCACCCGTGCTGGGTATCTTAGTGTGTGGAAAGGGCATCTGATAGTCTTTTTTTTTATTTATTTATTTTTTATAGAGGGGAACATTGGTTTATAACATTCTATAAGTTTTATGTGGAAAACATTCTACTTCTGTGTACTCTGCAGCTTTCTCACCAGTAAATATCTAGTTTCTGTCCATCATGGAAGCAAATAATTATTTTTTAAATGTTTATTTATTTGGCTGCACTGGGTCTTAGTTCCCTGACCAGGGGTTGAACCCAGGCCCTCTGCACTGGGAGCCCAACATCAGCCATTGGACCACCAGGGCAGACCCATGGAGGGAAATTCTTGGAATAGTCTCTTTCCCCACCCCCAGGGAAGGTGGAAGAGGGAAGAAGGGAGACAAACAGTGGAGGATGCCCCCAAATGAGAGTGCTGCTGTAGACTGAATGTTTGTGCTCCCCTAAAATCCGCATGCTGCAAGCCGAACTCCCAGTGTGTTTGGCGATGGGGGCCTCAGGGGTTGATTAGATAGGAAGGCTGGAGCCCTTCTCCCTGCCTCAGCTTGAGAACACAGAGATGATGTGGCTGTCTATTAGCCGGAAAGAGGTCCCTCACATCGAATTTGCCGGCACCGTGATCTTGGAATTCCCAGCCTCTACAACTGTAAGAAATAAATTTCTGTAGTTTATAAGCCACCCCGTCTCTGGTAGTTTATTACAGCAGCCTGAATGGACTAAGACAAATGCCCTTCTGAGCTACAGAAACCCTTAAAAATTTTTTTTTTTCCTCAAAAAGAGCACAGCAGAGAACCACTGTGATGGACTGTGCCAGCTGCAAACAGAATTTACCCAATCTAACAGAGAAATAATGCTGCAGCCCAGATGGGAGGGTTCGGACAGGTTTCAGGCTGCTGAGAAAACTTTGGAAATGCCTCTGTGGTGGAGACAAGGCACTCCTAGGGCAGGGTCTGCCTTCTTGCCCAGCAAGCCATGTAGTTGCAAGTGTATGATGTCTTCAGGCCCAAACTGCCCCAGAGAGATGCCCCTCCAATCTCAGATGATAAATGAGTGTTCTCTGGGGGGTGGGGGTTTGTTACACGCTCCAGGCAGCAGTTGCTCAGGACTTCCAGGGGCCAGTCCTGCGAGGGCTTGATCCCAGGCTCCACCAGGTGGGATGGGGTCTGTTTCATTCACCCCGTCTCCCCAGCACCCAGCTACTCAATGAGCACATGACTGATGGGCTCACTTGAAGATGAAATGCTTTTTTGGACCTAGAAGTGCCTGTTGGGCTCTGTGTGCGGGTTGGAAAAGAATTTCCAGGCATGAGGCAGAATGAGAGAAGAATGAAGTTTATTAGAGGGGGAGACACTGTCAGAACAGTGGGCTGGCTCAAGGTAGAGCTGACTCCTTTGTGGGCTAGTAGTCAATTTTTAGAGGTTCAAGACAGAGAATATTCCTACTGGAAGGGTGGCGTTATATGATGGGTCAGGATGTTACAGAGTGGGTAATAGGGTGGACCTTTTACTTAATACGGGGTCAGGGAGCTGGCCGGTTTAGATCCCAAGGCTCATGGCAACAGTTGCTATAGGGCTTGGTTAATTCTGAAGGTTTTATCCTATGGTATAAAGTGCCACATTTTCTACAGTTTTTCCTAAACTCTTGATTCAGGCATCCTTTAAACAGAGCCTCTGGAGGCTTTGCTTCTCAGGGGCTGAGAGCCGACTCACTGGAAAAGACCCTCATGCTGGGAAAGACTGAAGGCAAAAGGGGAAGGGGGCGGCAGAGGATGAAATGGTTAGACAACATCACCGACTCCATGGACGAGAGCAAACTCCGGAGATAGTGGGGGACAGAGGAGACTGGCATGCCGCAGTCCGTGGGGTCACAAAGAGTCAGATGCCATTTAGTGACTGAACAACAACAAATCTGAGATCAGCTCCCACTGGCTGTGAGCCGCCGCGGGCTGCAGTCTGCTCTTAAAATTCCACCCCGAGTTAGTTCGTTGCTCCATATCTCATATCCAAGAAGGTGAGGGGTGTTGAGGGGATCGGAGACGCAGTTTTGAAGGATGAGGGCTTCCCAGGGCAATGTTTACTGCAGATTCTGGGGCCTCCCTTTCCCTAAATGTCTTTCTATGCCCACTGAGAGCCTCACTGTGTCTGGGAAGTGGGGATGGGCAGGGGAGGAGGTTCTTTTCCTGAAGGTGCCGCAGCGTGTCTGTGCTCCCAGGCTTGGCATCTATCCAGGGAGGGGCTGGTATGTGGGTCTGCCCCCCTCACTCAGGGAGGAATGTGTTTATTTGAGTGAATGTTTCCGGCCCCCACTCCCCTCCAGACAGAAAACCTCTTCCCAGGAAGGAGAGTGGCAGGGGGGCAAGGCAGTGGCCGAAGCTCTACTCTCTGAGGTCCAGAAGCCAACGTGCTGCAGGGGAGACCCAGGCCTCGTGGGTTTCCTCTCCACTCCCCCCAGCTTGGGGCAGGGAGGATGAGAAAAGCCACTCGCGGTGCCGGGGGGGTGAGTGCTCCCTTCCTGTGGCACTGAAGGTCTTTGAGGGACCACAAGTCAAATCCACAGACAGAAATCTGGGGGCAGAGGTGATCAGACCAGACCCAGACAAGAGACGAAGCTAAAGACAGAGTGGGGACCCTGACTCACCTTCGGAGAAGTCTTCCTCTGATGAGCTCTCTTTACGGATTAAGGCGAGGTTTGAGTTCCAGGCCCCTGGGCCTGAGGGGAAGTGCCCCGTGAAGGGGAGGTGTAGTGTTACCAATTTAAAAAGTTGGGAGGAGTCAGGGGAGGGAGTGGACAGAGTAGGGGCGTGGAGGCTCTGTCTCTCCTTCCAGGGTCCTCGACACACCCCCACTTGATGGAACCTCTCAAAAGGGCTGATGGATTCCCTTCCAGCCATGTTCCTTTCTCCTCCCAGATGACACTGTTAAAAAGTAGAACATGTCCAAACAAGTAGGAGTAGAGATGAATGTTGTCGTGAGGCTGGTGGATCTCCACCCCATTGGTCATATCTGCTTGGGACAGTTAAATCCAGACAAGCCCCCAGATGCTATTGCGTGGGATGCCCCCTCCCTCTCAGCCCAGGTTTCGCCTCTTTCCTTCCGCCTACCCCCACCCTCCAGGAAAGAGGCCAGGGTGGGGACTGCTGTATCAGATTTTGCCCTGATCCTAGGACAAATACAAGAACTTGTCATGGGACTTCTCTGGCAGTCCCTTCCCCTGCAGAGGGCACGCGTTCAATCCCTTGTCTTAGAATGAAGATCCTGCATGCCACGCAGTGAGGCCAAAAAGTAAATATAAATAAATTCATGTAAGCGACTTTAAAAAATAAAGAAATAAATAAAAATTTTAAAAAGCACGTGTCCTGTTGGAGCAATGAGAAACCTTTTTGCTGGTTGTCAGAGGGTTTCTGATGAAGGCAGCTTGTCCCAGGGATTCCTCGGCAGAATTTCTAGCATAAAGTATTAGGGGGGGAAAGTGTTGTCTTTGGAAAATACAACCTAGAACTTTTCTGTCTTTCCCCACCCTCATCCCCAATTTTTAAAATATTCATTTATTTATTTGGCTGCACTGGGTCTTAGTGTGGCATGTGGGATCTAGTGCCCTGACCAGGGATTGAACTCGGACCCCTGCACAGGAGAGCAGAGTAGAAGCTACTGGACCACCATGGGGGTCCCACCCACCATCCCCAATTTTTAACACTGAGTTTTCTCTCTAGCTTCTCCTCCTTGTATCTACCTTGGATTTTTCCCTGCATGGCCCCATCCTAACCTTTGGTTGCCAGCCTCCATTCAGATTCCAAGAGTCAGTAGTTTGGGGTCCAGGGGTTTTTTCCTACCTGAGTGGTATTGCAGGGGTGGGGTGGTAGCGTCAGCATATCAGGAGGCAATGATGCTCAGAGGGCCCATCCACTTACCTCCTTAACTCCCCTGTCACCTCTCTTCCTCTCCAGGGGCGGTGGGGGCGGGGGGGCCACCAGCTGCTTCTGAGAAGCCTTTAGTCCACTCAGACGCCACTTAGGCTCACAGGGCTGCCTGATAAGCACCCAGAATTTTCCACTCTGTGCTCCTCTGCCCCTCCCCCACCGTGAACAAAGGAAAAGGCACACATACACACATGTTATTAAAATGAACTGTTTATATTATCTCAGTTGAGTCAATACATTATAATGTATTAAAATGGAAAGGTACAAAATTGAAATAAATACTTTCTGATTCATGTATAAATCTTTTTTTTTTTTTGTCAAGATGATTTTTATCGTCAGTACATGTCACAAGAAAACATTTAAAATGACACTGAAACAATCATTTAAATCATGGTGCATGGAGGAAAAAGGTAAAGAAAACAACTTTTGGCTTGTTTTGGCATGAGACTTTGATACAATTTGGGTTCCCCAAGACCATGTGAAGGGTGATAAAATAGAAATGCTCAAAACCGACTTAAAAAAATAAACAGGCTTTACAAAAACCCTCTTTTTTTTTTTTTTTTGATGAACCCAGCCACTTCTCTACATGGTCTGCACTTACAGAAGATACATTCAGTATTGTCCATGGGAAGACAGCAACTGCCTTTCGTTTTAAAGAGCTCGGTGGAGGGGCTGAAGGAATGTGCTGCTGCTGAAGGTGGGGAAGGTGTGCAGGAGAACGAGAGTCTAGACAGTCTTCAGGAACGGCTCTGAGAATGAGCAGGGTGGAGGGTCTCTGGAACAAGAGTTGGCGCAGAGAGAGGTGAGTTGTCCAGATCTGAAGCAGAGCAAGTGTGCAGGGAGGAGACAGCGGTCAGTAATGAACCTTTGGGCAGGGGCTGGGGGTAAGGGCGTAGGGGAGTGGGGGTCTTCCTGCCTGAGCAGTACTGGGTTTCCCCTCAGCCTGGGAACATATCTGTCTCAGCAAGAGGCTCACCCAGTGCTTTGGGGACAAGGCTGGGGACTCTTCAGGCACAGCAAGCAGCGTGGGGGAGACCAGGACAGGCGTGGGCTCAACAATGAACGCCACGCAAGGGGCTTTCTCCTCTGGTTCTAATCGCTTGGTAGGTGGTTGTTAAGGCAATAAGGACTTTAGCAAACTAGAAATTAAGGGTAGCTAAATTCAGCCAGATGGAAGGTAAATAAATGGTGAGAAAGTGTTAGTCACTCAGTCATGTCCAACTCTTTGGGACCCCATGGACTGTAGCCCACCAGGCTCCTCTGTCCATAGAATTCTCCAGGCAGAATACTGGAGTGGGTTGCCATATCCTTCTCCAGGGGATCTTCCCAACCTGGGGATTGAACCCAGGTCTCATGCATTGCAGGTAGATTCTTTAACATCTGAGCCACAAGGAAAGCCCTAAGCAAAAGGCAAGGAGTCCCTTTCTCCTCAGCTACCTCCCCACCCCAAGCACAGGAGGCCTCAGCTCCCAAAGCTCCGAGCATCCAGTATGTGAAAGCCCAGTGTTTTCCTTTTGGAAGGCTCTGTGGACAAGGAGGCTCAGCCCTGGCTGGAGGCAACTTCTCTCCATACTCTTTCCTGAGATCCTTTGGGAGGGCAGGCCATCCATGGTCACCCAGCCATGGAGTGAAAAGTGGAAGCACCAAGGTTCGTGCAGAATTAGGGCAAGTCCTTTGCTGTAGACTATCTGGCCCATCCCAGTGGCCTTGAACTCTGTGTGTCCTGGAAAGCAAGGCCTGATGCTCAAATGTCGCAGTGAGACTCATGCTCTGCTAGAGGACAGGACTAGCCCCTCAGGGTTCAGGAATGTTCCCCTTACATCAGATGGAATGACAATTATGAAGCCTGTTGGAGTCTGAGGTCCTGACAAGGGTTGTAAGCTCATGGCTGGCTCCTTATGGGTTTGAAGGAAGCTCCTTTGATCTGAACACAGAGAAACAGAGAAGACTGAACAAAATAGATGGAAGAGCCTATTTCTTGGTCCTTGTTCTGGAGTGAAGGAAACAGACCTTGAAATACTGTGCACAAGATAAACCTTAAGAGTTGCCTCCATTCTGGGCAGGCTGGCTGGCAAGATGCAAGATAATCTGACTGCGGAGGCGTAGAACTGTAGAACTGGGTCTCAGACAGTTTCTGAAAAGTACAGCGACTCACTCCAGCAAACGCAAGCTCAGTAAATAAGATAACACCCCTTCCATCCTGTAGTCCCAGGTTGCAGCCTAATGCCAGAGCTCTCCACTAGATGCCTGGGGCCTAAGGATGCAATGGCATGGATCCGGTGGTGGCTGTGATCTAATTACTCAGCATCACCTCAAAAGTGGACATTCGTGGGGAAATGGCATGCAGAAGGAGAAATGCCAATCATAATGGTCAGCTGTCTGGGGACCAGTGTCCTGCCTGACTTTTCTCTGGTGGAAGTTATGTTATTTTGGTCCTAAGAAAAATGGGTGACATTTATTATGGATTATAATGACAAATCCATAATAAAACCAAAGTGATCTCAAGCTGTGGGTGCCAGATGAAGCAAGATTGGTCAAGAGTTGATCGCCGTGGAAGCCTACTGGTGGGTCTGAGGGACTTCGTTGTACAATTTGATTTTCGTTTTGATTTTATTCACAGTATAAAACAGGGCCCCTTGGATGTTCTCTAACTTAACCTCTTATTTGGCAGAGAGAACCCAGTGTCCAGAAATACATGGGGTGTTCATGCAGCATGGGTATTAGAACCCAGCACCCTCTCTGCAGGGATTAAGATATATCGGTTGGACATTTAGATTGTTTCCATGTCTTGGCTATTGTAAATAGCCAAGTGTTGCAGTGAACATTGGAGTGCATATATCTTTTTGAATGATGGTTTTCTCCAGGTATATGCCCAGGAGTAGGATTGTTGGGTCACATGGCAACTCTATTTTTAGTTTTTTAAGGTACCGTCATACTGTTCTCCATAGTGGGTTTGCACCAACAGTTTAAAGAAATCCAAAAAAGCGGGGGATATACGTATATGCATGGCTGATTCACTTTGCTGGACAGCAGAAAAATAACATGACACTGTAAAGCAATTATACTCCATCAAATTTTTTTAAAAGATAGATTAATTGGATCTACATCCTTAAATCAATATCATGTTCTTCAGCTCTGCTGTTACCATGTTGAAAAGCAGGTGGCTGTGGTTTATTTAATTTAAATCCTGCCAATTAGCCTTAAAAGCCGTAACTGCCAGGTACCCTTCTCCCGTAAAGCCATTAGGGGGTGTGTTCTCTGAAGGCTCTCTTCAGGCCCAGCATTTCTAAGGCACTTAGTCTCTCTCCTAAGGTTTCAAGTAGCCACTTGAACGCTTGTCTAAGGGACAAGCAGCTGCTGTAGCTGCTTCTTCTCGGAGGACATTGGATGTCCTTCCTGAACCCCTGGCCGTGGGCAGTTTCCTCTGGAGCCTGATGGAGGGCCTGGTGGGGGAAGGAGAGTGTCACATTTCTGACCAGGGTAGGGGTGTCAAACACAGGCTGGCATGGCAGCCCCTGGAAGGAATAAATTCTTTCAAAAACCTTCAGCTCAGGTTACTGGATCTCTTTAGAGAAATGGCACTGTAATCTAATTGCAATCAAAGATATGAATCCATTTGATAAGAAAAAGACTTTTAAGAACTAGAGGCTAAGAAGAGGGAGGCTGAACATTGGACTTTCCTCACAGCGATGACACGAGAAGGGAATCAAGGGGCAGTGGTAGCAAGTCATAGACTTTAGCTTGAAAATTAAAATAAAAATGTTTTATGTACCTCCTTGTAAGCTTATGAGGACACACCTCAAGGAGTGTTTTCCTAAAGGAGAACAAGCCAAGTAAAACAGGCAGTTCCAAGGTCCCAAAAGGAGGAAGGTGAGGTGGGAAGTCCTGTACCATTTTTAGAAGAATGACACCCAGGAAAGTTCTGGGTTCACCATTTTACACAAAGGAGCCACACTTTGGATTCTGGGGGTTCTGTTGAGATAAAAGCTAGCAGAGAGGTGTACAATGGAAAGAAGAAAACAAGAAATTTATAGTAAGAATTATGAATATTTGCCTGGATGAAAAAGTGTGGCTTCCTGAAACAGTTAAAAGAAACAACGGAATGTTCTAGGGAGATGAGATGCTATGGGTGTGGAAGACCTCCAGGAAAGTTGACATGGCTGAGGGAAAGATGGGGTGACGGGGTGAATGGACAGACCACTCCCATTATTTAGAAAAATCTGTTCTGGCAAGAGACTTGGTAAATTTATAGATTTCAATTCTGCTATTTCTTACTCTCATTGTTCCTCCTCATCCTTCCAAATATAGGTAAACAAGACATCAGTTCATTTTTTATTCAAAACCCTGCCCTCTTAACTTGGTTTACAGACAGCCCGGTTTGGAGAGGGGGTGTGTGTCTATGTGTTATTCATATTGCCTGCAGTAACTGAGAAAACAGACTCTTTTTCTCTTCCCCAGAAACTTACATAAAACATGGTGGCTTGGGAAGTATCGTCTGAATTTCACAAACTAAAAGAAGGTCTCTTAGCTACCAGTCACAGTCAGGAGAGGGGAAAGGAGCATTGTGGTTGGGGACATAATGCAAATTTATAGCTGTGTTTCTTTGGGAAAACTACTTCCTCTCTCTGGACTTGAGCTTCCTCATCTGGCTACTATGTAGTGTACCTTGACTCTGACTGGGGGGTCAAAGGCTGGCATGGCAGCCCCTGAAAGGAATAAATCCCTTCAAAAATCTTCAGCTCAGTTTACTCGACCTCTTTAGAGAAACGAAACCTCAAACCTAATTTTAAAAAGTCAATACATTTTGAAAAACATCCATGGCAATGGTCAGTAATGAGCTCAGTCCTCATGGTCACAAATGTCCAGCAGGAGGAACAAGACGAGAGACTGAGCTCTTAGGTCTCCCTTCTGCAGAGCGAGAACAGCAGCCGAGTACTCGTGTCCACCTCGCCGGCTGTCAGAGCTGACATTTCACTGCAAAGCCAAGAAGCCTGACAACCTCAGAGGACCAGCTGTGTCTCTGGATTTGAGGAGGAAGGAAAGGCCCATCTGGAGACAGGTGGACTTTTCTGCCAAAAGACCAACGTCTGCAAAACCAAACATGCCGGAAATACTGGTGCTTCTAATAGCAACGTTGGTTGCACGACAATGCCGGGCATGTTGGTTCCTAGCAGTGGGGGTGAGAAGATATGGAACAGGAAAGTCCTTGTGTTCCCTGGGGAAAAGCAAGCCCATGATTCTGCCTCGAGTAGAGGAAACATAGGATTCCAGGGGAGAGAAAGTCAATTCCATTTGCCAGAGACATTTCCTCCCAGTCCCACCTCCTTCCAAGCTGGGCAGGAGCCTCCTCAAGGAAGAGAAGATTCTAGAAGCCAGGGTAATGTCAGACCAGTGGCTCGTGCCCTTTAAGACATGACACGTCTTTCCCCTGAGCAAGCCCGGATGTCCTGAGAAGGGCAGAGAGGCTGCCAGCACAGTCACCAGACTCACTGCTATTCCGTCTCTTATGACCCATTCTTGCTCTAAGTGCACTGAAGGCTCAGGAAGGTATAGTTGCTTCCACTTCCCCCCCACCCAAATCATATCTTCGTCTTACATCTGAGGAAACTGAGGCACAGGAAGGACAAACAGTTTTCCTGCAGTTCTCATACTAATCTAGTTACACACCTGGGAGGAAAACCCTGGGTCTCTCTCTCTGAGTCTTTTGCTATCTTCCATTGCCTTTCAGATTAATTCGCATTTAAAGTCTATCTGCTTGTCTATCTATAATATATGTACTATTATGTATAAAATATAAATAATTTGTAGATTTCTGTCTAACTCCCTGTTCTTTTCTCCTCCTTTTATATAACTAGGTGTAGGGGCGGAAATTGATGTTCCACGGCGAGGGAAAACCACAGTACTGCTCAGAGGAACAGCCTTCTAGAATGAGAGATGACAGCCTTCGTCTATGGGGTAGGGGGTTGCTTCAGGTCTGGACCATACAGCAAATCAAATGGAACACAACTCAGCAGAGATCGACAATGGAGACATCTGTGCCAGACGACATGAACTTCCACAACCTGGTTTTAAGGAACAGTAAATACAATAGAGATAGATAGATACACAATGTAGAATCTTGAGTCATAAAAACAAGTTATAAATAGAATTATGCTAAATTAAAGACGGACGTCATAGGGAATAGTCTGGTCAACAACCAATCACCATTAGAATCAAAAAGTAAACTGGCCTTTTCACTGAGTACCTCCACGACATTTCTCGATGCGCTAAGTACATTTTAACCATGCAAAAATACACAAACATCTTAACTAGGTTGTTTTTCTTTTTTTGTAAAAAAAATCAAACACCAACATTATGCATTTTTTTGTTAATTATATTGGTTAAAGTAACAGCCAGTGGCTGCCAAGTATCAGATACATCATATACATAGTTTTATACAGAATCTGGACAACACAACATTACACATCAGAGAGAGAAAGAGAGAAAAAGAGAAAGAGATTATTTGTTCCTTTGTGGGTTTGTTGTTGTTGTTCAGTAAAAAAAAAAAAGTAAGATATGAGAAGCAATGCTAAGAAGGAAAACACTTCAACAAGTTAGGAATACATAGGGAGAATTGCTAATCAGAAGTACAGGAGGAGAAGAGTTCATAGTTAGGTCTGTGTCTAGAATTTTCTTCACTAAGAAGCAAAAGAGCACAACAGGTATATTGGTTTGGAAAAGCAGAAAGAGCAATTAACATCATGCTGTCTGGTTTCCAGCACGTCTCCAGCAAGGAGAAAAAGAAAAAACCATAATCACTAATTAATTTCACAAGTTTTGTTTTCAAAAATGTCCTCCCTTACCCAGGAAGCTGGGTAGTACAGGGGTGGGGGGAGCTCAGTTTTGAGAGTCCTTGGCAAAGGTTTGGCCTAAACTGTTGGCCTTAGATTAGCTGGAGATATGAGCTGTCTGTGGGAATTCACGCGATGGAATGCGACGTCGGCTCACTGGGTCCCCAGGCTCCCTGTGCCAGCCGGTGATCTGGCCGAGGGAACACTCAACCCCCAGACAGGTCTGCTAGCCAGGCCCCAGTCCTGCCCCTGAAACATTTGGCGTCAACACACTCCTAAGAATTCAACCTGGAAAGAAACAAAACCTTGAACACAAACTATGGAAGCACTACCGTAGTCACGGCGAGATACAAAAATGTGAGAATTCAGATGTAATCAAAAATACAAAATCAGTTTCGAGAAGGTTTGCTTTGTGTTTTGTTTTGAAACCATTACAGTGCAAAATTACAGTAAAGGTTATGTGTCTGCTTACAGTAACTAGAGTAAGTAGCTGATTTTGCTCTGCTGGAATCAGAGGTCCCTGATAAGTGAGGATGCACCAGTCTGAAAGCAACCCAGCATGAGAAATGGATGTCTCAACAGAAACACAGGTCATGACGACGGTCTTCACCCCTTTGAACAGTAACAAAAGATGGTATCCTTTGAACCACTCATTAACATGAGTGTCTTCTTCCATTGAAAAAAGAAAATGATATTAAAGGGATGGTATTAAAATTCCAACCAGAAAAGGACTGGAAATCTGGGGCTGAAGGGTAGAGCATCTGAAGGGAGTTTCTCACGTCACTGAGCTTTCCCATCATACTTAAAAACAATTGGTTTAGCAAGAGCCTTTTTGGGCACTGCTGCTTTGTGCTTTGACCTTCCATCCCAGGCTACTGGAAGAGGAGGAAGCACCATCTTGTGGGGTCAAAGGAAACTGTGGCGGAGGTCACGCAATTGTGCCATCAGGAGTTTCCCCCCTAGGAAAGGACCAAGGAACTGCTAAGCAAGGGCTGGGGTGGGGCTGGGGCGGGCAGGGACCAAGGAGCCTTTGGCCAAAGGGATGGCCTCTGTCAAGATCAGTCTCAGAGCCTCGGGTTCTGGAAAGGATGCAGAGGAAAGAGTCAAGAACCACACATCACACCTGAAAGGAAGACCACTCAGTGGGTAAAAGAGAGCCATGTGGCTCAATGAAGCGACAAGTGTCAGCCTTCATGTTCATGCTGAGGGATAGAGAAGAGGGAAGGGTGACGAGGAATCATGCGCTTCCATTCTAGAACTGACAGTCGGGATGGGTCAGGGGAAGGAAGGCTCCCTGGAGAGCCTCCAAGAGCCCTTATTTCTGTCCCAGGAGGCAGGGGCAGGCACTGGCAGCTGTGGGCATGGACCTCAGGCCAGAAGTCTGCCAAGCCCCTCTCCTTCCCACCCTTCTCAAGCCTCACTCTGAGTTCTTCCTAACTCAGTGGTGCAAACTCTCCCCAGGTCTGTTGAAATTAAAAGGGGATAATTTTCGACAGCCAAAGCGGGATCAGGGCCTGGGATCTGCCAGTCCTACGTTGGGGGTTAGCAGCCCTGCATCCCGCCCCCCGGGACATGCCTGGGTGGTGGGATCCACCTGCCTCCCATGAGTGACCTGAGTAGGTGAGTGACCCTTTTACTCATGCCTACATCTTGTGAAAAAGAAGAAATACACATTCCTCAATTCTGTTAGAAAACTTCCTACCTTTGAAATAGAATGTGAGGCGCCCAGGAAGAATGCGATTATTGGTTGTAATCTGGGCCCGAGAGGAACTTTGGGCACGTTTTGCTACATTCCTCGAGATGAAAACACAGTTCTGTCAGAGCCTGCAGGCTTAGCGTCCCCACATGATGCTGGCTGTGCGCCTTGGGGGGGGGGGGGGGGTGGACCACCATGTTCAGCTGAAGCATGAGGCTTCCGCAGCACACATCCCTGGCTTGTTCTGACCCTAGGGGCTGTGGAATAGGGCAGAACCTTGCTATTGGCACAAGGTCCTCACAGGTCCTCCTTGCTTTGGCTCTAAGAGACCCAGCACTTCCTAGGTTCCCCAATCCCGTTTCCTACCCAGCCTTCCCTGGGGGGTTAGGAACCCAACCTGACCTATTATAGCAAAGCAGTTGCCCTAGAAACATTCTCTGTGTTCTTCCCCCAGCTCTGAAAGGCCTGGTCTTCTGGGGCACAGAAGGGGTGGGACTCCAAACAAGCTGCCTGCACACACCTCTGGGTGCCACCGAGGGGCTGGTCACTTCCAAGCCAGCTTAGGTCTACAGGGACCACGGACTGCAAGTCACTCCTCCAAAGGAGGATTTTTCAAAGGTGCAAGCTGCTGCTGCTGCTGCTAATTCGCTTCAATTGTGTCTAGCTCTGTGCGACCCCATAGACGGCAGCCCACAAGGTTCCCCCGTCCCTGGGATTCTCCAGGTAAGAACACTGGAGTGGGTTGCCATTTCCTTCTCCAATGCAGGAAAGTGAAAAGTGAAAGTGAAGTCACTCAGTCGTGTCTGACTCTCAGCAACCCCATGGACTGCAGTCTACCAGGCTCCTCTGTCCATAGGATTTTCCAGGCAAGACTACTGGAGTGGGTTGCCATTGCCTGCTTTGCCCGAATGGCCTCAGCCAATGCCCCTGTTCTTTTTGAGATGAACCTTGAAAGCCCTGCCCAGATAGATCTACTCTTGCCAAATGGTATGTCTCTGATCTGTTGGTCATTAAAGTATCATTTAAGGATCGTTGATCACAAGTGTACTTACATGAGTGAAGGGACAGGATAGAGTTGGGGAATGAGATGATAGTGTGGCTTAAATGCCGAAGAAATGCTCCAAGATTCCTCTGGGCTGAGTTGCTGTTGCCAAATTCAGGCAAATGTGAAGCCTGGTGAAAATTTCCAGAGCTGGGCTGCGATAACCCATTTTTCAGTTCCTGAGACTGTTTAATACTGTTTACCATTAATTGTGGAGCTGTGCTGGCTGAAAGAGATTCCCAGGAATGGGGCCGCAGAGAACAGGCACAATCAGCCCAGGGACACTGGTGAGGGAATTGGGTTTGGTCAATAATCTCTGTGCGTTCAATACAGCTGATTCTCCTCTGGTGACAAGCAGATGCCCTTGTCTGGTCTTTCCCCCAATACACTTAAACCGCTTAACATCAGCAAGAGAGGGGTTGGGAGACGCAGACCGTTTTTACCTTCAAGATACATGTTTTCAGTATGTTTATAAAGATGATGAGAAGTTGGCTTCTTCTTTTGAGTAAGAGAAAAGTAGAGCTGAATGATTTAGGAGATGTTTACCTTCCATTTAAGGATGATCTCCCCGGTTCTTATGAACATAAAGATGAGTTTAAAAGGAGAAGCTAAGATTTTTTTTCTCTTGGTTATTTTTTTTAAAGAAGTTCACAGTCCAGAGACAATGAGCTTCATAGACATTTGTTGAATGAGTAGGTGTGTTGATAACAAAATTCTGGGTTGAGAAGGGACCTTAGGAAGTGTTGCTTTCATTTTGCAGGAAAGAAATTGTACTTCAGCTGGTTCCCTGGATTGGTGGTGATTCCAGTTGCCTTGCTACTGCAAATGGATTGTGAGGTGGGACCCTGTTTGGAAGGAAGGTGGGGCTGGAAGCAGCTCTCCTTGGCCCTGTGATGGAACAGCACAGCTTCCTAAACAATCTGCGTTTCTACCATGGAAGTCCTTCCAGCCTGCTCTCACTCAGCCATGCTTAGAGCAAAGCACTGGATGTAACAACGGGCAGACTTACAGTAGTCCAGGTTGCTGAACTGAACTAGGAGATTAAGAAATTAAAAATAGCTTTAAAAAACCCACTATTTCTCATCACTGTTAAACAATGAGGACTTTAAAACAAAAAAGAACAACTATTGAGTAATCTGTAGCTTTGAAATGAACTTACTTGGAGGTTAATATGTAATATTTTAGAGATGGGCATCTGGTTAGTGGTGACTGCAATAGATGTGATATACTTTTACTTCAAAAACTCTTTTGATTATGCACCTCAAAATAAACCTCAGTGTTCACCATGAGAACACAACAGTGTACCAAAAAGAATCATTGTTAAAAAGAATGAAATGCAAATTCATCACTGGCCTAAAGGGGCATCATAAGAGTGAATGTCTTGTGGGGATCAGCCCAGGGCTTTGTATTTCATAGGCAACCTTGAAGGTTAGCTGTCTGTATCGTGCCATTGTGCCTCCTTTTTCTCTTGTCTCTTCCTAAGATGACAGCCTTCTCTCTTGTTCTCTACAACCCATGCACACATTCATAGCAGACTGCTGAACCTATACTCTGTAAACCCGTAAACTCAGGATGGAGATATGTGTTCGTGGACATGAAGAAATGATGACTAAGACTAATAGCTCATGGGGATGGGGTAGGTATGTTGCGTTTTTGGCCTTTCATCTTCTGGAGGTAAAGAGGTCTGCTATGGACTAAACATTTGTGTCCCCTGCCCTTGTCTCATGCCCAAATTCCATATGTTGAAATCCTAATTCTCAATGTGATGGTATTTGGAGATAGAGCCCTTGACAGATAATTAGGTTTAGGTGAGGTCATGAGGGTGGGGCCCCTATGAAAGAGGTTAACACCCTTATAAGAAGAAGAATGGACTAGAGCTCTCTCTTTCTGCCACATGAGGACATGCCTATCCCTTCTCCAGGGAATCTTCCCGACCCAGGAATCGAACCAGGGTCTCCTGCATTGCAGGCAGATTCTTTACCAACTGAGTTATTAGGGAAGCACAGCAAGGAAGCAGCCACCTGCAAATTAGCAGATCTCTCACTGGACACCAAATCTATGACATCTTGATCTTAGACTTCCCAGCCTCCAGAACTAAGAGAAATAAATATCTGTTTTTAAGTCCCCCAGTTTATGTTACTTTGTTATAGAAGCCCAATCTAAGACAGAGTCCTTTCCTAAATTCCTCATCTGCATCCCGTTTCAATCTCCAGATCAAGGCTAACATGACTGCAGGTGAAGCAACTTGTTTTCTTTCTAAAGCAATCTATCTTAGGGAAAGAGGAGTCTTCTCATTACTCTTTTCGATTTGTCTCTTCTTTCTAGTCAAGCCATTTTCCCCAAGAGAGCACTGCTTTAGAGAAGGACTCCTGGTGATCTTGCTAGAGGTATCTGCTAAAAGTGGTAGTCAAGGGAACCAATATATTGGTGTCCACTAGGGGCTACTTTTTAGGGAAAGGAGAGGAAGAGTAGGGGATACATTGTGTTAAGGCCCTAAACCCAAGGTGCACTACCCACTAGGGATGCTCTGCAATCTTTCAGAAAGACAAGTGGAGGCAAAGAGCTGACAATACCCGCATCATCTTCTCTTACCGCTCAAAGAGCTGTCTCTGGACCCATCACTTTAAGGCTTACTCTTCAGCACTTGATGTACAGGTTCTAGTTCTCTGTCCAGACGATTAATTACTTGAGGACAAATTCTACTCCAGTGCCTGGGCTATTTTCTAGTTGAAGGATGAGTGAGTAAATAAGGAGACTAAGTTATGAATGAACAGACTGGCCTCGAGTCAAGAGTCCTGGGCCCTTGGTTCTCAGGGGAGGGGCTCTCCTCCTTATCGGGAGAGACTGCTTCAGTTTTGACAGCTGATCTGAGACAAAGCAGAGTTAGAACCAGGGTTCTCCAAGGTCTGTGGGGCAGTCTGTCTGGAGGCAGCGACTCTTGTTGAATGCAGAGCTTTACTGTCTGGGTTTTTGTTTGTTCATTTTGCTTTTCAGCAGCTTGGGCTCCTAAAGATGAAGGTGCTACTCAATGCCTTCAGCTCTTCTCTACAACACAAAGAACCCCTCAGGAGAAATCAGAGGCATAGAGACTGATTTAAAAAGTAAGTTCGCATATACCATTTAGGCACTTTTTTTTTTTTCCAGAGAATCATTGGGAATCAGGGAAAGGGTTTCTTTTCCATATGTTGACTCAAGCTGATAACTGAGGGTCCATTTCACTATAAGTTGTTTATATACAGGTCAAGCCATTCAGTCTACTGTAGGCTGAGATAAATGTCCCATCACAGGTGGACCCTCAGAGTTCTATTAGGCAGCAGGAAGGAAAGAAGGGTAAGATAATCCCACCGATTTAAGTGAGGGATGCATGGCCATTCAATCAAAACACCCGAGCCCACATTGTGGTTTGTCTTTCATTAATCAAGGGAAGTTGGACAAATGAGTCAAACCCCAATGTCTCTTTCCTCCTCTGTAAATTAAGGATCTACATTAAATTCCCCCAGATAATAAGATCACTATTAACATATTCTTAAAAATGACTTGTGCAAAAGAGCAGCCCACCTTTTCTGAAAGGATACTGGACTGCTATGGTTAGGGATGCAGGTGGTCATCACCCTTCCCATTATGAAAAGATTCCAGACCATGGATTGGCAACAAAGACTTATTTTATGGAGGTTAAAGAGAGAATGATTAATGAACCAGACAGACCTATACTCTGTAAACCCATACAATCAGGGGATTCCAATGAGAAGACCAAGCCTGTTTATTCTATTATCAGGGTCTAATGTTCAGAACAACCACTCATGCACGGCCACTTAGACATGCTGAGATTCTGAGGTCTGTACCAAAGGCCAGGCCACTCTGATGGGGAAACATGAATTCCAGGAAAGCTGGGAAGGGTCTTGTGCTTGCCCAGCTTCTTTGTGCCTTATGTCTCTCATCTGATGTCTGAATGTCTTTTTTTTTTTTTCTTCTCAGAACATGAAATTAAGCTAAAGAAACTGTGGGGCAACCTGTGTGTAGGGCTGAAGAAACTGGACGTCATTGGGGAAAGGGTTGGACAAACCCTAATTTTTCTTGGCCTCCTTTTCATCAATACTCTTTTCATGACATCTGGAAAGGCCCAGAACCACTGCACTAACTCTAGAAGCAAGTGGGCCTTCCCTCAGATCCCAACGACTCAGCCCCCTTTAGGATATGCTGAGCCCAGAGCGACCAGCTCCTAGCTGCTACAGGGAGCACCCAAAGCTGGCTGAGGTCTAGTCACTCTGGCAGGCTGCAGCAGTCTCAAAATGTCCTAGAATGTTGGCCTGACCAGGGCTGAGCCAAAACTTTTTAAGAAGCAGAGTGGGCTCTTTTGCATCTTGTGGGCAGCTTTGAGCTTTCAGAAATCCCATGCAACATTCAAGCCTTCCTGTGCTTTGGCTTTAAATCAGACTTGGAATGGTCGATGGACACCTTCTAATCCTCTGATTTGCCCTCACCTGCAGAGATGTGAGGCCCATAAGCCTGTCACCACCTCTTGATGACCTTATTCCTTCTGGCTTCCACTGCACTGAGAGGACCAGAGGAACTGGTTTTAGACACACCCAAGCTGCAGGGCACTAGGCTTTGAACCAAGACGTGCACAAGAACACACATGGGCACCCCTTGAGCCCTGCTCTGGAAACACCAGGAAGCCTTCAAGGAGGGAGAGGGTTTAGCCACAAGGGGACGCCCTTCTCTGAATCACATTACCTATTGAAGAGAAACTGGCTGCAGTTTGAAGGACTCTTCTTTGAATGAGGCTTGGTGAATGCAAGCGGACAGTGACATTGCTGGAAATTGTCTTGCTTTCTTATCAGAAGGCAGCCAACATCTCAAATGAAGCAAGGACATCACCCGGCTGTAAGCACGGTCAACCCAACTCACCTATCTTTACGTATCCTATGGAGCCTTTAAAACCCAACTCAAAGGCCAGTCTTTTTAAAGCTTCCTCTTCTCTCTCTAATTGGAAGCATGGCTTCTTGTTCAGGATGCCCCTAGCACTTTGCACTCTCTTAGGGCTCTGCTTTTCACAGTACTATGATTATTTATGTACATTTCTTGCCTCTCATATTTAATTCCTTGAGGTTTTTTTTTTTCTCTTTAGCACTCGCACCATCCTGGCCCTGCTGTTGGCAGAGTAGGTGTTTGATACATGTTTGAGAGCGGCTGACAGACCAGCTCTGAAGTGGGAATACTGTCTGGCAGGAAAGCTGCAGTGAGGTGAAGTAAGTTCATCATCCACCCACCTTGCCCTGGCAAGGAGCATCAGCACATGGCAAACCTAATGGTCCAAGATCAAGAAGTCTCTACCACGGCTATACCACATTTCAGATGCAGGGTAAGAGACATTCTTGCATCCTTTGCCACATCCCACTGAAATGCACTTCCCACCTCTAATTTCAAAGTGACTTCAAAGTACCTCAGGCAAACATAGAAGTAGTCCTTGCCTCAAAACAGGCCACCCAGAAAGCAGCTAGAGATTCAGAAGTGGAGTTCAGGTTGGAGATTTCCCCAGAGGTTCAAGAGCAAGAAACAACCGTAAGCAGGACTGAAAGCAACTCTATCTAGAATGGTCACATCCCGGGACAGTGCCCTCTCCCTTCTCCAGGACAGAGAAGCATCCAGACTAGTAACAGTGAAAGAGAATGCATAGCAGCCTCAGGTCAGTGCACATACTTTCCACAACCCAATAACAACGGTCAAGGCCAAAGACCAACCCGCCAAGCAGAAAATACCTTTTTACAGTGAGGTGAAGCTTAACTCCCTTCTCCCCATCCTCATGCTCGCTCTGTCATGCTGGAAATTCCCTCTCAACTAAGGGAGCTTTGCTTGTGGGCCAGGGGTGGGGCACCACATGAACCGTACTGGCTGGTCTGGCTCAGAAGTCACGTCATGCCCTCTCCCAGGGTTACCTTTAGAGCCTGGTCCATTTGGATCCTTTCTCTATAAGAAGCAGACTACACCTGGTGCTTAGGACCATGAACATGCCTACCTAAAATGCCTCTGCCCCAGCCACAGCGAGGAGTTCCTTCTGTTCACCCTGGAATCTCCTGGCTACCTGAATCCTGGTGGCAATTTGGAGATGCAATGGGTCTGGTCATCCAGGAAAGGTGATGCCGACTGTGGAAATGCCCAGAACCTACATGGAGAGAGAAGTCAGCCCAGGATCCAGACTTTGGAAGGGTCTCTAGCAAACAAGGCCTCCCCTATGGGAAAGTGGGGGGCAGGGGGTTGAGATGAGTGGAAAAACAGAACAAAGACAGGAGGGTATGGAAAGCTCTGTGGTTAAATTTCTTTCAGCATTGGGTGAGCTGGAAGGTGGTGGTGCAAGAAAGGATCCCATAGAAACTGACCTACGAGTGGGTTCCTCTGAATCTACATTTGTTATGGCCCCACGGGAACAGGGAATAATTGGAATTGTGCTTTCTAGTACCTAAAAAACAAAGCAAAACACTTCTTAGACAATTATTTCAAAGGAAATTTTGGAATCTTGGGAAGCTCAGTGAGGTGGCAAATTCCTCAGAACCTAAAACCAACTTTGGAAGTCTATTGTCATTGTGCCTATGTGTGTGTGTTGTGTGTGGGCGTGTGGATATATCATATATTTCCACTCACCTACTTAAGGTATATAGATTGATAGATAAATATATATTTATCATTAGATTTTTTTCCCCTTCAAGTTAACACCAGTGTGTTCCATTTTCAGTACACATTTTATCTTCATTTTGATTTATACACAGACCATTATACCATAAAAAGAGAGAAATAGCTGAGAACAGGCAAGGTATAATCTAGCCAGAGCTGTTGAAATGCCGGTTCAGCATTGTTAAGGAGAAAGGCAAACCTCCCCAAACACAAGTGAAAATGTCTGTTCTTCATATACACAAGCAATTCCTTATGATCATCAGAAGGAAAAAAAAAGGAGGAAAACATGACATACTATGAAATTGAATCGCAAGCATTTTTCTTTTTTTGTAGCCATTGTATGTGTTTCAAGGGAAAACATGGTATTTGTAGAAACTTTTCTCCCCCACTTCGATTACAACTTTTCCCTAGCTCCCTGGAGCTGGGGAATTAAAAAAAAAAACATGTACAGATTATCACTTAAGTGTCATTTTAAAGGCTCTTTAACTTACAGACCTTTCTTTATCCCATTGAAAACATATTTAATGAAGTTGAGAAATGTCTTCCATATTTTGGCAAAAAATACAGAAAAACACAGAGTTTCTAGGACTCATAACCGAATTGCTTAATTAAAAGAAAGCCATTCTGTTCAAATTACAGAAAAGGGGAGTCAATTGCAGATAATCCACCTTGAAATTTCTATTCAAGTTCCCTTCACCCTGTACTGTAATTGGTCAAGATTCTTCTGTAATTGGGTCTTTACAGCATCGCTGGTTTGTTGACTACAAACGTTCCCAGGGTGCCATCCCTCTTAACACATGGTATGGAAGAAGATTTCACAAGGCTGGAGGAAATGTAAGGGCTGGGCACAGGGTGGTTTACCCCCCAACAGGACAATGCAAAGAAATCAACCTAGAGGAATCAGCGAAGTCAAAATGTCAAAAGCAGCCAAGACAGATGAGAACGCTGGGGAGTTCGTGGGTACCGTATTCCATGCCAAGAGACTGAAGTTAAAAACAGAAAGCTGGGATATAAATCAAAATTGAAAGCTTCGAAAAGTCAAAGCCAAACCAATGTTTCCTTTTTCCCCCTACGCACAAACCTTTTGTTCTAAACCCAATGGCATTAAGATCCATCATTTTATCTGGAAGATTCAAGTCTGCAGGGACACTTTCCTTCCATTTGATCACATGAGTCCACAGAAGTAAAGCACCTTTGGAACCAAGAGTTGTTCAAGAATCCTAATGTCTTATTCAATGTGTCGAAAAAGTACAGTTAAAATAATTAGAAGAATTCATCAAATGACAAACAATAATATTGACTCCGGGTGAATCAGCAAAAGGGCTCCCAGGACAATTCACAACTAAGAGGACAGAGCACAATAAAAGGCTGTGACATTTCATGAATAGTCTGTGTTATAGCTTTGAACTTTATTGCAAAGCAAAAAATATATATTTATATATATATATATATATTTTATCTACATTTCACCTCTGACATTGTACACAACACGAAAGCACAGGAAACCAAAAAAATCATAATGAGGTAGATACATAACACTTACAGATGAAGGAGAATAAAGAGTTTAAATTTGGCTTAATACTGTGGTCACCAATGTATGCATTTTCAACACAGCAGCAAGCGTGGATTCACAGGGCAAGAAGCCCAGTGATCTCAAACCCCAAAATAAGCCCCATTAAAAAAATACCTGCTTCAAAATGAAAAAAAAAAAATTTTTTTAAGTCAGGGAATCATATGTGTTCAATTACAAGCCCTGGTATAATAAAGTTTGTATTTTTGCTTTTGTGCCCAGGAAAAAATATATAATTATATAATATATCTCTCTATATAATTTTCACCTGTGTAATTAGGAGTAACCTGTCCCACAGGGCTCTTCTCTGGATCCCTGCAGGTGGGGGTAGGGCAGCCTTGGGAGTTCAGCGCCTGGGGGTTGACAGTAAGGGTGTCCATGGGCACCCTCGCCTCTGCAGCCACTGCACCGGGGACAGCTGGCCTCGGAGGGCCCTGGACACACGCCTGGAAATAGCTGGCAACCAATTCAGCTGTGACGTCTCCATCATGACTTTACCTTCTGAGGATCCCCTGCTCTCCTAGTGGGTGAGTTCAAGAGCACCTACCGATTTGGGTTGCTGGGATCGTCCCTTTCCCTTTATTACTTCCCTTTACAGCCTTTCCAAAAGAGAGTTTAGAAGGCCACCGAGAAGGTCATCTTTAGCCTTGGTTTTTACTATAAATGCATTTTGCACTTTGTAAAATGCATTGTCAGGCAGTGGTAGCTGATGAAAAAAACCAACAAGTCCTTGTCTGATGTCTTGAATGGGAGAAGGATGGAGTGAGGAAAAGGGACCAGGAGAGGACACCTGGCTGGTGGAGGCAAACAGTGGGAGGACGGAGCCATGAAATGACCACCCAAGAAAGGGTCGGCTCAGCCAAGTGCAGGCAGAGGTCCTAGGGGCTCCAACCAGAAAGCGCAGCAGCAACTTGGGCTCGTGGCCAGTGACTCTTAAGGCCCTGGAGACCCTAGAGGAAGTGCAGAGGAACCGGGGCTCAGAGACACTGACGGGGCTACAAGCAAGCTTGAATCGAGCTTCCACACACTGTTCAATAGGTATTTTGTCTCTGCTTGTGATCCTGCTTTGGATGGGATTCGTGTTGCTGGGAAATAGCTAGGAACGGGTCAGCTCAGGCAAGAGGGAAAACAGAGGGGCCCAAGAAGAATGCCTGGTGAGTCTGGGAGACTCAGGATTAGGGGAGGGAACAAGGTGAGAAGCCTGGTACCTGAACAATGGCACATCAGGGAAGCTTAAAGTCAGCCCCTGCTGACTTTAAGGGACCAAGCCCTGCTGCACTGTCCCATCTGTTTGCGGACCATCTTTCTCCTCTGCTGAGGAGATCCTCTAAGAGAGCATCTTTTCCCTCTGCTGCTCCAGTGCCTAGCACAGTGCCTGGCACATGAAGAGCATCACCCGGGCTGGATCGCATTTTTAGAAAATGCAAGGAGAGAATAATTCGGGGAAGAAGGGAAGGGGCCACAGTATCGTAAGAACTTTAAAGACTCTATATTTTCTCCCCAAAGACCATAACCAGGAATCTCCTCCGGTCTTCTGAGGTACATCTCCAGGCAAGAGTCATGTTTGAATTTTGAACATAAAACATTGTCCCAAGAAGGAACAACACAGCGGCAGAACGCAGTGGGAGAGGAACTAAAAACAGTTCATCTGAGGACATGCAGAAACCGAGTCACAGCAAAGTGAGCAGCCATCTCCAGCCTGGAGCTGGGCTATGGGGAAGGGAGGAGGTTGATACATCTTAATTTTGCATCATTTCAGGAGACAAAGACAAGATGAGCTTATGACCATCATTCTCAAACAATTCCCAGTCTTTCCCCTAGGAGTTCCTGGGAAGCACTGGTCAGAGGGCTCACTAATCCAGGGACCAGAGATAGGAAGCAGAAGAAATCAGTCTGCTGAGCAACAGATAGCATTGGAGTCCTTACAGGAGGGGATTGTCTGACTCCAGGCATTCAATAAGGAGTATTTTCACTCAAGGAGAGGCCTTGAGAAAAATCTGATACCATTTTGTCTATGACTGTGTGGACAAGCAATAATTAGGTGGCATCTGAGTCCCCTCCCTTCAAACCCTGAGATTCCATTGTTTCTCTGTGCTCTGAAGAAGCCTCAGCTCTGCCCAAGGACTGGGGTTTTTTCTCAGTAGGTAACTGCTCTGACTACAGCAGGATTAGGGTTGTGTGTGTGTGGTGTGTGTGTACTTGCTCGCGTGTGCCCAGGAGGCATCAAGCTGACATAACTGTAAGCAAACACGTAAATTAGGAGGCTGACCTACGTTTGTGCAGAAACAGTACACAGGGCTCTTCTCTCTCATCCCCCAACTTTCCCTACTCTGCCATTTCCTGCCCAGCTCTTTGCTCAGGTGCTCTTCCTCACTCATTTACCTTGTTTTCCTCCCTTAATCAGTTCACATCACAGTGAAAACCACTTTATTCAGTCTAGTAATTCCACGCTGGTCACGTCATCCCTCAGCTTAGGAACTTATAGTGGCTCCCAACGCTCATCATCCCAAAAGCCAATGGATCGATTCAGTTGTCAAGACGTTTGTGAGTGAGCCTGCCTGTCTCGCTATTTTCATACCTTTCTGGTTGGGGCCCACAACGGAGGTCACCAGGCTCACTTCCATGTTTTGGAGATGAAGGAACCGAGGCTCAAGGAAGACAAGTGACTGGCCCAGGAAGCGGGGACAGGGAGATGATGTAGGCTCCGTGGCTGCACACACCTACACACACCGCTTCTCTCCCAATGCCAGGCTCACCCGGGTACTTGCCTGTTGAGAAGCCTCCTTCTCTCTGCCGTGTCCCAGCCAGGATCTTCAACAATCTTCTCAGAATTTACCCCGTGAAAGTTAAGTTTCTGATTCTGTCCTAATTCCTACTTATCAACTCTCCTACTGGACCCTTAGAGAAATAATCCACTTGTCTGGAGATTGCGTCTCCTTTCAAGATCGATCACACAAAAGCCACCACTACAAAACCCCACAAAAGCAGACACAGAAGCTCTCAGGACACCAAAGCAGACACCAGCTCTCCAAGAACTCACCTGGGAAACAGGCATCCTTTCCCACGGGGATACCCCATTTCATAAATCGTCATTAAACTCTTAGTCCTCTAAAACTCACTCTTCTCCTAGCCTCTATGGCCATCTACAAGGAAACAAAAATGCCAATTCAGCCTTGGTTGCAAGCTGTCCCTGCCAGGCACTCTTGGCTAGCTGGCCTCTGTGAACCATTGGGGAAGGGCACAAAGAGAAGCCTGGAAGACCAGTGGGACCAAAGATCCAGGTCTGACCCCCAGCTGGACCCATGACTGACCACAGGACCCTTGTGCTCCCCAAGCCTCAGTTTCCTCATCTGTAAAATGGGATAGGGTTTCTCATCTTGCCAGATTATTGTAAGATTTAGATGAGATCACTGTTCGCAGGCACCAGGACACAGTCTTCCATATCATGGGCCTCAGTTAGTGTGAGCTGCATCTGACGCCTCCAGCCCTCCCAGAGGGTTGATGTCACCTGCCACAGGTCACACTCATGGGACTTACTCTGACACCCTGAGACTCCAGGCATCCTAAATACTCTTTTCCTCTAAAGCAACTGTCCCCTTCCCCAACAAGAGGACACAGAATCTCAGATGAGGCTCTTCCTCCACCACAGAGAGGGCTCGGGGCTACACCTGACTTCTCTGGCCATGGCCTCCAGAACTCTTCATCTCTGGGGCCTGCATGGTCTCAGATACCAATCAGTGGCCACCATCCACCTGATGGAGGGTCAGCTCCTGCTCCACAGTGGGACTCATCCCCTGAGGGAGAAGACTCTACTGGACAAAGGATCTGTTTGTGCTTCGGGTGAATCGTTACCTCTGAACAGGCATAATCACCGGGAGTAGATTTGCAGTGGAAACTCAATGATGCTGCAGCCCCGGGAGGTACGCATGTCCCTTCCCAGAGAGGCCGGCTGTCACAGCCCCAAAAGAGGTGCTGGACACTCTGACCAGGCCGTGGTGGAGGAGCCACGGATGGAGACCACTTCCTCTTGGCCCTGGTTCATTTGTCCTCAACTCTGAGCATCATGGAAGACCCGGAGCCTCTGGGTCCTCTAGGCTGGCCCAGGGCCTGAGCTCAGATGAGCTGATGGGAGAGGAGTGGGGTCACAGAGTTCACAGGGTCCCACCAGCCCCTCAGTCACCTTTTAAGCAGGACCAGGGGTTGAGAAATCTCCTGATATCCTGGCTTTGATTTCCTAGATGTTTGCTGAGCTGTAGAGATGAGCTGGCTTCTAGGAAAGACTCCTAGGTCTATGTCAGATAGATCTAAACGTCTCCAGAATGGTACTTCCAAGGGTAAGAGAGCTCCTCTTCAGGAGGAAAAGAGAAATAATGAGTGATAAATTCCAGGGATGGGTCTTAGCAGGAGTGACCTATGGAACAGGACAGAATGCAAATGAACAGCACTTGAGTAAGATCCCCTGAGTCGCTAAGAGTCTGTGTAGGATGGGGAGGCAGGGAATGAGGCCAACAGAGAAAATGCATTCTTGTCAGAGGACCGACTTTTCTCATTCCAGAGGAATTCCATTCAAGCTCCCACCAGCCGTGGGGTGGAAGCAGGTTGTGCTGGAGCAGTTAGGCAGTGTCTGAATTTATCTTTTAAAAAGTGTCTCGGATGGCTTGGCCACCTTGTGCAAGATGTGTAAACTGTGTGCAAAACTCAGACTTGTGCAGACAACCGGAGAAGTTGAGAAGCTGCCTTCTGCGTGCAGGGTTGCCCCTGCCTCCATTGTGCTTTGTCTAACCTCAGGCACGCTCTTCTGCCCAGCAACTCCTCTGTTACACCCTGCGAAGAAGGGCTTGGCCAAGATGGCTCCAGGGTGGTTTGTAAGTGTAACCTGGAACTGCTCATCTCCAGAGCTAAGGTTGTGCTGCAAACACCTCCAAGTGACACGCAACTAAGGGCTGACCTCTTCGGTGCTTCAGGGGTTGAGTTCTTGGAGACATCCTTTCTGTCTAACTTTCCGATTGAAAGCAGAGGCAGTAACCCCACTCAGTGGCTGCCAAGGGAGGAGAGGGAAGGCAGGAAGCAGTACAAAGGCAGGGAACTGGGCTTTGGCACTGGGTGGAGTGCATCAAGTCGGTGGGAAGGATGAGGTTGGCATAAAGCTGGGTAGGAAATAAGAGTTCACCCTCTGGGGACAGGTTACTCCATATAGAGGCCCACAAATAAGGAAAGAAAAATCCCCGAATCAAATCCTTCCCAGAGTAGCCAGCTCCCTGCCAGGGTCTTTATTCAGGACCAAGGTGTAGGTGCTAATTCAGCTGCAGGTCCACAAACATCCCCACCCCACCCCCACCCCAACCCCCGAGGTCACATGCTCATTGTTCCACTTAAGCCAAATTTTTTTCTTGCCTTAAGTCAACACATCCCCCAAACATCCTATAAAAGTTAGACTTTTTCAAGAAAATAATTATTTTGAATAGAGAAGAGGATGGAAAGCTTTTTTGTAAACATATAACCGAAATGTAAAAATACACATCAGTTCACTTACAGAACCAAACAGGGTTACACTGAATCATTGAAAAGGAAAGAAAAGGAAAGTTTTCTTGGGAGCTCTTAAATTTAGGAAAAGAATCACTGTAGCATGCTCACCTTGAACCAGAGGTTGGATATTGTGGTTCTGGTACAAAGAAAAATCTGTGCGGGAGATGGAGCGCGGAGGCGAAGGCGGGAGGGTTTGCATAGTTGTGAAAACAGTGGCTTCTCATCAAGGTGAACAAGTGCGTCGTCTGATAAAATAGCATTTGATTATTTTTTTTTTCTGTTCATGTCTGTTTACGATATTTTTCTCTGTTCATCAAACATTTCATCCATGGAAGCATATATACAGTACACACACACGCATGCTAACACTAAACTCTGGAATTTCACAGCCGTACTTAAAAGGACCCCACACCACTTGTTCCGGGCAAAGTTTCTGTATTTACTCATCCGCTTGTGCTACAGTCTAACCCTATTTCTTGTCAAAACTCATCTTTTGGGTTATTTCTCTCCTTAGCAAGGGAAGGGGCAGGTGAGAATGCGGGCATCAAGGAAAGCACCAGAAATGGTTCTAGTCTCTTATTGATCTTCTGTGGAAAAGCCTCATGTTTTGCTCAGGGATTCACTACTTCCTAAGAGATGGGGGGAAACAACTGCCTCTTTCTTTGAGCTTCCTTGAGGTAAACATGATTTGTTAACATCGTAGGCAGCAGACATTTACAGTGCTAGCGAGAAATCTTAGAATAAGAGAAAACAACAGCAACAAACATCAATGCTCCAAACAGTCAGAAAGCACGTCGATGTTTTCATTGATTTCCCTGTCCTCACATTCAACCAAACTCCTTCTAATAACATATAGAACAGAACAGTAATAAGACGTATTTCCTATATCATACTAGGCATTCCTTATCCCATCCCACCATAAACTTCTCTTGCTCACATACTAACAGTTGTGAACCAACTGAAAATGAAAAGAAAGATAAACATACTTTATGCTTCTTCATTCTTTCTATCTGCCTCAAACATATATATATATGTGTATATATATATATATATGAGAGTTTACATTAATATAGGAAATAGGGAAGGTTTTTTAGTTACACTTTATACAGAATCACTGCATCTTATCTTTATTTTCTATTCTCTTTCTTTTTTTTTTGGATAAACAATTGGCTATAACAATCTATAGTAAGGCTTCACAGAAAGAATTCTGCATGTTTTGTTTTTCTCTAAGAACCAAAGTTTATAAAATGAGGTTTGATTCTAGCACCTTATACAGTATTAGTGATGTTGTTCTCTTGGGAGAAATTAGCACTACCCAACCCTTTAGGTGAGGTCTATCAGTTACACGATTTTCAAAGGTATTGCCGAAGGGAGGACATACAATTCGGTGGAGATGGAAGAGCAGGAGGGGAAGAAAGCAAAACTTCAAGATAGCAACATACAAACTAAATCTTAAAAGTGTGCCAAGTTGCTGTCTCCAAATTAATCATGATTCCATGTTTGAGGGCCACTGATGAATCCTCTGAAGTTACCCTTCCCCGTGAGGTAAGGAAATATGATGTCTATTTGAGATGAGGAGACTAAGTCTGGGAGCCATACCCAGAAAATGGTCTGGGTTAAGTCACAGAGTCAGAGACCCCCAACCTCTAGCCTTTATCCCCAGACAGTCCCCCATCCCCTTTGATGGGTGGGTCGAAATTTTGGAAAAGCAGCCTTTTGACTACTGATGAGGAAGCAAAACCAACCAAGAAATTTTGAAAATATCAGCACCAAAGGAAGTTCAAAAAAGAAGCTGCTCTTGGCGCCCTTCGCCAACGTTCCATGTTTATGGAGACAGCGACTTTTACAAGAAAGGAGAAGAAAACTCATCACCTATTTCATTTGTTGGCATCCTTCCCAGAAGTCAAAACTCTCCCCCAGAGCTGTGAGTTCCCGTTGAGTAGTGTCTATTTTTGCAGAGGAGTAATCGACTCCCATCAAAGCTGCATCAGAACCTCAATTATATAATTATATAACTATAGTGATAGCTCTAGCTATATCTATTTATATCCGTATATATTAAGTCTTTCACTGCACTGGCACGAAATACCAAGGAAAAGCCCTGATACTGCTGTTTGCTGCAAGTGGCTGCCTTGTCTGGAGAAACACGAGAGAAGCACCACAAGAAAAGGCACCACGAGGTTTCGAGAAGTTAAATTCTTTGTTGTCACTGCCCTGACCTCGCTGTGGTGGGGCAACAGAAAAAGTCTTTCCTCTTTAGCAAGATCCCTGGAGCCAGTGATTCAAACAGGAGCCCAGCCCACGAGCATCTATCCATTTCAACTCACCAGGGAGGGAGGGAAGAAAGAGCCTGCCGTGGTTCCTTTTACGGAAACGTCTTTTTGGCTCATAGAAAAGGAAAACCTTTCCATTTTTAAAAAGAAAAGTGAGGAGGTGGGAGTGGGGAAGGGGAGCTGAGACACTGAAAACCGAGCCCTCCTAACAAAAGTGAGAATCGGAACAAAAATCTTAAGCTAAGGGAAGTCTTTTTAGGGACATCTGTCTTTCTAATATGTTTCCTTGGTGACAATGCATTAGCACACACACACAAAAAAAGAGAGATGAAATGAAGGAGTTACATCCATAGGCACTGTTAGCCGCAGATAGCACCAGCTCTAGATTAAATGAGGACGGAGAGATGTCCGCACCTGTCCACAGAGCTGAGAACCATGGGTGTTGGCTTAGAATCTACATTAGAATTACTCCATCTTTATAGTCTGGCCAAGAAAATTAGAAGACGTTGGCCATTCAGAGCACCAGGAATGATGTGTGCCACTGACAAACCAGAAAACGCAAGGGGGCAGATTGCAAAGTGCATGGGAAACTGGCATCATAATTTTTATTAGTCACTTGCCGGCCTTGAAATAGCCCTCCCTGTGCTTTTCGTTCCAGGTGGGGGACCACACTCCCCATGGGGATGGGGAGCCTGTAATTGCTACAGGTCTGGACCTGAGGTGGGGGGCTCAGAGCCATCCTCACCAGCCACATTCCTTCTGTCATGCCTGGTCGGGACTGGAAGAAGGGATGCCAACTGGTCATGCTGGTGTGACCTGCAAGGCTTCTGGGACTTGCTGTCTAAGCCCATGGTGACAGGATGGGGGATCCTGAGACTAAGATCAAAAGGCTTACTTGCAGGGACACTTCTTCCCAAACCCTGGTCAATGCAACAGGCACAGAGGGAGTTTGACACTGCAGTCTCAGGGACAGACTTATTTAAATTGAATTATTGCTTTTCCTTTTGGTTCCTTGCATTGGTTTTTTTCTTCCCTTAAGTTGTTCAAATTCTGATGTTTATCTATTCCAAAAATGATACCCCTGTTTCAGTGTCAGGAAAAATGAATTATTCCTACCACTTTTCAGTCATCTATTCATCCACACCTACTCTGGGGCTGTGGCCAACAGGGGCAAAAAAAGCTTTTGCCAGAAGAGACCTCTGTTTGCAGACAGGCCCCCTCTAACATCTTCATGGGACAGAAAGAAGCCAGCTGGACACACCACCCTCCCCTGCCCCCAAGTCTACACTCATGGTATTTTCAACCTACACACCTCCTGCAGTAACAGACCTGAGTGTTCAGGAGTCTGACTGCCCATAGTTTTAGGAGAATGGTCTCTGCCCACTTGTTCCTCCCAGAGGTTCCTTAAACTTCCTTCTTGATGGGAGATGCATTGCTGACCTCTGAGCCCATTGCCTCTCCATAGACCCAAAATCACTGGTGTCCCGACCACAGTCCCCCCACAAGCCCAGCAGGTGGAGTGCAGTTCTGAGCTGCTGGGACAGGGAGGGCCAGGCCCCAGCCTTCCCAGCTCCTCCTGCCGCTGCCAACCAGAAGAGATGACAGAGAGAAGGAAACCCACATCTGTCACTACCCCTGCTCCCTATATGAGACCAAGGGCCAGCACAATCCATGGCAGCCAGAAGTGCTGTTTTGTAGCTCTGGAGAAAGGAAGTATTGATGGACTTGGCTCAGAGGTCTAACCTTACTGTCAGAGTCAAGTGCTCCCTCGGCTGGAGGGGCTCAGAATTTGCTCTGTGTCTCTATGTATTGAGTGCTAAGTCATTAGTTGCACCCAACTCTTTGTGACCCCGTGACTGTAGCCCACTAGGATCCTCTGTAAATGAGATTCTCCAGACAAGAACACTGGAGTGGGTTACCATGCCCTTCTCCAGGGGATCTTCCTGCCCAAGAATCAAACTTGCGTCTCTTTCGTCTCCTGCATTGGCAGGCAGGTTCTTTACCACTAGTGCCACCTGGAAAGCCCATCTATGGTATTGGGTGGACTTCAAGATCACACTGAAGTCCTATGGGAAGTCTTTATCCTTAGGATGGGTGAATGCCATTCTCAGCCTTTACACCTTCCACGATACAGTCAATATTTTCCCTCCCTTGGTTCATCACCCAGGCAGGGGCAAGGGCTGTTTTGTAAATACAACAGGTGTTCAGTTAAATGAAATTAAATCAAGCTTTAAGAGCTTCTTTTTGTATCCAAAGGGGCCCATTAATTAATGTAGCCTAGGTCACCTGCCAAAGGCATAAGAACTCTCCCTGGTCTTTAACACAGGTTTCCCCTAAGCCTTTTCTGGACAGGTCAGGTGTGATCAAGGGCAAGGGCACCTCCTTAGCCCTCTCCCCACCTCTGGCTAAACCACTTCCGTACAGACTCCAGAGAGATAGAGCGAGAAATAGGCTCACTTATATTCCTACAGGTTGAGAATTTAGTCAACCCCAAGGTGGCCGTAAACCACCTTGGGAGGTTCAGCTGATAGGCTTAATCCACTGTCTAGAGTTCACTGTTATTTTTGACATCAGCAAACTCAAGAATAAAAGAAGGGCTGGTCTGAAGTTTGGAAGCTATATTTACTCACACATCTACTTCAGGGAACATGGGGAACTGAGGATCAAGATGAGATACACAGGAGAAGGGTGAGTCTCAGAAGGCTGACTAAAACTCCTGCAGCCAACTCCCACCTGAAATTGCCAGGTTCTAGAATCTTCCTTTTATAAATGTGTGCCTGCTCATTTGTCCAGTGGGGAGGCAACAGCTGGAATCTCCAAATGAATGGTGTTGATGACTTTGCTTCCTTTAGATCCTCCAAGATACCTCCCAACCAGCTTCTCAGATACTGCTCACACTCAAAAGTAACAAAGGGAATATTTTGTTAGCCCTTTAGGGGAAATTACAAATTTTATGCCCTCAAAGCTTTGATTTACCTGAGAATTTAAAATAGTTCTGCTCTTTAAAGAGCCAGTTAGGAAGTCATCAGTTTCATTGGGGTTAAAATGGGAAGAATGACTGACAGAAAAGAATCCAAGAGAAACTGAACAAATGTTAAGAGAACGTCCTAGAAATTAACCATTATCTGGGGAAGAGAGACTAGGTTCCAGCCTTCTGACCCTTCAGGCAGATGCACTGGGAGAGCCAGTGACTGAGTGAGCTTGGAAGTGGCCCCCACGTTCCTGCAGAGTAAGGCCAGTGAGGACAGAGCTAGAACTGTGCGGTCTTTCCTAGGCAGACAGTGGAGTTAGGAATGCTGAGCTCTACCAGCTGCCAAACCACAGTGACTACTTGCAGATGCCGAGACATGGCAGAAACTTGATGGGAGCCTATTTTTCTTTTTTTCTTCTTTTTGCCCTTCTTTCTTTTTTCTTTCTTTCCTTCCTCCTGCCTTCCCTCCCTCTCTCCTTTCCATTCCTTTCCTGCTCATATATTTTCTTCGATTGTGCACCTTTTTTATTTTTGGTTTTTAAAAAAGCCATGAGTCCATCCATGGCTATATTCCCATCTGCTGGGTCCCATCTCTGCATTTCCCTCCTTATACCCCAAGGAACCGCTTTTCTGCGACACCAGCCGGAAACAGGTTTCTTGCTAATGTGTCTGGTCACAAGAGTCCATTCAAGGAAGGGATAACAGAGCTATCACAGGCTGGGGACTGGCGCTGGGGAGAAAGGGACCTGAAAATGCGGGGAGGAGGAGTCCTGCGTGCTCCCGAGGGGGCAGCCTGCAGCACCTGGTCGAGTGCCACACCACCCAGGGTCAGGAGATGTGACTTGTGTGACAAGTCAGGGAGGGGACCCCAAAAGCTACTCTTCTGGAGTGAGCTTGGAAAGTTTGCCAGGGGTCTTGTCCAGACCCCGTGGTTCTCTCCCAGCTGACATGGGTCAGAGAGGCAGCTCCTGTCTGGATCCCAAATAGTCTCAGTTCACAGCTCCATCCGGTCAGAGCAGAAACCCACGAACAGGAAGCAGGGCAAGAGAGGTTTGTGACTCAAAGCACAGTATAGTATCTCTTCCCTTCAGGTAATCTCCTCAAAGTTCTTCTTCCCTCTGTGGAAGGACCCCTCCAGCACAACCAGACACCCTGGCCCTTTGGGTCTCGTGCATCCTGTTCCCCGAGAGAGAGGGAATTCGAGAGGACTTTTCCTCACCATGCACACCGGATTCTTTCCAGCTCTGTCCCCCGACTTGTGACCATCACTGCCTGGGGGAGGAATGTGGGCCTACTCTGGAGTCAGTTCTGCCTCCTGAAGGCGATTGCCCTGAAATGTCTCTGTCTGTTGGAGTCACTAGGAAGGGAGTCACATTCCCTGAGTCCCTGTGGGTCTCACGAGGTAGCTTCATGCCATTTGCAGATACTCATACTGCCTGGCCAAACCCAGGGGTCTGAGTTTCCGTGGCCAGAGTCCCTGGCACCAAAGGACATCTAATGCTGACTGGACTCCAAGCAGTAACTTCCCGTCTTCCCTGTCCCTGTGTGTGGTGTGTGTCCCTCTCCTTCCTGCTCTGATGGCCACCATGCTAACAGTCAGAGTGTCTAGGCATGACCTGCTTTCTAGAAAGCGGGGAGCTACTTAGCTGCGGCATGAGTCTCTGGTTGCCCTGCGGACCTGCTTCCCATCCTGGGGGGATGAGATGCAGGAACACTACAGCTCAGGGGAGCCCGGCGTGGCCCAGGCCAGGGAGAAACAAAAGTCCATCTAGGCGAGGTCTATTTCAAGTCCAGCAAGAGACCTAACATCAAAACACTTCATTTCAGCAACTTTTTAAGCCCTTTAAGAAAAAGAAACATACAAATATATATGTGTTTGTGCACATGTGTGTGTGATATATACATAGACAAACACGTCTGTACATATACACACACATGTACACATACATGCCTAAGACTGGCATGCTCATGTGTCTCGATGTGCTTAAGAAGCTGATGATGCAATTAGGTGATCATGGACTTTAATCAGTCTCCTCGTTTCTGAACAATCCACCGTGATCTCAAAATCTCAGACCATCTCCTGGCTTATGTGTCCTCTCTCTCTCAAGCATTTCATAATTACTATAATTCCAAACAAGAAAAAACAAAGCCCTCAGTAACTAGGAAGTTAGCCTCCTCTGTGAGGCTGGAGGGGACCCCACCAAGCAACGAGCCATTATGTGCACAAAACTTTCCGCTATTTTGATGAGAAGATGCCCTAGACAGCCTAGGGGACAAGAAAACTTGTATTTTCCCTTGAGAGCTCAAGTTGGTCTCCAAAGGTATCAGCCCCTTTCTCCCCCACTCCCACCCCATTTCTCAAGTCTCCACTGGGACCCAGGAACCCTTTTAAAGACGTATGTATTTAAGTGAAGGAGGAAAGAGAGCCTGTCCTTAGCCCCAGGCAGGCTGGACCAGAGGAGAGGCTGGGCCACAGCGTGGAGTCCTGCAGGGTTGGCGGAAGCATGCAGCAGTGGGGGCGTCCAGGCAAGGTAGGGGGAAAGCCCTGAAGGGACGGAGTTTCTGACCAGAACTGGTGGTGCTTAAGGACGGGCTTCAGGGAAGGAAGGCCTCTGAACTGATGCCAGGGTCAGGAGCTGTCTCGAGCGCAGGCTAGGGTGACCTGAGGCTCGGCAGTGTCACAGCGGCAACCTCTCATCCTTGGGGCCTGGGCTGGAAGGACAGGACCCAGACACCCTCTCTCCCCACTACTACCTTGGGCTCCTCAAGGAACTCACATAGGGCCTCCCCATCCCGCATCCCCGGTGGAGGGAACGGCTGCGGACTGCTGAGCGCCATGCCGTTTCTCAGCAACAAAAGAGCCACTTTTCAAACCACATAACCTTCCCTTTCTCTTTGTCCCCTCTTCCCTCTGAAAGGCAGAGAAGACTTCTCTTCTTTCCCTAAAGACTGGCATCATCTAATACTTTCCAGAATAACAAGCGGTTTCACTCTGGTTCTGACACACTGAGGATGCCCCCTCTGAGCTCTGAGAACGATCTTTCTGTGGCACAAAGATTTCAGAGGATTTAGGGAGATGGCGCACGTGAAACAGAAAGAGCACTCCTAACACTACAGAGGACCCAGGGCACTTCAGGAAGCTTCGAGGTGGGGCTTGGATTTCCAACCTGCTTAGCTCAGTTGGGGGGCTTTGGCTCTTTGTATAAACTAGTGAACCTTCAGCATGGCACTGGAAAAATCATCTGAGATGGGCTGTATTTTAGGCTACTTTGGAATCCCGACTTGATTCCTAGAGTGTGTTTGGAAAGGAAGGACTCTGCACATGGAAAAACAAATGCGGAATTTAAAAAAGTTTCATCTTATGGGAGGCAGCTAAGGAACTGAAAATTCCCCCACCCTGGCACCACCAGAAAACCAAAACCAAAACAGGCAGTCGCATGTTTGATTTGTTTTCTAGTGAAGACCCTTGTCTTTGAAAGCCAAGACTTGCCAGCAAACAACAGTATACCAGACTCTCCAAGGCACATACTAACCATAGAGCACCCAGCTATTCCAACACAGCACAAGCAACCGTTCTCTGGGTCTGGAGAGAGGAGATGAAGGCGGTGGCAAACTGAAGCTGAGCCCGGAGCAATGGCAGAAACAATGGAATCTCATCTGCTGGTCACAGGACACACTCACTGAGATTTGCCTTCATTTTCCCCCCAAGGGAGAAGAGTAATAATCAATTTTTGTTTGCTTCTCAGAAGAGCATTCTCTGATGGAAGTCAAAAGGATTTGAAGCTCTCCCTTTTTGCCCAAATACTTGGGGGAAAAAAGGAGGGTAGCCTTTTGTGGGGCAGAAAGACAGAGAACATCTCTCTTGGCCCATACTGAGAAAACTCTGTTATTCTGCCCTCTTAGAATAGCTTTAAAATATCTGTTAATCAAAAAAGAGAAGAGGAACTAGATGTCTTCCCCTCTCTCGGCAGCACCTAGTGTGGTACCTGGCACACAGCAGGTGCTCGGTGAAAGTTTAGAAGGATTTGAAATAGGAAGCAAACTTGACAACAGTGATACTTTTATCCTCAAAGTGCTTTCCTAGACATTAACGACTTTATCCTCACAACACCCCTGTGAGGTAAGTAATACTCTTCTCACTTTACAGAAAGAGAATTTGGCCCCAAGAGTGACTTCACTCAGGTCTGCAGACGGATGGAGTCCTGGGTTGTTGTTACTGCTTTTTTTACTTCCAACGACATGATCTGTTCATGAAAGCGTGCCTTTCCTGTCTGTAGATGCTTTCTCTGACCTTCTATTGGAACAATAATGCTTCAATACATCACTCCCTAAAAATCAATTTCCTCTATTTGAAAAGAATATGCCTTGGTATTTCTGCCCCAGGGCACATGGGAAGTAGTGATTAGACGGTGGCCACTGTGTTCTTTCCACGAATTTCTGGGAGCCCGCCTCTTCTTGATCATTCTTCCTACCGATCCATGAGTCATTTTTGGCTCCAGTCCTCGAAGTCCTCGTTCATATATGGAATACAGTTCATCCGCTGTCGATTCGCGCCAGAAGAGGAGTCCGCTGAGAACGGGAGTCTCGTGTTTTCCTTCCTCATCAGAAATACTTGTGGAAAGAAATAATTCCAGCACGATTTGGCCTATCCACAGAATGATCAGATACAAAATCAAACAGAAGTCATTATTGAATTCCAAACTGTGATCTGGTCCCTTGTGCTGTCAAAACAATAATATTAATCGAGAGCAGAGTCAGAGCAGGTGGGAAAGAGGGCTTGTCAGGGCTGACAAAGAGCAGGAAGATTTGCAGTAGCACCTGGACCTGTAGGACAGGCTTGGGTGGTGCCTTTTTGTGTGTGTGTGTGTGAGAATTTTTATACCAGGATACAACCTGAACTCCAAGGAAAGGACCAGAACCAGAGCCAGGTTGACTGAGATACAATGGGTGAGGCTTCTAGAATATTCCTCTTCCAGAAGGTTCTCAGAGCCCATAGTAAATCCGTGTTGCAGCTGGTCCTCCTGGAGTGCTATCATCACTCTCCACTGCTCCCACCTGCCCTCACTCTGGTGTAGATCCTAAGAAGTACATGGAAGTTCTTAGGATGGGTTTATTTTCCTGCCCAAAGGGTATCTTTATGGTTGGATTGAAAATAGTCACCCCATAGTAAAAAGAAAAGAAAAAAGAAAAAAAGGAAAGAAAAACTCAACTAAACATTTCCAATTCAAATGATGAGAGGAAAAACTAGCTGGATTTGGATAAAAATTATTAGTGATCTCCATCAACCCCTGTTTGTCTCTGAATCTTTGCCTGCAGGCTCCATTCAAAGCACACCAGGGAAAGATTAAAATCTGCCATCGGGACCCACATTTTGGCTGAAGGGTTTTTTTTTTCCCAAAAAAAAAAAAAAACCAAAGTTTTGCTTTTGTATTCTGCAAAGAGGCAAAGAGAAGACCAGTCCATTTGATGAGATGAGCCTCAACGTTGAAAAAGATTATAAGGAAGAACAAAAATGAGAGCTATTTCCTAAAGCACTTTCAACCACCTTAAAAACAATGTCCAAATCCTCTCCAAATTCACCCACTTCTCTTATCTGCCCAAAGCTCAATGAACGTCAGGTTTTAAAATGGATACTTCCCACAATCCCCAATAATTCAGGAAAACTTAACATCAGGACATTTGGTTTTAGAATTACAAGTGGCCGGCTTGAGCGAGGGGACCCCCAGTCGCCTGACCAGAATACCATTGTATGGGTTCACAGTGTTGGGAAGTGTCTAAAACCTATAAGTTTGTGAGACTTCACCCTGTCCAGCTACGCTGCTCATCCTGGGGGCTTCCAGGAGCTTCTGTACCTGGACAACCTGCTACCTTTCTGTGGTTTCCCTTTCCAAGTAACAAGACCATCACTGGTCCTTATACGAGGCCTTTGCTACAGGCAATAATGACTGAATCCTCACAGCATCCCTGAGCAGGAGAGAAAGAAGCTGGCCTTCTTCCTCTCCACTTTACAGATGGAGAAACCAAGGCACCGAGAGGTTAAGTGAGTTATCCATGATCACAGTGGGGACCCTGAATCAGCCTGTGACATTTCCTGATCTTTCTGGGTCAAAAGATGAGCTTCTTGGAGGTCAACAGCTGAAACAAATCTCCCAGCCCCACTCCAGCCTGAGGACCCTAGACCCACGTGGAGGATGGAGAATCGGACTAGGGGGCTCATCTGCTAGGTGACCAGCTGTCTGTATCTACCATGTCAAACGGCCAAAGGCTGCTTACAGAGAGATGTTCACTGGGTGACCACTTGGCACTGTATCCAAAGGAAATTATTCCTTTGTTCTTTGTTTGAGGATGGATTTTTAGGACTAGACCCTCCTGGATGAGCACAAGTGAGCTGACCGACTTCCATTTCTGGTATGAGGGTCTTGTGGTTTCTGTTAGGGATTGGCAAGGGCAGGCATCTCCTACTGGGGTTTGCATATTGTTCTGCATTAGATGGGGGCAAACCAGGGCAGGAGCCCCTGAGGTCCTGCCGACTCATTTCCGATTTGGTCTATTCTTAGCCCTTGACACAAGGGGTTGGCTGTGTGCAGGGGGATCTCCTATGGTGTCCGTCTGCTGCCCTCAGGAGCTGCCATTTATAGGACTCCCGACCTTTGGCTCCAGAACATACCAGCCTTGTCCTGCCAGCCATTGCACGGAAAGGTACAGGGAGGAAGAAGGCACAGCTCCTTCCCAGGAGGAGGGGAAGAAGCAGATGATGCCCAGGAGAGTCAAGTAAGGCAGACAGAACCAGGTGGGCAGAGGAATAAAGCTGCAGGCAGATGAAGGCAGTGCCCTTGTCTTTTGATATTTGGCCAATAGCATAAGATGCAGTGTTTTGAGCGAGAAATGAAACCTTTAAAATAGCTAAGGATGGGTGAAAAAGAGGCTTAGGTGGCCACTTTAGGATATCATCTTTTTCCCAGGAAGGGGCTTCAGAAAAGATCTCTGAGTGGGCAGAGTGGCCTTTTCACAGGTTTTGAAACTGAGATAGGCACACATTGATTCAGGGTGCTCTGGGGAGTCCTCTTACGAGCTTATGGTTTTGTAGCCTGCAATAGGCTGACCACTGCCATCTCCACGTCCAGGAGGTCGAGCTGTGAATGAGAATGGAATGTGGCTTATCTGGACGGAATGTCTGTTTCTGTGCTCCATGTGTGACTGTCACGTTTGTATGTTGGTGGCCAGTGTCGGATGAGGAGATGGTGGTCAGACTTTAACCTTGAGCAATTTCCTATCTTTGTTCATTTCACATATGTCTGGAGTCTCGTCAAAAGCTGATGTTGATTTAGATTCACTTCCTACAGGACACCTGTGTGTGCGTCACGAGGAAGGTGGCCGGACAGGATCTAGGAACCAATCAACGTTTGAGGACAAAATGAACAGAACTAACTGGTCCCTCTATGGCAGATCCAGCCCCCTGGGGGCTGAGTCTGCCCTCTGCAGCCCCCTCTTTCCCTTCATGCAGAGGCTCTCCCTTGTCTCCCCTGAGCCTCTTGAGATTTTTGCTGGCCATTTTCTGGTCTACACTGGCAGTCAGGAGAATTTCATTGCAATGACCCTTCTTCCCTTCACCCTCTCCAAATATGGATTTCCCCTTCCCCATGCCAAATCTGGTGATGTTATTTTTAATATTTTTCAGTTTGGCAGGGAAATCACAGATTTTAGTATTTTGATAAGAAAATCAAGTGAACGTGCCCATGGAGTGCGTCCTTCCTGAGGACCACCACCCGAGCTGCTGTCACCACATTACAGAGGCCTTGAAAGGGCTCCACTTGAGTAAGAAGCCACTTTCCTTGGCAAAGACAATGCCATCACATGTGCCAAGTGAACGTCCTCCTCCCTAGCTGAGAGCTGGGAACAGGAATATGACCAGCCTTCTTTAGTTTGGGACCTGACATCCTTTCTTTCAGCCCAAAGGCTCAGAGCCTGCACACTGCCCATCCTTTTCATTTCTAGGTTCCTAGATAATGGAGAAAGAACATTTTTCTGTGGTCTGGGAGCATCAAGGTCCAGGGCTGCTTAGAGCTCCCCCAACCTCCAGGAGCAAGGAGCAGAACAGAAAGGGAAAGAGGAAGAAAGCTTCCTCCATCTGGCTTATCAACACAGTGAGCAGAGTCTCGGTGGGTGCATACAGGGCATCTATGCCCATTTAGAGGGCTAGACAAGATGAGCATCAAAAACCTCTTCTTCGGCCCCTGTGACCCTGTGAGAGGGGGAGAAAGGAGAGGGAGAATGGAGAGAATGATGTCATTCGGTGCTTCTTAAGAACCTATAGGTTTTTCTCTCCAAGAATAAGGCTGCTATGGGGACAGTGTCTGATGCCTCCTGCAGGACATGCCATTTAGCTGGTGGAATCACCCTCAGGACCGTGGACCAGACAGGCGTTTCTATTCTTTCAAACCTCCCTGAGACTCAAAGGGGCCGTGGCTACTGGGGATGGGTTAGGCCCCCAGGTGTCTTAGGTGATTTTGTGCCTGGAGTGGGGGAGTTGTGGGAGAGACAGAGGAGCCCCCGGGCTATAAGGAAGTGTTTCTCCTGACCAAAGAGGGGTGGGACTTGTCGGCAGCATCTGCCACCAAGAGAGAGGGAGCCTGACCCCACAGCGCCCTCGGTTTCCAGCCTGCTTAGACAAGGCTGACCCTGCAGGGCAAGGGGAACCTTCTGAAGACAGAGTGGAAGAGCATGTTAGAGAAATGAGAAACTCTGGGGCTGGGTAAGGTCAGTGGGGGCTCATCCGATGAATTTAAATCCTCTTTGTTCTTATTTTGGATCCCACAGACCTGTGACAATGAACTCAGAGGACATGGCCTCAACGCTAAGGGGACTAAGGTTTCCTTTCTTGAAGAGGCCCAAGAAGAGGCAGACCTACCGAGCAAGGGAGAAACAGAGCTTGCAGAAATGATGCTAACAAAATCAGCCCGATTTTAGAGATGCCACCATATTTCTGAGAAGGAAAAGAAGGACTAAATTTTCTACAGGGGAGCTGTGGGCAGATTTGATGGGGGGTGCAATGAGGAAAGAGAGAGTTTCCGAGTGTATTCTTTAGCTCCTGGTACAGTGTGCTTACCTCCTACCAGACCTAAATATTGAGCCTTGTTACTTAGTTTTAATTAGGAGTTCCTGGGCAAAAAGTGAGCCCAGGAATTTTTAATAAAAAAAATCATAAAGTGTCCCCTTGAGGAGCAACCAGGGCACCATGAGCTGATGCCTCAGTGCCCGTAATGGTTTGTCAGGGGTCAGGTTGATTAACTGGGGTGGGACTCCTGGGGTGGGCTGAGGCCCTCACTTCTCACGGGAATGACAAGACACATGGAAGCTCTTTATGTTTCCCTCACTCCCATGATCTTTACTTCTTTCTTGATTTCCTTTTCCTGTCTCTCTGCAAATCCTGACTTCCCTGTTACTGCTCACAGATGCATATTTTCACCTTCAGGAAAGGCCATGGCCCAACAGAAGGTGTGGAGAATAATGTCAGGGAGCAAGGCACCCTCCTGTCTGAGTCCTATGGAGCCCAGTCCAACCCCCATGGAAAGAAAGGCTTCTTGAAACATCCTGTGGTCTTCTCCCGTGTTCCCAGTGGCTAAGGCGCCCCGAGGGCCCTCCCTGAGTCACCCCAACTTTGAGTGCTCCGGGTCAACAGACATCAGCAGTTTTCTCAGTGGTATGAAACACACACACACACACACACACACACACACACACACACACACCCACACACACAAGTGCATACACACTGGATATGTTTTAGTAAAATAGAGGTGGCAAATCAAAGTCTGTGACTGCCTCGAAATGCAAAAGATAAAGGAATGAAAGCTAAGAACAGATGAACAAGCCGAAGTGGCCGAGGTCCCAGAGGGATGCACCAAAGGCAGCGTCAAGGACCGCTCTGGAGGCGGACATCAGAAGCGCTGAGGCAGACGAGAGCTGGGACCCCAGCAAGCACAGAGGATGCCAGTAAGCCCCCTCAAATGGCCTCACCTCCTCTCGCCTCTGCAGAGTAAGCAGTGAGCTAAGCCCTTGGTAGGGAAGCAGAATAGAAAAGAAAAGCACCTCTGACCAGATTGGAACTCCCAATTAACCCCCGAGGGGCCCGGGCCCTCAGGCAGGTGGGGACTGGCCAGCAGGGTCCTCCCAGGGCCTGGTGTGCTCTGCGTGGAGTGCTTCCTGGACCTAGGCGTACCCTTCTGCCCCTCCTCTGCCCTCCTGCCTGCTGCCAGAGGGGACCACAGGGGACACTTCGGGAAGGGACGGGGCAGGACGGCACTGCAAATCTAGTAATAATCAAGGAAAGCAAAGAAGTCCGAACAATTTATAAAGGATCCAGTTTTACAACCCAACTGACATTTAAAATTTGTGGGTTCTTTTCTGTTTTGTTTTTTACAGATTTAGATAAACAATGAAGGGAGGGAGGAGAAGCCTCTTTGAATAATACATTTTAAAAAAAAATCCACAAACATAAAAAAAAAGTCCTCAGTTTTTGAACTTCTCTTAAGAGTAGTTCAGTGTGAGGCCTTGCACCCTAAACAGTTATATCTGGAATTAAGAAAAAAATCACAGCTACACACAACAAAGACTAACAGTATTTTTACTTAAAAATATTGTGTGTATATATAGAGAGACTTGTATATATATATATCTATATATATATATCTTTTTTGTGGAGATTTTTTCCTTTTGTGATTTTTTTCTTTTCCTTTTTTTGTGTTTGTTTTTTTGTGCCCAAGTAGAGAGATGATAGGATTGAAACGATGCCCTAAAACAAAATATTCCTTACAGGAGCAATACTTTGAAAAATAACGTTAAAAAAATGGTTTGAACATACTTGCAACACCTCCAGAAATTCAGCTTGGTACAATGAGAAAATAAATAATTGAACCAAACCTTCACCCGAATGACACGCCTTCTAAGACCCAGAGTATGCTGCTGGTGTGTCTTGCCATCAGACAGGAATTCAAGATCGAGCACCATCCCCTCCCCAGCTTCCCAGCCCCTTACACTTGACCTCAGCCATACCCAGAATCTGTCTTCTATCGCTTTTTCTACATTTCTGGCAAGACCTTGCAGCACACGCACACACACACACACACACACACACACATAAATACACACACGCACACACACATATGTGTGTGTGCGTGCGTGTGTATGCACTATGGGCACACACAGACATACACACACATGCAACACACACAAAATTCCCCACTCAACCCAGATGCACCAAGTGAGCTGAATGACTTTCAGCCAACCACAATGGTGAAAGACAGAAGCACCAAACAGTCTTTGAAATGGGTAGGTTATTACAATTTGATTTTTTTTTTTATGTTCTGATTTTCCTCTTTGTGTTAACTATTTTTAAAAAGCACAAATGAAAAAATGAAGAATTCTTTCCAGATCAATTTAAGGCTTCCCACCAAATAGAAACAGAAGAGGCCTTACCCAATATCACATGTGATAAGTGTATACCTTTTATGTCCTTAAAATGACAGAACAGATCGTTTTTGCCAGTCACTGATTAGGTATTGTGCCTTTAAATTGATGTCGTTCTTTTTGCTACTATGCTGAGTTTTATTATTACTGAATTCTCCTTGATGACGTATATGGAAATCTCCTTTAATTTGCTTTACAATTTCCTATTCTTATCGAATTATTAGGGTGGCTTTTGTTTTTTTTTTCTGTTTTGCTTTTCACCAGGAAACAAATGTGATTCTTACTAGGTGAACACTGAAATGGCACCTAGTTGTCCTTCAAGGAGCTCTGCCAACCATCTGAGTTTCAAATGGCCTTTTGGCTCCTAGAAGGGGCTGAGAAGTTGGGGTCAGGGACAGGAGGAGAGGGAGAGAAAGCAAAAAGAGGGAGGGGTTTCAATGCTTTTGCGTTAGGTCAATTTGTTTTCTTCAATACAAATAATCAGATAGGAAGAATGATTGCTTTGAGTTTTATCCATTGGTTGGTTTTTTTGTTTCGTTTCTAGATTGGTTTCATTTGATTGTTTAATTTTCCCTCTCCCAGTGCAAAAAATCACCAGAGAGTTTTGCATGAGAAAACGTGACAGTACTTAATGAAACTCAGCACCTAAGGGCATAAGGCAGTTGAAGGTTTTGTTTGTTTGTTTGTTTTGTTTTGTTTTGTTCTTTCAATCAGCACCAATCCTGGAAATGATCTACACTTGGTGTAAGGTATAAAACTTTGTTTTTTTTTTTTTCTTTTGGAGTGGAGACAACCGCTCCTTCTCCACCCTATAAACCATAGTGTGGGATTATTTTTTTTTCAATACTGTTACTTATGTGTAAAAAACAAAAGAAAGGTTTTCTTTTTGTTTTTACTTACAAAACATAGAGAATATCTTTGTATACATACAGCGACTGGAAAGAAAGCTTATCTGAAGGGGTTGTGACTTATTATTTTCTTTTTTTTTTTTTTTTGAGCATTGGTGGTGGTGGTGGTGATGATGGTGGTGGTGGTTCTGTGTTTTGGGGGAAGGGAGGGTTATATTTCTTGCAGGCGGCTTTACCGCAAACCAAACTTCCGGTCCCCTTCTCAACTTGGGTCAGGATGCTCTCAGAGCGAAGACTCATACTGTAGCAACTCATAAAGGAGCGGTCCATCCCGATACCGGATGCCCACCGCGGTGGGCGTGACATACTGCAGAACGTTAATAGTCCTTCTCAACCTCCTGTCTACAAAATGAGCATCCCAAGCTGGGTATCTCTTTCTTGGCATGTCAATCTTAATGAGGGGCCCTTCTGGGAGGTAAGGACGCCCCGTTGGGGTAGAGGGCCCCATGGGTCTCACTTGGAACACGGGCAAGCAAGTGTCAGCCGTGAGATCCTCCTGTTGTTCCGTTACGGCTCTGGTAGGCGTGACCTGGGTCCCCCGGTACCCAGGGGTCTGAGGCGCCATGGGCTCAACATCGGGGGGCAGAGGGATGCCCCAGAGCAGCTCGGCACAACAGGAGCTGGCAAAGATCTTAGCTCGTGGCCCCATAGGATGCAGCACACCGTAATATAAGAGCATCAGTGCAATCCCAGCCACAAAGCTAATAAAGACACAACACAGTGCTGGCACCGCATAGTAGTCAGTGGTCTCTGGGTTTCTGTAAAAATACCAAAGGAACGTCAAGGCAGCATTCTCAGTCAGGACTATCGTATAATAGGCAAACATTCGATATCGAGTCCGCCCTTCCTTGACGTTAAACCAGCAGAAAATGTACACAATCCCTACCACCATGTTGAAGAGGATCTCCTCCCACTTGGACATGCAGAAGTCTGTTCCGCCATGGATGATCCAGAAGGCCATGGCGCACCAGTGGACCACCACGAAGATCCCGAAGTAGAGCTGGAAGATGGAAGCAAAGAGGGCAAAAGAGATAACTCTGGATGAGATGGTGAAGAGGCGCCAGAAGAGGTGGATGAGGGCCCCTCTGTAGCTCATGCTCTTCTTGTCGTCCCTGGAGTCCCGCAGCAGCTTGTGATAGGAGGCTAGCACCCAAGCCAGGGACATCAGGGAAGTCACAGAGGAGACACCTGCCGGAAAGACACAAACCCACACGGTCAAAACCGGGGACGTCCACTGCCAGGCACTGCAGGGCTGCCAGGCCAGGGAGACGCCCACACACACACACACACACACACACACACACAGACACACACACACACAAACTCTGCAATCTAATGGAGGAAGGGGAAAGAAACAAAAGATCAGGAACCAAGCTTGGAGGCCACGGCTGCTCCCTAAGCTGACGGCTTTTGTGAAATCGGGTCAATAACCCAGTCCAGAACCCCTGGAGTTGGAGGTGGAGGTGCTTTGCCAAGGGGGCTGGGGAGCCTGGACCACCTGGCTGGCTCATCACCTCTGCTGTGGGTGGGGCCACATGTGTTTCCATTGTAAGAAATCAGAAGCTCACCGTGGGGTCCATGTCCTTGTCACTTAGCAGGCTGTGTTCTCTGAGGAGCCAGCAGAAGGGATTATGGAGGGTGGAGACCAAGAGCTTACTCGCTGCCCCAAGCTGCACAACTCTCCTTTCAGAGGGTGCTTGAGTCACCCTCTGCCTTCTCATAAGCTCATCCAATGCCCCAAGGAGCCCTCAAAAGGCTCTTCTCCCATTTAGCGTCTTCTTGTCCACTCCCTGGGCTTCCCTGGTGGTTCGACGGTAAAGAATCTGCTTGCCGATGCAGGAGACTTGAGTTCGATTCCTAGCTCAGGAAGATCTCCTGGAGGAGGGCATGGCTACCCACTCCAGTATTCTTGCCTGGGAAATCCCATGGACAGAGGAGCCTGGCGGGCTACAGTCTACGTGGTTGCAAAGAGTTGGTCACAGCTGAGCAACTAAACAACTACAAGTCCACTCCCTAAGGCCACTCTGATCAAGGACCAGGACAGCCTGTGTTTCTTGGGCTGCTTCCTCATTCACTCTTGGCCTCCCCATCGTGCTTGTTGCCTTCTCCCACCAACCACTGCTCACGGTTCCTGAAAGCCTTGACCAGTGAAACCCGGTCCCTCTCTGCCTCCGTCCAGCGATGGGAGGCAGCAGGGTAACTCGGGTTTTGGGGATTCTTTGCCCCTCCCTAGCATGGTGAGCTCTCCAAGGCTTCTGAATGTTCTTCCCTCCAAGTTTTCTCAATAAGCAGGTGAGCGTGTCTGATTGCAAGCGATACTTGAATCCCTGTAAAGCAGTTTTATTTAGGATGCTGCCTATCTGATATTTGTAACTCAGTCAAACTGAACACACTAAACAGTGACCGGAGACTCTCCAAGTCCACCCATGAGCAGGCAATCATCATTAGTCAGACGTCGTCATGAATCCCCTCTCGAGCAAGACTCCCCATCACACCTCTGCTTCTCCAAGCATCATCTCTGCTCAGTCTACCCAGCGCTGCTTTTGTTTTCCCTCTCTCCCCAAATTCCAGAACTAAATGCAGCTCAATTGAGCTGGAGTCCTGAATACTGCCCCAAGGGCCACATCTCCTAACCAAATCCCCCCCCCCCCCCCCAGAGCACAATTTCCCTTTGGTGTTCCTCCAGGCTGACATCAAAGTCACCTGGTCATTTTCTCTCTTCAGCTCCAAGGTCAGATGCAGAAGCCCCATTCTTAAGACTAAAGAAACTGGCCCAGAACTTCAGCCTTCTGCTTATTTTTCCTTCTGCTTATTTTTCCCTCCGCCCCTGTTCACCTCTCCACTCCTCTCCCAACCTCAGTGAAGGATCAAAGACTTCTGTTGCTTTACCCTCCCACCCACCCACCCCATGCCCTACCCTGCACTGGTTCTTCCTTGTCCATCTCCCTCATCCCCTCTTTTCCAACATTTCAAGGAGCTGTGCTGGTTTGCAGCTTGCAGAACATCAGAGTCTGATAACAAAAACCATCTTGTTGGTGGAAGCAGAGAAAGAGCCTTGAAGGTTAACTATTACAATGAGTATGCGTTACTTTTCTGATCATAACAACCAATGTGGAAAATAAACCAAAGAAATGATCCCAATTTCTCATCGAAGCCAATCTTGAAAATGCCTGACAATGCTTCTATCACTTTTTTGGAAAGTTCTGAACACGGTACTCATGTGTGTCCTGTTTTGCCCTTTGTCACGCAGGACATTTCCACCAGCCTCTCCTGAGGCCACGTGGTCTCTGTGACCGTGTCACAGAGGTTACGCTAACCTTTGAGCCTCTTGCATACCTGTTCTTTGGGAGTTGGGGCTGGGAGGGGGATGGGTCCCCTTGGGAGTCACGTGACTTGGGCTGTTGGTTTCTGAAGGGCAGAGAACATGCCAGGCTTATTACCAGTCACTGGAGCGTCCTCAGAAAGCTTCTTTGTGATGTCACCTCGCTTCTGATGAACATTGTCACTTTTTCTTGATGCTAAAAGTGATATATCTTGGAGGTGCTTCCACCCTCAGTGATCAAAAGGGAGTTCCAAAGCAGCTGAATGGGAAGAAGGCTTGATTTTTCTGTTCCTTCTAATAAAGCGAAATGTATTACTTCCCTTGTCCACAGGAAAGTATGAGTGCTGAGCTTACGAAGTAAGAAAAAGTAGTTTAGCTTTTGCCGAAGCGTGGTCTAATCCAGTCTCTGAGTGTGCTCTCGAACAAACGTGGGGTGTGGAAGCAGGACAGGCCCTCAGCTGTCATCGTCCTGATTTCGTTGTTTGGTGTGTGGAGACGGTAGCCCCGTCCATGCCACATACTAGCAAGCAGGAACTCACATGTCCACTGGCTGCATGCGGGCAGCCACGTTAATCCTGTATCGTCAGTGAAGCTTCTGGGTCACCTGCGCCACTTCCAGATCTGTTCCTTTGGATGGCTTCAGGGTACTACAGAAACCACTCACCTCTGAGCCAGCCTGTTTGCTGCCTCGGTCAGTGCTTCTGGAAGTCCTCTCTAGGATGTGGCATGGGTGTTCCCCAAATGTCATAAGACATGACTGCTGAATTACAAGGAGAGGTTCAGGAGATGGTCACATGGAGGACTGAGCGCTAGCGCTCAGCTGGGGGTCTGCGGGTCTGCTGATGTCCGGCCCACATTTTACCTCTCTGCCTCATCCATTTCCAACCTGGTGAAGCTGTAGATCCCTAAACATTATATCCTCGGCGGCTACACAGACCACTCACTTCAACCCCCTCACCCAACAGGAAACAGGCATCCTCGTGAAAAAACACACCCTGTGATTCACTGAGCAGGAATCTTCCTGAGAAGAACACTGTGATATAGGTACTTGCTATGGGCTATGTCTCCATCTCCTCCCCTCCCACCCACCCAGATTCTTAGTATGTGACTGTATCCTGAGACAGGGCTTTCAAAGGAACGCTGAATTAAACATCAGGTCATGAGGGAGGGCCCTGGTCCAACATGACCCTATGAGAACAGATCACCTGGGCCCATAGTGATGCTGGGGTGCGCTCACACAGAAGAGAGGCCACCTGAGGACATGGAAAGAAGACAGCCGTTTCTATCAAGAGGTAGAATCAAGATTTAAACTCAGACTCTTTGGCCTTAAAGAGGCCTTAAAGAGCCACTGTACTGACAGACCCTTCAGATTTGGTCTTAGAAGGGGCTGGCCACCCTGGGTGAGAAGGATCTAAGTCTTTCTTGGAGAGTGGACAGGAAGTGTGGCGCCCATGGGCATCTGAGAGAGGCCCTTGATTAAGGAGCTGAAAACCAAGTCTTAGTTCTCCTCTACCTTCCTCAGGAAAGGAACATGCAAGCCACAAAGAAAGAGGCGACCACCAGAATGAGCTGAGATCACTCTCCTCCTGTTAAGTGATCACTCTGCAAAGGCCTGACTCCCCTCCTGTTAAATGATCACTTTTCAAAGATCTGACTCTTACTCTTCAAAGGCCTGACTCCCCTCCTGTTAAATGATCACTCTTTAAAGGCATGACTCTCCTCCTCTTAAGTGGTCCACTTTTCAAAGGCCTGACTTTCCTTCTGTTAAGTGATCACTCTTCAAAGGCCTGATTCTGATCCTATTAACTGATCACTCTGCAAAGGCCTGACTCCCCTCCTATTAAGTGATCACTCTTCAAAGGCCCACATACTTCATTACAGAGGGAGGGGATGCAGGGCTTTCCCTCCCCAGTGGCTCACTTGGAAGATCTCTGTCTGGCCCGAGGTCAACCCCAAAGTCAACGTATGACCCTGGCCGAGACCCAGGCCCACACTGTGCTCAGCCTGGGTGTGTTTATGATTCCTTCCACTTACAGCTCCATCACCTTCTGCATTTCAAAGATCAGACTGGAGATCGCTAAACACTCCTCCTTCGGCCATGACGAGTTCCAGGCAGTGACCTTCATGGCTTGCTCATTTTTCCTGGTGCAGACCATGAAGGGGTAGGAGGTGGGGTGGGGTGCAGCTTGCCCACTGGGCCACCTGAGTCCAGCCCCAGCAGCTGGGAGGTCACTAAGTCAGGCCACGCCCTGAGAAAGGCTTGGGTCAGGGGTCTTGAGGCTCTGATCACCTGACTAGGGATCTAAGGTTTCTAGAAAGAGGACGTCCGTACCTGAAGAACAACGAAACAGAGCATGACAGGCAGAAGTCTCAGTTGGACGTCTTTGACCTGGGAGGCCCTCAAACCCAGTACGGTCACCCTCTGGTGGCTGACATGTTGTTTCAGTCAGAATTAAGGCTTTGGTCCCTACAAGGCCTGCGGGGCTCTTCAAGACACTGTCTTGAGTTATGAGTATACCCTGTCCAGTCCCTGTTCACGCTTCTCGGCGTTTCTGTCAAACCAAAGTAGCTGTCATCCTGCCAGGCCTTCATCCTGGGCCTACACAGGACAGCCCCCGGCTGCTCTGAGGTCACCTCCAGCTAGCTCCTCACACCCCCTCTGTCCCACGTGCTCCAGGCACAGTCCCACCACAGGACATGTGCGCTGGCTCTGTCCATCACCTGCGTGGCCCTTTCCCAGGTCCCCAAGTGTCACCGCACAAAAGGCTTTTACCAGAGCTTTGCTTCTCAGCCAGGCCATCGCCAGCTAGACACTGAAAACAGCAGCTCCCAGTACCGCCTGCCGCCTTCTGGGCCTTCAGTCCAGTTCAGTTGCTCAGCCGTGTACGACTCTTTGCGACCCCATGGACTGCAGCACGCCAGGCTTCCCTGTCCTTCACCATCTCCCGGAGCTTGCTCAAACTCACATCCATTGAGTCGGTGATGCCATCCAACCATCTCATCCTCTGTCGCCCCTTTCTCCTCCTGCCCTCAATCTTTCCCAGCATCAGGGTCTTTTCTAAAGAGTCAGCTCTTCGCATCAGGTGGCCCAAGTATTGGAGCTTCAGTTCCAGGCCGTATTTCCCACTTTAGTGTCGTTCACCATCCCATACACTCTCTTACTCCTTCCCTTTTTCCTTAAGTATGTTCTCACTTTGATGTAGGTGAGCCCCTCAAGGGCAGGGCAGCAATTGGTCTGGTCCTTCTGAAACTATGTGCAAAATCGCAGGGGTATTTCGATTCTCAATGGAGCTGATGGACAAAGGAACCCACCAGCTGGCTCACCTTCCCACCATTATAAAAGAACGCCCAGGGAGCCTCCATTTATGCGTGCGTCTTTCAGAAGAAAACTTTGAGGGCAGAAGGCAGAGAGAGAGATGAGGAGAAATAATACCCATCAAGTGTTCCCAATACAGCAGGCATGGTGCCAGACACTTTGCATAAATTATTTCCTTTAATCCTGACAGTAATCCCCTGAAATGCTTACTGGTACCCCATTTTATAGGAGAGGAAACCAAGGAGCCAGGAGGTAAAAGGATTTGTCTAGTTTTAAGGCTTGAAGCATGTGCTTGTATTCTGATGGTTCCCGTTTGGGGCCATGCTGATCCTGGAGGGACCACCCCTCTCAGGTTTAGCAAATTCCTAGAAATAGCGAGAAGGCAATGGCACCCCACTCCAGTACTCTTGCCTGGAAAATCCCAGGGACGGGGGAGCCTGGTGGGCTGCAGTCCATGGGGTTGCTGAGAGTTGGACACGACTGAGCGACTTCACTTTCACTTTTCACTTTCCTGCATTGGAGAAGGAAATGGCAACCCACTCCAGTGTTCTTGCCTGGAGAATCCCAGGGATGGGGGAGCCTCATGGGCTGCCGTCTGTGGGGTCACACAGAGTCGGACATGACTGAAGCGACTTAGCAGCAACAGAAATAGCCAACAACAGGTACTTTTCATATACAAACCAATCGGTATAGAACTCACACCTCCTTCATTGGGCCCTGACACTCTGGGCCACTGGTCCCCTGTCCTAATCACCTCAGGGCCAGGTACCAGACAGTTAGGGACAGGACCCCAGAGCCTCCTGATATTATTCAGACTAGCCTGTCCCAAGCCCCCCACCATGGTGTGGCATGCCGGCCTCTTCTTGGGAATCTGTAACAAGTGATTTTTTTCAGTGGCAGCTGTCTCATCTATTGGCCTTGAGATGCCTAAACAATAACAAAATCTGTCTTTTAAAACAGCTACAACATCAGCAAACTGCTGGTGAGGGAGCTTCCAACCTGGTACCTCCAGCTCCAAAGACCCCAATGCCCTGGGCTTACAAGCTCCAGTAGTTCCCCCTTCTCCCATGGACTCTCACGCAAGCTCCCATTAATGGCGCCCAAGACCTTGGGGTCTATGGCCCATGGTCTAGTGATAGTAATTCACTCACAGAAGCAGGAGAGCACTGTGGTTATGCCAGCTGGGTGAAGGCAGACTTTACAGAGATTCTAGAACAAATGTCAGCTACTCACCTGGTCTGGCACAAGCCTCATGAATGCCAGAATTCTGGTCGGCCTGGAGCACACTGTGAAGGAAGCCGTCTGCCATCACTGTTAAGTCCCAGAAAATCTACCCTCATGAGGAGCAAGCAGCCGACAAGACTCAAAGCTCTGATGCTCCCAGAGTGATAGCCATTGAATTGTACACTTCAAATGAATGACTTGTGCAGTATACAAACTGTGTCTCAATAAAGCCATTTAAATATATACTTTTTAACAAAGAAGAAGAAGAAAAGATGCTCTGCTGACAGGACTATGGGCACGGCTGAGCTATGGAAGCAATGCTGGCATCATGCCCCATCCTCCTAGCCTCCTGGCTGCTTCTGAAACACTGGGGTCACTTTCTTAGCTCAAGGCCTTGTGTTTGGCTATTCCCTCCTCTGGTGCATGTACCTTCAGTGACCTGTAGGCTGGCTCCCTCCCTGCTCTACATCTTTGCTCAGAGGTCCCCTTCCTGCCCCCTTACTGAAAGCTGGACACAGCTCTGCTCTCCCGTGGCTCTCTTCCCAGCTATAGAGCTCTGCAGCATACTTCCCATTTTCTAATACAGAAGACAAAATATTTGTTCTGCTCCTTGTCCATCTCTCTCTCTCTAAGACACATAAGCTCCAGGAGAGCAGGGCTTTCTGTCTGTTTTGTGTATTACTCTTATCTGCCCCCAGCTCCTGGAATCATGCCTGGCACATAGCAGGTGCTTAATAAATAGTTACTGAATAAGTGGTCACATTATAGTTACTGCTCAGGCTTCTGCACTGGCATGAAGCACCGCTGGTCAGCCTGCCTTGATGTCCCTCTTGTTACCGCATTTGATGCACAAACATTTTCAGGTGGCCAATTGTTATTTCATCTGTGTTTAACTATTGTTGTTTAGTTGCTAAGTCTTTTGCGACTCCATGGACTGTAGCTCACCAGGATCCTCTGTCCCTGGGATTCTCTAGGCAAGAATACTGGACTGGGTTGCCATTTCCTCTTCTAGGGGATCTTTCTGAACCAGGGATGGGACCTGGGTCTCTTGTGCTTCCTGCACTGGCAGGCGGATTCTTTACACTGTGCAACCAATGAAATTATTTACCCTGCCTTTCTCATAGCTTTCCTACTGTTTTAAGGACTCCTCCTCATATATACACACTGCACTTTCTTTTGCACTTAAAATTTGTTAACAGGGTAGATCTCACTTGTTCTTACCACAATTAAAAAAATAGAACTCTACTCTCTTTTTCTCTTGCTTGTTGTTAGGGGCAACCTCCGCCAAAAGGCCTCAGAATTGGATACAAAGTCAAGTTACACAGATGCATTGAAAGTGTCATGTCTCTGTTTGAAATCCTCGCAGATTCTGTTTAAGAGTGTGAGGTTTTAATGTTCTGTTTGATAAGAAGCCACTGGGAGCTGAAGCAAGGCTGTGAGCTGGAGTTGGTTGTTCAGGGAACTCTGTGTGCAGACACCAAGCAAGTATCTGATGGGAGAGAAGGAGGGGTGACTCCTCCGAAGGGGGCATTAACAGAGCTGCAGAGAGATCCTCCTCCAGGGAAGTGAGAGAGGCCAAGTCTGTGTTCTGGTAGCAGAAGGCAGGCCTGTCCCTCTTCACTGCAGCGATCTGTGAAGATGCAAGGCAGCCAGGGGAAGCTCACATCTCCCCCTTTATTAATCCAGGAGGCATAGACACAGACGTGGGATGAGGCTGGAAGATCTTTGTATCAATCTGGTCGGAAGCTCAGGAATATCAGAGCCAGCAGCTCCAGCTCAGCACCAGGGGGGTGGGGGTGGGACAGTAGGTGGGGAGTCAGGGAGGAGGGGGCTACTCCATCAGGGTTAGGCCAGGTGGTGGCCAACATCACAGAGGATCGGGGCACCAAAATCCCTGTAACTTTGTACAAGGTGATTCATTATCTGATGGTGTTTGACACAGTGGAAATTCACAGGTTGGTATAGAGCACAGATCTGTCACCTTCAGGCCACATAACCACATCATTGTCACCTTCTGGGAAGCAGCTTTACCTAAGTGTAACCAACATCCTAAATGATCAAGTAACCAACTTTGGGGATTCCCAGGTGGCTCAGTGGTAAAGAATCTGCCTGTCAATACAGGAACCATAGAAGACATGGGTTTGATCCTTGGGTTGAGAAGACCCCCTGGAGGAGGAAATGGCAACCCACTCCACTATTCATGCCTGGGAAACCCCATAGACAGAGGAGCCTGGTGGGCTACAGTCCATGAGGTTGCCAAGAGTTGGACATGGGCAATGTACCCGTGTACATTGAATGACTGAGCATGTATGCAATCAACTTTTGTGACCCAGATTTGGAGGGTAACAGCTGATGTCCATACAAGCAGGACTAAAGAAAGCACTTTTCACATTAGACAAAAGAAATCTCCCAAGAGGAGAGAGGTGGTCATCTTTCATCATGGGGAGAGGAGGGCGAGGAGGGCCAGTTAACCAACCCCACAGCTGGCCCTCCTTCCCCTGAGAATGGGAACGTGGAAGACTGGGCCTCACGCAGAAGGGAAAGCTGATCAGGAGAGGGAGCTGACGCCTCCTCCAGGATGCAAGCAGCTGCAGAAGTAGTCACAGACAGGAGCAGCAGAGAAAGTGGATGGACACCCGCATCTCTGTGGAGTTTCTCATCAGCTCTTGCTGGAAAAAGGAGCAAGTGTGAAGTGGGAGAGCTTCTGATAGAAGAGGAGCCAGCAAGTGAGCTTAAGAAAGAAGAAAACCAGAAACTTCCAGTGGTCCAGTGGTTAAGACTCCACACTCCCAATGCAAGGGGCCCAGGTTCAATCCCTGGTTGGGGAGCTAAGATCCCTCATGATGCATGGGGGCAGCTCAAAAGAAAAAAAAAAAGAAAACTAATTAGGGAGGTTAACACCAAAGGGATGGAAAGACAGGGGCCTATTTGGATCTTAGAGTTCAATGTTTGTCTAAAAGAAAACCAATGTTTAAGGACCCCCACCGAAGGACAGGTGTCTTTTCAAACCCATTCCTGACACAGCATCTTGCCTACAGCAGAGCAGATGCCTGACACGTTGGGGGGGGGGGGGTGTGAGGCCACGAGCAACAGGTCACAGAGTCGTATAAGGACAGTACCTCAGTGTGAGCGCAATCCCAGAGGGCACTCTCAGGCCCTGTGTGGGTGGAGAGAGTGGCACTCCCCTACCCCGGCCAAAAGCATCAGAAAACCCCCAAAGTCGGGAAAGGCGACAGAGCTGCTAACTCTCAACCCAATCCCCAGAGAGCCTCTTTCATTTCAACACACCCCGTCGGAACCCCCAGCCTCCTTCCATCACCACCTCCCACAGGCCTGCTGAGTGTTGTTGATTTCTGCTCCAGAGTTGCCGGCCAATCTGTGCACTTGGCTTCCTCTTCAAGCATTCCAAGCCCATCGTTTTAGCCCCGGACCCCACAGCTGCCTCTAACAGGTGCTCTGGGCTCTTGGTTTCCTCCCTGCACACCAGGAAAAGGATTAAAAAAGCTAATCTGGCACCAATGCAGGAGACATGGGTTCAACCCCTGATTCGGGAAGATCCCATGTGCCCTGGAGCAACTAAGCTGTGAGCCACAATTATTGAGCCTGTGCTCCTGAGCGCGGGAGCTGCAATTACTGAAGTTGCAACTACTGAAGGGCCTAGAGTCGGTGCTCTGAGACAAGAAAAGCCACTGCAATGAGAAGCCCACTCTCCATAACTAGAGAAAAGCCCGGGCAGCAATGAAGTCCCATCTCAACCAAAAATAAATAAAAAAATAAAATTATAAAAGCTAATCTGGGGCCTCTCTGGTGTTTTAGTGGCCAAGACTCTGCACTCCCAGTGCAGGAAGCCCAGGTTCAATCCCTGGTCAGGAAACTAGATCCCACATGCTGCAACTAAAATCCAGTACAGGCAAATAAATTTTTTTTTTTAAAGCTAATCTGGTCATATAGCTTTCTTACATAACCCTTCCCACTGCACTTGGTATACACCCAAGCTGTTAGGCCCACGCCTTCCTCTTCATCCTTCCCACATCACTCTCCTTCCCCTGATCGCTGACCTGCAGCCATGCTGAGTCCTGTCATTTTCTAGAATAAGCCAGGTTTTTTCCCACCCCAAGGCCTTTGTATATGCAATTCCCTCTGCAGGGAAGGCTGTTTCTGCTTCCCCCATAGTTGGTTCCTCCTCATCGTTTATACTCAGGCTAAGTGTCAACTGTCTAGAGAGGCTTTCTCTGCTGTGTGTGTGCTAAGTCGCTTCAGTTGTGTCTGACTCTGTGCAACCCCATGGACTGTAGCTGGCCAGGCTCCTCTATCCATGGGATTCTCCAGGCAAGAATACTGGAGTGGGTTGCCATGCCCTCCTCCAGGGGATCTTCCCAACCCAGGGATCTAACCCATGTCTCTTATGTCTCCTGTACTGGCAGGTGGGTTCTTTACCACTAGTGCTGCCTGGGAAGCCCAATGCTGCACAAATAAGCTCTCTGCACACCCCACCCCAGGTACTACACCAGGTACTACACACCCCAGGTCTTGGCATCATGTTTATTTGCTTAAAGCATTTGCCACGATACGCCAGCTATCGATCTGTTCCTGTTATGCCTTCCAAGAGAGAAGGGAAGATTCATGAGGGCCTGGACTACCTCTGTTATGTTCCCTGTTACCCTCCGCATGTAGTATGGTACCTGACTGAAAGCATCTTTGTCGACGGGAAGACTGTGTCACGTACCCTTAATACACCAGCCAAAGTGCTGTAGACGGGTATGTGCAGTTCACTAGACCTTCACAACCACCCAGAGGAGTTATTACGCCCACTTTACAGATGAAGAAGCCCAGTTAGGAGATCAACTTGTCCCACATTGTAAAGCCAATAGATGGCGGACGCGGAATTTACACATAGCTCTGGTGGACTTTTCTCACCATGCGGGACTGCCTCCCTATCCCTGTCATAGCCAGCAAGACTCTTGAAGCTCCCAGCTGACACCAGGCTCATTACAGTGAAAAATGGCACTATTTTACCAGGTAAAATGTATAATTTTTTTTATCTTTATTTAAACTTGACTTGAGACATCTGATTTAAGGAGGACTCCAAACGACCAAAATCCTCAAATGAAAGTGAAGGTGAAAGTCGCTCAGTCATGTCTGACTCTTTGTGACCCCATGGACTATATAGTCCATGGTCAGAACACTGGAGTGGGTAGCCTTTCCCTTCTCCATGGGATCGTCCCAATCCAGGGATTGAACCCAGGTCTCCTACATTGCAGGCGGATTCTTTACCAGCTGAGCCACAAAGGAAGCCCAATAATATCTGCATGATTTAATATTACCACTACGATTGTATTTTGAATTGATAAGCATTAAAGAATTGATGGTTTTGAATTGTGGTGCTAGAGAAGACTCTTGTGAGTCCTTTGGACTGAAAGATCAAACCATTCAATTCTAAAGGAAATCAACCCTGAAGGACTGAAGCAGAAGCTGAAGCTCCAATACTTTGGCCACCTGATGCGAAGAGCCAACTCACTGGAAAAGACCCTGATGCTAGGAACAATTGAAGGTAAAAGAAGGGGACGACAGAGGATGAGATGGTTGGATGGCATCACTGACTCAATGAACATGAGTTTGAGGAAACTCTGGGGGATAGTGAAGGATGGAGAAGCCTGGTGTGCTGCAGTCCATGGGGTCGTAAAGAGTCAGACACGACTGAGCGACTGAACAAAAACAACTAGTTTTATGGGTAAAATAGATGCAAATCCATCTTTCAGGCTGACTACTGTAATGTTAACCCAGTTATAAAAGAGGAATCAAAGGTGGAGAGATGACATAAGGAGAAAAAGTGGAAGAGGCTGGTATCTGGCAAGGTCCGTGGAAAACTCACCTATTACAAAAACAGTAATCTACCTAAGCGTCTACTAGCATTAATGGTACAAAGTGGACAGGTGTCACCAAAGGCCACCAAATGAGACCAGCTGGCCATGATGGCATTAGTAACATGTGGTCCAATTCTACCATCACCACCAACAAAATGGCCAGATGCTGCCGGCGGCCCTCGACATTTGTCATGTCAAAAATGTCCAGAACAACCCTCTGTGGTAAGTACCAATATTATCTCCGTTTCAGAAACGAGAAAACTGAGGGACAGAGAGGCTCAGTACCTTGCCATAGGTCACACAGCTGTCAAGCAGCAGGGGGAGTCAGCCCATCTTTCCAGGCTGCTGCCCTGCAAGAACGGACAGCGTCCACGTCGCCAACAAGCCCCTTCCAAGTTCACAGCCTTGGCTGTCGTCTCCAGATGGTGTGGAGCAAGGGGGGAATCCCATTGGAGAGTGCCCTAAGGTGCCTGTGAACCTGGTGGTACCCAGGGCCCACTGGAGCAGCTTGGGGAGCCGGGAAGCAAGGACCCAGGAGGCTTGCAGGCCCCAATAGCCAGGGACCCTCTGCCCCAGCTGCCTCGCTACCACGGATCATACACACTCACACCATCTGGAGTCAGGAATCTCTGCACTGAGTCCCTTCAGCAACATCTCTGCTTGAATATTCCCCGTGACAGGAAACTCACTACCTACTGAGACAGTCTCTCCATCTCTGGATGACTCCTGCTGTTTGAAATGTCTCCCTTATGGTGAATCGATAACCAGCTCCCTGTAGCTCCCTCCCGCTCTTTGTAACCATCATGATTCCCCTACATTCCTTCAAATGTTGGGGTTCACATAGCCTACATCTTCCCCAGGATGAAATGTCCCCAGTATCCCCCAAGCATGGTGATCTCCAGCCCCTCCTCACCCTGGACCTTTGCCCCAGTCAGAACTCCAGCCCCACTGAAATAAGCTCTGACATGACCTGGACACTCGCAGGCTGGTCTGACTGGGGTCTGCCCTGACATCAGCAACCCAGGGTGACAGTGTGCTTTGACCAGAGGAGTTCTTGGGTCGCTGGGTGGCCCCCAAAGGCTCTCTGCTGCTGTAGAGACCAGTGGTGTCCAGACCAGCCCCTGGGCGCTTGGGGACTATCTGGAGCTGCAGGGGCCAGGAGTAGGGGGTGGGGTCGGTGGGCGGGATACCCTGGGCTCTGGACCCGCACCCCTCATCTACCTAGAACACAGCTGCTTCAGCCTGTTTTCTAAAAGGGTCTTCTACATTTTGTAAACGCGTTTGAATCACCACGGCTCAAGAATGTCTAAAATGCCGCGTGACACGATTTAGCCTCCTGGGCACGTGCTGTCTCCCTCATCCCGTGTGTGCAAACTCCATGGCTCAGGCCAGCGCCGAGATAAGGGGCCTTTTCCCTGGACTGGGAGACCCAGGACCCCTGCTCTGCCGCTCCAGGGACACTGGAGATCGGGCTCTGCTCTGCCCACACGAGGGCAGCGCAAGCGCACATGTGACAACGGCGGTGCGGGAGCGCACACCGGGGCGCAAAGATGCTGCGCCCTGGGGATCCGGACGGGCGACGCCCCTTGAGTGTGGGCGAAGGGTGGCCCCCAGCCCCGGGGTCGGGGTGGGGGGACTCACAGGGCAGCGTCTCGGCGCGGCTCTTCTGGATCATTATGCAGAGCTGTAGCACCAGTTGGGGGGCGCTTTCCAGGAAGGTCTCCAGGAGGCGCAGCATGTTGACGTCTGCATATTCGTACATCATAGCCCAGTAGAAGCGTCGCTGGTGTTCCTTCTGCCGCTGGCTCTGAATCCCCAGGTACATGGTGCGGATATACCTGCGAGAGACGGGACAGAACACAGAGAGAGGCATGGGTTGGGGTGGGGGTTCTGGAAGGGCCAGGCCCTCCCGGGGAAACCAGCCTCCCCTCCTTGGTTCTGAGGTTTTCCAGGTGCTTGGACCAGCTCTAGGGGTTCTCCCAGCCCACCAATGAGGTACTGAGGCTTCAGGGTGGGGTGGGGTGGGATCAGGCCAGGGAAGGGGGCCTGGGCAAGTTGTCCCCTCCCCTGCCTCAGTTTGCTCATGTGTGAAGTGAGAAATGAAAGAGTGAGACCCAGTGACCTTGCAGGCCTGCCAAGGAAGTATCACAGGTGAGCGCAGGGGGCAGGTGGACTCCCTCAAGTTCAGGGTCCCAGGGGAAAATTCCAGTAGGGTTTTCACCTCTCTGGAGGAGGAGAGAAAGCAATTAGCATTTATGAAATTCCTACTGAGGATCACTAGTGGGCTGCCAGTGTGGCCTGGGTCCCAGGCGACAGGCGGAAGTAAACCCACATGGGACAGGCAGGCAGGGCTCGCAGGCACAGGCTCCAGAGGTGGATGCAGGAGCCACCAAGACCTGGCCGAGGCTGTTGGACGCCAAAACTCATGTGTGCCCCGCTCCACGCTAGGGGGAGCCTACAGTGGCATCTCCGTCGAGGTGTGGCCCATCTCTTAGCCACACAAACACATGAACCCCACTCCCTCCGGAGGGGCATGGGGCAAAAGAAGCAGTGCAGGTGGAGGGTGTGGGCTCTGTCATCCGCTAATTGTGGGGACCTGGACTAATCACCCCAAATCTGTGTCTTTGTTACTCTTCTTTAACATAAGAGAGTTATAGCGTCATGAGGCTGATGGGGAGCTTGGGGAGATGATCTAAATGCTGGCTGTGGATCCAGGCCCATGGAAGAAAGCCCCTATGCCTGCTGCAGTTTTCCCTAAACTGTAGACGCTTTCTCCAAGCCACAACAAGGGGAGGATGGACAGTATCATCTCAGCCAGACATGGGAAGACCCCTGGAGAAGGAAATGGCAACCCACTCCAGTATTCTTGCCTGGGAAATCCCATGGACAGAGGAGCCTGGCGGGCTACAGTCCACAGGGTCGCCAAGAGTCAGACATGACTGAAGCAACTTAGCATACACAGAAGCCAGACTCAGCCAGTGGTCTCTGGGGCCAAGCCTGGCCCAGAGGAGCGGGCAGCGCCAGGACCAAAGCAAGGTTCAGAAAGCACAGTGGGCCCAGTTAGGATCAAGATCATGCAGCATCAGTTGGGGTCACAGACAACAGGACAGAATGACATGTGCCTCCCTGGCCATCCCCCGGGAATGACATCATTGTGTCCTCTGGACCACCAAGCCAGAATCACAGAGGTTGAGAGCGTGGCTGACCCCCTTCAGGGTCCCCACTGTCCCCAGGCACCCCATCAGGGGCCCACTTGGGGGTCTGTCTCCATCATCACTGCCAGCCTGGTCCCTGCCATCACCCCGTCTCTCTTGGATCAGAGCAGAAGCCTCCTAACTGGCCTTCCAGGGCCCATTCTTGCCCCCAGAACAACCCACTCTCTGCCCAGCAGCTGAAGCATTTTGTCAAAATCACAGATGCAGTCATGCCGCCACCTTCCTTCAACCCTCCCATGACTTCCCATCTCGCTCAGAAGAAAAGCCCAGCCCCTTCCTCATCTCCTGGGCCCTGCCCGCCCCCAAGCCTCATCGCCTGTCCTCTCCCCGACTTTCTCCTGTCTTGTCCATCTCCTGTGGACACGTGAGCTTGTCTCTGCTCACACCCTCCCCCGGGGTGCCTGTGGAAGAAGGAAGACCCCTGCCCCCCAGGGCTGAGTCCCCCTGCGGGACAGCACTGTCACAGTACTGCAAAAGCAGCCCGCTTCCTCAGGAACACCGAATTTCTAAGAGGCTCCCAGAGAAGGGCTCTGTACTCCCCTCCTTGAAGCAATGGGAAAGGTGGGCATTGCCCAGGAAACTTACGTGGGTTTTACAGCAGCCCGTGCTTTAGAAGCAGAGGTAAGAAAACCTACATTTGTAAAATAATATAAAACTACAGTGGTGCTCCTATCTAAGTCCAAACTGGTGGGCCTCCTACCTATGGAAAAGACCTCCAAGATGACCCATCGGGGTGGCTGAGATGGATGCCTTACTTACTGCATATACACTCCCTGGGGTGAGCGGAGAACAACCCCACAGAAAACTGCAGGGAGGGAGGCGCTGGAGCAGGGATGGTGTCAGGCTGGAGTGAACTGTGCGTGGCTGCCAGCCCCACCGGGCACCACACATCTCCCGAAGGTCCTGTCACGCCCTGTGGGGCAGCTCTGATTACCGTCCCTTAACACCTGGCGAAACAGAAGCTCTGAAGTGAAACAGGGCGTTGAATCCTTGTCTGCTCCAGATTCTATCACTTACTGGCTGTGCCGCTTCCCATGAGTCACTGCCTTTCTCTAGGCCTCTGTAAGCTCCCAAAATCACGGGACCAGGGGTGAGGCAAAGGAAAGGATGGGGAGGGGGGTTGGTTGTTGTCCCCAACCTGGAAAGCCACGGGGTCACTGAGAGAGAGAGGCAGAGACTGAGAGACACAAGAGACAGCCACAGAGAGAGATGGAGACAGGCAGGAAGGAACAGACACATACAGACAGAAGGGAGACAGACAGAGCACTCTGGAGGAGGGACTGGAAAGAGAAAGGGACAAAGGCGAGGGAAGCTGTGTCAGAGCTGAGGGCCTGGAGACCGACTAGATGAGGTGCCCGGAGCAACAGGCTGGGCGGGGGAGGCTGCTGTAAGGATGTGTGGTCCCAGGTAGTTGGAAGGGGCCGGACTCTAGAAGCCCGGGCAGAGGGGATGGTCGGATCAGGTCGGATGGTGGCCTGAGGAGACAGCAGGAGTGGACGAGGGTGCCCTGGTGAAGGAGCAGAAGCAGGGCTTCGAGTCCAGAGGCTCCGCGCGGGCATCCAGAATAGCCACGCGGCCAGGACAGCTTTGGTGCCGGAGGTCTCCCAGGTCGGATATGGTCTCTCTGCTCCTAAACGCCTCTCTACTCAGATATGGCACCTGTAATGACAGTGCCGGGGGCCACAGACTCCCTCAGGGGCCAGACCACAAAGCTCTACTTTCTCAGGTCTACTCTCTCAGACCACAGCCTCCACCTCACTGAGCCTCACAAGGGGGCCCAATAGGGGGACGATCCTATATCACCACCCAAGCCTATCTACGCATCCAGGTCCCCAGGCAAGGTAACACCAACACGCAGGTTCCCCCAGGTCAGCCTCACCAGGGCAAAGCGAGCTCTTGGTCTGCCCTTCCATGCCCCTGTTCCCCAAGCCACTAGCCCCTCTGTCCAGCATGGCCAGCTAAATGGAAGACAGCGAGTCCAGAACACGTTGGTTCAACCATAACATCTGCCAGAGAAGACCAAGCTTGCCTCTATGGTAATATCCCAAGATACGGGAAGAGATGAAGGTAGGAGTGGGCAGAACCGGAGCCACTCCCCACCCATGAGCAGACAGATGCTCAAAGCCCAGTGTGCACTGGGATCAAGTCTGACACCCAAACTGGTTATCATGCCTCCTGGGACACCAGCTCACATAGCCTGCCACCTGGAGTAGGAGCTACATCAGAGTCTAGTTCAAAATTCCCAATCAATCCTCTGGCTCCTGCACCCTCCTCTTCTGTCCTCAAGTCCCTGGGTCCCTGGTAGACCTTATAGAATCCAGAGTGGGGTCTTGATGACCTCTGGGGAAGCCCCCCCGCCAGCAGCCTCTTGCTAAGCCTTCAACCCCTGTGCAAACACAGCCACGGCCCGTGGCCACAAGGTGGCGCCAGACCCTAAGCCACGCAGGACGGCTGCTCCGCACCGTGATCTCATCCCAGCCGGCGGCCTCCCAAGGCCCGCACCTTTCAATGCGGCAGCATCGGGGTGCGAGGGGGCGGCTGGCCAGGCCGAGGGCAGTCCCGGATGTGCCACGTCCCCACGAGAAAGCATCTGCAGGACACACAAGGTGGGCTGCTGCTCCCTCACCTTCTCCCTCTCCCTGGCAGGTTCCAGAAAGCTCACCTCCTCTAGAAAGGTTTGGGAGGAAACACATCCAACTCTCCTCCTCCTGACTGGCTTCCACCTGGATTCTGTGTCACCTGCTGTCACATTGATTCTCTCCTAAGAACATTGGATCATGAAAGGCACAGATCTAAAGGCAGGCAGGCAGCTGCCCTCGTGGAGCGAGGACTCAGGAAACCTGTGTCTGGTGTGAGGTCCGTGGGGCTGCTCGACCTTGGGCAAGTCACCCATCACAGAGGGGCAGACCGAAAGACCGCTAAGCCAAAGGATCCTTTTATTAACTCCACCTTTCTCTGGCTTCTCAGACCTAAAGAACGGCCAGGCCTCTTGACAAGGAACACCCAGTCTTTCTGTGGCGCTCATATGTGCCTGGCACTGCTGTGAGCATTTTCTATTTATCAACTTACTTAATCCTTGCAACAGATGTAGAAGGTGGGTGCAATATTACCCCCTCTTTAACAGATGGTAAACTGAAGCACCAGGGTTATGAAATGTGCTTCAGTTTACCCAGCTAAGTAAGGGGTTGAGGAGGGCTGCAAGCCCAGAAGTCTGCTCTGGGGCCAGAGCTCTCAATTCCCACCTGCACAATTCTTGAGAGGTAGACCAGTTGTCCCTTTCCTTGTGAACTTCCTGCAATTTGCTTGCTTTTACTACTAGTGGAAAATCATGGTTTGTACCTAACACCTGGGTTCTTTCTCATTTCTGTTCCAGGCTGTATGGCCTTGGGGAACATCTCCTACCTCATGGAGCCTCAGTGTTCTCATATGTGCAATGCCTGGCCCAGAGGAGGTGAACGAATGGATGCATCTTATCATGGTCCCCTGAGAGGGCCTCAGGGGACTCAGATGAGGCAATGCCTATGAGAACAGATGGGAGACCAGAGGCCAAGGATGGCACCTATCACTGACCCCCCACAAAGGGCTCTCCTCCTGTCTTCCCTTCAGTCCATTCTCCTTATTCCCCTTCCAAGGCTATCTCCTCCCCTTACTTCATAAACCACAGAACTGTTTAAAGTTCCTTATGCCTCCAGGAGAACTCTCTAGTTCTCTGAGCACATTTTCACCTTCCTTCAGAGCACACTCTGAAGGAGACATATTTGTCATCTTTTCCTCTCTGGTTCATCTGAGACTCAGAGAGGCTGAGTGATTTCCCCAAAGTCACACAGCAACTCATGATTCAGGTGCATCAGAGGTCTTGGCCAAATTATGTTGCCCCACTGACAGTTAGCTAAGGGAAGCTAGAAGCAAGAGGCTGAATAATTTCACCTGTCTGGACCCACAGCACCCTGCTGCTTCTTATGACACACTGTAAAGTCAGGGCTGAGTCCAGGTTTGGGGGGACCTGAAGCTTTGAGAATCTTTAAGAGAAAAACAAAGTCTATGAAACAGTGGAAGTAGAAATATTGATAGCATCAATTCTGTACACTTTTTTCCCAGAAAAATAAGAGAACACTTCTGTATTCACCTTATGAGGTCAGCATTACTCTATCAAAGTCAGACATGTACCACACAAGAAAATAAAACTACAGACAATATCTCTTATAAAAGTGAAGGTGTTAGTCACTCAGTCCTGTGCAGCTCTTTGCGACCCCAGGGACTATAGCCTGCTAGGCTCCTCTGTCCATGGAATTCTCCAGGCAAGAACATTGGAGTGGGTAGCCATTCTCTTCTCCGGGGGATCTTCTCAGCCCAGGGGTAGAGCCTGGGTCTTGTGTATGGCAGGCAGATTCTTTACTATCTGAGCCGCCAGGGAAGCCCCATCCCTGATAAACACAGATGCAAATACCTTTAGCAAAATACCAGCAAATCAAATTCAATGATATGTGGAAAGAATAGTATTTGATAGCCAACTGGAGTACATCTGGAGAATGTAAGGCTGATTCTATATTCAGAAATCAATTAATGTAATTAATGATATTAACAGGTAAAACCACACACTACATTAACTGATGCAGAAAGAAAGCATTTGACAGAATTCAACATCCACTGATGATTTTTAAAAAAAAAAAAAACTCTCAGCAAACCAGAAATAGAAAAGAGCTTTCTTAACATGACATAGATGAAGGACATCAATAAAAATTAATAGTTAATATCACACTTAATGATAAAAAGACTGAAGATCTTAAGATCAGGAACAAGGCAGTGATGTCTACACTCACCATTCCTATTTAACATCATACCAGAAGTCCTGGTCAGTACAATAAGTCAGAGGAAAGATATAAGATTATACAAACTGCAAGGAAAGGGACTTCCCTGATGGTCCAGCAGTTGAGAATCTGCCTTCCAGTGCAAGGGACACAGGTTTGAGCACTGGTTAGGTAACTAAGATTCCACCTGCCGTGAGGCAACTAAACCCCCAAGCCACAGCTATGACCTGATGTAGCCAAAAATAATCAATGAATAAAAATATTTTTTAATTGCAAGGAAAGAAGTAAAATTGTCCCTATTTGTAAATGATATGATTGTCTGGATAAAATCCCCAGGAATATAAAAAAAAGTCCAGCGAACTAATTAGCAAGTTTAGCAAAGTCTCATGGTACAAGGAAGACAGAGGAAGGAGCCTGATGTGCTGCAGTCCATGGGGTTGCAAAGAGTCTGACCTGACTTAGCAACTGAACAACAGCAACATGATACAAGGTCATCGTATGAACACTGACTGTATTTCTATAGACTACTAATGAACAAGTGGAAATTGAAATTAAAATATACATACCACTTAAACAAGTTCCCTTAGGGGAAGAGAGGACAGGGGAAGAGGATTAAGAGGCACAAACTATGAGGCATTAAATAAATAAGTCACAGGGATGAACGCACAGCACAGGAAATACTGTCAGTATGTCATAGTAACTTTGTTCAGAGTATAATCTATAAAGATATTGAATTGCTCTGCTGCACCCTTGAAACAAGTATAATACTGTAAGTGACTTATACATCAATTTAAAAAAAGCTTTTATATTTTTGTACTTTTTAAACACGAGCAGCCCATGCCTCCGGGGCCTGTTGACCCTCGTCCTGGTGGGTATGGAGTACTCTCCCACAGGCACGCACACGCACCACCACCACCAAGGATGCTCCACACAAACACCACACACAGACACTCGTGCACACCGCCACACACCCAAACACAAGTCCAGGTCCTCGCTTGTACAGACCCCCGTAGCCCACGATCATATCCTGGTGTCAACAGAATCCAACCAGGGATCCCTGAGGGGGTGGATGGATCCCTGCCTGCCGCTGGCATCACAGCTGACTCAGAGGACGGACGCAGAGGGAAAGGCTAAAGCACATCACTTCTGGGTAGAAGTGGGATCGCCAGAGAGAGGGTGCTGCAGGTACTAGACAAGGAGCGAGGGCTCACAGGGCTGTCATCGCGGGAGGGACCCTGCCCCCGACACCAAGGGCAGAGCTGGGCCAGCTGCCACCCCCACACACCCCAGGGCTCCCTGACATCTGAGCTTGTGCAGCCCTGGCCCTGCTCACACCTGTCCTGCTTCACCTCCACCTGAGCCTGGCAGATCGAGGAAGCCTGGCTCACGGTCGCGGTCAAAGCGTTCAGAGCTGTCATGATGATGCCTGCTCTGCACTCTCGTCTGACCCTCCTTATAGGTGGAGGGGCTCCTTCCCACATGTCCTCTGCATCGCTGACTGCATCCCAGGGGCCTAGGGCTGTGCAGTGGCCCCAAAGCAAGGTGGGGCGGTTTCAGGGTTCTGGGCTGCGTGGTGCTTATGCAGGAACCTTGCTGGTCTGGGGTCTGTCACCTGCTGAGGATGGAAGCTGACCTGGGTCCCCAGGTGTCATTGAGGCCTCCAGGGCTGTGGTGTCAAAAAGGGGGTGCTCCCACCTGTAGCATACTGACTCCATGCCCAGGTAGGAACCCCTGAGAGTCCTCTGGGGCCCCAGGTCAGGACAGAGAAAAGTTCTTCAAGCTCTTCTAGGCCATCACAGATCTTGGGGGCACCCAAGGTGTGGCAGACAGGATCAGGGTTCAGCCTGCCTGCCTAACCTCTGCCAGGTACTGATACTCCCATTTTTACAGATGAGGAAAATCGAGGCTAACCTGGATCCAGTAATCCAGGTGGCTCCCTATTGGCTGTGCAGTGAGGTACCCAACCTCCTGCCTCTGCCCCGCCTCCCACACCTGTGCTCCCCACCCCTGGCCACACCGGCTGGCCCTCCAGCCCCAGGCCCTCCTGGCATGTGCTCTTCTCAGTATCTTGGCTTCTGCTGTCTCCATCATCCCTGAAGGGCCCAGTTCTCCCCACGTGCCTCACTCCATGCCCAGGTCGCCGCATTTCCCTTCCCCACTCCTGTTATGCTGGGTCCTCAGTATAGCTCCTATTTGTGGGGTTCTCCCTACATAATAGGCACAGTGTAAACCTTCTACATATATTACGTCATTTAATCTGAGAACGTTACGATCATCGACAGATGAAGAAAATGAAGCAAGAGGAAGTCCCAGGATGCGGCTGCCAGGCTCATGCCAAGCACTGGACTCCAGAGACAGGGCTTCTAACCCAGAAACACTACATTCTTCTATTCCTTATCATTTCCTCCTACTCTCTCTTCCCACTTCACTTTCAATTCTATGAATTAGGTCATCGATTAGTCCCATTTTATAGAATCAGAAAACTGAGGCTCAGAGGGGTTGCACAGTGCACCAGGTTGGAAAGTCAGGTACTAGCCTTGATTTGATTATCTGCACCCCATCCCTGTTTTCCACCCCTAGAGGTCCCTCCCTCCTCACAGCCCATCCGCAATGGAGTCACACAGAGAGGCCTCTCTAGCTAGATCATAACCCCTGGATTATGCTGCTGTACAGCCGCTGCCCGTACCCCACCCTGGTAAGCGTCCACGCAGAGGGTGCTACGGTGCATTTATCCCCTGCTCTGATGGTCCCATTTGACCAAGAGATGCCTGCAACTCTACCTTCAAATACACAAAATACATGTTCCCCGAGGCAGATGGCTAGAGGGGGTGTGAGGAGCACAATTAAAGAAGGAATGACCTGGGCTGGGGACAAGAGAGCCCTTACCAACCAGCCTGGCAGGATACCACTACTACAAGGCAGGTTTTCTGCCCTCTCTGGACACTTTTAGAGAGAAGCGAAGCTCCAGGGCTGTCAGGCGTCAGAGGCCCAGAGCTCACAGAGCAGAGGGGCTGAAACTGTCTTTCCAGTGTATCATAGGCATGGCATGGTGCGCCCAGTGCCCACCTGGGCATATACACGTGTGTATCCACACAGAAGTCTTAGCCGAGGACCCCCTCACACTGCCGAAATGCCAATGTGGGTGGCTCACGGGGCCCCTAAGCTGGCACACTGAGAAGAGTGGACGAACATAGCCCCGGCTGTGGGCTCCGGGCCCTCTCTGAGTGTGAGGATGGATTCTGGAAACTTCCACGGCCTGGCTGGCCTAGAAGCCCCCCACTCCTCCCCTCCCCCGACTCTGGCTGAAATGTCTTCAGTGAGGAGGAAAGGTGGAGGGGCCAGCTGCCAGCTCAGCCCCGGAGAGCAGCGCATCAAATAGGAGCTATTTTTAGCCCTTCTCTCCAGCGTCTAACATCAGCTGAGCAGTGGTGGCCGGCTTGGGGCAAGCATTTGGGAGAGCATGTCTTGGCTGGGGCCAGGGGAGACGACAGGGAAAGCTCCCCAAAGCTTCAGGGAAGGGAGGTGGCTGTAGTGGGTGTCACTCAGTCGTCTTCCTGGGTGTCAGGTCCTGGTGGCAAGGTGGCCTCAGCATCCCTCCAGGCATGGGTGTGAAGTGCCCCACCCACCTCAATTTCCCCCTGGCACAGGGGGGCCAAGCGATTGCTTCTTCTCTGAGACTCTGCAAGACACCTGAATTAAAAAAATCAAAACGCCTTTGCAAACGTACATGTTGGAGGAACGCTATCTGTTTCTCATCAGCTCCCAGAAGGACAGAGAGCCGAGTTTTGAGGTTCGGGTTTATCTCTGCACACCTGGTGCACAGCACACAGCTGGACGCTTAGTGGACATTCCGTGTTTGTCTCATGAACGAATGAACCATCGGTCAGCCTGCTAGTCCAATCCCTGAGCCCTGGGAAGTTTAGAGAGCAACCTCCCTGGTCAGATATAAGGAAACCCTCCCTCTTCTCCAAGCTCTGTGTCAGCTCGGAGTGTCCAGAGGGGGCGTCCGGGAGCTAGAGTCCAGAGCAGAAGCTGGAGCCCTCTTCCCTGCTCTTCTCCGGCCTCCCCATCTGCCCCCAACTCGTCCACAAGCTTCACTCTCTGGCCTGCTAAGCCCCCAGTCCTGAATGAATGAGGGACTGCCTTTCTCTCTCCAGCCGGTTGGCACAGGCTCTTCTTAACCAAGGACTTCCCTGGTGGCTCAGATGGTAAAGCATCTGCCTACAACGCAGGAGACCTGGGTTCAATCCCTGGGTCGGGAAGATCTCCTGGAGAAGGAAATGGCAACCCACTCCAGTATTCTTGCCTGGAAAATAACATGGACGGAGGAGCCTGTTAGGCTACAGTCCATGGAGTCACAAAGAGTTAGACACAACTGAGCGACTTCACTTCTTAACCAAGTGATCAAGCCCATCACGGGCCCCACCCACCCTTGTGAGTCTCTGCTGGGAGTTGGAACCGCTGCTGTGCCCACTGTGGAAAGGCCGCTTCACCTTCATCTGGATGAGAACTGAAGATTCTGATGATGGCCCTCCAGCGCTTGCTTTGCCTGCTTCTTGCTGAAACAGACTTACTGGTCTGCACCCGAGCACTACGGGAGGAGGTTGGCCCTGCCCAGTGAAGGACACATTCAGAGTGCCTCCCCACCTCAGCAGGGATCCACCGGCCCGAAGCAAAGTCACGTGCACTCTGGTGGTATGAGCTCTGAATCATGTGACCAACATATAAGCACGAGCCTGCTCAGGGCAACGGCCCTGAGGATCCCTGGGCCCGGGGAGGAGGACACGCCCGTGCCTTTGTCACAAGCCTCTGGAGCAGAGTGTGGCCAGCACGTCCCTGTGTCCCTTTTGTACCCCAGAGTGGTGGTGTTATTGTTCAGTTGCTCAGTTGTGTCCAATTTTGTGACCTCATAGACTGCAGCACGCCGGGCTTCTCTGTCCTTCACTGTTTCCCAGAGTTTACTCAAACTCAGGGCCATTGAGTCTATGATATTACCCAACCGTCTCATCCTTTGTCGTCTCCTTCTCCTCCTGCCCTCAATCTTTCCCAGAATCAGGGTCTTTTCCAATGAGCCAGCTCTTTGCATCAGGTAGCCAAAGTTTTGGAGCTTCAGCATCAGTCCTTCCAATGAATATTCGGGGTTAACTTCCTTTAGGATGGACTGGTTTGCTTGCAGCCTAAGGGACTCTCAAGAATCATCTCCAGCACCACAATTCAAAAGCATCAGTTCTTCAGTGCTCAGCCTTCTTAGTCATATATGTATCAGGTCCAACTCTGATCCGTACATGACTACTGGAAAAACCATAGCTCTGATCATATAACTTCCTTCTAAATCTCCACACCCGAGCAGACAGCCGAGCAGATTCTACTCTGTGGCATGCCGGGTGATGATCGTGGTGGTGGCAGCAGTGACTTGGACGAAGCCACGGAGCCAGGGCAACCCCTCAGGTGAGTGGGAGGGGGGAAGCTGGCTGCTTCCCCCCGGGCTGGAGGAGGAGTCGGGTGAGAAGCAGCATCTGACTTTGAGCTCAGATCACCTGCCAGGGTAGGCATTTCTGAGGTCACTGTCCCCCCAGTCCCCTGTGTTCAGGAAGCAGCACTGCTTCTCAGGCCCACACTGGATGGGGTTTAAGAATAATAATGAACAATACAATTACTCTACAGTTTCTCTCTCCACATGGGTACAATTTTTGACTCCCCTGACACACCTGACTTTTCCTCATCGCCTTCTTAAGGTTCCAGCAAGGTGGTCTGGAATCTCCCCTGAAGTCACGGCTGAAAGCAGGGGCTCCCCCGGCAGCACAGGGCACAGGTTGTATGAGCAGGAGACAACCCCGGGCCCCATCTCTTCCCTTAGGCTCTGACCTCTTGCTCTTGTGGCCAGGAAGGTACATCATTCATGGAACGGTTACCTGACAGGCATGCCAGACACAGAGCCACGCACGGTCCAGGCCCGAAGGAGCTCCTGTTCACCAGGGAGAGGTGAGGGCACTTAGTCAAGAGTCAAAGGCTACGGACTGCATGGTCCCCAAAAGCAGGAGGGGCTCTGGGTAAAGAAGAGGAAGTTCCCAGCACAACGGGGGAAGTGAGGAAGGTTCCAGGAGGAGGTGAAGTCTGGGAAGAATCTCAGATACTCAAGAGACCAATTCTACAGGCCATAAGCCCCTTTCCCAATCCTGTCTGCCTTGAGCCAGTAGGCGTGGGGCCAAGCTTATGGCTTCATCATGGCCCTCTCCTGAATCTTTCTGGTGAAAGATAACCCATGGGGCTGAAATTGGGAGCTTTCTGAGGTCAGGAGCTAGGTCATCCTCACCTTTCCATCCTCCCTAGCCCACGAAAGAATGGATAGATGGATGGGTGGACTGATGGTCGGAAGGATGAAGAGGGAATGGCTGGGACTAGAGAAGGTCAACATCAAGAGGGAGGAGCAGCTTTTGAGCAGGGGAGGGTGGGATTCTGCCTCCTCTAGCATGTGAGCTAAGCCTGGCTGGTAGGTAGTGTGGGGGTTCCACTTTACTCTCAGTCACTATTTCTTCCACTTCCTGGTGGCTCAGACGGTAAAGCATCTGCCTATAATGCAGGAGACCTGGGTTCAATCCCTGGGTCAGGAAGATCCCCTGGAGAAGGGAATGACAACCCACTCCAGTATTTTTGCCTGGAGAATTCCATGGACAGAGGAGCCTGGCAGGGTCACAGGGTCACAAACAGTCGGACACGACTGAGCAGCCAGCACACCATCCCTTCTAAGGCCTCCTAAGGCCTGAAGCCAGTGTGGCCCGGGGCACCCTCCCAGTCAGGCCTCAGATGCCGCATCCCCCATGGGCTCCAGAGGACCAGAGGCAGCAAGCGCTCCTCCAAGGAGCCAGTCAGAGCAGAGAGCACCAATCCTGGGCCAGCAGCCCTGGACAGGGCAGAGGGTGGCTGCAGCAGGGCCCAGGACCCTAGGCCTTTCCTGTCATCCCCGCTGGCCAGGCCTGAGGTGGCCAGAATCACATCAACACCTGGAGCCTCTCCTGCATCATCCGTACAGTGGGAAGAAGGATCTCTGTGGAATCTCTTTTGGCTTCCGCACATGCAAGTGAAGAAAGGGACACATCCACACAACAGTCTCCGGTCTAAGAACACATGACAAGAGTAAAATGCCTAGGAGCGTACCTGGTGGCGCAGTGGTAAAGAATCTGCCTGGCAATGCAGGAGACACGGGTTCGATCCCTGGTCTGGGAAGTTCCCACATGCCTCAGAGCAACTAGGCCTGGGCGCTTCAACTATTGAGCCTGTCCTCCAGAGCCCGGGGAACCTCAACTACTGAAGCCTGTGTGACCTAGAGTCTGTGCTCTGCAACAAGGGAAGCCACCGCAATGAGAAGCCCATGCACTGCAAAAGAGAGTAGCCCTCACTCCCCGCAACTAGAGAAAAGCCTGCACAGCAACGAGGGTACAGCGCAGCCAAAAATAAAAAAAAGAATAGAGGGCCTAGCCTTCCCCTCAGACACAGAATGCTTAACTATTAATTCATACCTCAGCACACTCAGAATAATCTGAGATACAAGAGCATATGACACAGCTGGCCAGCACTGCAGACCCCTTGTTCACTGACTAAGCCATCCCCCTCCCAAGGTCGTCCATGAGTAATTGCTGATCATTTTCTATAAGGCAGACAGTTTGCTGGAAGTTTCTCTCGGGCCATCTTAAGTAGCCATTATGCCTGCCCCATCAAGCAGGCACTATTACTGGGCTATTCTCTACATAAGCAACCTGAGGCTGGCCCAGGGATGGCATTCTATGTGCCCAAGGTCACACAGCAAGGATGGAGGAGCTGGGATTCACACCTGGGACTGGCTGAGTCCCAGAATCTCAGCAACCTGTCTCCCTGTGAAGATGCCTTCAAAATCACAAAGAGCTACCCAAACGGAGTCCACCAACATCCCCAGGGATGGCTATGCCAGGCAGCTCCTTGTACCAGGTGCTCTGGAAGCCAGGAGAAGGCAGTATCTTAAGCCCACACCCTTAGGACTCACGTTCCAGACTGAGGGAGAGAATAAGCAAAGGGGCAGGTAATTATGTAGCATTATGCCCAGGGTGATAAGTGCCTGGTGTGAATAAAGCAGAAGGGTAGAGACGGAGGCATGTGCGTGGATGGGTGTGTGTACATGTGGAGCACAGAGCAGCATGGAACTAGGGCTTGAGCCATGTGGAAGGAGCAGACAGTCCACAGCTCAGTGACAGAAATGGACTTGAGCAGAGGTTTGGGAATGCAGGCTGGGCGGGCGTGTGGGGACAGGATCTTGGTCTCTCTGCTTCCTTACAAGGGGCTGTGGTGTGAGGGGTGGCAAGTGACTGCCAATGGGCTTGGAGTACTCTAGTCCATTCTGTTACTGAGTAATATTCCATCGCCTAGAGGCACTAAGTGAGTCGTAGTCGCTCAGTCGTGTGCAACTCTTAGTGACCCCATGGACTATAGTCTGCCAGGCTCCTCTGTCCATAGAATTCTCCAGGCAAGAATACTGGAGTGCTCAACCTCACTCATTATCAGAGAAATGCAAATCAAAACCACAATGAGGTGCCATCTCACGCCAGTCAGAATGGCTGCTACCCAAAAGTCTACAAACAATAAACGCTAGAGAGGGTGTGGAGAAAAGGGAACCCTCTTACACTATTGGTGGGAATGCAAACTAGAACAGCCACTATGGAGAACAGGGTGGAGATTCCTTAAAAATCTGGAAATAGAACTGCCATATGACTCAGCAATCCCACTGCTGGGCATACACACCAAGGAAACCAGAATTGAAAGAGACACGTGTACCCCAATATTCATCACAGCACTGTTTACAATAGCCAGGACATGGAAGCAACCTAGATGTCCATCATCAGACGAATGGTTAAGGAAGTTGTGGTACATATACACAATGGAATATGACTCAGTCATTAAAAAGAATACATTTGAATCAGTTCTAATAAAGTGGATCAAACTGGAACCTATTATATAGAGTGAAGTAAGTCAGAAAGAAAAACACCAATACAGTATACTAACGCATATATATGGAATTTAGAAAGATGGTAACAATGACCCTATACGTGAGACAACAAAGGAGACACAGATCTAAAGAACAGTCTTTTGGACTCTGTGGGAGAAAGTGAGGGTGGGATGATTTGAGAGAATAGCATTGAAACATGTGTATTACCATATGTGAAACAGATTGTCAGTCCAAGCTTGATGCATGAAACAGAGCACTCAAAGCCAGTGCACTGGGACAATCCAGAAGGATGGGATGGGGAGGGAGGTGGGAGAGGGGTTCAGGATGGGGACACATGTACACCCGTGGCTGATTCATGTCAATGCATGGCAAAAACCACCATAATATTGTAAAGTAATTAGTCTTCAATTGAAAAAAAAAAGAATGCTGGAGTGGGTTGCCATTCTCTTCTCCAGGGGATCTTCCTGACCCAGGGATTGAACCTGGGTCACCTACATTGCAGTTGAATTCTTTACATCTGACCCACCAGTGAAGCCCTATAGATACGCTACCTTTGGCTTATTCACTTATTCATTGATGAACATGTTTGGGTTGTTTTCACTTTTTTGGTTATTTTGAATTATGCTACTGTGAACATTGGTGTACCAATTTTTGTGTGGACTCGTGTTCTCAGTTCTGTTGGGTACAGAGCTAGGAGTAGAACCACTGGGTCATATAGTAAATCTAGGTTTAACTTTCTGCAGAACTGCCAGACTATTTTCTAGAGTGGTTGCACCATATTCAGGACTGCTCTAATTTCTCCACATCCTTGCCGAAATTTGTTATCATCTGTCTTTAATTTTAGATACACCCATGAGGATGGTATCTTGTGATTCTCACTTGCATTTCCCTCATGACTAATACTGTTGAGTACCTTTTCATATGCTTGCTTACTGGCTACTTGTATATCTTCTTTGGAAAAATGTTCGTTCAGATCTTTTGTAGTTTTATTATTAATAATTGACTCATGCATCTCTTTATCAACTTTTATTTGTAAAAGTTCCCTATGTAATCTACATGCTAGTCCCTTATCAGATATATGATTTGCAAATATTTTCTCCCAATCTATAGCATATCTTTTCACTATCCTCATGATGTCCTCTGCAGTGTGAAAGGGTTTAGTTTCGATGATGTCCAATTTGTCTATTTTTTCTTTTGTTGCTTGTGTGTTTGGTGTCATATCCAAGAAGGTTTTGCTTAACTTAAAGTCATGAAAATTTATTTCTATGTTTTCCTCCGAGTGTTTTCCTTAGAGTTTTGGCTCTGATGTTTAGGCCTATGATCCATCAAAGTCGGTCTTTAGGTAAGATGTAAAGTGAGGCCCAGGTTTATTCCTTAGCTGTCCCAGCACCACTTGCAGTAAAGACTATTCTTTCCCCATTTAACTGTCTTCGTGCAGGATTCGTTTCTGGACAGTTCTGTTCCAGTGACCTACCTGTCTATCTTTATGACAGCACCACTGTCTTGATTGCTATGGCTTTGTAGAAAAAGGCTGGAAAACAGGGAGTGTAATTACTCCAGTTCTGTTATTCTTTTTCATGATTTTCTTTTTCTCTCTGCTTTCTAACATTTATTGAGTGGAGATCGGTGTCAGATACAGGTCTAAGTGCACTGTGTGTATTAACTCACTTAACGTGACCTGTGAGGTAGGGTCTACCATAGTCCCATCTTACAAATGAAGAAACTGAGGCAGAAACTGACTTTTACCCATTAAACTCCAGCACAGCAGCAGAGGCTGGTCTCTTGGGAGTTTCCAAGTCCACCCTCCAAGATCAGATGACTTGGTTCCCAGCTCCTCTTAGCCCCTGTAGCCATGTTTCTCATAATCACCCTGGAATACTGTCACCCTGCTTACAGGAAAGTCACTCCCAGAAATGTCTGCTTAGGACTCTGTTAGGGGCCAAACTGTGTTCCCCCAAAACCCATATGGTGAGGGCCTAACCCCTGAGACTGAGTATCCTTGCAGATGGGATCTTTAAAGAGGTAATCAAGGTAAAACGAGTCTATAATCATGGCCCTGACCCAACATGACAGGCATCCTTATAAGAAGAGGAAATGAGGACAGAGATAGCACACAGACTGGGGGGGACCACGTGAGGACACAGCAGGAGGTGGTCACCAGGGCCTGGACTGTGTCCCCGCATCCCAGCCCTAATTCCTATGTTGAGGCCCCCACCCCACAGTGGCAGCATCTGGAAGTGGGACAATTCAGGAAGTGGCTGAGGTTAAATGAGGTCTCTAACCTGACGGCCCTGGCGTCCTTACGAGAAAAGGAGGAGACACCAGAGACGTCTCCCTCTGTGCACACACAGGCCAGACAGAGGGCCATGTGAGGACATGGGGACAAGGTGGCCACGTACAAGCCAGGAAGAGAGGCTTTGGCAGAAACTCACCCTGCCTGCACCTGATCCCAACTCCCAGCCTCTAGAACTGTGAGGAGATAAGTTTTTGTCATTTAAGCCTCCAGTCGGCGGCACTTTGTTAGCAAGTCTTGGCAACCCAGCAGAGTCCTGGGACTGTCCTTGGGGAAGAGGCGTCTCTGTCTGTTCTTTCAGCTGACAGCTGCTGCCTACTGCCAGTGCCAGGCCTCGTGTTGTCAGGCCAGGAAGCAGGTGGGCAGGTGTAGTGAAAGTCATTCAGTCGTGTCTGACTCTTTGCGACCCCATGGACTGTAGCCCGCCAGGCTCCTCTGTCCATGGGATTCTCCAGGCAAGAATGCTGGAGTGGGTAGCCATTCCCTTCTCCAGGGGATCTTCCTGACCCAGGGATTGAACCTGGGTCTCCTCCATTGCAGGTAAATTCTTTCCCATCTGAGCCACCAGGGAGGCCAGTTTGGGTGCAGAGTGTGGGTCAAAGGGCTCTGAACCTGGAGGTTCAAATTCTGGTTCCCTTCCTGCTGTTACACAGTCATTCCTTCAACTTCAGCCAAAGGAGGTAACACATTCCATCTCATTTTTGCAAGAATACAACAGAAAGTTAGAAGTAGAATGGGCAGGAATCCAACCAGTTCCTTTACAGATGAAGAAAACAGGCTCCAGAGAGGAGCCTGGCTGTGAGATCCATCCCAGGTTTCCTGACTGCCAGCCTGTGGTTCAGCCCTGTCTGCTGCCTTCGCTCGTGGGGTCTCCTCTGGGGTGCTGCGAGGGCAGGGTGAGGGGAAGGGTCAGACAAGAGAGCTGGCCCAGCATTACTCACAGTCGGCCTTGTGCTGGAAAGGAAATCGGCCTCACCCTCCTCAGTAGCCTGAGGCACAGACTCCCCGTTCACCATCCCAGCCCCACCCTCCCACCCCCGCGGTGGTCCTTCACTTGGCTCCATTCCCCAGTACTTTCCACACCCCCTGCCCTGGTGGATGGCGGAGATGGATGCTGGCTGCTTGTTACGCTTCTAGCCCTGCCTTAGTCTGTCTTCTCAGCCCTGGGGGGCCAGTTCCACCCTTCCTGCAAGGTAGAGCCTGACCCTACTCAGAGGAGACGTTCCCCAAGAAGGCAGAGAGCTCACCTGGAGGCGGGAGGGACACTCGGGCACAGCGATGCTCGGACATGACTGGAAGAACATCTGGAGGTGCAGAGCCAGGCGAGCCCCAGGGAGTGAAGGGTCTGCAGCCATGCAGGGGGCCTCCCAGTGAAAGCAGCGGGCATCAAAGGAAGGGGCGGTGGAGCCAGTGATTTCACAGGGGCCATGGCCAACACTCAAAGCAAAGTGGTCGGCTGCCCGTCTGCTCCTCCCATGCCAACCTCCACCCCAGTAGGGTGAGGGATTGGACTAGAATTTGGAATTAAATTGCCTTCAGCTTCTTGGGGACAGGTGAGGCCTCTTTTACTCATTCCCATCGGAAGGGAGACCCCCTTCCCTCCAGACAGGTCCTTCCATTCAGCTGGGCATCGTATGCCTGGAACAAGCTTCAGCAGCAGACTTGCAGTTCCCCGTGTGCCCCCCATCCCTCTCCCTCCTCTTGGCAGTGACAGGCTCCCCGGGACTGGGGGATGAAGTGTTAATGTCTGGCGGGCTCCCAGGAGACAGACAGGCAGGCCCTGAGGTACTGCTGCCCGCAGTCAGTCACCGACAGGAAGAAGAGATGAGAGGGCTGTGGGACAGATGGAGGCTCCAACTGCTTGCCAGGAACCACGGGCTCCCGCTCCGAGGCCCACTGTCCCTCTGTGAGGCATGTTCTCATCCCTCCCTGATGTCCAGTCCCTCCACCAGGGGAGGATGGAGCTCGTCAACCAGGGACCTTCACCCCAACCCAGGGAATGCCTCTCCTTCCCTCCTCCGAACCAGCCAGCCTGGGGACTGAGGGAATCTGTTCAGATCTGAGTTGGTTGTGTTTGGTCCAGGAACTTGAACTAAACCAAATTAAGAGCTGATATGCGTGCTAAGTCACTTCAGTCATATCCGACTCTTTGCATCCCTATGGACTGTAGTCAGGCTCCTCTGTCCATGGGATTCTCCAGGCAAGAATACTGGAGTGGGTCGCAGTGCCCTTCTCCAGGGGATCTTCCCGACTCAGGGACAAAACCATTGTCTCCTGCATTGGCAGGCAGATTCTTTACCACTAGTGTCACCTGGTATACCTAATCTCAGAATGACCCCCTAATATTATTATCCTTTTTTAAGCTGATTATTTTTTAACTGTTAAAAAAAAAAGCTATTATAGTTAAGATCTATAATTAAACATGGAAATTTCCAAATGCATTAGACCAAAACAAACAGGAGAAACCATGGTGATGTGTAAAGTCTGTTGGTCCAGGGATGTGCTCTGTGACCTTGGGTAAATCCCTCGCCCTTTCTGGGCCTCAGTTTCCCTCATGTGCATCAGGCTAGAAGATCTAAATGGCTCTTAGCCCTGCTTATCTAATCCCTGAATCTCAAAATAGCCTCCAAATGGACTCTGCAAGCCCTCTGTGAAGTTCGGTTCTCGGCCTGGATGATAACCAAGACAAGTCATATGGAAAGGGAATGTTCTCTCTGTGCCATCTGTGAGGAGTGTGGGAGATAGGACCGAACCCCGGGACTCGGGGAGCCTGCTGACTCTTTGGAGCCGGCACTAATGTAATTATGTGATTAGGACATTCACCTCGGTTTTCACTGTGCTCCATGTGGTTAAATCAAAAGTGACAATGAGCTGCCTGGTGAGTGACGCCATTCTCCCAGAAGGGCCCACGGAAAGTTATTCTAGGCTGGGGTCATCCTCAGAGCTGAGCATCCACTGGCAAGATGGGCAGTTTCAGAGGCATCTGTCACCTGGGAAGGAGTGTGCCTGCTGCTGTCAGGGTGGGAATCACAGAAGTGGGTGTGAAAAGGGTTGGGGCCACCCCTACCCTCATTCTCCCATTTCCAGATGGAGAAGCAGGTCGGGCACTGGCTGACAGAGGCGGTGCCATTTCAGCTGTAATTTTTCATCTTTGAACAGGCTGACTCACTCCTCTATCCCACCAGGAGAGAGGAGCTCAGTGGAGAAAGTGACCCTGAGTTTGAGAACCTCTGGAGAGGGGACAGGGGGAGGCATCAGGATTGATGACTGTCCCAGGGGGCATCCAGGTCTGCGGTCAGCAGCCAGGCCTGGGAGCAGCACTGCTCTGTGAAGTGGGTAACTCCTCCGGGGCAAACAGGTCTACGCTTCAACAGGAAAACAAGGGGAGGAGGGGCCCCTGACCTCCCTGGAGGCTGGAGGAGGGGCTGGAGAGGGGCTCCTGCAGCCAGAATTGGGGTTGCCGATGCCCTGAGTCCTGACCACCTCTCCCAGTCACCCTGGGCCCCTGCTTGCTCCGTGGCTCCTGCATGTAGGCTCACACAGCGATGAACCCTACAGGATGGCCAGAAGGTTCCTCAGATGCCTCTCCTCTTCTCCTCCTCCCACTCTGCAGTGAGCTTGGCGTGGTGACTGCAGAAATGACAGAGGAACTGGGTCCCCCTCTGCTGCCACCAGCTCCCTGTGGCCTCGGAGGGTGTGGGGTCAGGACCAGTGGTTTGACACTATGGGGAGACTGGTTTGGCCCAATATCTCCATCAGCTGGGACTGCTCTAACCAAATCAGAGGGAGGGCACGGGACTTAAACAGCAGACAGACATCACGTCTCACAGTTCTAGAGGCTGAGAATGCCCAGATCAAGGTGCCAGCAGCCTCTGGTCTTGGTGAGGACTCCCCTCCTGGCTTGCAGACGGTGACCTTCTCGCTGTGTCCTCAACCGAGTTCAGAGCTCATAACAGAGCTCTGGCCTCCTCTTCCATTTTTAAGCTTTTCTTTTTTAAGTGAACCATTTTTTAAAAGTCTTTACTGCATTTGTTACAACATCGCTTCTGTTTTATGTTTTGGGTTTTTTGGCCCCGAGGCATGTGGGATCTTAGCTCCCCCACCAGGGATCGAACACACACCCCCTGCACTGGAAGGCGAAGTCTTAACCACTGGACCACCAGGGACGTCTCCTCCTCCTCCTCCTCTTCTTCTAAGGGCACAAGCCCATCACAGAGGCCCCACCCTCACGGCCTCACTTAAGTCTAGTTTACCTCCCAAATGTGGCGACTGTCACCTTAGGAGTTAAGGCTTCAACACGACTCTAGGGAGGACACAGCACTCAGTCCATACCACCCAGTTCAGAGAAGACAGGAGGAAATCACAGAGGCGTCAGCTATCCGTGGAGCTGGGTGCTCCGTGTGCCTCCGGCAGGGCTGGCTGGAGGGGCCTTCTCGGGGTCCCTTCCAAACAAACAGCTGGAGCCACGAGGGGCGAAGGGTCCAGAATTCAACCTGTCCCTTGCTCTCATGTATGACCCTGAGCTTACAACATCCCTGCGGAGTGAAGTGAAGCCCTTCTCACTTCATGCCCTGGCGCCCTGCTCGCCTCACCCTCAGCCAGGCCTTGTCTTCAACCTGCCCGCGGTCCACGCTGCCTCCTGCCCAGCAGTGCATGCAGGCCTCTTCCCAGGCAGGTGAGGACTGGTATAGTTTCCCCCAGGAGATCAAAGGAAGCCTCAAGTGCATTAACTTACGAATATCAGGCAGAGTTTGAGGCATACTGCTGACAGCCAGTCCCTGGGAAAGGAGACGTTATGTTCCCAAAGGTAAAGGAGAAACAGGTTAAAGTGAGAAGTGAGGCCTTCCCTTTGATCAGGAGAGGAGAAGAGGAGAAAGCAGACTCAAGAATTTTCACTGTGGGGTCAGACGGTCGGCCGCTGAGTCGTGGTTATCTGATTTGATCCCCAAATAGTCCAGCCAGAGAGGGTTGTTCTCCATTTACAGACAAGAAAACAGAGGCTCAAAGGTGCCAAAGGACTTGCAGCTCTGACAGTAAAGAACCGCTTTCAATGCTGGAGACGCGGGCTTGATCCCTGGATCAAGAAGATCCCCTGGAGAGTATGGCAACCCACTTCAGTATTCTTGCCTGGTAAATTCCATGGACAGAGGAGCCAGGTGGGGGCCTATGATCCACGGGGTCACAAATAGTCAAACACGACTGAGTGACTGACACACAGAGGAAATCGGAACATCAGGTCTGACATCAAAGCTGCCTCAAGTCCCAAGACCCACATTTTCATTCCTTCTGTCTCCCTTATGCACTCTACTGCTCACACCTTCATCAAACAGCACTCGAGGGCCTGTGACACAGCACGATTTGTTCTAGGAGCTTGGGTTACAGCTGGCATCCTAGTGGTGGGCGAGGAAGAAATACCTACGCCAAAAAACAGCAAGGCTTTTCAAGAAAGCAAAACGATGGCCATGTGACAGGGAGCGGCTGGGCATGTCCAGGGCTCTCTGAGGACGGGACGTGTGTCCTGAGTACTAAGGTCCAGGGTTAGAATGCTGCAGGCAGAGGGCAGGGTGAGGGTCTGGGCCCCCAGAATGACTGAGGTGTGATGAGCAGGGCACAGCAAATGCCATGACACCAGGTCAGAGAGGAAAGCTTTCCCTAAGTACAAAGGGAAGCCTTTAGAATGACAGGATTTAAAGATTTAAACAGCAAAGTGGCCAGATCCAATCTACTGGTTAAGAAGATGGCTCTGGCTTTTGTGTGCCCACCAGTGGGGAAGCTGGACACCACGGGGCTTTGGCCACATTCCGGAGAAGAGAGGGCAGTGGCGCGAGTGACAGTGGGTGGGGAGGACAGAAGTCATGACACAGAATGGCTTTTAGACCAAGAGCTCTGCGAGTCCCTACCTGCCTGGCCAGGGCTGGCCGGAGACACAGGAGTCGGGGATGGGACTCACTGTGAGCCTGAATCCAGAACCCCTGACGTGTGAAAGGAGACATGGGAAACCTCTGGTGAGTGAGTGAGTGAAGAAATCCAGGAGAATTTCAAGACTGTCCCTTCGGGCAGAACCTCACACACAGACACCCACCCAGATGGAGGAGGCAAAGGGCTCCAGCAGCCGTCAGCGGCATCCTGGCCCAGGGGGCGGGAATCAGGGACTGTACCCCTCAATTTGTCTCGTCTTATTTTTTTAACGTGAGGAAGTGGGAGTATCGAGAGAAAGGACGGCCAGTGACCCTGGCTGGGGCCTCTCCTCACACCAAGGGCCACAGGAATGCTTATTTCACTGATGATCAAATGGGGGTATTTTGCATGCATCTGACACAAATGCCAGTCTAACTATACATCACCTTTTTAGGGTAAAAGCTATACCTTTTTTTTAAGGGAGAGTGTTAAGCACCTTCTCCCTTAAGTACTGCTCTGACTGCGCTGTTCTCTGAAGTACAATGAAAGATCTTGGCTTAACCACCACTTTCACTTCTGATGGGGAGACTGGTGCCCAAGCGGGGAGGAGGGGGTGCCTCCTGAGAGCACAGGGGGGACTTATTTTCAATCTTTTCTAAGAGGTAAGAAAATGCAAACCATAAGTAAGCTTAAATGCTTTTTTCCAAAAGCATAATATTAACATACAATGGAGAGGTTATTAAATCACATAATACAACTCAGTTCTGTAACTTGCTTTGGGTGACCATGCTCTACATCTCCCCCCACCCAACTCCAACCCTCTTCCTTGAAGGAGCTGGCCCCATGTCTGGATGCCCCAGCAAGCCAGGGTGTTGAGCTCTCATGTGCCCCCTTTATTGTTGCTGTTGTTTAGTGCTAAGTCATGTCCAATTCTTTGCAACCCCATGAACTGCATCAAGCCAGACTCCTCTGTCCTTCACTATCTCCCGTAAGTTTGCTCAGATTCATGTCCATTGAGTCGGTGATGCTATCTAACCATCTCATCCTCTGCTGCCCCCTCTCCTTTTGCCTTTAACTTCCTCCAGCATTTCCCAGGCCCCAGACCCACAGGCTAGCAAGCTCTGGCCTAGATCCCTGGGCCCTGTGGCCACCAGTCCACCCTAAGCCCTTCCTACAGTGGCCGAACTGAGTTCTGATGCAGCTCCACCCAGTGGGCATGGCTCTGAGTTGAGTCTATTCCCTGGGTCTGCTCATCAGAGAGGGACTAGAGCTACAATAGAAGGCGATATGTCTCCTGAGCACCTTGGTACCCGAGGGCTCAAGAGCCCCCTAGACACTCCTACTTGGGGAGCTGCCAGGCTCGCTGTGAACCGCTGGCACCTAGCACAGTGCCTCTTCAAGCAAATAATTTGCAGGGACTACAAAAATAGGCCGATCCTTCTGGCTTTCTGGTCATTTTACATGATAATCGCAGGCACTCAGGGGCCCTGTGGGAGCCCTTCTGGATTACTCTCTTTCCAGAAGGAAAACCAAGACAGCAAACAGCTCTCTGGAGACGTGGGGGGGACTGAGGGCTTGGGGCCTGAAAGCACCGTCTCTCCCAGTCCAGCAGCTGCAGGGCGTTGCCAGGGCAACAGAAGGCTGTCTGACAGGATCTGACAATTTAACTCTTACTCTGCACAAAACACCGAAGTGAGAACAATTTAACAGATGTTCTTGCTTCCGACAGTTCGTTCACACGGAGAGAAGCTCCTGACGCATCTGGTCTGGGCCAAGTCAAGGCACTTCCCGTTTCCAGGTGGTACTGTCTCACACCCCGTAGATGCAGGCCGCCCGGTTCCTGGGAACCAAAACTGATCTCAGTATCTCCAAGTACTAGGCGTCCTCCAGGAAACCAAGCTCGCCTTCCAGCCCAGGGGACTAAGGGGTCTGAGCTGGGAGCCTTTTCAAGTACAGCAATGCCAAGAGGTCTACAGTGAGGGCTCTCAAGCTTCAGAGTACATCAGTATTACCTGGAGAATGAGGAGAGGGTTGCTAAGCTACAGATGGAAGGGGTTTCAGGACCCCATCCCCAGAGTTTCAGAGTCAGTGGGGCCCGACAATCTGCATTTATAACAAGCTCCCAAAGGATGCTGCTGGTCCAGGGACCACCTTTGAGATGCTGGTCTGTACGACCTGGCCACTCAGGGCACCATTCTGTGCCAGCAGGGTGGGCATCGGCTAGGCATTTGTCAGGCACTCAAGTTCTCAGGCCCTGCTCTCAGATCTCTGGAAGAGCATCTCTGTGGGCAGGGGCAGGAGTCTGGGTTTGGGTTCACCCTCCAGGTGATTCTGATGCTCCTTGACATTTCAGAGGGGCTTCCCTGGTGACTCAGTAGTAAAGAACCCGCTTGCCATTGCAGGAGACATATGAGATACAGGTTCAGTGCCTGGGTCAGAAAGATCCCCTGGAGGAGGGCATGGCAACCCACTCCTGTATTCTTGCCTGGAGAATCCCATCGACAGAGGAGCCTGATGGGCTACAGTCCATAGGGCCGCAAAGAGTCAAACCCAACTGAGAGAGTAACAGACACACGCTTACCACACATACATACACCTTAGAAAAAACTATGTCAAGAGTCACACTCCCTAAGTCCCTAGGGAAAGCCTGGTAAATCCCTGGGAGGAATCTGCCAAAGTTTTTGCACATGGAGTTTGCAGCAGTTAATTTGGTCATTCGGTAGTAGCTTTGCTCTTTCTCATGCCTTGAGAATGTACCTGATAGACAAGGCTTCAGGTTCGATTCTTCCAGGTCAGGAGGGTATTCCTGCACATTATGCAGAAGTGTTCCTTGAAAACACATATCACAGGAGCAGAGACCAAATTAACAGGAACTGATGGACCACCCATTCTGAAAAAATGAACTTGACCCATGTTCTCAGCTAAGAATTTAAAGTAACCCAACGTTAACTGCCATGGGCGTCCCAGTGTCTCGGTGATCATTACCAAGAGTAAGAAAACCATGGTGGAGGAGTAGGACACTACATTGACCATTCCTCCTAGGACAGGCCTGGAAATGTCTACTGCCCAGAAAGCCTCTGAAGCATCCCCTACATTTAGAATCCGTGCCTGCCGGGCTCCACACTGCGAACAGAGGAAGGAGTGCTATTACCTAAACCTCAATGTACCAGACTTTCCACACACATTCTCCTTCAGTCTTCCCAACTGCCCTCTGAAACCTACTTTATCCCCACTTCACAGATGAAAAAACTGAGGCCCAGGGAGAGCAGAAGGCTGCTGGTAATTCTTGAGCACCACTGTGCATTGGCATTATGACTAGGTGCTTTCCAAAACAGGCTTTCCTTTGGGGGATATTACTATCATTCCTTTTTTTTCCCCCACAAGTAGGAAATTGAAGTTCAGAGAGGTGATGCTATTTGCTTAAGGTCACATAGCAAATGAACGATAAAGCCAAACTGGAACACATATCTTTCCAATTGCCCAGTGATGCCTCCCTTTATGTCCCAGTTGCCTCTGCGAGATGGTGGGGCAGAAGAGAGTAGATACTTCAGAAGCCACCTGCAGCTAGCTGGGGCCCTGTGGATGCTAGCAGACTCTGATATCTTAGCTTTAACAAATAAACTGAGAATTAGAGTGAAACATGTCTCCTTAGGCGCATGGAGGACTTTCTCTTGATAGAAAGATGAATGGACAGATGGGACAGTCACCCAGAGGGACCACTGCTGCCTGATTCTTTCCCGTGTTTCTCTTCAAAATAGCACTTGGGCAGCACAGCATGGGACCACCAGTTTGACAGAGGTAGATATCCCAGGAGTGGTCAGAGTCCCCCGCTTTGGCCCTAAACCCAGAACACAGGCCCTGCCAGACTCTTGTCTTGGGGAAGCCCCAGCCACATCCTGGGCTCTGATCTTAGCAGGAAAAAAATTATTTCTTATTTCACTCCCATCCCCAGCTTTGGTGAGGGAGAGGTGCCAGGTGAATAGCTGGATTGCCACCTAGGGTGTCTAGAAAACAGTCTCACTTTCATCATCATTCCCACTTCTCCATCTTACCAGGAAATGTCACCTTCACGAGATTCTATTTCCTCTCCAAGAGCTGCTTCCCTAGAAAAAGGCTCCATCTGTACCAAGCAACAGAGGAAAGAGCACAGAAATTGATGTCAGTACATCAGGGTCCATGAGGGGAGGGGAGATGGTGCTTGTTCCCCAAAATTTATATGCTGAAGCCCTAGCCCCTTGCTGTTGTTCAGTAGCTAAGTTGTGTCTGACTCTTTGCAACCCCATGGATGCCAGGCTTCCTTGTCCTTCAAATTCACCATCTCCCTCAGTTTGCTCAAACACATGTCCATTGAGTCAGTGATGCCATCCAACCGTCTCATCCTCGGCCACCCTCTTCTCCTCTTGCCCTTAATCTTTCCCAGCATTAAGGTCTTTCCAATGAGTCAGCTCTTCACACCAGGTGGCCAAAGTATTGGAGCTTCATCATCAACATCAGTCCTTCCAATGAATATTCAGGACTGATTTCCTTTAGGATGGACTGGTTTGATCTCCTTGTTGTCCAAGGGACTCTCAAGAGTCTTTTCCAGCACCACAGTTCGAAAGCATCAACTGCATACAGCACTCAGCCTTCTTCACAGTCCTAATGTGATGGTATTAAAAGGTAAGGCCTTTGAGAGGTGATTAGGTCAAGATGAGGTCATGAGGCTGGGGTCCTCATGATGCAATTAGTGCCTATAAAAGAGAGGAAGAGAGCTCTCTTTCCCTCCATGAAGACGCTGGAAGGACTACGTCGAGACACAGCAAGAAGACAGCTGCCTGCAAGCCGGGAAGTGAGCCCTCAGTGGGAACCCAATCTGCGGGCACCTTGATCTTGAACATCCCAGCTCCCAGAACTGTGACAACTAAACCTCTGTTGCTTAAACCACCCAGTCTATGGTTTTCTGTTACAGCAGCCTGAGCTGACTAAGTCGGGAGGGATGTTACAGTTTAGGGTGCACCAGAGAGCCTCCGTTGAGAGGATGACAGAATCCTGGAGGTTTGTGGTGGTGACAGCACAAGCAGGTTAAGGGCCTTAATGCCACAGAACAGCATGTGGTTAAGATAGCAAGCTTTATGTCAACTTTGGCACAGCTTATAAGGTAAACACGTTAAAAGAACACTTGGGTTCAAAACTCATGCTAGGCTGCAGGGCAGCCTAGCACCTCTGAGCCTCAGTTTCTTCCTCTGTCAAGCGGCCCCATGATGCCTGACCTCAGCAAGGCTCCCTCAGGTGGGCCAACAGCTACAGAACTCACAGCCATGTGCTAGCAAAGAGTCCCTGGGCTCACCCACAGAGTGCTGTGGATGGGGTGTGGCTGACACAACCCCACACAACCTCATGAAGAAGTCACAGACCAACCTGCTTCTCCGAGCTGGAAGGGCACAGTGCTGTCAGCTGCTCAGGAAAGAAAACAGCTCTAGCAGATCTCCCAGCTCTTGGAAAAGTGACATTCAGATAAAGCTACACTGACAAGTGGATACAAGAAGCAATATGTCCTCACCCTTCATGCCCTGAGTGGTCAGGACCCAGAGCCCTCCCCCTGGGGAATGAGCTATGTAGGAAAGGCATTTAACTTCCATGACTGGGCTAGGATCAGGTGCTTCCCTGGTGGCTCAGATGGGAAAGAAGCTGCCTGCAATGCGAGAGACCCGGGTTTGATCCCTGGGTCAGGAGGATCCCCTGGAGAAAGGAATGGCAACCCACCCCAGTATTCTTGCCTGGAGAATCCCATGGATGGGGGAACCTGGTGGACTATAGTCCATGGGGTTCCAAAGAGTTGGACACGACTGAGCAACTGACACACATCAGAACACACGACAGGCCCTCAACTCTGGACAGCTCTTATTTTGGCAGATGATAGTGATGTAGGTGATGATCAAAGACATAGATTTTGGAGCAGCCACTATCACTTCCATCTCTCCAACTTCCGGAGTTTTGCTCTCCTGACTCCACATCTGAAATCTAAATGACCCACTGACTCAAGCCTGCTTCCCATTCCATTAGAGGGAGTGATGGAGACGAAGGAGACTGGTCCCTTGTTCCTGTGCACCACCTGGGCCCCCAGGGATGTCCAGGGATGCCTACCCCTCCCCCCACTACCACTTAAACCATAATTCTCCTCAATTCAGAACAGATTTATAGGAGATTTATGCCCAATATGCATATTTAATTACCTTCAAAGATAGTTCATAAATACATCATGCAATTTATTGGTATTTAATGTTATGCATTAATTAATAATTTTTACACCATCCAACATTTGCCAGTTTGAAAAACTTAATATGATGGTCAATAACTCTTGTCAAAACTTAACAAATTTCCACGGATTTATATATCCTGGGGAATATACACCATCTAAAACAAAGTAAATAATGCATGTGATATGGTGGGGGGCCGCGTAGGACAATTTATTAGAGCTTAATTTAATAGGAAATAGGTATATTTTATGAGCGTCTTATTAGAAGCTCTTGTGCATTCTCTTCCAAAGACAGAGAGTGGCACATAGGCAGCCTGCTCACCGTGGCCACGTCAGCTGCCGTGATAGCCTCTGACCCAAACACAGAAGGAAATGAGCTGCTCTTGCCCAGCCTGCCCAGCTCTGTCCTGGGCCCCCTCTCTTCCCTGCATCGCTTCTTGGCTTTGACAAAGGCGTTTATCCTGTGTCGCCATGGATACGCCCACATCCACAGGCTGCTGGGGCTTCTCCACCCCAATCAGTTCCTCAGGCTCAGCGCACTAGTGCCACGGCTGTGAGGCCACAGGGCACTGGCCACCCTCCCTGGCTCCAGAGGTGGCTAGACAACTCTCCCCTGATCCCCCAAAGGCTGATGCACAGCCTTGTCCTGCTACTTTCTGCCTAGGAAATCAGCTGGCTCTCGTGGCTGTAGGAGCTTCCCAGGTGGTTCGGTGGTAAAGAATCTGCCTGCCAACGCAGGAGACGCAGGAGATGTGGTTCCATCCCTGAGTCAGGAAGATCCCATGGAGGAGGAAATGGCAACCCAGTCCAGTATTTGTGCCTAGAAAAGTCCATGGACAGAGGAGCCTGACGGGCTACATTTCATGGGGTCACAAAAGAGTCAGGCACGACTAAGCATGCATCCACGTGGCCTATGGGCAAGGCCATACTTCTGAGCTGGACATTTTGGGCCTCCCAAACATCTCCTTGCCACCTTACCAGCCACAGCTCTAAGCGACCCCATGAGAAGGCTCCCTCTAGGCAAATCACTGTGCTGCCATGACCAGCCCTGGCTGGGCCTCCCGCTGCCACACTCAGCCCTCTGACCTTTCCCCTGCCTGGAATTCCCATCATTCCCCTCCTATGGAAGTCCTCCCTGAGTGTCAGGGTCTAGCCCCATCTTCAACCTTCTCCCTGAAGCCTCTCTGAATCCCCAGCTGAATAAGAGCTAGTCCTCCCCTGAGGCCCCTGGGGGTCTCCTGGCATATCTGACTCCACCTCTCTTCCCACTCTCTCTCACCAGGAAGGGTGTCAGGAAGGACTGAGGCCCATTCACCCTGTCCCCTCACCCCTGCAGGGCCCAGTGGGGCTCAATATGCATTTGCTGAAACAACACAGAAAGAAAACCAACGAATGCTCCTTTGTATCTGCAGAAAAAGGAAGCAAGTTCCAGAGTCCTGGTGGCCCTGGGCACATTCAGCCCCAGCCAGCAGCAGAAGGCAGCCAGCATTCCTGGTTCCTGGGCGGCCCTGCCTGGAGTCCACCGGGGAGATGAAGCAGCAGCATCACCACATCAGACCCAGTCCCTCTGACATCCCCTCTCCTGCCAGCCATGTCCTGTGCAAAGGCTCCTGTCTCTCTAGCCACCTCAAGACTGGAGGGACTAGAGTCAGGGAAACTTCTGGGCAGCAGTAGGAACCTCTAAGCTGTTGCAGCTAAGAGGATCCGAAAAGTAGGTTAATAGGGGAAAATGCCAGGTACATGCAGATATTTTTTTCAACTTTAAATTCCTACCCCGTCTCCCCCGGAACCCTCTGTCATCTGCTACCGTTCATCCACTGTCAGGTAGGCCCAGGTTAAAGGATGAATGAGGAGAGAGCAAGCCACAGCTGATGCACAAACACGGAGACAGACCTGTGTGCTCAGGATGTGGGTCTGACTGCACACAGAGGATGTAAATCAATTTTCTGAGAGTGAAATCATTACGAACTCCCACAGCAGGATTCATTGGATCATGGGGAAAAGCAAGAGAGTTCCAGAAGAACATCTTCTGCTTCACCGACTACGCTAAAGCCTTTGACTGTGGATCACAACAAACTATGGAGAAGGCTTAAAGAGATGAGAGTACCAGACCACCTTACCTGCCTCCTAAGGAACTTATATGTGGGTCAAGAAGCAACAGTGAAACAGGCATGGAACAACTGACTGGTTCCAAATTGGGAAAGGAATATGACAAGGCTATATATTGTAACTCTGCTTATTTAACTTCTATGCAGAGTACATCACGTGAAATGCCAGATGGATGAATCACAAGCTGGAATCAAGATTGCCTGGAGAAATATCAATAATCTCAGATAGGCAGATGATACCACTCTAATGGCAGAAAGGGAAGAGGAACTAAGAGCCCCTTAATGAGGGTGAACGAGGAGAGTGGAAAAGCTGGCTTAAAACTCATTTCAAAAAACTAAGATCATGGCATCTGGTCCCATCACTTCATGGCAAATAGAAGGGTAAAAAGTGGAAGTAGTGACAGATTTTCTTTTCTTAGGCTCCAAAATCACTGTAGACAGTGGCTGCAGCTATGGAATTAAAAAATGTTTGCTCCTTGGAAGGAAAGCTATGGTGAACTTAGACAGTATATTAAAAAGCAGAGACATCTCTTTGGTGACAAAGGTCCATAGAGTTAAAGCTATGGTTTTTCCAGTAATCATGTTCGGATGTGAGAGTTGGACCGTAAAGAAGTCTGAGTGCTGAAGAATCGATGCGTTCAAATTGTGGTGCCAGAGAAGACACTTGAGAGTCCCTTGGATTGAAAGGAGATCAAACCAGTTAATCCTAAATGGACTGAAAGGAGATCAAACCAGTCAATCTTAAATGGACTGAAAGGAGATCAAACCAGTCAATCCTAAATGGACTGAAAGGAGATCAAACCAGTCAATCCTAAAGGAAATCAACCCTGAATATTCATTGGAAGGACTGATGCTAAAGTTGAAACTCCAATACTTGAGTCACCTGATGTGAAGAGGTAACTCATTGGAAAAGATCCTGATGCTGGGAAGATTGAGGGCAAAAGGAGAAGGGAGTGACAGAGAAAGAGATGGTTAGGTAGCATCACCGACTCAATGGACACGAAATTGAGAGAACTCAGGGAGATGGTCAGGGACAGAGGAGCCTGGCATGCTGCTATCCATGGGGTTGCAGAGTTGGACATGACTTAGCAACTGAACAACAACAACAGGATCGATTCCATCCATCGTCCATGTGGTTTGGGATCCATGGCAGTACTGAAGTGGGCATGGGGTATTCTGAACCAAAGCACCACACAGAACCAGGAGGCACAGGAGAGAAGGACAAGCCAAGTAGAGAAGACATTTCCAAGACAGAAGCCAGCAAGCCCTGGTGACAGATCAGACATGAGGGTGAGGACAAGGTTTTGGGAAGGGATGAAGGGGTTTCAGGAAATGCCTAGGTCTTGCTGAGCTTCACTGTCAGAGGGATGGGACAGAAGTAGTTTAAGAACAAAAGAGAGTCTACCATCTCTAAACCGAAATCTAAAAATTAACAAAATGGGAACTTCCCTGGTGGTCCAGTGGTTAAGAATTCTTCATCCAGTGCAAAGGACAGAGGTTCAATCTCTAGTCCAAGAAGATCCCACATGTCACAGGGTAACCAAGCCTGTGCACCACAGCTACTGAACCCAGAGCCTGCGCTCTGCAACAAAAGAAGCCACCACAATGAGAAACCCTCGCACAGTGACGAAGACCCAGCGCAGCAAAATATATATATGTATATATATTTTAAGAAAACACAAGCTGGAATCAAGATCCGAGAGAAATATCAATAACCTCAGATATGCAGATGACACCACCCTTATGGCAGAAAGTGAAGAAGAACTAAAGAGCCTCTTGATGAAAGTGAAAGAGGAGAGCGAAAACACTGGCTTAAAGCTCAACATTCGGAAAACTAAGATCATGGCATCCAGTCCCATCACTTCATGGCAAATAGATGGGGAAACAGTGGAAACAGTGGCTGACTTTATTTGGGGGGGCTCCAAAATCACTGTAGATGGTGATTGCAGCTATGAAATTAAAAGACACTTACTCCTTGGAAGGAAAGTTATGACCAACCTAGACAGCATATTAAAAAGCAGAGACATTACTTTGTCAACAAAGGTCTGTCTAGTCAAGGCTATGGTTTTTCCGGTGGTCATGTATGGATGTGAGAGTTGGACTAGAAAGAAAGCTGAGTGCCAAAGAATTGATGCTTTTGAACTGTGGTGTTGGAGAAGACTCTTGAGAGTCTTGGACTGCAAGGCGATTGAACCAGTCCACCCTAAAGGAGATCAGTCCTGGGTGTTAATTGGAAGGACTGATGTTGAAGCTGAAACTCCAATACTTTGGCCACCTGATGTGAAGAGCTGATTCATTTGAAAGGACCCTGATGCTGGGAAGGATCGAGGGCAGGAGGAGAAGGGGACAACAGAGAATGAGATGTTTGGATGGCATCACCGACTCAATGGATATGAGTTTGGGTAGCTCTGGGAGTTGGTGACAGACAAGGAGGCCTGGCATGCTGCGGTTCATGGGGTCACAAAGAGTTGGACATGACTGAGCGACTAAACTGAACTGAACTGAACTGAAAGTATAAAAAATAAATGACTGACAAAAATAATAAATAAATAGATTTATTTATAATAAATAAATAAATCAACAGAATTATAGGCCCAGGGAATCTAGAATAAGCCTCTAATTTTAGTATTGACTAGATTTTCCCAAGTAATAAAATACAACAACATTTCTTTTAAAGGCCATGACATTTCCCAGCTTCCATCTATAACTTGTTCTAGTGGCTGATGATCCCAATTAGCCAGGAATTTTGAAGCTTTCTTTGATTATTCCTTCTTTCTCTGGTGGAAGTGCCACAGTTTCATGGTTAATAATAGACCTATTGGGACTTCCCTGGTGGTTGACTTCCACTGGTTGAAACTTCGCTTTCCAATGTAGGGGGTGTGGGTTTGATCCCTGGTCAGGGAACTGGCATCTCACCTGCCTCTTGGCCAAAAGACCAGAACATAGAGCAGAAACAATCCTGTAACAAATTCAACAAAGACTTTTTAAAAAATAGGTAATCCCATAGATGACCCCTAAAAGGACCTATTAGTATGTAGAGATGCCACATCTCAAATCCAAACAATGGCTAATGAAAAAAATGGACAAATCCACGAATTGGGCTTTTATTCTAAAGATTAGCTGTTCAGAAAAACTTCTGGCTTGGAGTAAGGCTGGCTGCTAAGCTTCCATAGAGCAAGTTTCACCCCATCCGGTCTTTCCTGAACTAAAGCCCACCATCAGCACTGAAGGTTTGGCTGCTGTTCCACGTCAAGGTTGCCACAAGGGAAGACTTTCAAGTGGAGGTGTGACATGTCAACTCAAGTCTTTATGACATCCCTCCAACCAGCTCTCTTTCAAAGGCAAATGGCAGAGGGTAAAATGAATACGTGGCAACAAAGCAAAGATAAATAAAAGATACCATTGAGAATCGCAGTTTCCCTTTGATTTTTCCCAGTTGAAAGTCACTGCCAAGAGAGCAGATGAACTATTTACTTTTACAAGAAAGGGAGTCTGGGGACCTGCGGCGCTTTGTGTCCCGCTTGCTCTAAGATGCCTTCTTACAACGAACGTGAAAATGGCAGGGACACCTGCTAGCCAGGTGCAGGCCCACCTGGAGAAACAGGACACGCGGTGCTTTTTATGAGCGACCCCCTCTCCTATCTTTGCTGCTCCAGGACTCCATTCACGTGCCACGAACCTGTGTTTGTGGCAAACAAATTCCACCCCCAATGCCAAGAAGGAATTTTAGTGGCTGCGTTGTGACAAAGAGGAAAACATGGAAAATGTTCCCTTGGCTGTCCAGTTAGTACTGAGGGAAAGGACACAGTCCAAGAGGGATCCTTCCAGGGTCGGTTTCATGAGCTTATAAGGAAGGATTTGTGTGCAAATGTAGAAAAGAATCAGAAACTGCTTTGTGGCTGGAATTAGAGGGCCTGGCATTTCTCTTGTGGCTCAGCTGGTAAAGAATCCTCCTGCAATGTGAGAGACCTGGATTCGATCCCTAGGTTCGGAAGATCCCCTGGAGAAGGGAACGGCTGCCCATTTCAGTATTCTGGCCTGGAGAATTCCATGGACTGTATAGTCCATGGTGTTGCAAAGAGCGACTTTCACTTTCATTTCTCTGAACCACATGCTGTGATCTTCATTTGCAGATGCTGAAGTGGCTGAAGGGGAATAGAGTTTGGCACAAACCCCAGAAGGTATTGGGGATGGGGAATGACCCAAGGACAAGCTGGGGAAAGAGCCCTGGGAAGGGGTGGTACCGCTGGGATCCCATCTCTGCTCCTTTCTCACTGTGTAACTTCGGGCAAGTCATTTAACTTCCCTGTTTTCTTATCTGTACAACAGGGGTACTTGCCAATTACCTTATGGGTTCATAAGAATCAGATGGGAGAATATATATGAATTATGTCCTGCAACTTGTAAATAATATTGTACAAATGTAAGCTTTGAGGTAGATCTGGAAAAGAAAATTAAGTAATAAAATAAACCTAAGGAAAGTAAAAGCAGAATTAATTCAATAAAGAATTAATTAATCATTTTATAATGTTTTTTTAAACCACATCATGTGGCTTCTGGGAGCTTAGTTCCCAGGCCCTGAATAGTGAAAGTGTGGAGTCCTAACCACTGGACCACCAGGGAAGTTACTCAACGATTTTTTTAATGAGTTAATATATAAATTTAAGAGCTGTTTCTTTGAGAAAAAGTAAAACAAATTGCTATCTATCACAATCAAAGAAAGAAGGGAAGAAAGCAAGATGCAGAAGATAAGAAATGGGGTGAAGAAACAATGGCTTATTTACTCCATGCTACACAGTTAAACCTGCAATCCTGAATGAAATGATTTTATAGAAATGCACAGATTACCAAAACCAATCTTCAGAAAGATAGAAGTAAAGAAAATAATGACTATAGAAAAAAGTTGTTACAGAGTTGAACCCACTAAAAAAAACTGAGTCCAATTAGTTTAACAGAAAATCCTATTTAATTCTATTTAATTCTAAAGAAACAGACAACTGCCATGCAATTGGACAACATGCCATCCAACTGTTCTGGAGCACTGAAAAAGAAGGAAAACTTACAAAATTTTTTATAAAACCAGCATAACACTGGCAACAAAACCTAAAAGACAATAACATAAATTAAAACTTAGAAATAGTATGCAACCTTACTTAGAAATAGTATTGCAAATTCAAATAAGATATTAGCAAACAGAATCCATCAGGGCAGTAAAAGACATCTCAGACAAACAAGTTATGTATCCTGCAAACACAGGGCTATGTTAAGTCTACAACCATAACTTTCCATACTAATGGATCAAAAGAGAAAAACCATATGATCATCTCCATAGACACTAAAACACTTTATAAAATTCAACATCCATTCTCAATCAAAATAAAACTCTTGCTTTCATCTTAAAATACAATAAAATACTTAACTTGCATACATGATCACACACACACACCTCCCTCAACTCAAAAGGCTGTATCATGCTTATTTGGGAAACATTCAAAGTATCACAAGAATGCTTTGAAATGCCAAGAAATACACATTTTTAGCATTGGTCTGAAGGTACCAGTGAACTCAAACTAGAGACAGAGAAAGAAAAAAACATAAAAACTAGAAAGGAGAAGGTAAAATCATTATTTTCAGGTGAAAACTCCAGAGAATTAAATGATAACTAAAGGAATCCAACTGGGTTGTTAAGTACAGAATTAATAAGCAGTAGTCATCAGCTTAGACTTTCCTGGTGGCTCAGATGGTAAAGCATCTGTCTACAGTTCAGGAGGCCCAGGTTCGATCCCTGGGTTGGGAAGATCCCTTGGAGAAGGAAATGGCAGCCCACTCCAGTACTATTGCCTGGAAAATCCCATGGACGGAGGAGTCTGGTAGGCTACACTCCATGGGGTCACAAAGAGTCGGACACAACTGAGCAAGTTCTCTTTTATCAGCTTTCCAAATGAAAATAACCAGTGAATGAAAGTGCTGTATAATAGTAACACAAAAGCTAAAATACACAGAGATATACTCAGTGGGAAATGTGTCTGAAGGAAATATTAAAACTCAACTATGACTTAACCAAATGGAAAGGCATCTTGTGTGTCTGAAGAGGAAGGTCCAACATCGCAAAGATTTAAAATTCTCCCTAAGTCAATCTGTAAATTTCACTTGACTCCAATAAAAATACTAACAGATATTTGTTTAACTAGATGAGCAGGCTCTCAAATTCACATGGAAAGATAAACAAATAAGAATACTTAGGAAATTTTTGGAAAAACAGGAGTAATAGCAGGCTACTAATAAATGATTGAAAAAAAAACATTACAGGGGACTTCTCTGGCGGTCCTACAGTTAAGACTTTCAATGCAGTCATTCAATGCAGGAGGTGTGGGTTTGATCCCTGGTCCGGGGAGCTAAGATCTCATATCCCTCGTGGCCAAAAAGCCAAAAAATTTTTTTAAAAAATAGAAGCAATGTTGTAACAAATTAAAAAAAAGACTTTAAAAATGATTCACATCCTAGATGCCCATCAACTGACGAATGGATAAGAAAGCTGTGGTACATATACACAATGGAATATTACCCAGCATTAAAAAAAAAATTCATTTGAATCAGTTCTATTCAGGTGGACAGAACTGGGGCCTATTATCCAGAGTGAAGTAAGCCAGAAGGAAAAACAACAATACAGTATACTAACGCATATATATGGAATTTAGAAAGATGGTAATGAGAACCCTGCATGCAAGACAGCAAAAGGAGCGCAGATGTATAGAACAGACTCGTGGACTCTGTGGAAGAGGGCAAGAGTGGGATGTTATGGGAGAATGGCATTGAAACATATTAATTATCATATGGAAATCAATCGCCCGCCCAGGGTTGATGCTCGGGGCTGGTGCACTGAGATGTCCCAGGGGGAGGGAATCAGGAGGGAGGAGGGAGGGGGGTTCTGGAGGGGGAGCATGTGTAGATCCATGGCGGTTTCATGTCATTGTATGGCAAAACCAACACAATAAAAAAAAATGATTCACATCAAAAAATTTTTTTAATTACAAAGCTATATAATATTAATAGTTAAAAGAGTGTAGCCCTGACAAATAAGGTACAGTCAGATCTACTGAATAGATTAGGAAGGCCAGAAATAGACTGAAAAGCATCTTGGAATATATAATAAACCACAAAGGCAACATTTATTTCGAGTCAATTGGGGACAGGGAGGGATTATTCAGTAAGTGATGATCACACCGATCTTTGCATGTTAAGTGGCTCCAGTCGTGTCTGACTCTTCGAGATCCTATGGACCACAGGGTCTCTGTCCATGGGGATTCTCCAGGCAAGATTACTGGAGTGGGTTGTCATGCCCTCCTCCAGGGGATCTTTCCCACCCAGGGACTGAACCTGTGTCTCCTGTTGCCCTTGCACTGCAGACAGATTCTTTACCACTGAGCTACCAGGGATGCCCCACACAGATCTTTAGAACCCAGGAAAAGTGAAAAGTGGACACTCCTTCACAACATACACCAAGTCAATTTCAGATGGAGCAAACATTTAAACATAATATGAAACTGTTAGAATTAGGAAATTATTTTATAATCTCATCATTCAGACAGCCTTGCTAAGTATGACACTATGCCCTAACCCCATAGAAAAGGATCTACAAATGTGATTTTTTTAAGTAAATTTTTTCATGAAACAAAATACCATAAAATCAAGACAAATAATCAATCAGGAAAAATTTTATAACTCACATTAAAGATAAAAGGACCACTATCATCTTTATATTTCAAGACTGTGGTACTATGGAGAAGTTTTAAAATAATCTTTTGCTAAAAGAGGTGGTAGGACTCTGATCAAAAGAGGGGGGGCTTTTGGGTTTTGAGCAAAAAAAGGAAGTGGAAGGCAGCAGACCAGTGATCCACAACCGTTTTGGCACCAGGGACCAGTTTCGTGGAAGACAGTTTTTCCACAGACCAGGGAGTGGGGTGTGGATGGTCTGGGGATGATTCAAGCATGGTACATTTATTGTGTACTTTATTTCTATTATTACATCAGCTCCACCTCAGATCATCGGGCATTAGATCCCAGAAGCAGGGGGCCCCTGCAGTAGACTGTCAACAGTTAAGAGACAAAACTTTAGAATCAGACACACTTAGGTTTAAATTGTAGCTGTACCGCAGATAGGCTGAGTATCGTGGCCATTTTTCCTTTTAAGTTCACTGATCTTCAGTTCTCCTATCAGTAAAGTAAGGATGTATGTGTGTGTTAAGTCTCTTCAGTCGTGTCCTAGTCTTTGCCACACCATGGACCGTAGCCTGCCAGGTTCCTCTGTCCTTGGCATTCTCCAGTCAAGAACACTGGAGTTGGTTCTGAACACTGAAGGGCCATTTCCTCTTCTAGGGGATCTTCCTGACCCAGGGATCAAACCTGTGTCTGCACTGGCAGGTGGGTTCTTTACCATTAGTGCCACCTAGGAAGCCCCAAAGTAAGGATACTAAGATCTTTTTCACAGGTTTGCTTTAAGGATTAAAAAAATGCATGTGATTGGATTAGCTGAGTGCATGATATACAGCAATCTACAAATAGTACCTATGTATTAAGAAAGTAATGTTTAAGCAGCTTCAAATCTTTAAGAAACTCCAAAACATGATAAACACATCTATGTAGAGATGACCAATTAGGTGCCACAATACTGTCTCCTGAAGAGGTGCCGTCTGCCCAAGGAGTCTAAAAGGGCATTGCTAGCTCATCAGTTCACTCAGATGAACTGTGTCTCTCAATGATCCATTTGTTAAGAGCAGCAGCAGCATCAACAATTTACAGTTGAGAAAATGGGGAAAGCCACCATTCCAGATGTTCAGGCTCAAAACCTTGGAATCAGACTTGAAATTTTTCTCTTATATCCGCATCCAGTCTATTATTATTTTAGACTTCAAACACATATTCATATTTCAACCACTCCTTACTAGCCCTCATGTGACTGTTTTAATACAATACCCTTCTCTTTCACCTGGATTATTACCATGTGATCTTCCCTGAAGGAAAAAAAATTGCTACTTTTGTCCGCATAGTCTATCCTTCACTGAAATGAGAAAGATCCTGTTAAAATGTGAATCATCTCATCTTTTTAAACATCTACAGTGACTCCCCATGTCAGTGAGATCAAAATCTAGAGATCTTACTTCAAAATTCAAAGACCGTACTTCTGCACAGCAAAGGAAACCATCAACAAAATGAAAAGGCAACCTACGGAATGAGAGAAAATATTTTCAAATCCTGTATCTGATAAGGGATTAATAATCAAAGTACATAAAGAACCCACACAACAGCAAAACAAAACAAATAATAATCTGATTTAAAACTGAGCAAAGGAACTGAAGAGACAATTTTAAAAAGATATTCTGGCGGCCAACAGGAATATGAAAAGATACTCAACATCACTGACTCATCAGGCAAATGCAAATCAAAACCACAATGACCTTTCATACCATACCTGTTAGAATGACTATCATCAAAAAGACGACAAATAACAAGAATTGGTGAAGGTGTGGTGAAAAAGGAGCCACCATGTACTATTGGTGGGAAAGTAGATTGGTACAGCCACTATGGAAAAACAGTGTGGGAGCTTCTCAAAAATTAAAAATAGAACTACCCTACAATCCAGTCATCCCACTTCTGGATAGATTGTCTAAAGGAAATGAAATCACTGTCTCAAAGAGATATTTGTACCCACCCCATGTATATGTTCATTACAGCATTATTCACAATTGCCAAGATACGGAAACAACCTAAGTGTCCATCAACAAATAAATGGATAACCAAAATGCAGTGACTATATACAAAACACCATATTACGCGGCCATGAGATAAAAGAAAATTCTACCACTTGTGACAACATGGATAGAGCTTGAGGGCATTATGTTAAGTGAAATAAGCCAGTGTTGTTCACTCGCCGAGTCCTGTCTGACTCTTTGCGACCCCATGCACTGCAGCACGCCAGGCCTCCCTGTCCCTCACCATTTCCCAGAGTTTGTCCAAGTTCAAGTCCAGTGCATTGGTGATACCATCCAGCCATCTCATCCTCTGACGCCTCTTCCCCTTCTTGCCCTCAATCTTTCCCAGCATCAGGGACTTTTGCCATGAGTCGGCTCTTTGCATCAGGTGACCAAAATATTGGAGTTTCAGCTTCAGCATCAGCCCTTCTAGTACAGAAGGACTAGAAACAAGCCAGTACAGAAAGACAAATACTGCATGATCTCACTTACATGTGGAATCTTAAAAAATTAAAATAAAACTCATAGGAACAGAAAGTAGAATAGGTTGCCAGGGACTAGGGACTGGGTCCGAGAATCTAATGTGCAACATGGTGACTAAAGTTTTGAAGAAACACCCGAAGTTTGTACTCTGGTTCCCAAGGCCTCTCCCCCATGAAACCAGCCCGATTTCCTCTCTGACATCCTCTCCCACCACCCAACCTTGTCATCTCCCTCCATCCAGCCTGAATGGCCTCCTTGCTGTTCCTCAAACATTCCAGGCGAGCTTCTGCCCCAGGGCTTCTGAAGGACCCTGAAAACTCTCTCCCCCACATCTGTGTGCCCCACTCCTCACTACTCTCAGGTCTTTTTACTCAAGAACCACTTTCTCTGGGTCACGTGTACATGAAGTTAATGATGCTCTCTTCTCTACTTTGGAGCGTATTTAAACTTTTCCATTAAAATATTAAGTGAAGTCAGTTTCTTGCTGGAGTGTTCTCTGGCTAGCCCATCTAAAATTTTAGCGCTCCCTCCAACAATACTTCACATCTGCATCTCCTGCTTTGATTTTTTGTTCCTTGTTACTAACATTTTCTTTCTTTATTGTATCTGTTATCTGAATAGAAGTTCCATGAGACTATGAGTTTTTAACTTGTTTTCTTTACTCTTATCTTTCCATTACTTAGCACAACTCCTGACACACACCAAAAAGCTGCTCAATAAAGTTTTGGTAAATGAACAAGTAGGTGAATAAACCCAGTCATTCTCCCTAAGACATCCAGTGATGTGTGTGTGCTCGGTTGCTCAGTCATGTCTGACTCTTTGAGGCCCCATGGACTGTAGCCCGCTAGGCTCCTCTATCCATTGAATTTTCCAAGCAAGAATACTGGAGTGAGTTGCCATTTCTAACTCCAGGGGATCTTCCCGACCCAGGGACCGAACCAACGTCTCCTGTAGCTCCTGCATTGGCAGGCGGATTCTCTACCACTAGACCGCCTAGGAAGCCCCTAGTGATGATGAATGGCGAATTCATTTTATTTGGTGAATCCTGGTCTGCTTTGAAACCTGTTGCTTTTTGTCCTTTGGAAATCCCCAGCAGGTCTTACAGACATTATGTAGACCTACAGGTACCACTGTCGCTTCCAGGAGAGCTGAGAACCCCATTGTCACATAGCGTCACCCACAATCTGAAGGAGCAGGGACTCTAAGCTCAATGCCATTTCCCCCCATCACCTTTCTGCTTTTCCATGCAAGGTACACACAGACCATGGGAGCTCTTGAGGAGTGGCCTGTATAGATTTCATTACATACAAAGGTTAAGGACTCTGGGCCTGTTCTGAGGCCCATCAGTAGCTCAGAGCAAAGAGGTGTAGAATGTATCACAGCCATGGAAGCCTGCACCACCTTAGGATGCCAAAGGAAGAAAGAGGTCGGAGAGAGACTCGTCCTAATTCCTCTTCACGAAATAAACTTGCAAAAGGAAAAGAAAGAGTCATGGCTCTCTGAAATCAAGGTCTATAATCTGCCATAGGCCCTGCTGTGGACCTAAGGTGCAGATTTACCCTTCTGTCCACTGACTGTGGAGTGTTTCCCAATGACAAGAAGTCACAATATTCTAGGTGACTCACAGGAAGAGACAGAGGACACCACCCCAGACATGAAGGACTGACTTGACATTGGCAATGAGATTCAGCCCTGACAGTCACTGAACACCACTGGGAACCAGCTACATTTTTCTGTTGATTCCCTGCAACTACCTGTGTTAAGTATCAAGATATAGACCAGGGAGTGAATCTACAGCCTAGTTAACGGGCATGGGCTCTGTGATGGTTATATTATACAGAGGGTGGGGTAATGTCCAGGAGAGCCGACATCAAGGTGAGAGCAATCACCTGGAGAACCAGTAGTTAAACAGAAAACATGACTAACTGACTCATTTGCCTGAATTAAGGGAAATGAATAGTGGAGCTATCACCAAGGCTGACAAACAGACTGTACATGGGCTGACACTTTTCTTATCATTCCCTTGGTTGAACCGTTTGTGACAAACACAAGACAGCCAGAGGGGTCATTACACAGTGACTTACAACTGGATATGAGAGTTAGCTGAAACTTGGCTAAGCCAAAATCTCAAACCATGTGAGACATGAGATAGCCAATATCTACATGAGATATGATTCTAAACACCACATCCATTTCAGTAGTTGAAAGAAGTCATGAGGAAGGGAGAGGAGGCTAAAATAATAGCTCTTAATATAGCAGAGTGGCTGGAAGAATAGGTTCAATCCTGGCTTTACTATCTGTTGGATAGGTAACATTTAGTAGTTGCTTGGGGCTTACTCTCTGGTGGCTCAGAGAGTAAAGAATCTGTTTGCAATGTGAGAGACCCTGATTTGATCCCTGGGTTGGGAAGATCCCCTGGAGTAGTTGCTTAGCCTCTCTAAATTTTAGTCTTAAATTAACCACAAATGGGACAATATGGGCATCTCACAGAACTGAAGTTATGAAAATTAATGAGACCACGCATGTGAAACATTTAGAATAGAATCTAGTAGTATTACTATTGCTATTGAGAAAGTATTATTAATAACATTGTAATGATGTGGGGTGGGGGGAGGCAAAATACACATGTAAATATCCTATCTAGGTTGCAGACTATTAGAGAAAACAGTGGTTCCTTATAAATGGGCAGTTGTCTAGAAGAGATTATGTGAGAAATGATCTAGCCAAATCAGTCCCTCCTTCCTGGTATCTTTTCACTAACTTCTCTCTGCTACATATGATGGCAACAGATAAAATGTTATGATTCAGCCTTGATCAGTAGGTATTCATGTGATCAGAGGGTCTGCAGAGAAGATCACAAACTGGGAAATCAGGTTATGGTCACTTTTGCACAACGTGACCTACAGGAGGTTACCATGCTCTCCTAGAAAGCAATGGCATTCCTTGTAAAATTCTGATTGAGATCATGATACTCCTCACCTCACAGAAGAGGTTATAAAAGGGACAGACCCATTTAATATAAATTTATTTGTGTGTGTGTGTAAAGTTTTGGAACAGCCTGGTATCCGGATGGGCAGTGGTTGTATCTGCAGTGGTTTTCAACGCAGTGTCAGCAAAGAATTGCTTCTGTACAAAGGAGTCTCTATCGGGGCTTTTAGTGTGGGCTGCTGCTGGCTGTGGTTCTGAAAAATCGGCTCTGTGCACCCACCTTCCCCACCAAAGCTGTCCTTAGTCACAAGCCTGTATGGCTGGGAGACACGATATGGAGCAGCTGCAGGATATTTTACTGCTCTCCTTATACCAATAGTAGCAGGAGTTGCTGACCATGGTTCTGAAAAGCCTTCTCTGGTCCAAACGGTTGCTGTCTATGGTCACAACCCACTGTGACTCAGACTTGTTCTCAGTGTTCAAAGATTTGCTCTAGCTGAAGTTGCCTCCCTCCCTTCCCTTGAGAGTTCTAGTCAGTTCCTCCTTGATCCTCTTGCTAACAGACTAGCCTGGGGTCTTGCTGATTCAGAGGAATCAAAGAAGCTAGTTCTATTTCAGGATTAATTTGGATGTTATCTGAACAAAATGAGTCTATCTTTTCTGGGTCCTCAGGATTGCTAGGGAACTTCTCTGGTGGCTCAGCAGTAAAGAATCTGCCTGTCAATTTAGGAGACTCAGGTTCGATCCCTGGGTCAGGAAGATGCCCTGGAGGCAGGGTAACCCACTCCAGTATTCTTGCCTGGAGAATCCCATGGGCAGAGGAGCCTGGCGAGCTATAGTTCATGGGATTCCAAGAGTCAGACATGACTTAGCAACTGAACAACAACAAAGAACAGGATTGCTACAGGTCTCAATTAGCAGCAAAACAACAGCTCAAAGCAATATAAAAGCAGACTCTAGGGGGCCTTCTACACAAAGAATGACCCAGGCTCCAGAAAGGTTCTCTATGGACTTAAGCACTCAGTGACTCTCTGGACCCAGATCAAGAACCATGGTTTCTAGCCTAAATTTCATTAAAGGCAAAGTCGCAGGATTACTGTCTTCAGTAACTGATCTTCAATATTTATCTCTGTTCACTCAACTTTCTTTCTTCATCCTGTGTAAGACAGCACTTTTGCTTTTTACTCCTGACCGTGCATCTAAATTGGAATTGGTTCAAACACTGTTTTTCTCTGATGTGTGTGTATATGTATATATATATGTATATATATGGAAAAGCTTAGTGAAAAAAAAAGTGGGAAAATAGAACTGGGTAATTCCATTCTCCATTTAGATGCTAGCTCCATATTTCAGCTTCCTGCTTATAAACAGGTGGTTAACAACGGATATCATGAGACAGCCGTGTGATGCCTACAGCAGGAAGCACAGAACTGGGCAGGAGTCCTACCCACAGGCCTTCACAGTCTAAATATCAAGCTCTGCACTCTTCAGGGAATGGAGATCTATAAATAGCTGAGTAGTGACATCATCTTCTTCCAGCCTGTTGTTGTTCAGCTATCAATTATACTTTTTAAAGAGCTTACAAAAAAATTAATAGATGGTAGGAAATTCTACAACATTGTTTAGCTATAAACATACACACACACATCCCACAGGCCAACAGAGTTTAGTGGCTACTTATTAGAATAAAAGGGCTTCCCTGATAGCTCAGTTGGTAAAGAATCTGCCTGCAATGCAGGAGACCCCAGTTGGATTCCTGGGTTGGGAGATCCCCTAGAGAAGGGATAGGCTACCCACTCCGGTGTTCTGGTCTGGAGAATTTCGTGGACTGTATGTATAGTTCATGGGGTTACAAAGAGTCAGACACGGCTGAGCAACTTTCACTTTGTATGCTTATTAGAATAAAAGCTTCATCTAGCCCACCCCCTGAATGTATGCTGGAGAACTTGAGTCTAACTAACCCCTAATGCTCTCTTGTTTAAGGGGGCAGAGTGCTTCTCTCAATAATTCCTTGGCACTGTCTCTAAAACAGGTCTCTATTTCTTTGAACAGTGAGAAACTTGAAACTTGGGTTCAACTTTGAGTGAGTAGCAGCCTGTGACCCTTTAAAACACATCTGAGATGTCCCTGGTGGTCCAGTGGCTAAGACTCCACGCTCCCAAGGCCAGGGGCCCATGTTTGATCCCTGTTTAGGGAACTAGGTCCCACAAGGCACAACTAACAAAAAGATTCAGTGTACTGCAATCAAGACCCTGTGTGTTGTGACAAAGACCCCGTACAGCCAACTAAAGAAACAAAGTATTTTAAAAATAACAAATAAATACAATATTAAAAAGCAAAATAAATCTGATGTGTTAAAGGGAACTCTCACCCCTCTTGTTCCCATCATAAAATGAGGCCCAGACCAGACATAAGGAGGAAGGACTTGGGGAGGGGAGCCTCCACTTCCACTTGACCTTGAACTGATTTCCCGACATTCTCCATCTTGCTAAGCAAGCAGCGACTGTGTATCAAACAAGTCAACTCTATACCTGGAGAGCAAGCCTCCGAAAGGACAGGTGATGCTGTGACTGTCTCATGGGAGATGGAGAAGGGAGTGGTCCTTAGGGTGTATCCTCCACAGCCTGGGCAGAACATCACCAAGTAGTCACAGGGGACCTCAAGCCCCACTCCACTAAATTACTGCATGGTGTGACCCTCATGCTGACCTGAAGCCAAAAGCCTCTTCGGAAGGCCAGAGAATGTCACCTTTCCCCAGTGACCTTGGATTCTTACATTTCTTTTAAGAAAAAAACAAAACTGGTGTCTCCCTTAACAAATAAGGAGTAAGAGAAGAGGGTAGGCGGGAAATCGAGAAAAGATTCTGTTTAAAAATGTATATGTGCGTGTCTCTACATTTATATAAATAGCAACCGAAATGGAACGTGGAGGGGCCCGTGCTATTTTAAGGACGAGCTGCAGTCGTAAAGTAATCTCCTGAGTGATGCTACTTTCTGGCCGCGGGCCCTCGCGTCCAGGCGAGGCTGTGGTGCTTTTTATTCTAGTCACATTGAATGCCTCTTACGAATCCATCCATCTTAATCAGCACCTACCACTCGCGGCATCTCTGCAGTCAGGAAGCAGAGAAGCAGACGGCAGAGGGGGACGGGGCGTGAGGGCAGTGGCGAGAGGTGACGTCATGAAAGGAAGGAAGGAGAGGAAGAGGGTGGGGGAAAGGGCTGTTGGGGTGGGGGAGGAGGTGCAGGCCCAGCAAGGAGACCCCTCTGACTCTGCCTCTCTCGCTGTGAATGGACCCTCCTTGGCAAGTGTGACCCAGCGAGGTAGGGGGCCTAATGGTGAGGCGAGGGGGCAGGGCCTGCATCTTCATGGGGGGCCCATCGCAAAGCTCTGGCTCAGAGAGCAGGTGCCCCTGCAATCCAAGCTCCTGATACAGGGGGACTGGAAAGGGGTGCAGAGGAGGAGGGAGGACCAATGGCTGGCCGGTGTCTCCCTGGGCTCTATCTCCTTCCCAGCCTCAGCCTCATCCCCTCCCTTGCCTGGAGCCCTGCTGTCATGGAACAGTCCTGCCCCCAGCCCACTTGACTCCTGCCACATTCAAACCCCGGGCTCCTCCTCTGTGGTCCCTTGGAAGGTACCCATTGGCATTTCAATCACCCCAAAGCCAAGTTCTTCCAAAGAGGGTTGAGGGTCCCCCGGTCCACTCAGCCACAGCCACAGAAGCAGCCTCACCTGCACCTCGCTCCACACCTGCAACCTCAGCCCACCCGCAGCTGTCAGGGTGGGGTCTGGGGTGAATTCTGAGCTCGGCAAACCCCTGTGCTCACCCGGAGTGGGTCAGCGCTTATCACGTGGCCATAATTCCACTTCGTATTTCATTTACTGCTGCAGCCAGAAACCCTGGAGACTTCATGCTCCTTGGCTGGGCACCTGAAAGGCCTGCCAGGCCCTGGCTCTGAACTCAACCCCCAGCAGCGAGCTGAGGCCCTTCTAGAAGTACCTGTGAGGCAACGTGGCCACCCACCGACATCACCACCCAGAGGCTCCAGGGAGACGGGCGCCATCTGCCTCAAGCCAGGGCTCATCACACACCTCCAGACACCGCCCTTTGGAGTGGCTGCGCTGCCCTCGCTGGGCCAGCTCCTCAGGCTTGGAACCAAAGTGGGTGGCCACAAAGTGGGTGGTGCTTCCTGGCAGGGCTGGGAAGTCTTGAGAGGTTACATCTGTGTGTGTAACCACATGCACACACCATTTATCGTATAACCCACAAATCTCACATTGGTTTGGCTCCAACTGTTGGGATCTTTTTGACATCTCATCTCTTTGCTGAACATGGTCAGGTGAGGGCTGAGTGAATGTGATGGATCAATGAAAAACGTGCCATGTTTCCTCCAGCAAGTCACCGTCTTGGGCCTCAGTCTCCTTACTTACATGATCACAGAGGGTGAACTGTATCCCCTTGAAAACCCCTTCAGGACTAAGTTTTGGGATCCTATGCTGCAGATCCACAGAAATCTAAATGTAGAGAGAAATTTTAAAGGAGGCAATGGCTCAAAAATTCCGTATTTTCTTTGGTCATCATCATCTGTTAGCAACTTCTCAGATCAATGATATTTTTCACGGATACTGACTAAAATATACCTTTGTAACTCACCATTATTCTCTCTGTTCTATTAAGAGGCTCTTCTGACGGTGAGTGGCTCAGTGGGCGCGCTGAGTTTTATTACATCTGGGGACCTAAAGCTCCAGACATCACGTTCCTACTTTGTCAGTGGTTTCCCTCCTTTTCTGTCCTCTCCTGACAGTATTTTCTGATGGCCTCCAGCTCATTTGAGCAAAGGCTTTGAACAGCTTTTCTAGAGACTCTACTTTTCTCTTAAATGTTCTTCATATATGGCGGAAGTTAAATGTGAAGGAACAGAGCATACCTCTATTCTGTTGACAGCAAGAAATAAAAAATTTTCCCAATGACAGATTTCCTTTGCAAGTTTCCTCCTTGAAAAAGAATGAAACATGATACCCACCCATCCCTATTTTCTTAGCTTTTTGTCTCCTGGTGGTGTCAACAGAAACGTGCATAGTTTCTGTCCATGAGAAAAGGACTGGCCTTGGCTGGGGGAGCAAAATAAGCAAAGTCTTCCTCCACCAACTAGACAGATGTGTACACACACACACACACACACACACACACACACACACACACACAAAGGCGTCTCTCCAGCTTTTCTCTCAAACTAACTCATCTGTACCAACTTTCATATTTTCTTTTAAGATTCCTTTAATGTGGACCATTTTTAAAGTGTTTCTTGAATTCGTTACCACACTGCTTCTGTTTCAAGTTTTGGTTTTTCGGCCCCAAGGTATGTGGAATCTTAGTTCCCTGACCAGGGATCGAAACCATAGCCCCTGCACTAGAAGGCAAAAAGTCTTAACCACTGGGCTGCTAGGGAAGTCCCTTGTATTTTCTATATCCACTTTATTAAAAATGACTCCCCTCAACAAAAATGTAGGGGCATCCAGCTTATGTCAGGCACCTTGCTTAGTCCTGGGACCACAACGAAGACAACCACATCACCTGTAAGTATCTCAACCCTTCCGTGTGTCAGATACTGTCCTAAGCGTTTTACCTGCTTTGACTCTCTCCATCCTCACAGCCACCCCATGAAGCAAGTACAGTCAGGTCAAGACAGTGGAGCACAGATTAACCCGAAGCCAGAGAGCTAGTAAAAAGGAGAGCCAGGGTGCGGACCCAGAGTCTATGTTCTCAGCCCCCTCGGAATATTGCAGACCTTGCTTCCTCCTTCTAGCCGGTGAAACGCCATTTAAAAAAATAATCAGGGGCTTTCTTGGTGGCTCAGTGATAAAGAATCTGCCTGCCAAAGCAGGACACATAGGTTCGATCCCTGATCCAGGAAGATGCCATGTGCGGCGGAACAGCTAAACCTGGGCACCACAACTGCCGAGCCTGTGCCCTAGAGCCAGGGAGCTGCGACCTCTGAGCCCAGGTGCCACAGCTACCGAAGCCCGAGCACCCAGCACCCATGCTCTGCAACAAGAGAAGCCTCCACAGCGAGAAACCTGCACACCACAACTAGGGAAAAATCCATGCAGCTTTGAAGACCTACCAAAGTCAAAAATCAATCAAATTACTAAAGAAAATAAGGCACCAAGAATAGAATTGCTTCTTCTGTAAGAGGAGACCATTCCAGGGGGAGGAGGTAGTACATGCAATGGCCTGAGTACAAGAACATCTGTAATGGGGCATGAAAATCCATGAGTGTGTGGCTGGCTAAAGAATACTGGGTGCTGTGATGTTAATGTATGTGTGCCCATGGGTGCCTAGACTTGCTCAAACACTATGCTGGGTGTGTCTGTGAGGGTGTTTCTGGATGGGATTAGCATCTCAATCAGTAGACAGGAGTAAAGCAGATGGTCCTCCCTAATGTGGGTGGGCTTCATCCAATTAGGTGAAGATCTGAATAGAACAAAAAGGCTGACCTTCCCTGAATGAGAGAAAATTCTTCCTGCCTGACAGCCTTTGACCTGGGATGAAGACTTTTTCCTGCCTTCAGACTCTCACTGAAACATCAGCTCTTCTTGGGGTTTTGGGCCTGCTGGCCTTCAGACTCAGACTGGAATTACACAGCAGCTCTCCTGGACCTCCAGCTGGCCAGCTACAGACCGTGGGGGCTCAGCAGCCTCCATGACTGTGTGAGTCAATTCCTCATAATAAGTATCTCCTTGCATCTGTCTCTATTTCTACTGGTTCTGTTTCTCTGGAGAACTCTGGTCAAGATGGGTGGGAAGTGCTGTGTGCTTCATCACTCAGTCGTGTCCGACTCTTTGCCACCCCACGGGCTGCAGCCTGCCAGGCTCCTCTGTCCATGGGAATTCTCCAGGCAAGAAGACTGGAATGAGTTGCTGTGCCCTCTTCCAGGGCATCTTCCCAACCCAGGGATTGAACTCAGGTCTCCCACATTGCAGGCAGATTCTTTACCAACTGAGCTACCAGGGAAGCCCAGGAAGTGCTGGGGGAAATGAAAACAAAAGCCAAGCTGTGTCCAAATAAGGAAATGTGGCTGAGATCATGGAGGACCAGGAAACAGACAAAGCTGTCTCTTGGAGGGCCCAGAGGAATTCCTGTTAAAATGAGTAGCCAAGTCTTAGATCATCAGAGCAGAATGGTAGGCATAACCAGGGTGAGTAGGGGGTGACTGGGGCTCATGATGACATAAACTAGTGTGCTAAGAGGCATCTGAGGTCCCAATCACAGGATCCAGATCTGGGGACAAAGGGGAATTTTTGTTGTGGTTCAGTTGCCAAGTCGTGTCTGACTCTTTGCAACCCCATGGACCACAGCACGCCAGCTTCCTGTCCTTCACTGTTTCTCAGAGTTTGCTCACATTCACGTCAACTGAGTCAGTGATGCCATCCAACCATCTCACCCTCTATCACCTCCTTCTCCTCCATCCCCCAGTCTTTCTAAGCATCAGGGTCTTTTCCAATGAGTCAGCTCTTCGCATCAGGTGGCCAAAGTATTGGAGCTTCAGCTTCAGCATCAGTCCTTCCAATGAACACCCAGAACTGATCTCCTTTAGGATGGACTGGTTGGATCTCCTTGCAGTCTAAGGGACTCTCAAGAGTCTTCTCCAACACCACAGTTCAAAAGCATCGATTCTTCAGCATTAGAGAGGTCCTAATTCCCCTCACCCCAACGCTGCCCTGCCATTTATGGAAGAGAAGGCTGAGGTCATGGAGGGGAGTGCAGGTCTGGGATGACATCTCTGTGTGTGACAGAGTGGGTGTCACAACTTCCCCCCAAAACCCAGTCTGGAGCTCACTCCCCAAATCACCCATCCTCCCACTGACCCAGCTGGCTCCACCTCAGACATGTCTAGGAAATCTGCCCCACAATACAAGGAGCAGAAAGAGGAGCTGTGGCCACATGCACACACGTATCCCTTGGTTGTCATTTTGAGCCTAATTGTTTTAACACCAGCTGTCAGGTCTGCAAAATTCTTCTCTTGTACCAGTGACCTGTAAGATCTAGAATAACAAGGATGTGTTTAAAAATAGTCTGGATTCCTAGAATTCATTTCTTCTTCTCACCTGCCCTTCTCCATCTTACTGACAGGCCTGGTAAGAACTCCACTTCAAATTTATGAGTACAAAGCCAAATGCTGTGATTCAGATTTATTAAGAATGGTAGAGAAAAGTGGTGGACAAGACGCAGGGGCCCGAGCTGGTTTTCAGCAAAGCAGGCTGGAAACTTTGGCAGACACTCAACCCCGTGCCCCAGCAGATTCACCTCGCCCAGTTCTCCAAGCTGGGGCACTCATTTATCGCACTGCCCCCAGTGGGGATCCTCCCCCAGCCGCGGGCCCTCACAGATAAGCTAAGACCTAAATACCCCTTGGTAGTGAGACCACAAGCTCCCTGCAGCCCAGATCCTCCCCCCACCCCAGACTCTGTTCCTTCTGCCACTGAGCAGCATGGCAGCAAAGGAGAATCCAGCTCTGCAAGCGGGCTAACTCAAGGTCAGATCCTGCACAGCTGCTAATTAGCTGTGGGACGTTCCAATCAAATTCCTAAATCTCTCACAGTCTCAGTTTCCCATCTGCAAAACCTGGCTCCCATGACTGTTTTAAGAATACATGTAAGGTACAAAGTACCCCACATCCCACAACTGGAAGGTAACAGAATCCCTTTCCTTCCCCTTCCTAAGCCCAGCTGTCTCTCTCTTTCAAACACATCTCGATAACAGTAAGTTAGGGGAATTTCAGTCAGTTCACGGCATCGTTTACGACACGGAGAAACTAGAGGCAAGTTCAATATCCAACGCTGAGGATATGGCCAAATTATGATTCATCTCTTCTATGAAGTTATGAGCAGGCATTCAAATTCTGTTTTATTGACATGAGAAAACGCTCAAAACATGATGTTAAGAGAAAAATCGAGCACGCAGATTGTATTTATAGTATGAGCTCAGTAATTGTGAATGAAAACACAAAAATAAAACTAGGCGAAATGTTGACAGATCATTTCTGGGCTGAGGATTTATCTTTATGCTTTCTCTTTATGCTTTTTTCTTTCCAGAACAAAAATGTTTAAAGAAATAAATCGATGGACACCAGATTTCTCATTTCAAAAGAGAAGTATAGGGCCAAAACAATGAGGGGCAAAGAGGCTCTTCCTGGACAACAAAATTTATTTAAAGTTCTGAATAAAAGCTGTTTTCCATATCTGACCCAACAGTGAGGCAGCCCAAAGAGATGGAGAAATGAGTCTTGTTTTGGACTTCTTTTGGCTGTGTATAAATGAGCTGAGGAGAAGTTTTAAAGTAACTGACTCTCTTCCTGTGGATGGGGTAGGCATCAGTGTGCATAAACAGAAACCATCAGTGTGTGGAGAGAGAGCCCATCAGTGTGTGTAGCGGGAGCCCATCAGTGTGTGTAGCTGGAGCCCCATCAGTGTATGTAGCTGGAGCCCCATCAGTGTGTGTAGCTGGAGCCCATCAGTGTGTGTAGCTGGAGCCCATCAGTGTGTGTAGACGGAGCCCATCAGTGTGTATAGCTGGAGCCCATCAGTGTGTGTAGCTGGAGCCCCATCAGTGTGTGTAGCTGGAGCCCATCAGTGTGTGTAGCTGGAGCCCCATCAGTGTGTGTAGCTGGAGCGCCATCAGTGTGTGTAGCTGAGCCCCATCAGCGTGTGTAGCTGGAGCC